>CM064511.1:23251882-23330690 GCA_032716605.1 Paralithodes platypus | reverse complement strand
ACCAAGGGTTGCAAGGGCGGGTGCCCAATGAAATAGGGGAGCTACCCCCCGCCAAAGGTGGCTTTCTAGGGCCTTTCCTACCTGATGCTGAGAGGATTGGGTTCTAGTCATGTGGTGATGGGCTGGTCGATCAGAGTGAGAGTTGAGCATTCTCTGCCATACCCATAGCTTACTCTGACTGTTCCTTTTACTTATATATTTCTTAGATCTCAATTGCCTGCATCTCTTCCGTGGATTGACCTCTCTATTGCCACCCCAGAGTTTGGCAAACTGGGAGCCAAAGCGTCACATTTTTTCCTTTCCCCCTCAACTTTTCCTTCATAATTGTTAAGGGGCACAGGGCCTTGGGTCGGGCTTCGGTGTCCTGGGCGTTTCCGTATTCAGCTCCTCGCCTGGGAGAGGCTTCGTTCACCTGGGCATTCTTAGTGGTAAAGCAGGGAAGGTTCTGTGGGGGCGCTCGGTTATTTGGCCTTGCTCGGGACCCTGTGCTGTTCGGTCAGACAGCCTGGGGAACAACAACAACACTCCAATACATGATGCTGATAATTTTCATGTGATATCCTGATTCATATTAATGCTGCTCTTATGATGCTAGCTTTAAATTGCTTGGGTGACTATAACTTATAAATGCCCTTGTGACTCTTGATAAATATTGCTTGTATGATGCTTAAACTCTGGTTAAACTCGCTCGCATGATGCTTAACCCTTCCTACCCGGGCTGCCTTAGGTAAGGACAGCGCGGCTGAAGGGCCGCTACCCGGTATGCCTTACCTAAGGCATTTGCTTGAAAGCGTGCTTTAAATTTCGCGCGGGCAAATTTTACTTTGCGGGGGCGACCGCAGCGCCACCAAGCCTCAACTACCACGCTTATCAGTTCCTACGTTGCCGCCATTGCGAGCTACAGCAAAAAAATGAATTCCGACGCGTCCGATACTGTGCAATCTCCCGCGCGTCCCAGTGCTACCCCGCTTGCAACATCTACGCCTCTGCCAATCGAGAAGAAAAAGAAACTAAGGAAAGTGAACGTTTGCTAAGTGATAGTGCAATAAAACGTGAACTTATCAACCAGGATTTGAGCAGTGGTGAATCTCTGTGGACAAAAACCTCTATATTCAGAGTAGAATTGGGAGCGAAATTGACGATTTTGTGGGATTTGGTGCGAATGACAATGTTTGATTTATTTGAGGGGGGTGATAGTAGTGATGATCCTGATGTGGAAGTGGTGGAGGAAGGTGCTATTGAAGTACCAAGTGTGCTAGAGCCAACCCCTTCGCCTAGTTTCGTAGGTCAGGGTAGGCCTAGGCCTAGCCCTAGCCCTAGCCCTACGCCAGGACCTTCCCCTTTGCCTGCCCGTACGCCCTTGAAAGTGGGTAAATACTTCTATAAACAGTCTTTAGTGAAAAGTGCGAGCCAAGAAAGCACGCAGGGAGGCAGAAAAAGTGAGGGAAGGCGTAAATAGTGAGAGTGACGCCGACCCAGGCCTATAAACCACCCGCATTCCTTTTTCCGACGCCTTGACCCGGGACGCCGGGAGGGCCACCCACAGACCTCGGCTTCATCTGTCCCTCAGGATGACGAGGGCCTCTACAAGTGCGCCATTGGCCTCCCACAGTGTGTGCACTACAGGCCCCGCATCGTAGGTCCTTATTTCCTGCGGAAAAGTCCACGGCTAGCCGCAAAATGAGCCCAACTCCCGAGGCCGAGGCTCCCCTTGCTCAACCTCCCGCAGCCCCACGCCGCCGACGCCTTCTATTCTTCACCAGAGTTGTCTCCTGAAGAGGATGCTGACGACCCCAACATTGCCCCAGATGACCTGACGTCGCCTGAGTGAGAGGAAGAGGACGAGAATAGAAGAGGAAGAGGGATCCCGACAAGAAGAGTCAAAGGACCTCGAGGTCGTGGACGTGGTCAGCCTGCCGACGCCGCTGCCCCTGGGCGTGGGCGTGCAGGGCGTCCGCCTGGGCATCCGCGTGGCCAAGGGCGTGTGCCAGGGCGTCCAGGGCGTGTGCCTGCTGCAGCTCCACATCCTCGTCCTCGAGCTGCTGAAATGTTTGTGTGGTCAGATGGGGCGGATTTTGTGCCAGATTTTCCTGCCTTTGACGAGGTACAACAGGGTTCTGGGGTGTCACCAGCATATCCCTGTGGCCCAAATGCCACCCCCAGTGAACTTTTCTGTGGCTTCTACGACAATGAAGTCATGGAATACCTTGTCAAATAGACAAATAACCACCAGGCTATCTGTTCAAACTTTCTTGGCAGGAAGACCAGTGCCAAGATGGTGGCATGGAGAGCTCTCACTGTGGCAGAATTATATTTGTTCTGGGCACTCACAATGCTGATGACACACATAAAGAAGCACGTTCTGGCAGACTACTGGATAAATGGCGACCTCACAACGACTCCAGCATTTGGCAAATTCATGTCAAGGGATAGGTACTTCGACATCCTCTCATATTTCCACCTGACAAATAACATGCATGTCCACGAGCCCGACACACTCTGGAAGATCAGGCAACTGTATGACATGATACGTCATCGGTTTTCCACCTACCTGATTCCATTTCAGAAGCTGTGCATCGACGAGTCTCTGGTCCTGTTCCGTGGTAGGTTGCACTTCCGACAGTATATCCCGTCAAAGAGACACCGCTTCGGCATCAAGCTCTTTGTCCTCTGCGACTGCAAGACGGGATATGTGCTCGACTTTATAGTCTACAGCGGCAAGGGTGGTGAGGTGGAGATTGACCCCCTCATTGGTGTGGGCGGCGCCTGTGGTAAAGAGGATGATGGAGAGGTACTTCCATGACAACCACGTCCCTCTATACCGACAATTATTACACGTCGCCTATCCTCGCCAAGTACCTCCATGACCGCAAGACCGGAACTGTCGGCACAGTGAAGGGGAAGAGGAAGGGCATGCCAGCCTACCCAACGCAAGACTAAGAAGACGGACATCTTCCATAAGAAGAGTGGCCCCATCCTCTCCATCCACTGGCATGACCAGCGCAAGATCAACCTCCTCCACCACATGCCACAAAGCAGAGATGGTCCCCACAAGGAAGGTGGCCCGAAAAAAAACGAAGAACCCTATCACAAAACCAGCTGCTGTTCTGGACTATAGCCTGAACATGCGCCTTGTCGACAAGTCCGACATGCAGATGGGCTTCATAGACTGCCTGCGAACATCTTGCAGGTGGTACAAGAAGTTTGTCCATGCATACAGTAGATAATGTCTGTCCTCCAAGCGTACAACATCTACCGTTTGAGGAGTCCAGTCATCAAGTACAAGAGCCTGCGGACCTTCCAAAAGCAGCTGATACATGAGCTCCTGGTAAAACATGCGGGTACACCAGGGAGGCCACTACAAGGCACCAGGCATGATGGACAGAATAGGGTGTGCCGAGTTCTTGAGAAAGCACCAGCTCGTCGCCCTTCCTTTCCAGGGTCCTAACAGCCGAATAAGGATGCAGAAGAGGTGCTATGTGTGCACCCGCACAACTCGATGACCAAGCAAACCCACAAAAACCACTTGGCAATGCCTCGAGTGTCAGGTGGGACTGTGTGCTGGCACCTGCTTCAATGATTTCCACACTCTGGCAAACTATTGAAGTGTAAGTGACAGTGATAGTGACACTCAATAATAATAATAATAAAATAAACAAAGTATAAGTGAAAGAGACACATAAGTAATAATAAGTGCCTTCAGAACAATATGAACAAGTGAAAGTGACACTAAAATATATATTCCTAACAATAAAGAAGTGAAAATTACACTATCAATTACCATAGTCCAGTATAAATAATCATAACTACTATAATAATGACTATACAACTAAGTCTAAGTGAAAGAGACACACATAAGTAATAATAAGTGCCTTCAGAACAATATGAACAAGTGAAAGTGACACTATTTTTTTTTGTTCCTAACAATAAAGAAGTGAAAATTACACTATCAATTACCATAGTCCAGTATAAATAATCATAACTACTATAATAATGACTATAAAACTAAGTCTAAGTGAAAGAGACTCTCACACATAAGTAATAATAAGTGCCTTCAGAACAATATGAACAAGTGAAAGTGACACTAAACTATATATTCCTAACAATAAAGAAGTGAAAATGACACTATCAATTACCATAGTCCAGTATAAATAATCATAACTACTATAATAATAACAATAAAACTAAGTATAAGTGACAGAGACACAAATTACTTCAGAAAAATAACTTTATTGAGTGAAAATATCATAATAACAATAATATATGGCATAATAAAATATAAAACTGTTATGCCCTGTTTTTCTACAGGTTTAACTTGGGTAATGTGAGTTCTGAATGACTGGGTATAGAAGGCTGCATGCACAATACAAGGTATGAGGAATAGAGAACACAAAATAAACACACGGTAACACGACACAAGTTCACGTTTATTGAAATAAAGAAATAAAGAGCATAGAAAGATAGTTATATTTGCACAAAACAAATGATAGAAGGGAACTGCTAGCATTTGCGGATTTGGATGGAGCCTAGTCTCCCACTTCCAACGTTCAGGTATATTCTTCTGATCACGGGTTTAATTAGCAAGTTTATATTTTACTGGAAGACCTCAATATATTCCGTATAATTCAATGTCACTGATTTTACTTCTTGCTGGCTGGTCGCGTGCCCACGTAGCAACTCACAGTTAGGATTAGACGCGTATATTATAGAACACGGAAATCTCTAGCAACCTCATGGGGGTACTGAACTAAGTTTGATATTCTTATGGCAGAAATATGTAGAACACGAATCAGTGGGCGAACGTTAGATATCACTAGAGTTTTAATATCTGAATAAGGTAATTACGAGAGTCAAGGTCGCCTGTTAATAAAAAAACACTGATCGCTTCGTACGTCCCAAATGGAATGGTTAAATATGAATTACACTGGGCAAGGTCTTAGCCACTTTATAGAAAGTTAATAGGTGAGTATCAAGCTAGTACTATAACACTTAGTACTAGTAACATGAATCTTGAATAGTATGGGTAGATCTGGTCCTGGTTATCTTGCTTCCGGTGATGTTGGGGGCTAACGACTGGTTCCTCGGCCGTCCAGATGGTCCAAAATGTAGGAAGTTCTCAAGTCGGATCTCTTGATGATCGTTGCTGGCTACACACTTATATACCCACGAATTTGTGTGAAGGTTATAAGGTGCACGTTAGGACTTGTACATGGACAGATGCTTCTATCAGTCTTCTCTGCCACGGAGTCTGCCGGATCTGGAATCTCTCAACTCCGGAACAACACAAGGGCAGAGCTAGAGGTAAACTGCAGGGTAGTGACCACTGGTTGGTGTCTAGCTTTCAACTGATTTGACTGGGGGCGGGAGTTAGATTTATAGGCTCGGTTCTGGACCCTGCAGACAGTAGGGATCTCGAGTCTTATGGACTTAATTGAGCTCTCAATAGATATGGGGACTAGGTAAGATGGTATTTACTGTTGTGGCACAGGGCGATAGGAAGCCTTTATATTTTCATATAACTGAGCCTTAGTAAGAGGTACTATTTTGGCTATACTGGACGTATTTAGGGGAGAGAGACTGGATCTACTTTGCGAGGAGGATGGGGACAGCTGTGATAGGAGCGTCTCTCTAGATTGTTCAATCTTCATTCTATGGTATAGCTGAGGTGCTAATTTAGTGATCAGAGCATGCAAGAAAGGTAAATGGTTTATTGTGAGGTAATAGAGGTTAGTAAAGGTGTTAGTCATTCATGGTTAGTTCATTGATAGGAAGAATTCCTGTGCTACCTGGCAATGACTCGAGAGTCAAAACAGGGGCCAGGTATACCTCCGCGGGGGTGGGGGCCTCCCTCCTCGGGTGGGCAAAAAGGGGGAGCTGGGCGCCCTCTCTGATATAGTCGTCCGGCGGCTGTGGCTAGGGGCTTGCCATATCACCAGTGTTTGTAATAACCCTCTGTGTATGAGACAGATGTGAGTGTCTTTAATACCAAAACCGAAGGTGCCTTAGCTAGCTGGTTTTACTCGGCTGGTTGTTAATTGTAGGGTTTGCTGGATATGGTGGAGACTGGGTTGCTAACTCTGCCACATTTATCTGGAAGTATGACAATAGAAGTTAGTTACTGGCGGGGCGGCTAGCCTCGCACCGACGACCATTGGGTGCAGGGTTGTGAATGTGTTGTAAGAGAATAGATGGCATGCAAGGGGCTAGTAAAGTTCTAATGTTGTTCTGGCCTACTAAGTGAAGGTAGGCTGGATAGGAGTATATATATAAAAGGTTGGAGAGCGTTAGTAACGGACAATTCAAGGATCTTCAAGAGGTATGAGAGAGAGGCTAGGTCGGACAAGAGTCGAGAAGCGCGGGTGTCTTAATGAGAGGGGGGGGAGAGTTCAAGGGCTACAGGGAAATTTTGCCCCTAAGGTCCCTGGGCGTGGGGGTGGCATTAGGCTACAATTGATATGGAAGTTTGAAAAGGCAGTAGAATACGTTAGCCAAATGCTACCGGGGAATGCAACTATGGGGTGGTATATGAGTCTGGAAAAGATAGAGTTATGTGATCAGTCAGAGGGTTATGGATACTATTAGTTGGCCCTGGGAACTGCGTTTTCTATTAAATATAAAATACCAACCACAGTGGCAGTTCGTAGGGGTACTTAGTTATTGTTTCGGGGTACTTATGACAGATACTGATAACCAGGTTATCTTATATAATCTCTGGTTGGGGTAAGAGGTGTAAGACACGAAGTAAATTGGCGTAGTGTGGACTGTGGATACGAAGGAGGCAAGGGGAAGACGTATGACAATTGTGGAAAGTAAATGGAAAAAGGTGAACACAATGGCGGATAAAATACTTAACCTAAAGGATTGCATACATCGATGAACGATGACATTATAGTCGTCGTCCTAATAAGGTGATGAAACCTGGTTGATCTGTACTGGGCATAATACGACACAAGGACACTGCCGCTATGTCGCATCAATGCTGGTGGCAGTTAATATTATAGACTTAGTTACTAGAGGAACAATGCAAGGGGTGACTGAGCACGGGTTACACATATCTATACTCGTCATGAAAAAAATGATATAAGAGATCTAGGGACAGCGTGGGTGCTTTAACTTCTAAGATATATAACATCTACTTCTCGGATGCAAGAACATACATAGATATAATTATGGCTGTCTGATGTGTTGGCATTGGCTCAACGTCGGGACAGGCATGGGTGTTTTTAATATGAATGTATATTCCTGTTCATCATCTTTGTAGTTAATAAGTGTAGGACACGAGGGGTTAGTGTACGTGAGGTGTGGAAAATGGTCGGTTTTAGAAAAGGTAAATCCTGGAGCTGTTTAGCCCTGCGGGCTTGGGCCTGCCTGGAATGGCGGGCTCGGTCAGCTGGTCCTTTCGTTCTGTGGACCTTTCTTCCGGGTGTTTCTGTGTGGTGTTCGCTCGTGGCTTCTGTGGTGGGCTTCTTGTTCTGGGGCATTTTACTTCCCTCTCCTTCATTATAGGCTCGTCCTCGAGCCTCAAGGGTGAAGTTAAAAGAATCATAGTAATGGTGGGTCATTTTCAGGGTATTTAGAAAGTTCCACCAAACACGAGAGCGACGGTCAGGTTTCTTTTGCAGGTCAATGTATACCTGTAAGAATGTGTCCTCTGTGTTGTGGCGGGCGGCTGCCCGGGCTTGGTGTGGGTGTGGTACACGGGCCAAGTGTCCAGTGGGGGTCTTTACTTTAACCTTTCGTATGAATGGTTTGTAGCTTTCCCCCGTGGGGGTCGGAGTGAGGTGTGTGGGGTTGACAGGAAGTCTGTTTAGTGTGGTGAATGGGTTACTAACCGAAAGGGGATTCGCGCGTGACAACAGGGCTGGGGATGAAGGGGGAATGTGAGTCTGGGTTGTATTTGGTTTTCTTAGGCGGTGTTGTAGGTTGGGAATATATAGTGAGGCAATGCGCAAAATCGGTGTAGGTAAGGTGGGTGAAGGAGGTGTGTGGGAAGGAGGGGGTGTGTGTGTTGTGTGGCTTGGGTCCTTAGTGTCAGAACGGGGTGTTATTTTTGTATCGCTGTCTTTAAATCTGATGGGTCTGTTGATTATTCTACCTCTGGCGGTCCTGGTGGGAAGGTAGATGTTTGTCGTGGGACTTGAGTCGCTCGACGATGTTTTATAGTGAGGGGAAGCATGTTTTATAGGTAAATGACATGTGGGAGTTTTCTCGGGGGTGACTTTGGGGAGGGGTTTCTTAGGGGGGGGTTGGTTGGGGGTTCGGTGAGATGAGGAGGCTGGTCGGTGTGTGGGTGGGTGGTGGGGATCGTGGAGGGGAAAGGGGCGGATGCGGGGGGGGCTAGACGGGTGGGTAAGGAGTGTAGATTTAAGTTGGAGGGTTGGGGGTAGGGGCGTGTGTTGTTTGATGAGGTTGGTGATTTGCTGGTGATTATTCGTCTTCTTTCCCTTTGTGGGGGAGAATTCGACGAAGAAGAAGAAGAGGAGGAGGAGGAGGAGGAGGGTAGTGGTCTGGCAGCCCTACGGAACTTGGTTATTAGGGTGTGTTTTCTGGAGGTTTTAAACGATGTTTGTCGTGGGCGTAAGTTGTAGCGTGAGGTTACTGAGGTAGATTGTGTGGTGCGGTTGGGTGTGTACTTGGTTTGGGGTGGCGGTGGTGGTTTTCTCACTGTGGTGCCTGGTGGAGGTATGTCAGGGCTAGACGGGAGGGTTTCTGTTGTGGTCGGGGTTGTGGGTGGAGGTTTTTGTACTTGGATAAGTTGGGGAGGAACTTGACTATCAGAAGTGAAAGAAGGTGTCATGGTGGAAGAGGGTGTGATATTGGGGGCTTGGGGTTTGTGGAGGTTAGTTGGGGGGGTATGGTGAGAAAAGATTTGTCGGTTCGGTGCTGGAGGGCTTAGGTCCTTAGGGGTTTGTATGGGAATATTCGTAGCGTGAGTGAGGGGGTGAGTAGGGGTATTTAATTTAGGGTCGGACGTGTGGGGTGGGGTAATGTCTTGTGGCTTTAGAGGTTTAAACGCTCGGACGAATCTAGTTCGGAGCGTGCGAGTTACGCCGTGATAGTCGATGGTGACTTGAAAGGCATTTGGGACTTGTATTACGGTGTAGGGTCCGACATAGCGAGGGCCTAACTTGTTGGTGATAGGGAGGTTGGCTACCATTACGGTGTCATGGATGGCGAAAGGGTTTTTTTCATCGATGTTGTCAGTTTTGGTGTCTTGACAGATCTGGGCGGTATGGAGGGTGTTTTGCAGATGTTGCAATGGGTCAATTGTGGAGGTGGTGGAGGGAAGGTGAGCGTGGTGGTGGAATGGCAGTAACAGGGGGGGTACACCGTAAACACGTTCATGAGGGGAAATACCGTCTTCCCGAGGACAGGTGTTCATACCCCACTGTATCATTTTTAGTTGTGATGGCCAGTCTGAGGTATTAAGAGCAATCATTCTTGTACGTAACTGGTTGTTGATGGTGCGATGGCTGCGTTCGCAGATAGCATTTCCTTGAGGCCAGTACGGGGATGAGTGTTTAATCTTGATACCGCATTGTTGGGTGAATTGTTGCCAAACGTGTCCACTAAACTCGGGGGCATTGTCCGATAGAAGAGCAAGGGGAAGGCCGAATATAGGGAACACTTCGGTGGCAAGCAGTGTGGCGACTGTGGTGGCTGTGTGGTCTTTAACTGGGCAGGCTATTAGAAATTTTGAATATACGTCTACAAATGTGACGATATAGCGGTTGCCAGCGTAAGAAGGGAACGGGCCCATGATGTCGAGGGATAGGACTTGGAACGGTTTGTTGGCAGAAATGGTACCAGCTGGGCCTGGGGTGCGTGATCTATCCTTTCCCAATAAACACGGTTTGCAGGATTCTGTCACTCGTTGTGCAATTTTGGAGGGGTTGGGGGTCCAGTATTGGTCTGTGAAGATCTTTAACATTTTCTTTTGTCCAAGGTGTATGCCGTTTCCCTCGTGGATGGCAATCATGTAGTCGTGGGCTATGGTGGGGTCCAAGATTATGTGACCAGTGTCTGTGGCAAGTTGATCTCCCCAGCGAGTCAGTCTCCTGAAGACGTTTAACGGTATCCAGGGGGGTCTGATTCGTGCTTCCCAAGATTGAATTAGGGAGGGGGCTGGGGGGCATTCTGTCGGGAGGTGGGGGTAGATACCAATTGAGTGTTTTGTAAGGCGGCTAGGTTGGTGGGGGGGTCTTTTGGTACTGGCAAACGTGACAGGGCGTCTGCATTAGTATGGAGTTTGCCGGGACGATATTGTATTGTAAAGTCGTAGTCCTCTAGTGTCTCTCTCCAACGTACCAAAATGGCTGAGTTGGTTTCACACCTACGCAGCCATTGTAAAGATTGATGGTCGGTAATTATTTCGAGTTTTGCGCCTAACACAAATGACCGGAAGTGGCTGAGTGCCCAAATGATCCCTAAGCACTCTCTCTTGGTGGCTGCGTAATTCTGTTGGGGTGGGGTGAGTGTGCAGCTGGCATACGCTATCACATGTTCCTTTCCATCTCTGAATTGAGCTAATACTGCACCTATGGCGTACAGAGATACGTCGGTATAAAGACGGAAAGGTTTCTGGTAGTCAGGGAAAACGACAATAGGGGCTTGGATTAGCTTTTGCTTCAAAGTGTTAAACGCGAGGTCTCTTTCAGGTGTCCAGGCGAACGGGGTGTCTTTGTGGGTAAGTTGGTGGAGGGGTCTGGCTATGGTGGCAAAGTGGGGGACGAAACGTCTGTAGTACGTGGCTAAACCTAGAAACGAACGTATTCCCTTAACCGTGGTGGGTGGGGTTTGGTTTTGTATGGCTTGAAGTTTCTTTGGGTCTGGCGCAATACCATGTTCAGATATCACGTGTCCGAGAAAATCTACCTTATTCCGGGCAATCACGCACTTTGAGGGTTTTAATTTCAACCCGGCGGCTCGGATTCTTTGCAGGACTTGTCTCAACCTGAGGAGGTGTTCTTCCCAGGTTGGAGAGCACACAATAATATCGTCCAGATAGGCTAGGCAGGTTTCCCAGGTTAGGCCATGCAATACCGTTTCCATCAAACGGGAGAAAGTGGCGGGTCCGTTACAGAGGCCAAAAGGTAGGACGTTAAATTCATAGTGATGGCCACCACTAGTGGAAAATGCTGTTTTCTTTTGGTCCTCGGCCTTGATAGGCACTTGCCAATACCCTGCTTGCAAGTCGAGGGTAGTGAACCATTTGGATCCGTATAGGGAGTCAAGGGAATCGTCTATTCGGGGTAAGGGCGTAGCGTCTTTAATGGTTATGTCATTTAACCTCCTGTAGTCGACGCAAAAACGGGTTGTCCCATCTTTCTTTTTGACTAAGACAACAGGGGAAGACCAGGGGCTAATGGACGGGGTGGCAATCCCGGCCTCTAACATTTCCTGGACTTGGCGTTCCTCTTCCTGACGTTGTATGGGGTTCTTTCTACGGGATGGTTGTCGTATGGGGGGGCCTGTGGTGTTAATGATGTGTTGTTCTACATCCGTCTGTCCGATTTCGGTGGGTTGTTGGGCAAAGACGTCACTGAATTCCATCAGTAGGTCGTACATGCCGTTCTTTTGGTGGTCAGATAGTGTCTCAGGAAGAGGGGGCAATTGGAGGCTGGTAGGGGTGTCGTTACAATGTATGGGGAGGTCATCGAAAGTTTCGAGATCTCCTATAATGAGACCTTTCGGTAATGTCAGGGGTTCCTCTGAGATATTAGCAACGAGAATGTGGTTGATACGAGCGGGAATGATGGCGGGTTGTAAGAGGCAGCGATGGGGGTTGGGGGATGTGTTAGTGGGGGAAAATACCATGTGAGTTTGGGGTATGGGCCGCAGGTTCACCCATTTTTGATGGTGGGGGGGAATTTGGCATTTATCCTGAACACCCGGGGGGCTAATGATGGTGGGGGATTGACTGGCGAGCAGGTGCTTGGTACTTATAAGGGGGCAAGGTCACTTTGGTGGGCGTCACGCGTGAGGGGGGGATTAATGGCGCGTGTGAGAGGATCAGTGGGGCGCGGTGTGAGGGGGTTAGAAAACGGGATTTGTTGGAGGTACTGCGGAGGGTTGGTGGGGGAAGCGTTGTCGGTGGCAGTAACGGTTTGTTTAGAGGTTATCTGGGGTTGGTGGGTTTGTCTGTCATGAGGGGGTGAGTCAGTGGGGTTTTGAAGTTTATTAGGGGTGTGAATTGTGGGGGGGTGGAAGGGAGCTACTGACGAAAAACTGTCACAAGGGGGATTGGGGGGGTGGTGGAATAGCTGGGCATTTCTGGGGGCATGGTGGGAACATGGTTGTGACCTTCGGTCGCCACGGGTGAGGGGGGGATTAACGGCGCGTGCGGGCGGTTCAGAAGGGTGCGAGGTGAGCGAGTTAGAAAACGGGATTTGCTTGGGGACTGCGGAGGGTTGGTGGGGAAAAAGTTAGGTGTAGAACATGGGTTATTGGTGTAGGACTGGTGTATTGATTTGGGGTTGTTAACATTTCTGGGGGCATGGGGGAAACATTGTTGGGTACATGGTCGGCATTTTCTCTGGAAACATGTGTACATAAACATTGGATAGAATTAGGGTTACATATCAGAGTCTGTCCTGAAAACATGGGAGGATTTATTCTGGGCAGAGTTACGAGAATTGAGGGGATTACCGAGGGGGAGTTGCTTGGACTTGTCTTCTTTCGTTTGTTGAGGCATTTTTTTACTGAATTGAGTGAGGTTTTGAGAGATCTCGGGGCAAGGGGAGGTTTTAGGAGTAACCTTAGTGCTAGCTGCAACTTGGTAACCCTGAATCAGGTTTTGTTGAGGGGGAGGTTGTTTTTTTCTTTGGGAATGGGTTTCTGCGTGATTGGTTTGTCAGAGGCTTTGGGCTGGAATTTGTTTTTGAATGAGATCAGCCTTTGGCCGCAGTCAATCTGGACCTCTAGTTTTTGAAGGAGGTCAAGTCCAAGGAAACCATCATAATGTTTACAGTTGGAGGAAAATACTGTAAATGTGTGATAACAACGAGCATGGGGGCCAGGAGTGGTTACTGATAGGGGTAAAGTGTCTCCTAGGAGATTTAACCTGTGGCGCATGGGGGTAATTGGAAACGTCCCCCTGTGCTGACGTATTGGAGGCGTTTCCGTCACTAAAATATTCATTGTGCCATTAATAGCATTAATACTTATCCATATGTGCCTATTATGGGTTGATTATAAAGGTATTAACCTGAAACAACAACAATAAAACGAGTGGAAAACAGCGTTTGGATGGTCAAAATCGGAGATATAGCCCGCGAGTTGTATGGGTGAGGCAATCTGCTTTCCCGCCAATTTCCCCCAAGGCCACTGAGACACAGTCGATCGATACTCTCTCTCTCTCTCTTGCACTCGCTTGCTATCAGTGATGACCACACCCTCCAATCGGATTTCTAATGTTAGCACGAAAATATACCTCAGAATAAGGGAATAACAGGGAAAATAGGTGATAACTGAAGGAGAGGAGGAAAGTGGGGAAGGAGGGGAGGTAGAGGACTGAGATTTTGCATGGCCCAGGGGCCAAAATTTTTTTTTTTTTTTTTTTTTTTTTCGATGTCAAAAGTTGATTTTTTTTTTCTCTGACTCTTAAGAGTCTCCCCGCAGTGCGCCGGGGGAACTCTTAAGAGTCTCCCCGCAGCTCCCGGGTTAAGTAAGTATCAGCAGCTGAGATGAGTTCTGTTTTGGTGTTTAACAAAGGGCCAAATCGTCGGGGATGTTTTTCATAGTAAGATTTGAACAAACATGACTTGGCAGCTCCCGTGTCGATTAGTAAGCGGACAGGAATGTCCTTGATTTTGGCCATGTAATAAATGGGGGCAGTGCGACTAGTTATGGCGTCCCCCGCCGAGCCCATCGTGGGCGGGGGATACTTTAAAAATCCTGGGGGTAGGTATCTACCTCTTCCAGGGTTTCCTCGGTATCGTCTGAGGTCATGGTATGGGGGGCAATTTCTTCCTCTTGTCCCCACTCCTCTTCATTTACAGAAATGCGAGGAGTAGAGGGGCGAGGTTTGGCAGAGTCACGAATTTGGTGGAGGGCACACTGAGCATTACAGGCAGGGAATTCATAGGGGTTGATAATGACTAAGGTAGGATTTTTACTTTGGTAGGTGTTGTAGTTGCTGTTCCGGTTGAAGATTCTGCGTGGCTGGGACGGTTGGAACCGGGGTCTACTGGGTTGGGGCTTGCCGGAAGGGTAGGTGGGTCTGTTGTTGAAAGATGAGGCTGGGTAGGCATTCTTGGGGTTTTGGTGGTTGGTTTGCTGCGGGTGCGTGGGAAACCTCTTGATTGCAGCGATTTGGGTGGGTGCTTCTGTGCGCACGGCCAAAATACGTCGGATCGTGATGAGGTCTTTTTTGTATTCGACGAAATCGTGCACCCGGAAATGGTCTTTTACTGCTGAGGGCAATATCGACACAAGGTTGACCAGAATTTGCTGTTCTTGTTGGATTTTGGTCAACGTGGGGAAAGAATTTTTTATGTGTTGGGCAAGCTTACTGACTGTGGCATCTAGATCGCCTTCGAATTTCGTGTCTAGAATACGGGTGTGGGCCACGAAAACGCCCAACGAAGGTTTAATGGCTTCTATCACTATTGTGCGAAATTCGTTCCAGGTGAGATCAGGGCGCACTTGATAGGCCACCAGAGAAACGGCTTTTCCCAGGTGTGGTACTGTTACGGCTATTTTATGTGCGTCCGTGGTATAAGTAATGTCAACTAAGGGTTTCACTATGTCCATGAATACTTCGATCCCATAATTTGTTTCCTCATAATTTGGGATGAAAACGTGGTTAGGTTGCGCCATGATGTTCTCGTGTTCTAGCTGTTCCAAACTTGCAATGTAATGCAACCTTTTATCCGAATCAAGAATCACCGCTGCCGCCAATGTTATGCCCTGTTTTTCTACAGGTTTAACTTGGGTAATGTGAGTTCTGAATGACTGGGTATAGAAGGCTGCATGCACAATACAAGGTATGAGGAATAGAGAACACAAAATAAACACACGGTAACACGACACAAGTTCACGTTTATTGAAATAAAGAAATAAAGAGCATAGAAAGATAGTTATATTTGCACAAAACAAATGATAGAAGGGAACTGCTAGCATTTGCGGATTTGGATGGAGCCTAGTCTCCCACTTCCAACGTTCAGGTATATTCTTCTGATCACGGGTTTAATTAGCAAGTTTATATTTTACTGGAAGACCTCAATATATTCGTATAATTCAATGTCACTGATTTTACTTCTTGCTGGCTGGTCGCGTGCCCACGTAGCAACTCACAGTTAGGATTAGACGCGTATATTATAGAACACGGAAATCTCTAGCAACCTCATGGGGGTACTGAACTAAGTTTGATATTCTTAAGGCAGAAATATGTAGAACACGAATCAGTGGGCGAACGTTAGATATCACTAGAGTTTTAATATCTGAATAAGGTAATTACGAGAGTCAAGGTCGCCTGTTAATAAAAAACACTGATCGCTTAGTACGTCCCAAATGGAATGGTTAAATATGAATTACACTGGGCAAGGTCTTAGCCACTTTATAGAAAGTTAATAGGTGAGTATCAAGCTAGTACTATAACACTTAGTACTAGTAACATGAATCTTGAATAGTATGGGTAGATCTGGTCCTGGTTATCTTGCTTCCGGTGATGTTGGGGGCTAACGACTGGTTCCTCGGCCGTCCAGATGGTCCAAAATGTAGGAAGTTCTCAAGTCGGATCTCTTGATGATCGTTGCTGGCTACACACTTATATACCCACGAATTTGTGTGAAGGTTATAAGGTGCACGTTAGGACTTGTACATGGACAGATGCTTCTATCAGTCTTCTCTGCCACGGAGTCTGCCGGATCTGGAATCTCTCAACTCCGGAACAACACAAGGGCAGAGCTAGAGGTAAACTGCAGGGTAGTGACCACTGGTTGGTGTCTAGCTTTCAACTGATTTGACTGGGGGCGGGAGTTAGATTTATAGGCTCGGTTCTGGACCCTGCAGACAGTAGGGATCTCGAGTCTTATGGACTTAATTGAGCTCTCAATAGATATGGGGACTAGGTAAGATGGTATTTACTGTTGTGGCACAGGGCGATAGGAAGCCTTTATATTTTCATATAACTGAGCCTTAGTAAGAGGTACTATTTTGGCTATACTGGACGTATTTAGGGGAGAGAGACTGGATCTACTTTGCGAGGAGGATGGGGACAGCTGTGATAGGAGCGTCTCTCTAGATTGTTCAATCTTCATTCTATGGTATAGCTGAGGTGCTAATTTAGTGATCAGAGCATGCAAGAAAGGTAAATGGTTTATTGTGAGGTAATAGAGGTTAGTAAAGGTGTTAGTCATTCATGGTTAGTTCATTGATAGGAAGAATTCCTGTGCTACCTGGCAATGACTCGAGAGTCAAAACAGGGGCCAGGTATACCTCCGCGGGGGTGGGGGTCTCCCTCCTCGGGTGGGCAAAAAGGGGGAGCTGGGCGCCCTCTCTGATATAGTCGTCCGGCGGCTGAGGCTAGGGGCTTGCCATATCACCAGTGTTTGTAATAACCCTCTGTGTATGAGACAGATGTGAGTGTCTTTAATACCAAAACCGAAGGTGCCTTAGCTAGCTGGTTTTACTCGGCTGGTTGTTAATTGTAGGGTTTGCTGGATATGGTGGAGACTGGGTTGCTAACTCTGCCACATTTATCTGGAAGTATGACAATAGAAGTTAGTTACTGGCGGGGCGGCTAGCCTCGCACCGACGACCATTGGGTGCAGGGTTGTGAATGTGTTGTAAGAGAATAGATGGCATGCAAGGGGCTAGTAAAGTTCTAATGTTGTTCTGGCCTACTAAGTGAAGGTAGGCTGGATAGGAGTATATATATAAAAGGTTGGAGAGCGTTAGTAACGGACAATTCAAGGATCTTCAAGAGGTATGAGAGAGAGGCTAGGTCGGACAAGAGTCGAGAAGCACGGGTGTCTTAATGAGAGGGGGGGGAGAGTTCAAGGGCTACAGGGAAATTTTGCCCCTAAGGTCCCTGGGCGTGGGGGTGGCATTAGGCTACAATTGATATGGAAGTTTGAAAAGGCAGTAGAATACGTTAGCCAAATGCTACCGGGGAATGCAACTATGGGGTGGTATATGAGTCTGGAAAAGATAGAGTTATGTGATCAGTCAGAGGGTTATGGATACTATTAGTTGGCCCTGGGAACTGCGTTTTCTATTAAATATAAAATACCAACCACAGTGGCAGTTCGTAGGGGTACTTAGTTATTGTTTCGGGGTACTTATGACAGATACTGATAACCAGGTTATCTTATATAATCTCTGGTTGGGGTAAGAGGTGTAAGACACGAAGTAAATTGGCGTAGTGTGGACTGTGGATACGAAGGAGGCAAGGGGAAGACGTATGACAATTGTGGAAAGTAAATGGAAAAAGGTGAACACAATGGCGGATAAAATACTTAACCTAAAGGATTGCATACATCGATGAACGATGACATTATAGTCGTCGTCCTAATAAGGTGATGAAACCTGGTTGATCTGTACTGGGCATAATACGACACAAGGACACTGCCGCTATGTCGCATCAATGCTGGTGGCAGTTAATATTATAGACTTAGTTACTAGAGGAACAATGCAAGGGGTGACTGAGCACGGGTTACACATATCTATACTCGTCATGAAAAAATGATATAAGAGATCTAGGGACAGCGTGGGTGCTTTAACTTCTAAGATATATAACATCTACTTCTCGGATGCAAGAACATACATAGATATAATTATGGCTGTCTGATGTGTTGGCATTGGCTCAACGTCGGGACAGGCATGGGTGTTTTTAATATGAATGTATATTCCTGTTCATCATCTTTGTAGTTAATAAGTGTAGGACACGAGGGGTTAGTGTACGTGAGGTGTGGAAAATGGTCGGTTTAGAAAAGGTAAATGGGTGTGTCCTGGAGCTGTTTAGCCCTGCGGGCTTGGGCCTGCCTGGAATGGCGGGCTCGGTCAGCTGGTCCTTTCGTTCTGTGGACCTTTCTTCCGGGTGTTTCTGTGTGGTATTCGCTCGTGGCTTCTGTGGTGGGCTTCTTGTTCTGGGGCATTTTAAAAACACTAAAAAATCGCTTCCCGCCATAATTCAAGGTAGAGCGACGAGTCAAAACGTTCGTCGTAGCCTGGGCCGCGGTTGAGCGTTCGGACGCGGCGAGGTAAATACACGGCAAAAGTTACCTCCACTTCCATCATCATAACTCCGGAACTACTTGAGCTAGAAAGCTCTACTCAAAGCCATTCTACGCGGTAAGGTAAGGCGCCCATTTTGACATATGATTGATTAATGTAGGTAGTACATTAAGCGAGATTAGCCTCAGTTTACTTTTGTTGTGTTTTCAGCCAGATCGCCTGGATACAGCCTCCGTCCTTAAGAAAGGCAGCCCGGGGAGGAAGGGTTAAACTCTGGGTAAAACTGCTTGTATGAGTAATTTAAAATTGCTCACGATATTATTCGTACCATACCTACTCCCAAAGGCCTGGAGGTGGAGTACAAGACATGTGGGTCAGGTGTTGGCCCGACCTTGACTGGTGTATGTGTGGAGAGATCGGTCACCTTGAAACCCAACGATCATCACAACCTGTCCTACCTCCTTGAGACTTGGTGCTCCACACACTCCGTTCCTGAGGCCACATAAAGCTATGTTGGTGAGTAGGCATATCCATATACTCTACAGTGTAATGATGTTAAAATAGATTTTATTTAAAGGAATAATTGACCACATGGGAATATTAGGCTATAAGGAAAATACAGCTATATACATATAATTATATAGTAGAACTAAAACAATAAGTGGATGTATAATATGTGGAAATTGTTTTAACTTGATGTTGATATATTTATGTGTATTACAAGTGTGTTTTAGCTTGTACTGCAGTTGTTTAAATATTAATGTCATCAGCTTGATCTTCCTTATAACTTGAAATGTGAAAATATTGTACTGGTATACAGTGTGTTTGTAGGCCTAGACTAGGATCTTGTTAAGGGTGTCTAGAGCAGTAATACAGTAGCGTACTGTTGATGAAAAAATAGTTAGGAGTACTGTAGTCATGATGATGTAGGGTGAGGTGGGGGTGATCCGAACTATTAGTGGAAAAAATAATCACCAAAAATCAGGTAACAAACTTTATTGAAAAATAGTTACATCACAATAAACTATGGGTAAAGGCCTATCATGGTGATTTTTACTAATCGTGTAAGTAGTAGTTAAGGTCAACTTATTGAATTTAAAAAAAAGGGTACCCCTTGTTCGGACCATACCCACCATATGGGGTGGTCCAAACAATGCATGGGAGTGATCGAAACACCACCCTTTTCACTATTAAAATGCATAGTGAGATTGGAAAAACTGGTGATCTCAAATAAAATATACAGTATGTTGAAAGTGTCTTTATTGCCAATTTTAGAGCACATTCTCAAGAAAGAAATATTATATTCCATACTGTCACAACTTATGATTTTACCAACATAAAACACCTTACATCCGACATTCTTCCCTTCTTCTAACTCCAGCTCAACACAACCAAGTACTTTTTGTATTGTTTGGATTTTTTTTTTTTTTTTTTTTTTTGTCTTTAAACGCCATTTAAATTTGTGGTGTACCGAACAGTTCGGTACACACCCCATCGGTACACCCCCTTCGTGTCATCAATGTTTACACATGCATGATGCTGAATGAAATGTCTGAATGGAAGCCTTTCTCACCAGATATCATTGCAGCTAAGTACATTTCACTATTAAGCATCACACCACTAGAATCAGCACGTTTTCAGTCAAGAAGCACTATATTAGAACGCGAAATATTACATCGATCACCTAAAAAATAGAAAACTGACCTGAAAACTCTGTCCGTCGCGATGTATACAATAGTTTCCCGTCATCCTCAAGCGCTCCGTTTTCTTCTTTTGAGGTTGTAATGCCCTCGAAAATATCCCGCAATCCCAATAATGTACTACCCGAGTTGACGTCAGGTATAGTGTAAAATAGTCGTTGATGGGAAGTCCAATAAACTCATCACGTGAAACACCACGAGACTATCACCTGGTTCTTACAAATCGGACTAAGGTTACTATACTTTTGTACGTCCGTGGTAGTACAGTGGGTTAGCGCGCGGGCCTGGTTGACCTATGATGGTCATGGTCACTAACCAGGGTTCGAACCCCACCCAAGGCATCTCAAAACCTGTGGGTTTTTAGGAGGGTTAAACTCCCTTCAGAGGTTCGAGCCCCGTGCCAGGCCCCAGGAAAGGTTGACCCTAAGTGGGCCTGGGGAGTTTTCAGGACAGACAAATTCCCTTCACACCCCTCAACAACCTGTCACGCCTCTCACTTCCTCATATTCATCACCTGTCCCCCCCCCCTCAAAACTGTCAACCTCACCCCCCCCCACCATCATCTCCCCACATGCCCAACCTTGGTGAACCCCTTCAAACACCCGCATCAACCAAGAATTCTACAGCTCCGCCTACCTCCTATTCCCCCCCTCCCTTGTCACCCTCTCCAACATTACCCGAACCGCTCCTGAATCCACCTCCAGTAACATCCCCGCTTGCCAACCTACCTCTGCCCCATAATCCAGCACCAGAACCAAAATCTCCATCAATGTCTCCTTCATCCATCCTACCAAATTCCATTGTTTTCCGAGACAAATCTCTTCCGCAACAATCTCTCCAAACTTACCTACTCACCCCTTCTCCACAATTTACCTGTCAATCTCCCACACCCCCACTCTCCAAAACCCCAGATCATCCTAAACTCTCAACCTCCACCAAATCCCACCGCTGCCACCAATGTTATGCCCTGATTTTATACAGGATTAACTTGGTATAGGCGAGTTCTGCAAGACTGGGTTATTGGATTTCTTGCAAAATACATAAAGAGAATCAGCAGAGGACCTAGATAATCTCGGATAAATGGTTTGTAATACAGCTTTATTATCAATAGCACTCAGGTAGAAGGTATGTAATAGAATTTCACGAACATTAGATGTTGGAGCACTCAGGTAGGTTATTGGACTTATTACAATCTCCCAGCACTTATCGCGGATTTGGATAGAGACATACTTCCCACTTCCAACGTTCAGGCATTATTCTTCTGATCACATTGCTTTATGATACGTAGGGTACATGAATACACAGGTTAGGTATTTCGCTTTGTTAACTCTCTCTGGTAATATGACTCTTAATCAAGGATGAAAGTATAAGTAATTTGGTTATTGCCCAAGAATTAATCGTAAAGGGATAACTGTAACTAGTTGCACTGGTCTAGGATGTTCACTTGTCTAGGTGATACTTCGGACCGAAAAATATCAGTGAGGGCGAATCAGGTTAAACCTGATGGCAAGAATAATTACGGGAGTCAGTTCGCCTAAGCTAAATTTCACTGATATATATTAATGCGTACTAGCATAATCACTTGTTATAACATCAGAGAAAGTTGAGACACAATCGAATACACTGGATGGTTGATAGTTAATAGCACCGTAACACTGGTACTCTGTGAAGTAACACTGTGATGGAGTTCCTGGTTATCTTGCGGTAGTGATGTTGGGGGTTAACAGTACCTCTGGGGCCGTCCAAGATGTCCGGCAGTGTAGAGAAGGGTTGCAGATGGGTTTTTTTGCGGGCGGTTGTGCACCTTTTTGGCAACAATTGCTGATGGGTTAAGACAGTCGATTGTTGCCAAGGAGTTATTCTTGCAGAGTCCTCACTCAAGAGTTTCTCACATAATCCCTTCTAACATAACAAGATCTTTCTGCCTTAGATCAGTTATGAGTTATGATCGTTCGTAGCTCAAGTAGCGTATGGTGCACTATCAGAAGTTAATGAAACAATCAATAATTTGTGAATTTGTTGTCTACAAATATAATATTACTGCCGGTAGTCCCGATCGCAATAAAACATTCGTAAAGGGTTAAAACACTTCCTCACAGAGTTGCACAGATTACGGAACGCCGAACTATCGTGAATCTTGAGGGGGGGAGGGGGTATTAGAAAGCCACCGCAGTGTGGACAACCGTTGCTTTGGGCTCTAATATTCAACTGCCCGACTGTTGTCTCTGGGTCTTATTTATAGGCAGGTCAAGGAAGCTTCAGGAATGTTCTGGAAGTATTGGATGTCAATGCTATGAAGTAGTTAATTGATTCTGGTGAACTTAGGGGATTAGAGAGGGGGTCTTTAATGTGGCGGTAAGTAACTTGTGATCTGATTTATGATCGTGGATATCTTAACTCTAGTATGAGATACTAGTAGAGTTATTTAGGCGGATTTGGTGACGGTTCATAGGGACTACTTTACTGGCACACTACGTGAATAGGCTGGGAGGTATTATTCATCAATTCACCTAAATATCCTTCTCTGGTCTAGCTGACATGCTATTCTTAATCTAGGATGGGATAAGGAAGATTTTGGTTTTGGTTAAGGATGGGATAGGATGGTATTTGGATAGGTATTTAGAGGGTTAGTTCATCACCTGTTGGAAATTCACCTGGTGTCTGGCAAGAAGTTGTTGGCTACGTGTGGGTCATGGTGAACGTCTGCGGGGGTTAGGGGGGTCCAAGGATAGGTCCTTCCCTTCTATTTGTTGAGGTTACTGAACGAACTGAGTCGGCATGTTATAACGTTCTTATGGCGTCTTTACAGGGGAAGGGTTGTGAATTGTAAAGGGGGTGGTTTGAGGCTAGGCGCCGCGCCGCTCGTGACCTAGGGTAGTGACCCTTAACACCTTACGAGCGGCCTATGCGGTTTATTTATGTGTACCGCACAGCGGGGTGTTTTTAGCCAAAATAGGGCTGTTTACGTGATCATTTTCATGCCTAAATAAGACCCAGAACGTAAAACAAGTACCTATCCCTGAAAGGGCATAAACAGAGCTTTCGAATGACACCATAACGATCCTTGTATGATGGATAGTTTTCTTGCAATAACCGTGCAACGCGAGTGCAAAAAGCAGGTAATTCGGTACTTTCAGTACATAATTGAGTATGTAGCGAGTGAGAGAGGGAGGAGGGAGCTGAGATTTGTGTCAGTAGGTTCGCCGCGGTGGTCTGGAGCAGTCATACGCTCGCTAGTCTCCTGCCACCACTTGTCTCTCTCTCTCAGCCACATTACGTGCTGAAATTGCCACTCGAGTTATGTCGAGCGCCGCCACATAGTCCAGCTTTATTTAACTCGACTTATGTTGCTCGCCGCTAAATAAGGGTTAATGCGCTGGACATAGGGGTGGCATTTCCCTACGATCGAACAGGTAGGGTGGTGTGTGCAGCGGGGCGTGAAGGATAAGCGGACAGGATGACCCAAAACAGGGTACCACTGAGCATAGGGTCACGAAGCAAAACAGAGTAGTGTGGATTGTGGATACGAAGGAGGTGATTGGAAGATGTATAACAATTGTGGAAAAGTAAATGGAAGAGAGGAACACAATGGCGGATAAAAGATAATTAACCTAAGGATTGAATACATGCATGAATGACGAAATTATAGCCGTCGTCCTAATAAGATGATGAAACCGGGTGGGTATGCACGTGGCACAATATGACACAAGGACAGTGCCGCTATGTCGTATCAATACTGGTGGCATACTCCGGTTAATATTATATATACACTTAGAAGAACAAGGCAAAGGGGGGGCGACTGAGCACGGGGGTACATATATCTATACTCGTCATGGAGGGAGAGATACGAGGTAGCTTTCCTGCATCTCTCCTGATAATCGTCTGCAGATTGGTCATAGTGAGTTTATCCGAATTAACAGGCCTAAATCAATACAATAACTGGTATAGGGTTATCGGGTGTATAGAGTCGTGGTTAAAGGTTGTTACATAACTCGTAACTAACTTATCTAAATCAACAGGCATAAATCACTACAAGAACTGGCAAGGGACACAAATTGACAGACGAACAATGCAACGTGAGGTTATGTATAGCTAACTGCTAGAAATGGGGGAACGAAGATAGGTGTCTTCTCTTTTTACAAGTTCCCTAAATTATGTTAACATTAGGGAGTTGGTACATTAATAAAATAGCAATGTGGATCTCAGGGAGTTATTGGGAGGTTTGACGTACCTCCCAACCTACCAAATAGGAAAACCTACTATTTGGTAGTAGTCTTGGAAAATCCAACGTCAAGGCTATTAACCTAATTGCAATGACGACTTGTCTATTTTGACTGCTATGTCGTCATTCCAACCGCGGTTAAAAAGAAAACGTCTAGAGTCTACTCCTTATCTTGCTCTAGGAGACGTTGTACATTAACCAAAACTACCACCGAAGGTGAAAAAAGCATAGAAGAGAAGAAAAAGGGGTTTACCTTAGTTACCGCTTAAGGCCCATCCCGTGTTCCGTCATGTGCAGATCCTTGTCGAACGTGCGCATGAGCGACCCTCTCTTGTTATCACATCTCACGTCAGCAGAAGAACGCGGATGGGCAGGGGTCCGGCGTGAGGGAGGGTATTATGTACGTTGGATTTTCCAAGACTACTACCAAATAGTAGGGTTTCCTATTTGGTAGGTTGGGAGGTACGTCAAACCTCCCAATTTGTTAGTAGTCTTGGCAAATCCAACGTCAAGGCTGCGTAACAAATAGGAGGAGGACATCCAAGCCCAACATACCAAAAAAAAAACAATGCATAAAACAAAATTATGAATGACAAAGAAACACAAGTTAAACAAGAGAGTTTAATAAAAGAGTGAAAAACTGAGGAGTAGCTAAAAAGAACAGTTTTAACACGTGCCCGTCATTCATAGTAATGCAAAACATAGACTTGTCTTAAACCAAAAAAGTACTGTACCCAAAATCCCTTTTCTTCCAAAACCAACAAAAACATTGAACACAATAACAAAACACAATTTTCAATTTGGTAAAAACACTTATGTACTGTATACATAATACATAATCCCAAACTTGCAATCAAGTGTTGCAAACCCGTACTCCCCCCCCCCTTTTTCAAATAAAACGAAGGAAAAGAAAGAGTGACAAGGGGGGAAGACCAGGTATCTTCGCCAGAGCTCTAGGAAACACGACTCCCGAGAGCTATCACCGGCCGAGGGGGTCTAACAATGGACATGGAGAGGTAGGAGGAGACGAAGGTATTGACAGAAGACCACAAACTCGCTGAGGCGATGTCAGGTAAGGATCGACTTTGCAGGAACCGTAAGGAGGCAGCAAAGGATCGCACATCGTGCGCAGAACCCCTACAATCAGGGTTACTGGCACGAATGACCCGACAAATGTGGCGTCCTATCTGCACCTTCGAGAGCCTCCCAACTGTCCGAGGAGACACCCACACAGCAGTACCCGAAGTCGGCGCACAGACTCAACATAGGAGTGCAAGGCTTTCACCGGGCACAACACATGGTGAGTATGCCCACGCTTCAAAGCCTGGATGTGGAAAGGCTTGAAAACGTGGGTCTCTCTCTCATTCTTGGCAACAAAATGAGGGGAGGGGGCTAACGTGACGACATTCAAGGACGGGGAGAATCGCATGCATTCCTGGGACCGTGACATGGCTGCTAGTTCAGACACCCTATCCCCAGTGGCCAGAGCGACAAGGAAGAGTGTACGCTCGAGCAACTGAACCGGTGTAGTGTCCCGTGTATACGTGTGTGAAGCCAGAAGGTCCAGAGCCCGCCCCAGATCCCACTGTGGAGGGATCTGGCGCGGAGGCGGTCGTTCTCTGAAGGCAGCCTTCATGAAGGAATCCAGCTCCTTCGGTGGAACGACCAGCCCAGTGACGGACTCAAAGACCTCCCGGATGGCAGGCAAGTGGTTACGTATAGTGTTGACTTGAAAGTGACGTGTACGGAAGAGGTGAAACAAGTAGTGTAGTATGAGGGAAGGAGAGCTAACTGTCTGGCGAGTGTCCTGTATCCACCGAGTAAAAGACCTCCAGTGGGACTCGTAAGTCCCCCAAGTCGAAGTCGTCCAAGAACGCTTCAGGAAGTCAGTCAGGTCCCGTCCGTGGACTGGGAGCCACCGTGCCTCACGAACATCCACGATGCGAAGGCCAACGAGGTCCGCAGGTCTCCAGCCTGGCTCAAGTGGAAGTTTGAGACAGGTAGAGGGACCGGACTCGGGCACCACCGCTTCAACTGGGCGTACCAAGCCTGTGCCGGCCACAGAGGCGCTATTAGCCAGACTCTGCCGCGGTACAGCCGCAGCCTCGCGAGGACTTTGCACATCAACAGTGCGTCTGGTGGCGGAAATATATCGACTGCCACCTGTTCCAGTCTTCCATGAAAGCGTCCGGACCCCCTCCGGAGTGCGAGTCCGGAGGGACAGGTACTGAGGCAACTTGTGCGTCTCCTTCGATGCGAACAAGTCGACCTCCGGAACACCCCAGGAAGCTGCGAGGTCGTCGAACACAGTCTGTTTCATTGCCCATTTTACAAGAACGCCCTGTCCTCTCGACAGGGCGTCCGCCCACAGGTTGGCAGTCCCGGGCAGGTAGGAGGCGTGCAGGGAGATGTTGTGTCGGTTCGCGAGGAAGAACAACTTCTCCGAGATCCCCAACAGAGTCAATGACCTGGAGGACCCCTGCTTTTGGATACAGTGGACAGCTGTCTGATTGTCCATCCTGAAGGCCACCGACTTTCCCTGAAGGGCCAGCGCGTGGTCCCTCAGGAAGAACAAAGGAACCAACAGTTCTAGGGCATTTATGTGTAGGTGTGTGTGTCCCACCCATCTGCCGTGATGTTGATGTCCCAGGTTTGATTGGTAACCCCACCCTACCTCGCTCGACGCATCTGTGTCTACCCAGATCGTCGGCGGGGAGGGGCACAGCCGCAGAGAGCGTGCCCCGAGCAACCCAGTGTCCTAAGTGTCTGTGAATGGTACGCGGGATCGGCATGAGCCGATCCATAGGGGTCAACGGAAACACCTTGTTGCCCATGAGTATTAGGCGGCATAGCCTGAGCCTCCCTAAGGGAATGGTCAGAGCGGCCCAATTCAGCGAACCCACTAACGAGTCCCAGATCCTCCTCGTGAGGGAGACCGAGTGCAACACGGCGAAGACCTTCCTTCGAAGTTTCACCGCGTTTGGCTGACTCTGGGTCACTGTAGCGCTGGTCAAATCCCATTCGAGACCTACCCACGTCACGACACGCGACGGGGTCAGGCGTGACTTGGGAATATTTATTTTGAACCCTAACTGTGTGATGTGGTGAACTACTGTGAGGGTGTCGCGTACGCACTGTTCTAGGGTGTCTGAAACTATCAACCAATCGTCCAAGTAAAACAGGATCTGGAGCCCGCTCCTGAGGAGAGGATCCAGAGCCTGCTTCACCAGTTTTGAGAAGATCCGCGGCGCGATGTTGAGACCGAAGGGAAGTCTGTCGAACATGAACACACGATCGGAAGTCTGAACGGCCAAGAATCGCTGGAATCGAGGATGGATAGGAACGTGCCAATACGCATCCTTGAGGTCCAGCGACACTACCCACGACAGAGGTCGCAGGGCCAGTCGTACCTGGTGTACCGTCAGCATCCGAAACCGTGTGTTTACGATGTGCCCGTTGAGGGCCGACAGATCCACCACCGGTCGCATCGCGTCGCAGTCCTTCTTCGGTACCAGAAATACACGGGAGAGGAAAACCGGGTGACCGGCTTTCACCTCCTTGACGATTCCCTGCTCGTGCATGGATGTTGTTGTTGTTGTTGTTGTTGTTCCCCAAGCTGCCTGGCCGAACAGCCCCAAGGCCCCGAGCAAGGCCAAGGCCATAACCGAGCACCCCCACAGAACCCTCCCCACCGACCACAATAAAGCCTGGGTGACCGAAGCCACTCCATGGTGGGGAGCTTGAGGAGGGTGCGGAAACCCCCGGGAAACCAAAGCCCCACCCAGAGCCCTGTGCCCCTCAGCAATTATGAAGAGAAAGTTGAGGGGCAAGGGAAAAATGTGACGCTTTGGCTTCCAATCTTGGTAGATTGCGAGGTCAATCCACGTTAGAGACGCCGTCACTTGAGATCTAGAAAATATATAAGTAAAAGGAACAGTCAGAGTAAGCTATGGGTATGGCAGAGATTGCTCAGTTCTCACTCTGATAGACCAGCCCATCACCACATGACTAGAACCCAATCCTCTCAGCATCAGCTAGGAAAGGCCCTAGAAAGCCGCCTTTGGCCGGGGGATAGCTCCCCTATTTCAACCCTTTTCGGGGTTGGGCACCCGCCCGTGCATGGATGTTATCACGTTGGCCACCTCCGAAGAGATGGGCCGGCTTCGTTGACAAGAGCTGAGTGGGGGTCTGGACTTCCATCTCCAGGTTAGACCCCTCCGTGCGATCTTCCGCCCCCACGTCCCTCGCGGCCATCGAGGGGCGCAAGGGCGAAAACAACCTGTGGTAGCTCCCGAGATGAGGTGAGCGACCCTTTCGGCTAGGCGAGTAGGAGAACAAGGAGGAGACCGACCTGGAGAACCTACACATTTTTTGACGTGGAGGTTCCCCCGGTGCGGTCCTTGCGGTCATGAGCGCCACGTTGACCTCCTCTACCCCCACCCCACTTCGTCGAAAAGGGCGGGTCACCCCATCCCCTGTCCGTCGCGTGTCTGACCCCGTCGAAGTGCGGCCGGAAGTGGAAGGCTGGCCAGCCCCTTCTCGGCGGGGATGAAAGGGAGCAAGAACAGAAGTGCGAGGCGGAACCGACGTTCTGGCCGGCAACTTCCCATTCCTGCGCCCTTTCTTGGCGGCAGCACTTGCGGCAGCACCCCGAAGAGGACCGTCAGAAGGACGGGACTGAGAAGACCCTGCTCGCGACACAGCGCGTCGTTGCGTGTCGTAAGCAGGGTCCGCCGACAGAGAAGCGTAGCGTTCCCAAGCATCCTGCGCAAAAAGCCCCTATGTATATAGCTCAGAGTACAACAAACCCTGACGAATATCCAAGGGGGCTTTCCGGCAGAACGAGGACCTTACCGTCTGGCGTTGCCGAGTTGCCTCGCACAAAACCGCCTTCAGCTCGGGAACCAAAGACACCGCGAGCTGAAGGTGGATCCGCCGAACGTGGTCCAAACCTTCGCGAAGATCGCCCGGTGCAGTCGCCTCGATAAGCCGCAGGTAGTGAACAGATGTCTGGAGGGAACCTAAAAGACAAGATAATAAGTTCGCCACCCTCTGTCGCAAGGTAAAATCCTTGTCGATAGAGGACTTATCTGGGTGAGAAAAGAACGGGTTAGCAATAGAACAAATTTCAAGTTTGGGCGCGCTGATCCTGGACCAGAACTTGCCGTCCAATCTGCCGACAGATACAAGAGGAGGCAAAAGCAGTGATGACTCCAGGGGAGGGACTGAAGTAGATCTGTCGACGGATCGGTTGGCGAATTCTAAGGCCTCAGCAAACCAGGCCTCCAATGGGAGAGGGTTATCGAGCACGACGGCTAAGCCAGGCTTACCGTCGTCGCACAAACCTGCCCCATAGGAGGACAGTCCCATCAACACAGCCAGGGACTGAACATCCTGAAGGATGTCCTGGCGGCTGAAGTCTGACCAGAGCTTAGTCCGAGGAGCAGACGGGGGCTTGGGCTTCACCGAAAAGTACTGAAGGTCAGTCCGTGTCGGGTAAGCCCGCACCTCCACGTCGGCCACCTGACCATCCACCCTGATCGCCCTGAACTGCATCTTGTCATTAATTTGCACCGACCAGCCAGATGGGAGGGCCCTCTCACCTGACGGGAAGCCGGTAGCACGCTCCGGGTGGGAGGCCTGCACCCCCTTCCAAACAGGCAAGGAGCCATAGAGGAGCGGTATGGTCCGCGACGGGACCTTGGCTTTCTGGATGGGGGGCAAGCACGGACCCTGCCCTAGCAGACGGAGAACCCCCGCATGGGAGACAGCAGGGGCAACCTCCTGAGCTAGGGCAGGAGCAGTACTAGCCGACGACCGGGCAGGCGGAGAAGCTGGGCGAGAAGGAATGTGGTCCACTGCAGAAGGGAGGGGGACCGTAGCAGGGGTAGGTTGGGTGAGGCGCTGAGGTTGTGTCACCGCCAAGAAGCGCGATAAGAGGGAGTCTTGCATCGCCTCCAAGCGCTCGTCGATGCGTGACACAACCCACCCCTGCATAGCCGACAATCGATCCGAGAGAGGGCACCCCCGGGAAGATTGTTGGCCGGGCAGGGGCGAGCCTGAGCGGGAGCGACACCCACGACCCGAACCATCAGCGTCGCGGCCCAAAGAAGGCGAGCGACGACGGCCGTGTGGAGAGTCTCGTCCCCGATCACTAACGCCCGAGGGGGAAACATCACCATCCCCCTCTTCCAGCGACACGTCAGCTCCTGAGAAAGGGGACCCCGAAACCTCGCTATACTCCACCGAGTCAAGAGGCGGGGTACCCCCCTGGCGAGATGGTAAGTGAAGGTCAGGGATAGAAGAATGAGGAGGAGCAGGATGACGGGAGTGGGAAGGCTGGCCGGGTGAAAGGAGGTCAGAAGGAGCCGCGGGGGGAAACAGAGCAAGGATCCCCGGGGCTGAGATAACAGGGCGGCAGTAGAGGACGGGCGACGAGGCGAGCGAGAGCGTGGACGGAGCTGGGGAGCCTCCCGACGATGTGACGACCGGCCGCGGGACCCAGAGGAGAGGGCCAGGTGAACGGCCTTCAGTCGGGTCAGGGATACCCAGGGCGACGCGGATCCGGTCGTCAACAAAGGCCGGGGAACGGTGGCCCACAGTCCTAATGTGGTGGGAGACTGCCGCCCACACCGACTGAAGGGAAGCAGAGGCCACTGCCGCCGCTGAGGAACCAGGGCTATGGTCCACCACATCCACCAGGTCCAAACACGGGCCACACAGAGCAGGAAGGTAGGCCGTAGAGGACACACATTGCAAGTGGCGTAAGCAGGACCTGTGGCTCTCCAAGCACGGGGAGCCACAACCCTGGCGAAAGCAAGGCATCCTACCTGCAATGGAAGAACACACACCATAAGCAGCACGTCGACGGAGTAAGTGTAGAGAATGGCCAAGAAGAACCAGGGAATGAGCATGGGGAAACAGTAACACACATGCAAACCGGTATCCGTACTCACCCTAAACCGGGAGCACAGAGGTAGGTGAGTAGGGCGGGCGAGGCGGAAGAGCACGAGCAGAACCTGCAAAGATGGAGAAAGTGTTAACCACCACTCAACACCTTACATGCAGGGTCTATAACACAAAGTAAAGTGCACACACCAATATAGTTACAGGCAACAAGATGACATAAAAAAGGTCAACAGTGAAAGCCAACTATTTCCGCAAATTTGCGGGCCTATTGAAGTATAACTGTACCGACACAACCCTCCCGCAAATTTGAGGGACCCCCCAGCGATCTACGCAAATTTGCGGGGAGCCGAAACGCCCCAGAGGACCGAATCGAGCCCCCGCAAATTTGCGGGACCGGCCGAGATGGTCCGGCGCCGAAAAAGCGAGAGGAGCGTCTAGGGAATACCAAAAAAAGGCCACAAAAATGCGTCATCTCCTTATGAACTCCAAGCTTGGATGGCCATCAAGCTCAGCAGTGTCTTCCTTGATATATGATCCTAACTCAACCGGTAAAGGGAGAGGCAAGGAAGACACACCAGGGGAGAGGAGGCACATCCCCCAGGAACCACCCAACCCACAGAGATAGAGCAAAGCCCATGAGGAGAAGTGGCAGGGAGGGTGGTTTAGCACAAACAGGGGCCCCCCTGGGGTACCCCTGGATTGGGCAAAAGATGATGAAAGGATGGAGGTGAAACATGAAGGGAAAACAAAAACCAGTAAACGAAACTGGTGAGAAAAAGGGAGGCCTAGCCGTGAGCAGAGAATGTGTCAGGGGCGAAAAAAAGCGTGTAGTGTGAAGTAGGGGCCCCCCTGGGGTACCCCTGGAATATCACGAACCACCTGTCGCCCAGGCCCTTGAGACACAGTGAAGGCTCGAAAGGGGGGACTCGGGAAAAACGCTATAATGCGGCCGACACAAACTCTACAAACAGCACCGCCACCATCGAAATCTCAGATTGCTTACCAAACGTTACACCTTAGGCTATGACAATATGAAAACTCATAGGGGCATAGCAATTCCTGAATGAGAAAACGAGCTAGGCTAAAATAAGCTAAAAGCTAAACTATGCCCAGACTAACAGGAAAAAGAATATGAAAAGAGAAAGAATGAAAAACATACACGAGGAACGCCAGGCGCCCCCGTACCTTCGGTAGGCTATTTCCACACGCGTCTCCATTTGACACACTTAGGAGCCCATTTACGTGTGCCCTAGATCACGTAACATCTGTCTAACAAAAAAGAAGGCCAGATAAGCCGAAACGAACCTAAACAGGGTGAATTTGAAGGAGCACAACCAAAGCTGACTCAAGCAAATGGCGACGCGTGAATTATAACAAGGGAGGGTCGCTCATGCGCACGTTCGACAAGGATCTGCACATGACGGAACACGGGATGGGCCTTAAGCGGTAACTAAGGTAAACCCCTTTTTCTTCTCTTCTATGCTTTTTTCACCTTCGGTGGTAGTTTTGGTTAATGTACAACGTCTCCTAGAGCAAGATAAGGAGTAGACTCTAGACGTTTTCTTTTTTAACCGCGGTTGGAATGACGAGATAGCAGTCAAAATAGACAAGTCGTCATTGCAATTAGGTTAATAGCTTTGACGTTGGATTTGCCAAGACTACTAACAAATGGGGCTGTCTAGTGTCATTTTCATAATTAATCTCGGAATTACTCCTAGGTATTTTGTCTAGTGAAATGGAGGTGGTATTAGGAAGGTTGGGAATATATAGTTAGTGGATAAAACAACGGGAGGTTAGAGACATAGAATTGCTAGAATTGGGGGGGACTATGATTGTTATATAACTAAATACAGGGCTGACGTAATCACGATCTGATTTGGTGTGAATTGGAAGCTAAGGTGTCTTAGATCGCTTCGAACCTACACAATGAAAGTATTATAGCCTGTATGGTGGTTACATAATTAAATACATACTTAGGTGGTATATCAAGAATATCAGTGACTAAAGTATTGTGGTTTACCTCGAACCTACACAATGAAAGTATTATAGCCTGTATGGTGGTTACATAATTAAATACATACTTAGGTGGTATATCAAGAATATCAGTGAGTAAAGTATTGTGGTTTGCCTCGAACCTACACAATGAAAGTATTATAGCCTGTATGGTGGTTACATAATTAAATACATACTTAGGTGGTACATCAAGAATATCAGTGAGTAAAGTATTGTGGTTTGTATATTAGAAGACTGTGATTGAGAGACGTATAATATGTGGAATGAATTGAGAGAGAGAGACCAAATCGGGAATGGAAAAGGGGCCTGGGATCTCGTTGGGGATGGGAGTTTCGCTCTCAGGATTTTCGTTCCTGTGGCTCGTTAGGGTTGGAGGTTTCGCTCTCAGGTTTTTCGTTCCTGTGGTATTTTACTTCCGTCGCCTTTATATGAGGTACGACCTCGTACCTCAAGGTTGGAGTACGTAGGTTTGTTTAGGGGGGCCAGGTCAGGTCGGTGAGGGGGTTAGGTTGGAGGGAATTTTTCTGTCCTGCAAACTCCCCAGACACACTTAGGGCAACCTTTCCTGGTGCCTGGCGCGGGGCTCGAACCTCTGAAGGGAGTTTAACCCTCCTAAAAACCCACAGGTTTTGAGATGCCTTGGGTGGGGTTCGAACCCTGGTTAGTGACCATGGCCATCATAGGTCAACCAGGCCCGCGCGCTAACCCACTGTACTACCACGGACGTACAAAAGTATAGTAACCTTAGTCCGATTTGTAAGAACCAGGTGATAGTCTCGTGGTGTTTCACGTGATGAGAGTTTATTGGACTTCCCATCAACGACTATTTTACACTATACCTGACGTCAACTCGGGTAGTACATTATTGGGGTTGCGGGATATTTTCGAGGGCATTACATTAGGTCAACCAGGCCCGCGCGCTAAGCCACTGTACTACCACGGACGTACAAAAGTATAGTAACCTTAGTCCGATTTGTAAGAACCAGGTGATAGTCTCGTGGTGTTTCACGTGATGAGTTTATTGGACTTCCCATCAACGACTATTTTACACTATACCTGACGTCAACTCGGGTAGTACATTATTGGGGTTGCGGGATATTTTCGAGGGCATTACAGAGGTGTTGGGGAAATTATTTTATTATTGATAGGGCAGAAATTATGGACACTGTTCGTTTCACCCCCATGTTCGTTACACCCCACCTTCACCCTACCAATCATTTTTAGCTGTCATAAAAAATGGTGAGTGAGTAGTTTATTGTTCTCCCTCAGTTGTTGGAGGCCAAGATGCTGTCCCCGGACCTGTACCCGCTAGCTGACCTCTCACAGGATAAGGACACTGTTAACATTATGTAATACTGTTCAGTCATACACACACCATACACAAGCACACACACACTGTCAAACACACATGCACTTGTAAAAAAGGATGAACACCATTCACACAATCACCACCCACCCACTTACAATCACACATTCACAAGCCCCACCCACACCACACATACAATCATTAACCACACACAAAAACACATTCATTAAACACACACTCACAGTGACAAGCACCACATCCATGCAGTTACATGTTCATACAATACAGTATTTTTAACTTTTACCTAGAAAGCTTCACATGATACTAATAGTACAGTAAGTGAACTTTTAACTACTAATTAATTATATATATTTTTCTAGTTTGTTTTGCAAGTTATACATTATAATATTGCTACAAAATGTACATACTCTATGCAGGTATAAATGTTTGATTTGCAAGTTTTACATATTAATATGTTATATTTGTTTCCCCTCTAAAAGATTATGTATAATTTTTATTATAAAGATATATCTTATATACTGTGTGGTTTGTGATGGAATATAGAATCCCACAGTAATAAGCAATGTATGGAAGGAATTTAACATATGCCTCTAACTCGTTCTAACTTTAAACAGAAATATCTGAAGTTCTGAACTAAAATTTCCATTATTTTCAATACGGTAATCTATATTATAACTTTGTATTTGTCCAATGTATTTATTATTCTTTGAAATAATCAGGTTTTTCTTTTTCTTTTTCAAATGCTGTAATATGACAATACAGTAGGCTAGTTACATTTTTTATTTGTATAAGAATAAGGGAAAATTTGGTTTAGTTTTTACAGTACTGTAATACAAAATATAGTATTCAAGCCAGTGTGTGATGTGTATTACATTAATCTACTTAAAGCAGATTAATCTACTTTAAGTGATTCAGTCAATACACATAAACACTAATACTGTAGGCTACTATGAATGTGCATAATAATGTTCTTATATATTTTTTAAGAGATTTACTAATGCAATACAGTAGTCTTTCAGTAATTATATGGTGCTCTATAGTGCTTAATGATGAAACCAGACTAATATACTGTAGTAGGATTTTGTAGTGATATACTGTAAGTCTTAATACCGATATACAGGCAGTTCTTCATAATGGCCGCATTTGCATCCTGCATAAAAGGAATGTGGCACGAGTGAAGATATTTTTTTATTTTTCCCATATTACAGATATACCCCGCCTAGGTGAGGTGGCCAGCTTGTGTGTAGTGTATGAAGTACATGTTGAATGTAGAATATAAATAAGAGAATGAATGATTGACTAAATGCATGCATGCTATGGGTGAATGCTGTGTAGTACTGTACAGTAGGCTACTATGTTTACTGAAAGTAGGCAAAGATTTGTCCTTAAATAATGATTTGTTGATATTTAAACACAGAAAGAGTAAATACTATAATTATCCATCCTTTCAATATAGTTTGCAAGAAATAGTAAGCCTACCATGATATCCTTACTTAAGTTGTTAAATTATTATCAGTATGTATATTTTCTGAACTGCTGCCTTTTTAGGTTTAATAATGGATTTTTTTGTTTTCAGTGAGTAACAAGGATGTTTTTATTTACTAGCTCTTTACGGAAGATTTTTTCAGCAAGTAACAGGAGTTTATATTTGCTAGTTCTATACAGGAATTGTACATTTTAGTATGGTAAGGGATAAAATACCTTTCTATCAACTGTCAATCTGCGGAGTTACTTTTGTGATTTAAATCGTAGGCTATAATACTGTATATTGAATAGAAATTTCATTGTCTATATTGTAAAGAGAATTAGTGTTGATTTATTTTTTTAATAAAGATATTTTAATATTTATTTTGCATTTTGATAATTACTGTATATTGTAAGTGCTTTAGAGGAACCTTGTGACATCAAATTTTCATGTTTCAAGCATAATCAACTGCACAATTAGCTGGTACATTTCTATAAATATAATCTTGTGTGTGGAAGATAAACAAAACAAAAATATTCTGCAGCAGTGAAATATAATTGAAATAGTCCTAGTATATAATTACATATAGTAATCCCAGATCTTTTTATATTGCGACTAATTAATGTGGAATATATGGTCGAACCATTCCTACTATCGTATAAATACGATAGAATATGACTCATTTCTGATCCCGTATGTCTCTGTGACGTCACGGACGTTCCTGCAGCCCGGCGTAGGACGAGTAGATTGGGAGGTTTGACGACCTCCCTTATAACCAAATAAGGAAAACCTCTTATTTGGTAGCAGTCTCGGAGTATCCAACGTAGGGCTTATGATCTCAGCCGCTACCACAGCGGGCCGATTTATCGGTACTCACGCGAAGTAACCAAATAATCTCTAGAGTTGCACCTCAATTCACTACTAGGCACGTTGTACACACTCCGAGACGACTAGGAAAGAAGAGATAGCGAAGGAGAGAAAGAATTGTTATAGTTACCCATTTAATCTAGCTGCTCTCCTCTGAGCCATGCTCCATGTTCTATGAGCCTGCGCCAGGACCTGCCAAAGTATCGAGGTATCAAGTAATCAGTTTAGATTGGATGGGCAGGGGATCGGCATGAGGGCGGGATACTCTGTCGTTGGATACTCCGAGACTGCTACCAAATAAGAGGTTTTCCTTATTTGGTTATAAGGGAGGTCGTCAAACCTCCCAATTTAGTAGCAGTCTCTACGTTTCCAACGTAGGGCTTGAATCCCAAATTGGAGGCGGACATCCAATAAACCATAAACCCCAAGCCGTGGCACAAGCAGAGGACCAAAAAAAGACACAAATAAACAAATAAGTTTATTATCAGAAAAAGAGCGTAACAGTACGGTGCATATTAAGGAAGTACATGTTACCAGTATCAGTCTAGGGTCTTAAAAGTGCCGCAGCAGGTTAAGGAATAGGTCATGTTGACCGGAGAATGGCACACCAATCTGGGAAGAATGAAGGCAAGACGTACATGAAGACAAGAATCTGAAGGCAAGGCACAGTAGGCGGAAGATCTCCAAGGACACTCTTTAATTACAAAAACCGGGGATTAGGCATAGACATACCAAACAAGTAACCCCTAGACAGTAGAGTCTATACGTAAAGAAGTAAGAGAGATAACCTTAATACTAAACAGGGATGACATACATGTAAAATGAAAGAGAGAAAGGCATTGTAAAATCATACAAAATTACCCCCCCCCTCCCCCCCCTCCCAGTGTAGGGAAAGGAAGAAAATACAGTATGGGATGAGAAGAGACACAGGATGGAGATGAATCACGTGACACATTGGCCTAACGCAACACAAGGCACACCTGGCCTGGCAGTGGACATGGACAGGTACGATGAGACAAAAGTGCTGTGGGAGGACCATAACCCTGTGTCGGCTATATCCGAAAGTGACGAATTGTTGAGAAACCTCACAGTCGCTGCAGAAGAGCGGACATCATGAGCGGAGCGTAAGGGGATTACTCGCAGTAATGATATGGCATAAATGAAGTCCCACAGCACGTTTGCCTAACCGTGTCCCTGTCGTAGGGGCCAACCAGAGCGCTGTCCCCGACGTCGGCACAGCGGCACGCACATACGTATGCAAGGCTCTTACCGGGCATAGCGGATGATGCGTGCTCCCACATTTTAAAGCTGGTACAGTAAACGGCTTAAAAATGTGCGCCTCACGTTCATTCTTGGCCACAAAATGAACGGAAGGGGCCAAAGTGACTGACCCCAAGGAAGGCGAAAAACTCATGCAATTCGGGGCCCTCGACATGGCAGCCAACTCCGAGACCCTCTCTCCTGTAGCCAACGCTAAAAGAAACAAAGTTTTATCAAGCAGATGAACAGGTGTTGGGTTAGTGGTGTAGATGGGTGAGGTAAGGAGCCTTAGAGCCTTCGCCAGAGACCATTGAGGCGGTATCTGGCGTGGGGGCGGTCTGAGCCTAAAGCAGGCTTTCATGAAAAAAGACAGCTCCTTGTGAGGGAGCACCAGCCCCGTCAAGGTTTCAAAAGGCTCCCTAATAGCGGACAGGTGGTTCTTAATGGTGTTGTACATGTATGTGCGTGTCGCAAACAAGTGATTAAGGTAATGGAAGACTAACGCAACCGACGGAACTGTTTGTTCGGTGTCATTGATCCATTTAGTGAAAGTATTCCAATAAGACTCGTAAGTCTTCCAAGTAGCCTTAGTCCAGTGCTGATTAAGCATATCAGTCAAGCAACGTCCATATTTCGGCAACCACCCTGCCTCACAAACATCCACGATGCGAATGCCAACGAGGTCCCTAGGTCTCCAATCTGTCCCAAGTGGAAGTCTGAGACAGACAGGGGAACGGGACTCGGGCACCATCGCTTCAGCTGAGCGTACCAGGCTTGGGCCGGCCAGAGGGGCGCGATTAACCAAACCTTGCCACGGTACTCTCTCAGCCTGTGTAGGACTTTGCACATAAGCAGTGCGTCGGGCGGTGGAAAAGCGTAAATCGACTGCCACCTGCTCCAGTCCTCGCTGAAGGCATCCGGCCCCCCCCGCCTGAGTACAAGTCCAGCGGGTGAGGTAGTCCGGCAGCTTGTTCGTCCCTGAGGAGGCGAACAAGTCCACCTGCGGATGGCCCCAGGAGGCTGCGAGGTCGTCGAAAACGCTTTGTCTTAATGACCATTCTACCTTGGTGCTCTGTCCTCTCGACAAAGCATCCGCCCAAAGATTGGCCGTCCCGGGCAGGTAAGTCGCATGCAGGGTGATGCTGTAATGATCGGCCAGGTAAAACAATTTCTCCGCCAGGTCTTGGAACACAACAGACCTGGAGGAGCCCTGCTTTTGGATACAATGAACCACGGACATGTTGTCCATCCTGAAGGCCACCGACTTGCTCGTGAGGGCCAGTCCGTGATCCCGCAGGAAGAACAACGGTACCAACAGTTCCAGGGCATTGATGTGGAAGTGTGAGAGCCCCGACCACCTGCCGTGGTTTTGATGTCCCATGTCTGATTGATAGCCCCACCCCACCTCGCTCGACGCATCTGTGTCTACCCAGATGGTCGGCGGAGGAGCAGTCCAGGGCACAGCCGCAGAGAGCGTGCCCCGAGCGACCCAGTGTGTCAGTCTCAGATGTATTGAGCGCGGTACCGTCCACAAACGGTAAGGGGATGAGATAGGGAAGTGCCTGTTGCCCAGCTGAATGAGGCGTTTTAGACGGAGCCGGCCCAAGGGCACGGTCAGAGACGCCCAATTCAAAGACCCTAGTAGGGAGTCCCAGATTTTTCGTGTTATCGAGATCGAGTGCAACACGACAAAGAGCTTCCTTCGAAGTTTCGCCGCATTCACTCGACTCTGGGAAACGGTGGCGCTTTGGAGATCCCAGTGCAAGCCCACCCACGTCACTTCTCGTGACGGTGAGAGGCAGGACTTGGGAATGTTTAGTTTGAACCCCAGGCTTGTGATATGTCTGACTACAGTGAGCGTGTCTTGTACACAGTGTGTGAGAGAGTCTGCGGAGATGAGCCAATCGTCCAGGTAAAACAGGATCTGAAACCCTTGTAAGAGCAAGGGGGTCAGAGCCTGCTTCACCAGTTTGGTGAAGACCCGCGGTGCTATGTTGAGGCCGAATGGTAGTCTGGTGAATTGGAACACCCGTTGATCCGACTGCAGTGCTAGGCAGCCCTGGAACCGAAGAGCCATCGGCACATGCCAATAAGCATCCTTCAGATCCAGGGTGACCACCCAAGACAAGGGCTTGAGTGCCAGGCGTACCTGGTTGATGGTGAGCATGCGGAAACGGGTGTTCTCAATGTGAGAGTTGAGGACTGAGAGATCTACCACCGGCCTCATAGCAGCGCAGTCCTTCTTTGGGACCAGAAACACATGAGACAGAAATACCTTTTGTGTAGAAGATATTTCCTTGATAACGCCTTCCTCGTGCATGGACATGATCACTTGGGCCACTTCCTGAGACACTGGTCGCTGTCGGGGAGGGCACCTGAGAGGAGGCCTGGACCTCCACCTCCAAGTCAGACCCCTCTTGACCATCCGACACGCCCACGACCGACGGGGCCATTGCCGGTAGTGGGGGCGGAAGAAGCCGGTGCGGGTGCCTTGTGTCAGGCCCATCACCGCTTCGACGAGATGGTCGGGCGAGGGAAGAGGGGACTGGCCAGGAGGCCCCTCTTGGACTTATCGTAGTGGGAGCTAGAGCCACCACGTCCTCCTCCAGACGTCCCCCCGCCCCGCCGAAACGATGGACGAGCCTCGCGCTCCGGCCTATCCCCCTCCAGGCTGTGTCTGGCAGCAGAGGAACTGGGGCCCTGCGCCTGCCAGCGCCGCATCCCCTCTTGACGGGGATGGCGATCCGGGGACCAACGACCACGGAAGGCGGGTACACCACGCCCCCTGTGAGCCAGTCCCCTGGCCACACCTCTAGCCTGGCGCCCTCTGCCGGCGACAGACCTGCCCCCGCGTCCGCGGGTGGAGGAGGATGAAGTGGGCTTCGCCACCACCTTCCGTTGAGCAGAGTACGTGTCACTCTGCGCCAGTAAGAAAGCCCCTTGCCAAGCCTCCTCAGGAACAGTCCAGGGGTCAGAAGGTCAGTCAGTAGGAGGCGGTTGCGGACGTCGGCAGGGGCCTTCTTACAGAAAGCCACCCGAAGTTGTTGACGGCAACGAGTGGCTTCATGGAGGGAGTGGCGGATGTCCTGAACAGGGTTGAGGGCAAGCTGCAGGGTGATCCGTCGGACATGCTCAAAACCTTGGCGATGATCAGCCGATTCCAGCGACTCAATAAGGCGGAGGTGAACCCGCGCCAGTTCCAACTGAGCAAGAAGAGTTGAAAGTTGGCGCGCCGCTCGCTGACGGAACTTAAAGTCCCGGTCCAGTGGTGCCTTCTCCGGTGCCGTGAAAAAGGAACACGGAAGGGGGCCCACCGACAGTTTGGGAGCATTGAGCCACTCCCACACAGGCAGAGGGAAGCCCGAGGAGGTAAGGAGCATGCCCGACAGAAAAGATGATTCCATGGATGGGATGGCCGGCAAGGTCTCAGCCATGGACTGACCAAACTCCACTGCCTCATGGATCCATTCACCCCAGGGACCCGGACAGACGTGCGGAAGTTCGAGCATCAGGACCCCGTCCCGATCTCGCACATTCCTGAGGTACGGCGTCCCTGAGATGGCAGAGAGGGAGTGGACATCCGCAGACAGGTCTTGGCGGGAGTAGTCAGCCCAGGGCTTGGTGGCAGTGTAAGGCAAGACCGACGGACGATATGAAAAATACCGCATGTCTTGCCGGTTAGGGTACACCCTCACATCGACCTCAGGGACCAGACCCTGTGGAGTAATGGCCCTGAAGATGTTTTTCTCATTCACCGGGATAGCCCAGCCCTCCGGTACAGCCCGCTCTCCGGCCGGCAGGTGGACCGCCCCCTCAGGGTTGGAGGCGATCACAGCTCTCCAAGCAACAGAATCCCCATACAGGGATGGCATCTTGACTTTGGGGATCTTAAACTTGGAGAGAGGCGGCACGGAGAGGGGGTGAGAGAACAACCCCAAACCCTGGCCCGGGATAACAACGGGCCAGAGAGGAGTCGTAGGCGGTGTCGGAGGTGCAGGTGATGAAGGAGATGATGACAACGGTACCACGACCGGGAGAGCAGGCCGAGATGGGATGTGGTCGGCAACAGGTGGGAGAGGAGCCACAAGCGGAGTCTGCAGAGGCACCGGGTTAGTAGTACCCAACCGGGAGACCACTGCCTCCATGGCCGCCGTGACAGAGGAGAGGATGTCTGCCTTATTGGAGGCCATCTCAAGACGAATAGACGCCAACTCCGCCCGTAACTCCGTCTCCGCAGCAGGAGGGAAGGACGTCTGTAGAGGAGACAGGGAACCAGCCTCACTGGGCCCACGAGCCCCATGGTCCATGAGCGGGGAAAACTCAGGGGACGGTGGAGAGGACTGTGCCGCCACGTCGGGGTCCTCCTGGCCCGAATCAGGTGCACCGTCCGAAGACGAGTCGACCCCCATATCCTCGTCCTCCAGCCGATCAAAATCCGCAACCTCCATATCAAGAACATCTTCCAAATGGTCAGGGAGACGAGGAGGAGACTGCTGGCCACAAGGGATCGAGGCGTCGGAACCCCCAGGTTGAGGAGGAGGCGTGGAGGGCATCGCCGCCGGGACCACCACAGCCGGGCCCGCCATAGGGAAGAGGCCGGGACCCCTCACAGGCTGGGAGGCAGGCAGAGGCTCGAACTCCACCCCACCAGTGGCCGAAGATGGTGCAGGATGGAGAACGACCTCCTCGGCAGGCGGGGCAGGACGGCGTTTGGCCCTGAAGACCGTGGAACCCTGCGAAGGAGGGGGGCTCATCCTGAGGTGAGGAGAAGCAAGACGGGGTCGATCAGCAGGGGACGGAGATCGGCGACGTTTCGTCTTGCCAGAAGCTCCAGAAGTCATGGATAGGTCAGAGGGAGGCACTCGATGTTCATGACGCCTGGGGGCCCGCTCCCTGGAACGCGCCCTCCCGCCCGCCCGACCCGAACTCCCGGGAGGGGAGCCCCGAGCCGTATGAGGAGAGCGAGAGTGACGAATAGTAGGGGAGCGGGAACGGCGTGCAGCATCGGAGGTAGGTGGGATCCCTAACAACACCCGGACGTCATCCTCACGGAAGGAAGGAGCCCTGTGCAGGACCCTTTGGACGTGACGGGAGATGACATCCCATGATCGGCGTAGAGATGTCCTGGCCCGTTGTCCTTCCGCCGACGTAGGGAGAGTCTCGAGTAGTTGAAGAGCGGAGAGACACACCCCACACCGGCGGGGATCGTAAACATCCTTCCCATAGCAGGCCGTGTGGAGGCAACATTCCCGATGATCCCGCAAGGCCGTCCGCTGACACGTCGGCCGAGAGCAGGGAGGAGCCGGCATCACAGCACTGAAAAATGGGGAAGCATTACCCACCAGTAGAGGTGAGACAGGCAATATGAGGCAGTAGAGCCAATTCAGCATGTAAGACTCAGTAAGACAATATCCAGTAAGAAGCTATGTAGCAAGTATAACAGGAAAGTCAAAAGAAAACACCCACACCAGAGACCCTCAACACCAGGGCTGGGACAAGCCCCTTAGCGAGGCCCAACCCTGGGAACAGGTCCCAACCAAAATCGTGGGGAAAGTGGTACCCTTCGAAATACCTGAGAACCCTCTGTGAGAGCGGAGGGAGGAGGCGGCGAAGCGGCGGCGGCGTAGGGCCAGCCGGCAGTAGAGCGGGCACCAGCTGGAAGGAAAAGGTCAAGTGTGAGCAACCCAACAGTACCCTATAAGTGTAAATAGGGGCGGGGAGGGAATCCAAAACACACAGGACATCGCCACTTTGGGTCGAGTCCTAGGACTTTTCAGGTGATCTTTGGGTCCTCCCAGTATACAAGGAGGGCACCCGTAGGGCGGGAACCAGGTACAGAAGGAGGACACAAGGAACAGGACATAAGGGAGAGGAAAACAGCCAATCAGCCGTTGTCCAAGAAGCCCTGGCCAGGTACATGAAGAGGGGGGCAGAACAGGGCGCATAAACCAAGTCAAGTGAAAAGCTATGTGGCCTAGGCCTAGACAAGGCACAGGGCACATCAAAAAGATAAAGGCGCTTGTAGGGCGGATTTAAAAAGATGAAGGAGCTGAGGACACCAGAAGACCCTTGCCTGTGTGGCGAAAAAACGTGAGTAAACACGAAAATCGAGTCAACTTGTCCAAGCATATCCTCCCTGTGAGCGAGGCCCCTATCGCGTACAGTTTCCAGACATTCCCCCCCCTTTTTAGCGATCAAGTAACCACAGGCAGGGGAAGAACAGAAACATGTACTGTAAGAAAAACGAGAATTTAACCGAGAGCTACGAGACCGAGACTTCCCAGTCAGTTGAGACAAAAGGAAGGCAGAAGGAAAGGACCTGTGTGGATCATTCCAACGGCGGCCAGCTCAAGGCAAAAACCGATTAGCTTAAACACACAATTAATGAGAATTTGAACAAGAGCGTAGAAGACCAATCAGCAAGTCAGTAGAGACAAGAGGAAAACAGAAGGACAGGACTATGTGGCCCAATCCGACGGCGGTCAGCTCAAGCTAAAAAACACAGGCCTAGCCTAGTTACACAATTCACATAAAAGAGAAAAGACTAGGGCAGCGTCAATCCCCAAGTGAAAAAACCTAGTAACAAAGCTAAACACCGCCCGAGAAGCCCCACAAGTACGTTAAATTAATAAAATAAAAGGAGGATAGCCTAGGGCTTGCCGACATATTCACCAGAACCACATATCCACGAGTCAAGTAGGCCCGGGGAAACGAAAAGGAACTGACAAAAGCGTGAACCATGCGAACGAAATACAAGACCACCAACTATGGACAAGTTTAATAAACAAGTCAGAAGGGCTATAGGTCAGTTGAGACCAAAGCAGCATGTTTGTGAGAGAATAAAGGCTATGTGGCCTATGCTCACACAAAGCAGAATCCAGAGAAACTTCATGCTCAAGTCTTGTAAAACATCGACACGTAGTCATATGAAAAAAACAATAAAACAAAAAGTCACAAAGGGAAAGAACACAATGCATCCCGCGGGAAGCATATTCCCCCCCCCCCCAAGGTACGTTAAGGGTAGTTGAAGGGAACATGAACCCGAAAAGCGAGGGTAGAATAGACACACAACGACCACTACGCTGCGTTGAGGACCAACCACCCCGAAGAAAACAAATAAATAAACACGTCTCCAGCACTACGCGCACACCCATAAACACGCCATAAAGCCGTAGTAAAGTGCTGCCTACATCACTGAACATCCTTCTAAAACCTCAACAGCCTGAAAAGGCTCACACTCACTAATAGTTGAAGCGAAGGGGATGCAAAGCAGGCACTCGCGAAGCACAGACAAAAAAGGCGTGTGACATCGACGGTGGGCGCGAAGTGACTGATACTTTGGCAGGTCCTGGCGCAGGCTCATAGAACATGGAGCATGGCTCAGAGGAGAGCAGCTAGATTAAATGGGTAACTATAACAATTCTTTCTCTCCTTCGCTATCTCTTCTTTCCTAGTCGTCTCGGAGTGTGTACAACGTGCCTAGTAGTGAATTGAGGTGCAACTCTAGAGATTATTTGGTTACTTCGCGTGAGTACCGATAAATCGGCCCGCTGTGGTAGCGGCTGAGATCATAAGCCCTACGTTGGAAACGTAGAGACTGCTACTAAATCATATTTTTGTTAATAACCATGACCCAAAAAAATATTTATGCCCTCGGTCACATGCAAACAAGTGTTATTATCTGTGTGGGGTTCGGTAAAAGTCTTACATTTCAGGTACCTTAAACAAAATATCCAGGTATTATGGAGGCAAAGCATGTAAGCTTTTTTAGAAATATCTTTTTCTAGAACCCCTAGCTCCTCTCCATCTCCTGACAAGAAAATGTCTGGATCTAGCAGGAAAAGACATAGGTCCTCCAACTCAAATTCTTCCAGTAAATAAACAGAAGAAAGTGAGCAAATTTCAAACTAAAAGGTGACCTGCTAAGTACCAAACTTCCCTGACTCGACTCGCAGTCATGATTCCAAAATCCTGCATTCTACACCACATACCCCCAGACTTTTGACATTGTCTAATGTGGTCAGCCACCCGGCTATCCCCCCCCCCAAAAAAAAAATCTCATCTACTTCCTTGACTGATCCAAGTTCTGAGGGTATCAGTCCCCCCCCCCCACTTTCCCTATTACAGTTAGCTGATACTATTGAACAGCAGCTGATACTATTGAACAGCAATCTGAATAAACCCAATTGCTTGCTCCACCCACATTAAAGCACCCTAAACTGATTCAGGTGAATATTGAAGCTGAAGTACATAAACCCATACACTAATTACCTGTTCAGCCTCCTACGGACTTACCTGTTCGTTTAGACCCTTCTCTGGCAGCTCCAGACATTTTGGTTACAGTACGGTTGGGGCAATACGGAAAAAAGTACTTCCTAAGGATACCCCAGAACCTTTGGTCATAAGCAATGCTATGGTAGGATGGTATGAATTGGAAACCAGTAACCATACAGAAGAGGGTTGGAGTAGAATGAGTACCATGGTTCTCCATTAGAACAAAGTGAAGAAGAGTTTCCTGATATAGTCCCTAATCCGAGCCCGCCTGGTGGCTTGGTGGGTGAACTTCAGGTATTTTCTTAAATCTATGCATGAGTTGACAGACAAAATTAAACAGAAATTTATGTCTTTAGATAAAGCTATCCGAGATCTCCAAGTAGGTCTCTGGCTCCACCCATGTTACAATATGCCATACCAGACACAGTCCCACTGTCTCATTTACCTGTCCAGCTTAAACAACCTGCTCATGAAATGTTCAAGAAGCTTCCCCCTCTACTAATTGGTGAATCTCGATACTGGAAACAATTACCAGGATAGCACCTACTAATGCTGACACAGGTCATTCAGACTTGGTGCCAATACCAAATGAGTGGATTATTAAAAGGGACGAGCTTAGGCATCTACATACAAAGATGCACAAGACCAATTGCTGGACGTAATACAAAATTTACCACTATGCATATATACAACTCCGACTCTATTCCCCAGGAGTTCTGGAAATATCTCAGATCTCCAACAATAGTTGTAAACCAACTAGTTGACCTCATGATTAATACACCTACCCTGCACGGACTGACAAAGACTTTAAACTACGACAAAGAACCCATAGGTTACTGTAAAATTTTATCACAAAACAACAACTTGCACAAGCCATGAGGCAAGTAGCAGATTCTATCCCTGAACAAAACTTCAGGTCTGCACTTCATTTTATCAGAAGAGCTTCACGTGGTAATTCTCGGATGACCACTGGGAATATCAAGATTGCGATTTGTAAGGCAACTAGAGCTAGACAGTATCCACTCACCCAATTGTCCAAGAATATACCCAAAGATATTGCTACTTCCGGCTCTCTTCTCACCTCGATTCACATGCAGATTGTTTCCCCAAACGACCTGGAATAAGGTTCATGCTCTGTTGCTAAGCCATCAGAGGGATATATTTGGGCAGTTTTCTGGCAAACAAGCTAACCCCTCCTCAGAGCTCAGTCTAACAATGGACAACTATCTCTAGAGTTAAATAAACATTGATGAACCAAATGTTGACAGACAATGTTGTGACTTAGGTGCCAGAAGGCATGCCAGCTTCTCTATCACACATGTTCCTCTCCCCAAAAGGGACAATTTGTTAGTAGTCTTGGCAAATCCAACGTCAAGGCTATTAACCTAATTGCAATGACGACTTGTCTATTTTGACTGCTATGTCGTCATTCCAACCGCGGTTAAAAAGAAAACGTCTAGAGTCTACTCCTTATCTTGCTCTAGGAGACGTTGTACATTAACCAAAACTACCACCGAAGGTGAAAAAAGCATAGAAGAGAAGAAAAAGGGGTTTACCTTAGTTACCGCTTAAGGACCATCCCGTGTTCCGTCATGTGCAGAACCCTGTCGAACGTGCGCATGAGCGACCCTCTCTTGTCATCATTTTTTCACGCGCTCCATTGAATGAAGTCGCTTTTGTTGTGCTCCTTTAATTCACCCTGTTTAGGTTCGTTTCGGCTTATCTGGCCTTCTTTTTTGTTAGACAGATGTTACGTGATCTAGGGCACACGTAAATGGGCTCCTCAGTGTGTTTAATGGAGACGCGTGTGGAAATAGCTACCGAAGGTACGGGGGCGCCTGGCGTTCCTCGTGTGTGTTTTTCATTTCTTTCTCTTTTCATATTCTTTTTTCCTGTTAGTCTGGGCATAGTTTAGCTTTTCGCTTATTTTAGCCTAGCTTGTTTCTCATTCAGGACTTGCTATGCCCCTATGAGTTTTCATATTTTCATAGCCTAGGTGTACAGTTGGTTCACAATCTGAGATTTCGTTGGTGGCGGTGCTGTTTGTAGAGTTTGTGTCGGCCGCATTATTAGCGTTATTCCCGAGTCCCCCCTTTCGAGTCCTTCACTGTGTCTCAAGGGCCTGGGCGACAGGTGGTTCGTGATACTCCAGGGGTACCCCACGGGGGCCCCTCTTTTCACACCACAGGGTTTTTCGCCCCTGACACATTCTCTGCTCACGGCTAGGCCACCCTTTTTCTCGCCAGTTTCATTTACTTCTTAGGTTAACTAGACTACTATTTTGCCGTTGTATTTGTAACATTTAGATAAATAGCCTATAGGCTTACATGCAAAATGAATAAACAGGAAGAGACACCGTCTAGTGGGGTGGTGAGCAAATCCCCTAAAAATTAGAGGGCAGGACTTCGGGGAGTATTAAATAGGCTAATTGTAGATGTCAACACTTTCATCACTACTGCTGACCTCGAGGAATTAGAAGCTAGATTAGACAGTGTCCAGGCTACCCACGGTCGTATTATGGCTCTGAGTGAGGTGATTGTGGCAGACATGACAGAGGAGGAAGAGATAGTTATAGAGTGTGATAATCGCGCCCTCTATGATGAATCTGTCTTTAGAGTGAAGCACATATTACAGCGTGCTATCGCAAGTAAGAAGGGAGGCGAGAATGAGGCCCATAGAAGGGCTGACCCAAAACACACTGTACAGTACACCTCCCAAAGCTCAATCTTCCTACATTTGGGGGCAAATTGACTGAGTGGTTAGCTTTTTGGGACGTATTTCGGTCTACATGAATCCTCTTTGGATAATATCCGCAAGTTTCACTACCTGAAGGTACAAATGGAAGGAGAGGCCTTACATTTGATAGAGGGTTTTGCGGTAGTGGGTGATAGTTATCTTGAGGCAGTACAATTATTAAAGTCCACATACGGGGATCAAGAGCAGTTGAAGATGGCCCAGGTAGTTGCCTTGTTAAAGCTCGCAGAACCACAGTATAAGGTTGAGGAGTTAGCAAATTTTAGGGCAAATATGGAGTGCCATACTCGATCGCTAGACACCCTAGGGCTCACCACACAGGAAATGATAGTCATTATCTTACGTCAGAAGCTTCCTATGGCAATACTTGATAAGGTTAGATCGTTTGATCTGGGGGAGTTCAAAACTCAGTTCAGTAAAGAAATTAATAATCTACAGTTGAACAAAGGGAGAATGTATGTGTCGGGAGGGAGTGGGAATGTGGAGATGAGGGGAACAGTAAGCATGACGGTGGGGACTAAAGAAAAGAAAGAGGGTACGTATAAGAAACCTGCTCAGATTCTATGCAAGCTATGTAACAACAAACATAAATGGAGTTTCTGTGTAAAATACACAACAAATGAGACAAAACTAGCACCGGCAAAAAGATTGAAGCTATGTGTAGGTTGTCTAAGTAAGGAACATGGTAAGCAGGGACAATGTACTGCTACATACTTAAGGCCCTGTCACCACTGCAAAGGACATCACTTTGATAAGTTGTGTCCTACGGCAGATAAAGTCAAAGACGTCAAACCAGAGGGTACTACAACTGTGACACTAGGTAGCACGCAAGACACTACTATATTGCCCACAATACAGATTCCCATGGAAGGTAATGACAGTAACAAAGTTTGTCAGGTACTTCTAGATCAAGGGTCTCAACGTTCCTTTATAAAGAGGTCCGTATTAGTGGGACTGAAGCACCGAATCGTAGGGGCTGAGACTCTTCGATTGCAGGGCTTCACAGGGGTTACTGACAAACAAGACTACGAGATAGCGGAGATTTCATATTACTACCGTAAAACCCGGTACTTTATGACATGTATCGTAGTAGACACCCTACCAGAATATGTATCTGTAGGAGTGAAGAAGGTGGAACACGCATTACGTAGCAAAGGGGTTAACTTGTCAGATCCCATGGGAGATCAGAGTGAGGTGCATGTTCTACTTGGTGTGGATCATTATTATGATGTAGTATACCCTGGATTTAAAAAGATGTGTGGTGTAATTTTAATCCCCACTAAATTTGGCTATTGCATGAGCGGAAAGGTGCATACTACACAGTTTTTGTTGTTGTTGTTCCCCAAGCTGCCTGGCCGAACAGCCCCAAGGCCCCGAGCAAAGCCAAGGCCATAACCGAGCGCCCCCACAGAACCCTCCTTGCTTACCACAATAAAGCCTGGGTGACTGAAGCCACTCCATGGCGGGGAGCTGAGGAGGGTGCAGAAACGCCCGGGAAACCAAAGCCCCACCCAGGGCCCTGTGCCCCTCAGCAATTATGAAGAGAAAGTTGAGGGGCAAAGGAAAAATGTGACGCTTTGACTTCCAATCTTGGTAAATTGGGAGGTCAATCCACGGAAGAGACGCCGTCACTTGAGATCTAGAAAATATATAAGTAAAAGGAACAGTCAGAGTAAGCTATGGGTATGGCAGAGATCGCTCAGTTCTCACTCTGATAGACCAGCCCATCACCACATGACTAGAACCCAATCCTCTCAGCATCAGCTAGGAAAGGCCCTAGGAAGCCACCTTTGGCGGGGGGATAGCTCCCCTATTTCAACCCCTTTCGGGGTTGGGCACCCGCCCACAGTCAAAGGTCCTGGTCGACACGGTCTCGATTTTTTTTTATTTTTTTTTATTTTTATTTTTTTAAGAGACAATGAACGGAGGAAGGAAAAACACAGATAAAACAAAAAAGGTCCATGTGCCTAAAGGCATCCTCCATTCATAAAATGTTTGTAACAACTGGATTTAAACTGTTGTAGATTGTAAGTTTGTGGAAAGCAACTCGAGGGAAGTGAATTCCAAAGAGTAGTAGTTCTGGGGATAAATGAATTTTGATAAGAAGTTCTGCATTGTGGAGGAGAAAGTGTAAATTCATGGGCGCTCTCAGCTGCCCTAGTTCTACGGGGAAAGATGTGGAGAGGCGGCACAATTGAAGCAAGTTCCTCAGAACAATTGCTGTGAAAATATCAGTAGAATAATGCAAGGGATGCAACGTTTCTTCGTATGGATAATGTGGGAAGGTCCTGTGTGATTGCAGGGTTATTGATTAATCTAATAGCTTTGTTTTGAATTTTGTCCAACTGCCTCAATGCAACCACTCCACTTCCACTCCACAGAGGTGAACAGTAATCCATCTGAGAACGCACATGACTTTTATATATTACGGCCAACTGCTCGTCAGTGAAGAATTCTCGAACTCTGTACAGGAGTCCCAGTTTTTTAGAGGCATTCTTAGCAATGCTTCTAACATAATGTGTCCAGTTCAGGTTAGTAGTTAATGTTACACCGAGAATATCAATACTAGGGGAAGTGGGAATATTTGCATCATTAACAAATATATGGGAGTCAGTGAGATTCTGTCAGTTAGAAAATTTAATGTACTTGGTTTTCTGTGCATTAAAGGAAACTAGATTCTGTTGTCCCCATTCATTGATTCTAGAAAGGTCCTGGTTCAGAGAATTGCAGTGTTTATTTTTGAATTTATAAGATCGGGTTGGGTGAAAGAATTGATAAATGTGAAGGAACTGTGGAGTGTTGAGTCATCTGCGTAGGAATGTATTGGATTATGAGTGGTAGATATGAGATCATTGATATGAATGAGAAACAGAGTTGGGGCCAACACTGATCCCTGGGGGAACACCAGCATTTATTGAGTGAAATTGAGAATATAGGCCATCTACCATTACACATATTTTTCTGTTATGAAGATAAGAAGAAATTAGTGGAACTAATGATGCAAGGCTGTAGTGTGACATCTTCGACAATAAGGATTGATGCCAGACTCTATCAAATGCCTTTGATTTATCCAGTGCTATTGTATGTGTTTCACCATTAAGAGTCAATGTAACCGTGGCAGAGGAGTTGGGAATGGAGGATTCCCAACCTAGTGACCCTAAAATGACTGCCGAGTTCGACCTGGAACGACTGTGGAGATTGGATCACATAGACATTAATTCTATGGAGACTGATTATGACTCGGAAGTTGCGCTGCAAAGGTTTGACGAGACTGTGAGCTACTGTGCCTCAGACAAGCAATATAAAGTTAGTTTACCCTGGAAGAACAGTGAGATAAGCCTGCCTATCAACTATGGTTTGGCATTAGGTCGCTTGCGCGCATTACAGCGTAAATTGTCTAATGAACCGAGTACGCGCCAGGCGTATGACGATGTATTTTGGAGTTATGAAGATAGGGGCTTTATTGAGAGAGTCGATGTAAAGGAACCGAGTAAGAAGGGTAGGGTTCACTATCTGGCCCATCATGGGGTGAGAAAAGACAGCGTCACCACACCAATAAGGGTGGTGTATGACTGCTCTGCCCACCAAGGTCAACAACCCAGTCTAAATGACTGCCTGCTGACAGGTCCTTCCATGGTGTCGGACCTGTCCCAACATCTATTGCGGTTTAGGCTGGGGAAGTACGCATATACCAGTGACATCGAGAAAGCATTCTTGATGGTCAAGCTAAAGGAGGAAGATAGAGATGTTACCCGCTTTCTTTGGTTCAGCGACATTAGCGACTCTGGAAGTCCGGTCATAATCTACCGTTTTCGGGTTGTAGGCCTACTCTTTGGGGCAACATGTTCACAGTTTTTGTTAAATGCCACAATCAAAAAACATCTAGCGGATACTCGTGAGGACACAAGTAAACTATCTCGCGGATTATATATAGACAATGTGCAGGGTTCTAGCGATAGTCAGGATGATTTGTTATATACATACTGGCAAGCACGCAGATTGTTTACAGATGCACATTTATTTCTCCGCGAGTGGGTTACTAATAGTGAAGATCTTCAGAGTTTGATACAGGTGGACAGTACGGCATCTCATAACCAGGAAAAGTCCAGAAATTTGGGGATGATCTGGCAACCTAAACATGACATACTAACTTTTCAAACAAGGTCTTTTGCTCAGCAGACGGGAGCGCACACAAAAAGAAGTCTGTTGAGCAAAGTTGCGCAATTTTTTTATCCTTTGGGTCTAGCATTACCCGTTACCATAAGAGCTAGGATTCTAATGCAGGAAGTTTGGAGACGTAAAATAGGATGGGTTGACAGTTTGCCCGAGGACCTGAATGACCAAGGGACATTGTTGTTGAATGAGTATGCCATCCTATGTACTAAACCTATACCTTGTAAAGTGGCGGCGTTCGGTGACGTTACGTTACACACGTTTTGCGATGCTAGCGCCACGGCATACGGGGTAGCCATATATGTCGTTACTTCATTTGGGGCACATTTAGTTACAGCCCGGGCCAAGGTAGCCCCGGTTAAAAAGGTAACTATCCCTAAAATAGAATTGACTGCCATGCTGCTATTAGCACGTCTGGTGCAACATGTACGCGCAGCATACGAGAGCGAGTTAAATATTGAAATCGTTCACGTATGGTGCGATAGTCAGGTCGCACTCAACTGGATACATAGCAAGAAGTCTCTGCCAGTTTATATGAGGAATAGGGTAGATGAGATTAGTTGCCAGACGTTGCTTATCATTATGTAAATACAAAAGAAAACCCTAGTGATCTCATAACTAGGGGTATAACGGCTAGCCAGTTAGTGAAGTCCGAATTGTGGTGGCATGGTCCAAAGTGGCTGCTCCATGAAAGTAAATAGACGATTTGGCATGCTGTTGGTGAGGGACTTCTGCCACTGGAAACATTGGCAGTTACAGCCCAACCAAATGAGCCACCGGGTCCAATCATAGAGTGGGCAAGATTCGGTGACTATAATAAACTAGTCAGAGTTGTCGCTTGGGTATTGCGATATGTATCCAATATCAAGCTTAAAGTAACGGGCCAACTCTGCAACAGGGGTCACAACATTGATGCTCGTGAATTTAAAGCAGCTGAAGTAACTTTGATCAAGTGGGTTCATGTAGAAACCTTTTCCATTGAATTAGAATCTTTGCAAAGCTCGAATAAGACTATAATGCCTAATCTAGTGCGTCAACTAAGGTTGCACCTAGACAATGACCTCATCAGGTATGAGGGTCGCCTGAAGTGGTCGGGTGTAACAGACGGTACAAACCGCCCTATACTTGTACCAACAAGACATCACGTTACTGATCTATTGATCATAGGTGCACATAGGGAAGTAAAACACTACGGGGTATGTCATATTATATCAAATTTACGTCTCGCATGGTGGATACCCAGAGTTCGACAAGTAGCTCGACGCGTAGTAAGAAAGTGTGTAATATGCCAGAGACTAAAAGGTAAACCATATGCAACTGGACCAGCTCCACCTCTACCTGAATGCCGTGTAAAGCACATAGAACCTTTCCAAGCTGTAGGGTTAGATTACACAGGGGCATTGAAGACGAGAGAGCATGAGAAAGTTTATATATTATTGTTTACCTGTGCAACGTCTCGAGCGGTACACCTAGAACTATGTGATAATATGTCTAGCGAAGAATTTATGCTGGCGTTTAGACGGTTTTGTGCCGTTGTTCATTCCCTCAACTCATTCTTAGCGACAATGCTCCCACTTATGTCCAGGCATCAAAATATCTAAAGGATATGAGTAGTGATCCTACTATCATCACTTTTTGGGGAGAGAAGAAGTGCGAATGGAGGTTCATTCCAGTTAAGGCACCTTGGTTTGGTGGAATGTGGGAACGGTGTGTCGGCATAGTGAAGTCAGGACTCAGAGCGGTAGTAGGACGTGCTCTATTAAAGAAGAGTGAGTTGACGACAGTCCTCACAGAGATAGAGGCAGTCGTGAATGATCGCCCACTCACATATGTGTACACCGACCTGCAAGAACCACTACCATTAATGCCAGCTCACTTGCTATATGGAAAACCATTGACTGCGTTTCCATCTGATTTCCAATCCATAATAGAGTTAGAGGATCCCTCGTTGTACTCTGAGGTAGCGGTGTCTAAGAGATACCAGTATATATCGAGGATAATAGAAGATTTTAGAAAACGGTGGATTAATGAATATCTGCTGGCATTGAGGGAAAGGAGTGTTACACCCTCTGGTAGACCAACGGCACCTACTGTTGGTGAAGTAGTTTTAATTAAAGAAGATAGTCCTCGTTTATACTGGAAATTGGGCCGCATGTTGGAGGTATACAAGGGGGAAGATTCTGTAGAGCGGGTGGCACTATTGAGGACAGCCACTGGAACTACTGTTCGTCCTATCGCACGTTTGTACGCTTTGGATCTCGATTCCACTTTACAATCGGAGACTCCATCTGTTATTTTCGGTGTGAGCGTCCTGGGTTCGAATCCACGGACTGCCACATGTGTGTAATATTTCATTAATCGATTTTAGGAGTAGAGTTGGTTGTTGGATAGAACATAATAATTGATATTGGTTCAGGAGTAATTTATCGAGAGGACTTCCCTAGTGGTTAAGGCCCCATTAATTGCTCTTTCCATTCACATATGCATAGCCTACGTGAGTTGCAGTTGGGATGTGTGTACATGCTTAGATTGATATGCAGGATTCGAAGTTGCATAATAAATCGTAGGCAGTGTCCACCATTCTTTAACTGTCTTCGTGGCCTAATGCATAAGGTGTTTATTTTCGGTGTCAGCGTCCTGGGTTCGAATCCACGGACTGCCACATGTGTTTGTAATATTTCATTAATCGATTTTAGGAGTAGAGTTGGTTGTTGGATAGAACATAATAATTGCTGGGTCTGAGAATTCTCAAAGTAACGACTCACCTCTTACTGATGGTGATCAATCTCGGACTGGGACGCATCCCAGACGCGCTGCTGCTGGCGCCGTCGACATGTGGCGTCAGAAGATAGCCTCTGGGCAACTTTAAGTTTAAGGTGGGGTTCAGGTGGCCGAACCATCCCACCTAATCGGGATAGTTCGGACTTGTTGTGGGGGGTGTTTCGTAATTGTCCCATTCATTAACCCGAGAAGGGCGCCAGGACTCTTAAGAGTTTTACTGGGCGAAGGTGCCGGGACTTAAGAGTCAAGGCCTTAAAAAAAATCAAAAATCAAAACAGTTTCTTGACGGGGAGAACTCAGCAAGTGTCAGTCCAAGGAGAGTTGTCAGACCCTAGCCAGGTTTTGAGCGGAGTTCCGCAGGGTTCCGTACTTGGCCCACTTCTCTTCATAATACACATAAATGACATAGACACGAATCTGGAGCACTCCGAAGCAACCTCATTTGCAGATGACACCAGGATAAAGAAGCAAATTACACAAATTGAAGATTCAAACAATCTCCAAGAGGACCTAAATAAAGTACTAAACTGGGCAACAACAAATAATATGGTCCTAAATGGGGACAAATTTGAACTAATACAGTATGGGACAAACGAAGCCCTCAAACAACAAAGCACCTACTTCTACAACGACCAGCCAATCATAGCCGAAGACCACGTAAAAGATCTGGGAGTCCAAATGAGTAGCGACGCAACCTTCACACACCATGTCACCAAAACAGTCGACACAGCCAGAATAATGAGTGGGTGGATACTAAGAACCTTCACAACACGGGAAGAGCTGTGTAAGAAGACCCTGTGGAAGTCCCTTGTGCTCCCAATGTAAGGGGTCTAAATTGACTAGGCTGGATTTTGGCAATATTTACACCAAGACTTTTACTGTTCACTCACTTTAAGCCCAATAATGACCCAGTCAGTGTTGAGATTAGTTGAAATGTTCGGTATTATGTTATTATCGTGATTAAGATATCAGTTGACATATATTAAATTGTAATGACTAGAAAGAAATAATTAAATAGGCCCAATGGTGTCTCATAGGTACGAGGGTCATTATTCTAACTTTACATATTAAATATAATTGTTTGGTATTGTTATATTAAGTTTAGAAAAGGGGTGTCACAATCGGAGCAATGTTGTTTTGGAATTAGAATGAAATTTACTTGTTTTGGCCATTTAATCACTTCCAGATGTATACAGTTAATTGCAAAGCATAAGTTTAACTTTGTGAATCTAGTATAATGCTGATATTTGGCCTAATAATTGCTTGTACCGAGTCTCTAGTGTGACACCCTGATTCTGAGGCCTTAGCAACAAGTGCCCACCTCAAGGGGGTTTGACAGGTCGAAATTTATGAGTCCTACCTCCAACTTAAAAACTATAGTCTTACCTAGGATATCGTAAGTAATAGTTAACATGTTTGTGCCTGAAATTCGTTTACATCATATAAAAGTAATTCAATTATCCTTTGAAAGTCTTATTAGACTCCTAAGTAAGTTGAGGAGCTCATTTAATCAAGGTATGGTTATTGTTATGACAAAGGACGTTGACCCCGAATCCTACAGCAGGGCCCTACCTCTCTAGGTGCCTTCATTCCCTCCCAGTCGCCAGCCTCGGGCGGACTAAGGGGAAATATTTGGCTTAACTCAGTATACATTTCCTTTTGTGTTGTGTTTAGATAAAACATTCTGTTGAAGGTCCCAGGTCAGGAGCGAAGTCCAGGGAGAAGTACCAGATGCAGAGAGTCCTGTGTCCACCCCAGTGGACATGACCTAGTGGCTGTACTGAGACCGGATGCTGTTGGTGTTATTGAGCCTTGAGCTAACCTTCACCCCATTGTGAGCTGTTGTACGCCTTATGAACCTAGTGACCGAGTGTGTGTTTACTAGGGTAGTGGCCATGGGGTCACCTGTTGAAGGGTTTTAATTAACTTTGATGTGGTGATAAGAAGTAGTTCATTGCGCCAATAATACCGATATATTCCGTGGTTGACTAAAGTAATAATCGTATTGATTTGTGTATCACAGTGAAAAGTGTATTTCTCTTTACAATGTTTTAACCCTTTACGAGCGGCCTATGCGGTTTATTTATATGTACCGCCCAGCGGGGTGTTTTTAGCCAAAATAGGGCTGTTTACGTGATCATTTTCATGCCTAAATAAGACCCCGAACGTAAAACAAGTATCTATCCCTGAAAGGGCATAAACAGAGCTTTCGAATGACACCATAACGATCCTTTTATGATGGCTAGTTTTCTTGCAATAACCGTGCAACGCGAGTGCAAACAGCAGGTAATTAGCCACTTTCCCGATACAATTCCGTATATAGCGAGTGAGAGAGGTAGGAGGGAGGTGAGATTCGTGTCAGTAGGTTCGCCGCAGTGGTCTGGAGCAGTCATACACTCGCTACTCTCCTGCCACCACTTGTCTCTCTCTCTCAGCAACATTACGTGCTGAAATTGCCACTCGAGTTATGTCGAGCGCCGCCACATAGTCCAGCTTTATTTAACTCGACTTATGTGGTGAGCCTCTTTTTAAGGGTTAATATAGTTAAGAATACCAAACGGTATATTGTTTTTATTTATCCCGTGTCATTTACCTAATTTGCATTCATTTCACCTGTATTTCTTTGCATGCAACGGCCATTAAGCTACCAGAGTAATAAGTTGGACCAATCATCAAGTAAGGAAGAAACACAATAATGGAATAAACAAGGAAATAATAAATAAGGAGGGGGTAACAGCAAAGTCCAGGAACATTAGAAATGAAAAGCAAAGACTACAAAAAAAAACCCTTACAGTGGTGTATACAGCGGTGGGATAATTCTGGGAAGGTTGGGTTTAATTAGTGACAACGCTTGTGTTTATTCCCGGGATTATCCGTATCCTTTACTCCGATTGCCTTGCATATATCTTTATCACGCTACCACATTTCAGAAAAGAGATATTGCAACATTTTTAAGTGTTTAATGTTTTGTCACGTTACCACGTTTCAGTTGTTATGATTACCATAGTTATGTATAAGTACGGAATGGGTTTGTATTGTAAAATGTCGAGAAATTAAGAAACCAATTCCCTCAACATCCACGTGGGTGAAGAAGGGGGAGCTTGGAGTGACAACCCTCTCACCACTCACATGGGTGAAGGAGAGGTGATCGATGGCAGGAATGGTTAGTGGAACAGTGCGGAGGAAATGGAGAAGTGGAGTAAAGGAGTAGAAACTAGCACCTCGTGATCACAGGAAGCCCCGTAGACTGGATGAGTAATGTTTAAAAGGGCTAGAGTCTTAATTAATTTGTAGTACTGTATTGTGGTGTGTGACCCCTCTTTGGTTGGCCAGTATTGCGTGTTGTTGCCCTTGTTAGTCGCCCGTGTTTGGGTGGCAGGTAAATCTCTTCATAGTAACTTGAGCTGCTGTGGACTTTTTGGGAAGTCGTGTGTATAGCCTCCGTGGAGTGGCTCTTTAGTATAACGCAGACAGATGTTTTCGGGGGTAGGGAATAGACCGATCACATCAGGACGTGGGGTAGTGGTGTAGAAGGGGGAGCCTACTGGTTCTCCCAGGACTCGTCTACCACACCGAGTGTGTAGGGCAACCTTGTCTGGTGAACGCCCACGCTCTACCTTCACCTGGGCTTCTGGAGTTCACAGTAGTATTAGGGGTGGAGGGAGGTGTTCTGGGCTGTAATGGTTAGTTAAAGGTGGGCCACACACAGTTGTAGTTGTTTTGGTTTAATTGTTTATATGTACTACTGGAAGTTTTTTTTTAATTGGGTATGTCCGACGATCACGAGGATGGTGCTCTTTCTGACTCTATGGCTCAGTTGATTAAGTGTAATCGTGTTATGTTTGTGCCCATTTTCTTGTAAGGCACCGTATTGTAATAATTTAGGCTGAAAGTGAGTGAGTAAAAGTCTTAAAGGGGGAAAAAAGCTGTGTAAGGGGTCTAAATTGACTAGGCTGGATTTTGGCAATATTTACACCAAGACCTTTACTGTTCACTCACTTTAAGCCCAATAATGACCCAGTCAGTGTTGAGATTAGTTGAAATGTTCGGTATTATGTTATTATCGTGATTAAGATATCAGTTGACATATATTAAATTGTAATGACTAGAAAGAAATAATTAAATAGGCCCAATGGTGTCTCATAGGTACGAGGGTCATTATTCTAACTTTACATATTAAATATAATTGTTTGGTATTGTTATATTAAGTTTAGAAAAGGGGTGTCACAATCGGAGCAATGTTGTTTTAGAATTAGAATGAAATTTACTTGTTTTGGCCATTTAATAACTTCCAGGTGTATACAGTTAATTGCAAAGCATAACTTTAACTTTGTGAATCTAGTATAATGCTGATATTTGGCCTAATAATTGCTTGTACCGAGTCTCTAGTGTGACACCCTGATTCTGAGGCCTTAGCGACAAGTGCCCACCTCAAGGGGGATTGACAGGTCGAAATTTATGAATCCTACCTCCAACTTAAAAGCTATAGTCTTACCTAGGATATCGTAAGTAATAGTTAACATGTTTGTGCCTGAAATTCGTTTACATCATATAAAAGTAATTCAATTATCCTTTGAAAGTCTTATTAGACTCCTAAGTTGACTACTAAGTTGACTACCGCCAGACGCTGCAGACGCTCTGTCAACGCTCTCACGATATCGATCATAATTTGAGTATTAACTACTCATCCTCTTCATTCTTGTGCATGAAAGGTGGTTAACCCGGGAACTGCGGGGAGACTCTTAAGAGTTCCCCCGGCGGACTGCGGGGAGACTCTTAAGAGTGAGTGAAAAAAAAAATCAACTTTTGACATCGAAAAAAAAAAAAAAAAATTTGGCCCCTGGGCCATGCAAAATCTCAGTCCTCTACCTCCCCTCCTTCCCCACTTTCCTCCTCTCCTTCAGTTATCACCTATTTTCCCTGTTATTCCCTTATTCTGAGGTATATTTTCGTGCTAACATTAGCGAGTTGCAAGCAGGGTGTTGTCATCACTGATGGCAAGCGAGTGCAAGAGAGAGAGAGAGTATCGATCGACTGTGTCTCAGTGGCCTTGGGGGAAATTGGCGGGAAAGCAGCTTGCCTCACCCATACATTATACCACTCGCGGGCTATATCTCCGATTTTGACCATCCAAACGCTGTTTTCACTCGTTTTATTGTTGTTTCAGGTTAATACCTTTATAATCAACCCATAATAGGCGCATATGGATAAGTATTAATGCTATTAATGGCACAATGAATATTTTAGTGACGGAAACACCTCAAATACGTCAGCACAGGGGGACGTTTCCAATTACCCCCATGCGCACTTCAGAGGTTAAGAGCACGTTTAACCATCCTGTAGTTTAGTAAGTAACACTGCACGATATTTCGCTGTGTATTGACTGATAAACTTTGTGTTTATCACAAGACTCCTGCTCGGACAGGGCGCCACTAGCGCCATCTGTGTTTTGTTTTGTTTGTAAACAAACGCTCTCTTCTTAGTTGATATAAAATCGTAGCCCCTAATTTTACCCATTACCTACTGTAGTAAGTATCAATTTAACTGCCTTGTATTTAAGTAAAGCTTTGCATATTAATTTGCTAATAAACAATACTGTGTACTAACTAACCTGCCTACAGGAACGAACGCCGACGCCATTTTGTAAACAAACTCTTTTTGGGGATTATACATATTAAATTCCAGCCAATTTTGTAGTAAATTTAAGTGCATTCATTTATCTTTTCCCCCTAGATAATTGACTTTTTCTCCTCAGAGTGATTTTACTTTAAGCTAAGGGTGGTATTTGTACAAACTAACCTAGCCTAACCCAACCTGCCAAGCTTTTAACCTAATCCAAACCTAGCCTAGCCTATAGCCAGCCAATCTGTTGTTCTTATTAACTCTAGTAGATATTGTATTTAGTATCCTACTGTAGCTATATATATCTGTAATTTTAGTTGTTGCTTGCACGATCTTGTAGTAACCTTTGACTGATACATTTTGTTTTGTTTTATCTAAAAAGAGTAGGCTACTGCTTTACTAGGCTACAGTGACACCAGGGCCATCTGTTGATACAGTATATTAACCCCTTGTGTGCGGTCACACTTTATTTTTATATAATCTCTATTTGGTGAATTGTATATTTAGTTACATATTCTGTTATATATATATATTTGTTTAAGGTTAGGTTATCACACCTGGTAGCCTATTTCTGCGTATTTCAATTTTATTATTTTCGGTTAGGCTATTCAACGCTGGTAGCCTATTGGTGCGTATTTAAATTTTTAAAAAACTTTTGGTTAGGCTATCGCCTCTGGAAGCCTAATTCTGCGTATCTCAAATTTTTTGTTTTCGGTTAGGCTATCACCCCTGATAACCTATTGTTGTGTATTTCAACATTGTTTTCGGTTGAAGTGATTGAAGTGTTTCTAAAGTGAGTGAAGTGTTTTAAAGTGAGTTAAGTGTTTTAAAGTGAGTTAAGTGTTTTAAAGTGAGTGAAGTGATCTGAAGAAACTGACTGTTACCATGCCTCGCACTTGTACGAACTGCGCCAGTAGGTTTGGCGAGTCCATGTTTGTTACTGTCGATCTTCAAGTCTGCCGTCTCTGCCAGCAACAAGAGAATTTGACAGTGAAATTAGATGAAGCCTACAACAAGATCAACGTCCTCACCATGAAGCTGCAATCCCTCCAAGAGTTTGTAACACTCAACGTTGGAGTACCACAAACTTCAATTGTCACCGCAACTCCAGCAGCCACCAACGCCCCAACGTCAACTGCCAACAATTCAACGCCTGCAGTAGCCATTTCATCTGATGGTTCCGATACTCAAGAAACAAATAGTAACTCTCTTCCCCCTCAAGACAACTTCCGTGTTGTGAGGAACAACGTTTGCCCCAAGACCAGGAAACCCATACCGATTACCGAGTGTCAAAACCGCTTCCAGATACTCGCAGACTCAGATGACGAAGCGGAAATAGAAGAAGTCCGGCTCGTGGGAGACTCGATGATACGTGGTCAGCTCACAGAGTTTTGCGCCAGAGCACCTAAGACCAGGAAGCGTTTTTGTATCCCTGGTGGTGGTGTGGACGACGTAGTTGCTGCAGTTGACGAAGTATCTAAGCTGGCCCCTGCTAATACAATGTACGTCATCCACGTTGGATCCAACGATGTACAGCGAACCCGGTCGGAAGATTTGCTTTTAAAGTACCAGCAGCTGATCAAGTCGTTTAAGGAGAAGTCATCAAGGATCATCGTCTCAGGAATCGTCCCCCGGCTTGGTGTAGAGAGCCGATTTTACAACATAGCCACCAGCACAAATCGTTGTCTAGCAAACCTCTGCAGGAAGGAAAACGTGGGATTCGTCGACACCTGGGACAATTTCTACTACGATGACTATTTGTTTTCGGACGATGGAGTTCATCTGAACCAGGTGGGAGCAGCACGTTTTGGGCGTCTTCTCAACGATGCGGTGAAGGATTTTCGGAGAAGAAATCGACTCAGCACAGGACAACCAGGAAGGAGGACCGAAGACAGCGAGGGCGGCAACCTGCGAAGGAATTAAATGCTAATCTGTCAAGAACCGCGAATTTGGATAAAGATCCACCAACACGACCCAAATTCAAAACCGCCAGGGATAACGACCGAGGACCGATGTCAGCCATGAATGTAAATGTAGATCCGATCAGAACCAAAAATTTGATTAAAGAACGTTCTGTGAGTTCTAAAACCGCAACTTTAAAGGTTTTCTATGCAAACGCTCGTAGCATACGCAATAAATTTTCAGATTTAGAGGAACTAGTGTTTACTGAAAATTATGATGTGATTGGTATAACAGAATCTTGGCTCAATACAGTAGATAGAGACTTGTTAGCAGAGTATTCACTTCCCGGTTATGTAATGTTTGAGAAAAGCCGAATAAATAAAAATGGAGGTGGCGTTTTATTTTATATCAAAGAAAGTCTTAACCCGACCCTCTTGTCAAAACCTCAAATTGTGAATGTCGACACATCTTTTGTGCTAATAAAGAATAATAAAGGTACAAAAATAATACTTGCATTAATATACAGACCTCCAGCTCAATCAGTGCAAACTGACCGAGAAATTTATGAACAAATTGCAGATGTAAGTAACTCACAAGATACCGTATTTTTTGGCGACTTTAATTTACCTGTGACCAAGTGGGGCGATACTCTTACTTCACACTCCGGACATGACTTGTATACGAACTTACAAGAGAGTTCGCTTTATCAATTTGTTCGAACACCGACCCGTGGTAATAACGTTCTTGACATTGTACTTGCAACAAAAGAAGAATTAATAGGGAATTTGAATGTTGGTGATGAATTCAGTAACAGCGACCATCGTACGATAACTTTCACTTTAAACTTTACTAGTAACGAACCAAATAGTAGCATCGAAAAAGTCCCTAATTTCAAGAAAGCAAACTTTCATAAACTTAGAGCTATATTTAAAGAAACTGACTGGAGCTTTTTAACCTAACAAGTGCGCATGGGGGTAATTGGAAACGTCCCCCTGTGCTGACGTATTTGAGGTGTTTCCGTCACTAAACTATTCATTGTGCCATTAATAGCATTAATACTTATCCATATGCGCCTATTATGGGTTGATTATAAAGGTAATAACCTGAAACAACACTATAACGAGTGAAAACAGCGTTTGGATGGTCAAAATCGGAGATATAGCCCGCGAGTTGTATAATGTATGGGTGAGGCAAGCTGCTTTCCCGCCAATTTCCCCCAAGGCCACTGAGACACAGTCGATCGATACTCTCTCTCTCTCTCTTGCACTCGCTTGCCATCAGTGATGACAACACCCTGCTTGCAACTCGCTAATGTTAGCACGAAAATATACCTCAGAATAAGGGAATAACAGGGAAAATAGGTGATAACTGAAGGAGAGGAGGAAAGTGGGGAAGGAGGGGAGGTAGAGGACTGAGATGTTGCATGGCCCAGGGGCCAAAAAAAAATAAAAAAATAAAAAAATAAAAATAAATAAAATATATTTTTTTTCGATGTCAAAAGTTGATTTTTTTTTCACTCACTCTTAAGAGTCTCCCCGCAGTCCGCCGGGGGAACTCTTAAGAGTCTCCCGGCAGTTCCCGGGTTAATTAACAATAACGACATAAATACATCTTGGAAGTTATTCGAAACCACTTACCTAAAAGCAGTGCAAGACTGCATACCATCGAAAATATGGCGTCCAGGCCATAATAATAAGCCCAAATGGTGGAATAAAGATATTTCAAACTGCCTGCTTGCTAAAAAATTTGCTAATGATAGATTAAAATCCTCACATAATGACGAAGAACGGGTGAAATTTGTAGAGCTACGACGCAAAGCCAAAAAGTTAATTAAGCAAAGTAAAAAGACCCTAGAGTTACATATTGCGAATCAAAGTAAAACAAACCCGAAAGAATTCTATAGTTATATCAGAAAGAAAAAAGTAGTTACTTCAACTGTTGGACCGTTAGTCGATGAAAATGGAGAATACACCAAAGACGAAGTACAAATGAGTAATGCCCTCAATACCTTCTTTGCATCAGTTTTTACAACAGAAGACCTCAGTGATATCCCTACACCATCGCCGATTCAGATTGATAATTCAGATGTTCTAAGCAATATCACCGTTACAGAGAGAGAAGTATTGAATTGTTTAGATAAACTCAAGGTAAATAAAACGCCTGGACCTGATACAATCTCGCCTAGAGTTCTAAAGGAAGCTAAGGATGAGCTCTCCAAACCACTGACATTACTATTCAATAAATCCTTGCAGTCTGGAACTATGCCTGATCAGTGGAAGATAGCCAACGTAACACCGATATTCAAAAAAGGCAGCAAATCCCTACCCAGTAACTATCGTCCAATTAGCTTAACCTCAGTTGTATGTAAAATGCTAGAAACGGTCATAAGAGACAGACTCGTAAATCACTTAGAGGAAAATAACATACTTAAAGATACTCAACACGGCTTTCGTAAAAAACATTCCTGTTTAACAAACCTCTTAGACTTCTTCCACGACATCCTCAACCTCTACGATGAGAGTAAAGCTGTAGATATTATATACCTTGATTTTCAAAAGGCCTTTGACAAAGTCCCCCACAAACGTTTACTGCTAAAACTAAAAGCGCATGGAATACAAGACGGTGTTTGGTTGAAATGGATAGAAAATTGGCTCAGCGACAGAAAGCAAAGAGTAGTCATAAACGGTAAGGCATCTAAATGGACCAATGTGAGTAGCGGGGTACCCCAGGGATCGGTACTAGGACCAATTCTCTTTCTAATTTACATCAACGACATAGATGAGGGTCTCACCTGTACAATCTCAAAATTTGCTGACGATACAAAAATTGCAAATAGCGTACTCTCAAAAGATCAAGTTGACGATATGCAACACAATCTAGATAAATTGTCACATTGGGCCCAAATTTGGCAAATGAGTTTCAATGCGGATAAATGTAAAGTACTACATATCGGATACCTAAATGAGAAAGCAAACTATTCGATGAATGGCACTCAGAAATGTAAACAGAGAAACCGATCTGGGAGTAACAATATCGAGTAACCTAAAACCGAGTCAACAATGTTCAGAAGTTGTTAAGAAGGCAAACAAAATAATTGGCTTTATAGGCAGATCATTTGAGCATAAATCCAAAGACGTAATCCTAACCCTTTACAATTCCTTAGTCCGCTCTCTTCTGGAATACTGCGTTCAATGCTGGTGCCCTTATTACCAAAAAGACATAAACAAGCTAGAACGAGTTCAACGTAGAGTTACCAAAATGATACCTAGCCTAAAGAACAAACCATACGAAGAGCGTCTTAGAGAATTAAATCTATTTCCTTTAGCCCAGCGCAGATTAGGAGGTGACTTAATTCAAGTGTTCAAAATCATCAAAGGCATCGACAATATGAACTGTAGTAAGTACTTCACTATCGACCAATCTAATTACACGCGGGGAAACGGTTGCAAAATTATTGGTAAATCTTTTAACTCACACGAATCTAAGAATTTCTTCTTCAATCGAGCTGTCATCTTGTGGAATGGGCTTCCCCGAGACGTTATAGACTGCAGCACCGTTGATTCATTTAAATTCCGCCTAGACAAATATCTCGCATCAAACCCGCGACTGACTGCGTTTGTAAATGAATAACTTTATTTTATCCTCCCCTCAGTTACTAACCCATATGTCCCCTACTAACTTCCTAGTCCTGCCACGTCAGTGGCAGGGCAGTAGTTCCCTTTCCAATGTTCCCTTACCCACTCTAAACCACTGTTTGGACACTTGATCCTCAGTGTTTTGGAGGACAAGCAGCCTAGAAGGGTCACTAGATCTGTTGTTGCTTGATTTCCTTTGTACTCCTTTGTACTTTGTACTAAGTAAGTTGAGGAGCTCATTTAATCAAGGTATGGTTATTGTTATGACAAAGGACGTTGACCCCGAGTCCTACAACAGGGCCCTACCTCTCTAGGTGCCTTCATTCCCTCCCAGTCGCCAGCCTCGGGCGGACTAAGGGGAAATATTTGGCTTAACTCAGTATATATTTCCTTTTGTGTTGTGTTTAGATAAAACATTCTGTTGAAGGTCCCAGGTCAGGAGCGAAGTCCAGGGAGAAGTACCAGGTGCAGAGAGTCCTGTGTCCACCCCAGTGGACATGACCTAGTGGCTGTACTGAGACCGGATGCTGTTGGTGTTATTGAGCCTTGAGCTAACATTCACCCCATTGTGAGCTGTTGTACGCCTTATGAACCTAGTGACCGAGTGTGTGTTTACTAGGGTAGTGGTCTTGGGGTCACCTGTTGAAGGGTTTTAGTTAACTTTGATGTGGTGATAAGAAGTAGTTCATTGCGCCAATAATACCGATATATTCCGTGGTTGACTAAAGTAATAATCGTATTGATTTGTGTATCACAGTGAAAAGTGTATTTCTCTTTACAGCGTTTTAATATAGTTAAGAATACCAAACGGTATATTGTGTTTTTATTTATCCCATGTCATTTACCTAATTTGCATTCATTTCACCTGTATTTCTTTGCATGCAATGGCCATTAAGCTACCAGAGTAATAAGTTGGACCAATCATCAAGTAAGGAAGAAACACAATAATAGAATGAACAGGAAATAATAAATAAGGAGGGGGTAACAGCAAAGTCCAGGAACATTAGAAAAGAAAAGCAAAGACTACGAAAACCCCTCTTACACCAAGACTGGAGTACTGCTGCCAGCTATGGTCTCCACACAAATTACAGGAAATAGCTGCTCTAGAAGCCCCTCAAAGATCATTCACCAACAAAATCTAGGGAGTACAGCACCTCAACTATTGGGAAAGACTAACCCAGCTAAAACTGTACTCTCTGCAGAGGAGGGGGGAGCGCTACATAGTCATATATGTGTGGAAAATCCTAGAGGGCATAGTACAAAATGCAGGGATCACAGTAAACCACCATCCAAGAAGAGGGAGGCTCTGCTACATCAGAGGGACCAAGGCAACATACAGCATGTGAAGACTCAAATCCACAACTCCTTCACTCGCCTATGGACCTCGATTGTTCAACTGCCTCCCCAGTGAACTCCGGGACCTCAGTGGAACCAACCCTGAGAATTTCAAAACAAAATTGGACAGGTGGCTGGGTGGACTACCTGACCACCCACCAATACCAGGTTACCCCAGCCGTCATCACAACACCCTGCCTGAAGTCATCCAGGAGGGGGAGTCGGATCAAGGACAACCTGGTACGAGCGGAAGTCGACTTCAGCTTCACCGGTAACAGGCGAAATCAACGAAAGTAAGACGAAAGTAAGTAAGTAACACCCCGCTGGCACTCAAAACAAAGCAATATGTGATCAAGTGAGATAATTCTCTTCCATATATCTCCTACACGTGCTACAAAATCTGGCAAGAATTGTGTTATCGGGCGTATCGCCTACCTCTGACCGGGTATATCCTAGTGTTTACTAGGTTATACCCCATTGAAAGTGTTATGCCCTGATTTTCTACAGGTTTAACTGAGTGTAGGTGGGTTCGGCAGGACTGGGCTATGGGACTTCATGCACAGGACACAAATGAAAACAATAGAGGGCATAAATAATAGCTGAGTAAATGGTTTATTTGTTAGTAGTCTTGGCAAATCCAACGTCAAGGCTATTAACCTAATTGCAATGACGACTTGTCTATTTTGACTGCTATGTCGTCATTCCAACCGCGGTTAAAAAGAAAACGTCTAGAGTCTACTCCTTATCTTGCTCTAGGAGACGTTGTACATTAACCAAAACTACCACCGAAGGTGAAAAAAGTATAGAAGAGAAGAAAAAGGAGTTTACCTTAGTTACCGCTCAAGGCCCATCCCGTGTTCCGTCATGCGCCGATCCCTGTCGAACGTGCGCATGAGCGACCCTCTCTTGTTATCATTTTTTCACGCGTCGCCATTGTTGAGTCCGCTTTTGTTGTGCTCCTTCAATTCACCCTGTTTTAGGTTCGTTTCGGCTTTTCTGGCCTTCTTTTTGTTAGACAGATGTTACGTGATCTAGGACACACGTAAATGGGCTCCTCAGTGTGTTTAATGGAGACGCGTGTGGAAATAGCTACCGAAGGTACGGGGGCGCCTGGCGTTCCTCGTATGAGTTTTTCATTCCTTTCTCTTTTCATATTCTTTTTTCCTGTTAGTCTGGGCATAGTTTAGCTTATTTTAGCCTAGCTTGTTTCTCATTCAGGAATTGCTATGCCCTATGAGTTTTCATATTTTCATAGCCTAGGTGTACAGTTGGTTCACAATCTGAGATTTCGTGGTGGCGGTGCTGTTTGTAGGGTTTGTGTCGGCCGCATTATTAGCGTTATTCCCGAGTCCCCCCTTACGAGCCTTCACTGTGTCTCAAGGGCCTGGGCGCTTGGTGGTTCGTGATATCCAGGGGTACCCCACGGGGGCCTCTCCCTCACACCACAGGGTTTTTCGCCCCTGACACATTCTCTCCTCACGGCTAGGCCACCCTTTTTCTCGCCAGTTTCATTTACTGGTTTTTGTGTTCCCTTACTGTTTTCACCTCCATCCTTTCATTCCCTTTTGCCCAATCCTGGGGTACCCTACGGGGGCCCCTGTTTGTGCCGAACCACCCTTCCTGCCACTTCTCCTCATGGGCTTTGCTCTATCTCTGTGGGTGGGGTGGTTCCTGGGGGATGTGCCTCCTCTCCCCTGGTGTGTCTCCCTTGCCTCTCCCTTGACCGGTTGAGTCAGGATATTATCAAGGAAGACACTGCTCAGCTTGATGGCCATCGTCGCTTGGAGTCATAAGGAGTTGACGCTTTTTTCTGGGCCTGTGTTGGTATTCCCTAGACGCTCCTCTCGCTTTTTCGGCGCCGGACCATCTCGGCCGGTCCCGCAAATTTGCGGAGTGCTCGATTCGGTCCACGGACGATTCGGCTCCCCGCAAATTTGCGGAGATCGCTGGGGGGTCTCGCGGTGAGGCGGGAGGGTTGTGTCGGTACGGTTATGCCTCCATTGGCCCGCAAATTTGCGGTTATAGTTGGCTTTCCCGGTGACCCTTTTTTGTGTCATCTTGTTGCCTGGTACTATATTGGTGTATGCACTTGCCTGGTGTTATGGACCCTGCATGTGAGGTGTTGAGTGGTGGTTAACACTTTCTCCATCTTTGCAGGTTCTGCTTGTGCTCTTCCGCCTCACCCGCCCTCCTCACCTCCATCGGTGCTCCCGGTTTAGAGTGAGTACGACTTCCAGTTTGCATGTGTGTTCCTGTTTACCCATGCTCATTCCCTGGTTTTTATTGGACATTATCTTCACTTACTCCGTCAACGTGCTGCTTATGGTGTGTGTTCTTCCATTGCAGGTGGGATGCCTTGCTTTCGCCAGGGCTGTGGCTCCCCGTGCTTGGACTGCCACAGGTCCTGCTTGCGGCATTCGCAATGTGTGTCCTCTACGGCCTACCTCCCGGCTTTGTGTGGCCCGTGTATGGACCTGGTGGATGTGGTGGACCATCACCCTGGTTCCTCTGACGCGGCGGTGGCCTCTGCATCCCTTCAGTCTGTGTGGGCGGTGGTCTCCCACCACATCAGGACTGTGGGCCACCGTTCCCCGGCCTTTGTTGACGACCGGATCCGCGTCGCCCTGGGCATCCCTGACCTGTCTGGGGGCCGTTTACCTGGCCCTCTCCCTGCTCGGGCCCTCCTCCCTGGGTCCCGTGGTCGGTTGTCGCATCGTCGGGTGGATCCCCTGCTCCGTCCACGCTCTCGCTCTCCTCGTCGCTCGTCCTCTACTGCCCCTCCTCGTCCTCCTGCTCACCTTGACTCCGCCGTTCGCCCTCGTCATGGTTCTCGCCCTGAGGCCGGGGTTAGCGTCTCTGCCCCTGTACGCCCTCCCCTGGCCTCTCCGGATAGGGGCTCTACTACCTTCCGCCCGCTTCCCCTGCACAAAAGACGTCCTCTTCATTTGTCCTCTACGCGCGCGGATGTTCATGCTGTAGCTGGCCCTCTGCTCCCTCCTTCTACTCTGTCCAGGAGGGTCCGCCAGGATGTAGTTGCTTCTCCTCCTACTTCTCCTGCTTCGGTGCCTCTTCTTCCTTCTAGGTCTCGTCCCAAGGTGGAGGTTCCTCCCTCCTCCGCCTCGGTGTCGGGCCGCCCTGTTCTCTCAGCCCCGGGGATCCTTGCTCTGTTTCCCCCCGCGGCTCCTTCTGACCTCCTTTCACCCGGCCAGCCTTCCCCCTCCCGTCATCCTGCTCCTCTTCCTTCTTCTATTCCTGATCTACGCTTGCCGGCTCCCCGTGAGGGTACCCCGCCGCTTGACTCGGTGGAGTATAGCGAGGTTTCGGGGTCCCCTTTCTCGGGGGCTGACGTGTCGCTGGAAGAGGGGGATGGTGATGTTTCCCCCTCGGGCGTTAGTGATCGGGAACGAGACCCTCAGGACCGTCACGGCCGTCGTCGCTCGCCTTCTTTGGGCCGCGACGCTGCTGTTTCGTGTCGTGGGTCTCGCTCTCGCTCACGCTCGCCCCTGCGGGCCGCACTATCTTTGGGGGGGTCGCCTCTCTCGGATCGATTTTCGGCTATGCAGGGGTGGGTTGTGTCACACTTCGACGCGCGCTTGGAGGCGATGCAAGAATCCCTCTTATCGCGCTTCTTGGCGGTGACACAACCTCAGCGCCTCACCCAACCTGCCCCTGCTTTGGTCCCCCTCCCCTCTGCGGTGGACCACATTCCTTCTCGCCCTGCTTCTCCGCCTGCCCGGTCGTCGGCTAGTACTGCTCCTGCCCTGGCTCAGGTGGTTGCCCCTACTGTCTCACATGCGGGGGTCCTCCGTCTGCTAGGGCAGGGTCCGCGCTTGCCCCCCATCCAAAAGGCCAAGGTCCCGTCGCGGACTATGCCGCTCCTCTATGGCTCCTTGGCTGTTTGGAAGGGGGTGCAGGCCTCCCACCCGGAGCGTGCTACCGACTTCCCGTCAGGTGAGAGGGCCCTACCTTTGGACTGGTCGGTCCAAATAAATGATAAGATGCAGTTCAGGGCGATCAGGGTGGATGGTCAGGTGGCCGACGTGGAGGTGCGGGCGTACCCGACAAGGACTGACCTTCAGTACTTTTCGGTGAAGCCCAAGCCCCCGTCTGCTCCTCGGACTAAGCTCTGGTCAGACTTCAGCCGCCAGGACATCCTTCAGGATGTTCAGTCCCTGGCTGTGTTAACGGGACTGTCCTCCTATGGGACGGGTTTGTGCGACGACGGTAAGCCTGGCTTAGCCGTCGTGCTCGTTAACCTCTCCCATTGGAGGCCTGGTTTGCTGAGGCCTTAGACTTTGCCAACCGTTCCGTCGACAGATCTATTTCAGTCCCTCCCCCAGAGTCGTCACTGCTTTTGCCTCCTCTGGTATCTGTCGGCGGATTGGATGGCAAGTTCTGGTCCTGGATTAGCGCTCCCAAACTTGAAATTTGTGCTATTGCTAACCCGTTCTTCTCCCACCCAGATAAGTCCTCTGTCGACAGGGATTTTACCTTGCGGCAGAGGGTGGCGAACTTATTGTCTTGTCTTTTAGGTTCCCTCCAGACGTCTGTTCACCACCTGCGACTTATCGAGGCGACTGCACCTGGCGATCTTCGCGAGGGCTTGGACCACGTTCGGCGGATCCACCTTCAGCTCGCGGTGTCTTTGGTTCCCGAGCTGAAGGCGGTTTTGTGCGAGGCAACTCGACAACGCCAGACGGTAAGGTCCTCGTTCTGCCGGAAGGCCCCTTTGGATATTCGTCAGGGTTTGTTATACTCTGAGCTATATACATCGGGGCTTTTTGCGCAGGATGCTTGGGAACGCTACGCTTCTCTGTCAGCGGACCCTGCTTACGACACGCAAAGACGCGCTGTGTCGCGACCAGGGTCTTCGCAGTCCCGTCCTTCTGCCGGTCCCCTTCGGGGTGCTGCCGCCACTGCTGCCGCCAAGAAAGGGCGCAGGAAAGGGAAGTTGCCGGCCAGAGCGTCGGTTCCGCCTCGCACTTCTGCTCCTGCTCCCTTTCATCCCCGCCGAGAAGGGGCTGGCCAGCCTTCCACTTCCGGCCGCACTTCGACGGGGTCAGACGCGACGGACAGGGGATGGGGTGACCCGCCCTTTTCGGCGAGGTGGGGGGGGGTAGGGGTGGTCAACGTGGCTCTTATGACCGCAGGGACCGTACCGGGGGACCCTCCACGTCAAAAAATGTGTAGGTTCTCCAGGTCGGTCTCCTCCTTGTTCTCCTTCTCGCCTCGCAGAAAGGGTCGCTCACCTCATCTCGGGGGCTCCCACAGGTTATTTTCGCCCTTGCGCCCTTCGGTGGCCACGAGGGACGTGGGGGCGGAAGATTGCACGGAGGGGTCTAACCTGGAGATGGAAGTCCAGACCCCCACTCAGCTCTTGTCAACGAAGCCGGCCTGTCTCTTCGGAGGTGGCCGCCGTGATTACATCCATGCACGAGCAGGGAATCGTCAAGGAGGTGAAAGCCGGTCTACCGGTTTTCCTCTCCCGTGTTTTTCTGGTACCGAAGAAGGACTGCGACGCGATGCGACCGGTGGTGGATCTGTCGGCCCTCAACGGGCACATCGTGAACACACGGTTTCGGATGCTGACGGTGCACCAGGTACGACTGGCCCTGCGACCTCTGTCGTGGGTAGTGTCGCTGGACCTCAAGGATGCGTATTGGCACGTTCCGATCCATCCTCGTTTCCAGCGATTCTTGGCCGTTCAGACTTCCGATCGTGTGTTCATGTTCGACAGACTTCCCTTCGGTCTCAACATCGCGCCGCGGATCTTCTCGAAACTGGTAAAGCAGGCTCTGGATCCTCTCCTCAGGGGCGGCCTCCAGATCCTGTTTTACTTGGACGACTGGTTGATAGTTTCAGACACCCTAGAACAGTGCGTCCACGACACCCTCACAGTAGTTCAACACATCACACAGTTAGGGTTCAAAATCAATATTCCCAAGTCGCGCCTGACCCCGTCGCGTGTCGTGACGTGGGTAGGTCTCGAATGGGATCTGACCAACGCTACAGTGACCCAGAGTCAGCCAAACGCGGTGAAACTTCGCAGGAAGGTCTTCGCCGTGTTGCACTCGGTCTCCCTCACGAGGAGGATCTGGGACTCGTTAGTGGGTTCGCTGAATTGGGTCGCTCTGACCATTCCCTTAGGGAGGCTCAGGCTGCGCCGCCTAATACTCATGGGCAACAAGGTGTTTCCGTTGGCCCCTATGGATCGGCTCATGCCGATCCCGCGTACCATTCACAGACACTTAGGACACTGGGTTGCTCGGGGCACGCTCTCTGCGGCTGTGCCCTGGACCGCCCCCCCGCCGACGATCTGGGTAGATACAGATGCGTCGAGCGAGGTAGGGTGGGGTTACCAATCCAACCTGGGACATCAACATCACGGCAGATGGGTGGGACACACACACCTACACATCAATGCCCTCGAACTGTTGGTTCCCTTGTTCTTCCTGAGGGACCACGCGCTGGCCCTTCGGGGAAAGTCGGTGGCCTTCAGGATGGACAATCAGACAGCTGTCCACTGTATCCAAAAGCAGGGGTCCTCCAGGTCTTTGACTCTGTTGGGGATCTCCGAGAAGTTGTTCTTCCTCGCGAACCGACACAACATCTCCCTGCACGCCTCCTACCTGCCCGGGACTGCCAACCTGTGGGCGGACGCCCTGTCGCGAGGACGGGGCGTTCTTGTAGAATGGGCAATGAAACAGACTGTATTCGACGACCTCGCAGCTTCCTGGGGTGTTCCGGAGGTCGACTTGTTCGCATCGAAGGAGACGCGCAAGTTGCCTCAGTACCTGTCCCTCCGGACTCGCACTCCGGAGGGGGGTCCGGACGCTTTCATGGAAGACTGGAACAGGTGGCAGTCGATATACATATTTCCGCCACCAGACGCACTGTTGATGTGCAAAGTCCTCGCGAGGCTGCGGCTGTACCGCGGCAGAGTCTGGCTAATAGCGCCTCTGTGGCAGCCCAGGCTTGGTACTCCCAGTTGAAGCGGTGGTGCCCGAGTCCGGTCCCTCTCCCTCTCTCAAACTTCCACTTGAGCCAGGTTGGCGACCTGCGGACCTCGTTGGCCTTCGCATCGTGGATGTTCGTGAGGCACGGTGGCTCCCAGTCCACGGACGGGACCTGACTGACTTCCTGAAGCGTTCATGGGCGTCTTCGACTTGGGGGACTTACGAGTCCCACTGGAGGTCTTTTACTAGGTGGATACAGGACACTCACCAGACTGTTAGCTCTCCTTCCCTCGTCCTACACTACTTGTTTCACCTCTTCCGTACACGTCGCTCTCAAGTCAACACTATACGTAACCACTTGTCTGCCATCCGGGAGGTCTTTGAGTCCGTCACTGGGCTGGTCGTTCCACCGAAGGAGCTGGATTCCTTCATGAAGGCTGCCTTCAGGGAGCGACCGCCTCCGCGCCAGATCCCTCCTCAGTGGGATCTGGGGCGTGCTCTGGACCTTCTGGCTTCACACATATACACGGGACACTACACCGGTTCAGTTGCTCGAGCGTACACTCTTCCTTGTCGCTCTGGCCACTGGGGATAGGGTGTCTGAACTAGCTGCCATGTCGCGGTCCCAGGAATGCATGCGATTCTCCCCGTCCTTGAATGTCGTCACGTTAGCCCCCTCCCCTCATTTTGTTGCCAAGAATGAGAGAGAGACCCACGTTTTCAAGCCTTTCACCATCCAGGCTTTAAAGCGTGGGCATACTCACCATGTGTTGTGCCCGGTGCAGGCCTTGCACTCCTATGTTGAGTCTGTGGCTCCGACTTCGGGTACTGCTGTGTGGGTGTCTCCTCGGACTGGTAGGAGGCTCTCGAAGGTACAGATAGGACGCCACATTTGTCGGGTCATTCGTGCCAGTAACCCTGCTTGTCGGGGTTCTGCGCACGATGTGCGATCCTTTGCTGCCTCCTTACGGTTCCTGCAGCAACTCGTTCGTTGCCTGACGTCGCCTCGGCGGGTTTGTGGTCTTCTGTCCATACCTTCGTCTCCTACCTCTCCATGTCCATTGTTAGACCCCCTCGGCCTGTGATAGCTCTCGGGAGTCGTGTTTCCTAGGGCTCTCGCGAAGTTGCCTGGTCTTCCCCCCTCGTCACTTTTTCTTTTCCTTTGTTTTCTTTCGAAAAGGGGGGGAGGGAAGTACGGGTTTGCAACACTGGATTACAAGTTTGGGGTTATGTTATATGTATACAGTACATAAGTGTTTTTGCCTCATTGATAATTGTGTTTTGTTTTTGTGATCAGTGTTTTTGTTCATTTTGGAAGAAAAGGGATTTTGTGTACAGTACTTTTTGGTTTAAGACAAGTCTATGGTTTTGCATTACTATGAATGACGGGCACGTGTTAAAACTGCTCTTTTTAGCTACTCCTCAGTTTTTCACTCTTTTATTAAACTCTCTTGTTTAAATTGTGTTTCTTTGTCATTCATAATTTTGTCTTATGCATTGTTTTTTTTGGTATGTTGGGCTTGGATGTCCTCCTCCTATTTGTTATGCAGCCTTGACGTTGGATTTGCCAAGACTACTAACAAATTGGGAGGTTTGACGTACCTCCCAACCTACCAAATAGGAAAACCTACTATTTGTTAGTAGTCTTGGCAAATCCAACGTCAAGGCTATTAACCTAATTGCAATGACGACTTGTCTATTTTGACTGCTATGTCGTCATTCCAACCGCGGTTAAAAAGAAAACGTCTAGAGTCTACTCCTTATCTTGCTCTAGGAGACGTTGTACATTAACCAAAACTACCACCGAAGGTGAAAAAAGTATAGAAGAGAAGAAAAAGGGGTTTACCTTAGTTACCGCTCAAGGCCCATCCCGTGTTCCGTCATGCGCCGATCCCTGTCGAACGTGCGCATGAGCGACCCTCTCTTGTTATCATTTTTTCACGCGTCGCCATTGTTGAGTCCGCTTTTGTTGTGCTCCTTCAATTCACCCTGTTTTAGGTTCGTTTCGGCTTTTCTGGCCTTCTTTTTGTTAGACAGATGTTACGTGATCTAGGACACACGTAAATGGGCTCCTCAGTGTGTTTAATGGAGACGCGTGTGGAAATAGCTACCGAAGGTACGGGGGCGCCTGGCGTTCCTCGTATGTGTTTTTCATTCCTTTCTCTTTTCATATTCTTTTTTCCTGTTAGTCTGGGCATAGTTTAGCTTATTTTAGCCTAGCTTGTTTCTCATTCAGGAATTGCTATGCCCTATGAGTTTTCATATTTTCATAGCCTAGGTGTACAGTTGGTTCACAATCTGAGATTTCGTGGTGGCGGTGCTGTTTGTAGGGTTTGTGTCGGCCGCATTATTAGCGTTATTCCCGAGTCCCCCCTTACGAGCCTTCACTGTGTCTCCAGGGCCTGGGCGCTTGGTGGTTCGTGATATCCAGGGGTACCCTACGGGGGCCTCTCCCTCACACCACAGGGTTTTTCGCCCCTGACACATTCTCTCCTCACGGCTAGGCCACCCTTTTTCTCGCCAGTTTCATTTACTGGTTTTTGTGTTCCCTTACTGTTTTCACCTCCATCCTTTCATTCCCTTTTGCCCAATCCTGGGGTACCCTACGGGGGCCCCTGTTTGTGCCGAACCACCCTTCCTGCCACTTCTCCTCATGGGCTTTGCTCTATCTCTGTGGGTGGGGTGGTTCCTGGGGGATGTGCCTCCTCTCCCCTGGTGTGTCTTCCTTGCCTCTCCCTTGACCGGTTGAGTCAGGATATTCAAGGAAGACACTGCTCAGCTTGATGGCCATCGTCGCTTGGAGTCATAAGGAGTTGACGCTTTTTTCTGGGCCTGTGTTGGTATTACCTAGACGCTCCTCTCGCTTTTTCGGCGCCGGACCATCTCGGCCGGTCCCGCAAATTTGCGGAGTGCTCGATTCGGTCCACGGACGATTCGGCTCCCCGCAAATTTGCGGAGATCGCTGGGGGGTCTCGCGGTGAGGCGGGAGGGTTGTGTCGGTACGGTTATGCCTCCATTGGCCCGCAAATTTGCGGTTATAGTTGGCTTTCCCGGTGACCCTTTTTTGTGTCATCTTGTTGCCTGGTACTATATTGGTGTATGCACTTGCCTGGTGTTATGGACCCTGCATGTGAGGTGTTGAGTGGTGGTTAACACTTTCTCCATCTTTGCAGGTTCTGCTTGTGCTCTTCCGCCTCACCCGCCCTCCTCACCTCCATCGGTGCTCCCGGTTTAGAGTGAGTACGACTTCCAGTTTGCATGTGTGTTCCTGTTTACCCATGCTCATTCCCTGGTTTTTATTGGACATTATCTTCACTTACTCCGTCAACGTGCTGCTTATGGTGTGTGTTCTTCCATTGCAGGTGGGATGCCTTGCTTTCGCCAGGGCTGTGGCTCCCCGTGCTTGGACTGCCACAGGTCCTGCTTGCGGCAT
>CM064511.1:23170542-23251782 GCA_032716605.1 Paralithodes platypus | reverse complement strand
CTCGAGAACACAGGGAACATGCAGTTGATGGACGGCGGCAAGGTCCTGGCCCTGGGAGTCGGCTGTCTGGCCCGCTGCGCTCCCGGCCATTTGCACTCTATTGTAACCCTTTGTTAAAAGCCTTAATAATGAGTCCTAACTTGACCTTGAAAATGCTGCACAACTTTAAGTCGAGCGCCACTCTTTAAGGGTTATAGTGTCCCCAATCCCCATTGCTTTTTTTTTTTTAGTGTTTCGTTACACCAGAAAAGGGTGTAGGCCTAGCTTGGTGTTGGATGCGTGGAAACCGAAAAAAAGTAGGCCTATGTATTAAATCGTTGGCGGACGGCGGTACCTGTCAAATAGGTGTCCAGTAACTAAAATGTACCGTCCTTTCAAAGGGGTATAGCCTAGGCTAGTAAACACTAGGATGCTTAGCCTATACCCGGTCAGAGGTAAGAAGAAGCGTCCTGATGTAGGCTAGTCTCCTTGAATGCTACCGGAGTCCGTAGGTTAGGTAAGGTTGTTAGCCTAGGTTAGGCTAATGTCTTTTCAAAGTTTACTAAATCGAGTAGGCTAGACCTAGCCTAAACCCCACATTCCCAAACTCTCCCCTAGATTGTTGGGGTAGGCCCTATCGGAATTACAATTAATAATGCAAATGCTAATAAAGTGCTTTCCACACTTTCTAACAATAAAATACACACTTACAAACCATTAGGCTAGGCCTACAATAAAAAAAATAAACACTAGGCTAGGCTAACAAATAAAATATCAGTTGTTGTTCTGCAGCTGGAATAAAACATACTAGCCTAGGCCTAGTCTAGACTGTCTAGCCTATATTATGCCCAAAAGGCCTAGTACTATTACTGCAAATGATGACGCACAGCGGCACATACCTTTCAATGGAAAGCAGCAACAGTAACGAAGTGTCAATCCAAATTCCAAGCTACGTGCACCACTTATGATGAAACTGATAATAGGCTAATCAGTAATCACGAGTCAGTGAGTCACCGTCACCGTCGTCACGTCTCAATCGCGAATATTGTTTACATTGACAGTGTTGCCAAGCATTCAGCAGCCACAACAAGTGTTGCACACACTAAACACCTCTGTCTACAGTACCCAACAGCGATGCCAATGTTACAAGCTTTACAAGAGGCATATTTTTCATTATCAAAATAAAAATTGATTATTTCTTTAACTTTTGGATGTAAATACCTTTCACTCCTAGTCAAAAGTGAGGTTACAAACTTTAAATAGCTTCAAAGCACCATTGAAGTTATGATAAATGTTTCGCAATGTTCCCGTTATAATATCCTCAAGTAACCTATTAACCCTTAAAGAGCGGCGCTCGACTTAAGTCGTGCACCAATATGCAGCAAGTTAGGAGCATTATTAAGGCTTTTAAAGGGTTAAAATCGAGTGCAAATGGCCGGGAGCGCAGTGGGCCAGACAGCCGACTCCCAGGGCTTACCGCCGCCCATTAACTCATGTTCCCTGTGTTCTCAAGAGGCCGGCAGTGTAGCCGGCAGTGTAGCCAGTAGTGAGCATAGCTGGGAAAAATATGCCGAAATACGCTAAACTCCCATATTACTGGTATCACTGTATGAGAACCACGAGTGCTACGTAGCTCGTTCTGGTCTCATTTTGAAGCTTTTAGCGCCTAGTTTTTTGCTAAATAAATTTCGTTTCATGCAGGTACTTGATTGATCATTCAGGAGGGCCTGAATATGCCCAAAATAGCCCAAAACACCCCGCTAGACAAGGGTTAAGGCTTTTAAAGGGTTAAAATCGCGTGCAAATGGCGGGAGTGCAGCGGGCCAGACAGCCGACCCCCAGGGCTTACTTCCGCCCATTAACTCATGTTCCCTGTGTTCTCGAGAGCCCGGCAGTGTAGCCAGTAGTGAGCATAGCTGGGAAAAATATGCCGCTATACGCTAAACTCCAATGTTACTCGTATCACTGTATGAGAACCACGAGTGCTACATAGCTCGTTCTGGTCTCATTTTGAAGCTTTTAGCGCCTAGTTTTTTTGCTAAATATTTTTTTATTTTCATGCAGATACTTGATTTATCATTCAGAAGAGCCTGAATATGCCCAAATAAGCCCAAAAACTCCCGCTAGACAAGGGTTAACCTGACAAGCGCGAAATAGACCTAGGGGCTAGGGTAGTTATTTGTGCATTTCTAGCCCTGGATTCTGACAGAATTCGTTATATTTACAATATAGAGCATTATTTGTTTTCGGTATGCTTTTATTTTACATATATGATGTATATATGAACCTTCAAGAGTGCTAAAATAAGTTGGAAAAGCATTTGGGTGGTGAAAAACGAAGATATTGGCCACCCGGTCATAATCTCAGGTGAGAGAGAGCCACAGGCAACCCTCCCCTCTCCCTGTCTGTGAGTCAACTGAGGCAAGCGGGCGGTGTGTGCCGGTGTCTGGGTGTTATATAACGATCTTTTATGCAACCCACTTCTGCTACATTATCGCGGGAGAGAAAAATAACCGATAAATGGTGAAAATATGAGGAAAAATAGGTGATAATTGAGGAGGGGGGAATAAGGTGGGGAAGGAGGGGAGGGGGGGGGGGTGAGAAACACATGGATGAGTAGTAGAGGGGAATTATCTCACCTAGAAACAAAATCCTTGATTTGATAGCCACTGGGATGTTTTGGAAGGCTTTTTTTATGGTCTTGCTTCCGTGAGGCCTATCGCGTTACCTATAGAAGCCTTCCGTGAGGCCTATCGCGCTTGCCGGGTTAAGAACTGGTCAAGGGACTGGTTATAACTTGTAGGATGTTTTATTGTAGTGCGGAAATCAGTATTTACTGAGAAATAACAGTCTTAAAATGCGCTACGTTTTACCAGATCGACCTTTTCTTTGGGTCACCCAGGGTTAGGTTAGGTTAGGTTATTTATTATTTATCTAGGTTTCCGCGTCTAAGTCCATAAAAAAGATACCGAAATAAGGCAAATTTTAGGGGTGGGAGGGGCATTTTAAGACTTATTTCTCAGTAAATACTGATTTCCACACTTCAATTAAACATCCAAGTTATAACTAGTCCCCTGACCAGTTCTTAACCCGGGAACTGCGGGAAGACTCTTAACCCGGCAAGCACGATAGGCCTCACGGAAGGCTTCCTATAGGGAACGCGATAGGCCTCATGGAAGCAAGACCATAAAAAAAGCCTTCCAAAAACAAAAAGGGCCTATCAAAACAAAGGATTTTGTCTCTAGGTGAGATAATTCCCCTCTAGTACTCATCCATGTGTTTCTCACCCATCCCCCTCCCCCCCTCCTCAATTATCACCTATTTTTCCTCTTATTATCATCATTTATCGGTTATTTTTCTCTCCCGCGATAATGTAGCACAAGTGGGTTGCATAAAAGATCGTTATGCAACACCCAGACACCGGCACACACCGCCCCGCTCGTCTCAGTTGACTCCCAGACAGCGAGAGGGGAGGGCTGCCTGTGGCTCTCTCTCGCCTGAGATTATGACCGGGTGGCCAATATCTTCGTTTTTCACCACCCAAATGCTTTTCCAACTTATTTTAGCACTCTTGAAGGTTCATATATACATCATATATGTAAAATAAAAGCATACCGAAAACAAATAATGCTTCATATTGTAAATATAACGAATTCTGTCAGAATCCAGGGCTAGAAATGCACAAATAACTACCCTAGCACCTAGGTCTATATCGCGCTTGTCAGGTTAAGAGTTCCCCCGGCGGACTGCGGGAAGACTCTTAAGAGTCAGGGAAAAAAAAAATCAATTTAAAACACAGATTTTTTTTTTTTTTTTTTTTTTGCCCCTGGGCCATGCCAAATATCACTCCTCCACCTCCCCTCCTTCCCCAGTTTCCTCCCCTCCCTCAGTTATCACCTATTTTCCCTGTTATTCCCTTATTCTGTGGTATATTTTCGTGCTAACATTAGCGAGTTGCAAGCAGGACATTGTCATCACTGTTAGCAAGCGAGTGCAAAGAGAGAGAGAGAGAGTATCGATCGACAGTCTCTCTCCAGAGGTGGAGGAAAGTGGTGGGCTGGGAGGTTGCCTCAGCCATACATGGTGTAATTCCCGGCCTGTATCGCCGATTTTGACCATCCAAACGCCGGTTCCACTTGGTTTATTGTTGTAACAGGTTAATACCTTTATAATTAAACCATAATAAGGGCATATGGATAAGTATTAATGCTATTTATGGTAAAATAAATATTTTAGTGATGGGAACAGCTCAAATACGTCAGCACAGGAGTGTGGTGTCTCATACCCCCCATGCGCAGCCGAGAGGTTAATAGGTTACTTGAGTATAGGAAAACGGGAACAGAGAAATTTTTATCGAAGTTATTTTCACTATATTTTTTAACACTTACGGTGCAGGGATATTTCCGTGTTAGGGCTCCGTCAGGCACTCCTGAATGATTAACTCTTCAGTTCCGCCTATGTTTTCCATATTTATTCTCCGAAACCCGGTGGTTTTGGCCGAAAAACGTCTACGCCTAGGCTACCGCATCTTTGTTATTTTGCTTGCTTCCGCATTCCCGCGCATCCCCAAGCGTAGATGTGTTTTGTACCTGTAGAATGGCGTTAAGTAGAGCTCTCTAAGTCAACTGGTTCAGTTGTGATGATAATTTCATTGGAGATAACTTTATGGCAAGAACAGCCAATTTACACTACTTTTCGATACATAACAATAACATACAGGCACACACGAACAAGCGACGCTCTCCTTCTTGTGGTCGGAGATGCGCAGCGTCAGTCCAGCCGGCTGTTGTTTACATGCGTCGGACGGACGCCTCGCACACCAAGCTTACAGGCTTTCAGCTCATGGGTGCCTCAGAGACCTACCGGGTTAGCTAGGGGGTTTTTTTATGGGTGCCTCAGAGCCCTTCCGGGTCTGAGAAGTTAAGCAAGTGTCTGAATGAAATTAAATATATCAAAACAAAAACTAGAAGAAAATAGCTTTAAAATGACACCAGAACGAAGTTTGTAGCGCGCGGTATTCTTCCGTAGCGCTAACATAGACATCGGAAAATAATCGCTAATTATGAGCAATGTCGCGCTACGTTTGCCTTTGGTAGTGCTGCATTGTCTCGTGAGATATGAGGCGAGTGTGTTAGTGCCTCGGCAGCCGTGCTGGAGAGAGACGGGAGCCTGCCGCGCTCCCATTCGTTAACCCTTTCTCTGCGGGCATATTTCTGCCATATTAGGCCTCATTCAGGCACTCCTGATTGATTAGGCAAGTGTCTGAATGAAATGAAATGTATTCAGCCATAAACTAGAGAAAATAGCTTCAAAATTACACCAAAACGAGCTTCGTAGCTCACAGGGGTCACCCGCAGCGCTACCATAGACATTCGCAATTAGCGATTCTTGCTAATGTCTCGCTACATTTGCCTTTGGCAGCACTGTATATCTCGCAGACTTACATTCACAACAGGAATCTCCTAGCTTTGTTAATAACTTTAGATCCCCTAGAAAACCATAACACTGTACTGTATATTCATTCAACTCATCAGCCACAGGCTGTAGTGCAGTTGGTAGAGCACTCGCCTGCAAACAGTGAAGTTGAGGATTCGAGTATCAGGCCAGCCAGTGTGCTATATGGCAGACGCCAGTGCTGTGGTGGACAGCGATGCCTAGCAGTCTGGAGCATTTGTTAACTAAAGTCCTTGATACACCAGGTGTGTTGCCAGCTCTTGAACAGGGAATGTAAAACAATATGCATCATCACACGAATATAAAGAAAACTAGAGGAGTTCATGATGTCCATTTGCAGCATGGATACCAAACTACATCATAAGCTAGGCATGATTTATTGTTTTAATGAAAGCTTATTACTACAATGATGTAGATTTTCAAATCACATTCAATGAGAAATGTATTAGGTTGAGTTCGCTTCACAACCAAGCTAGCTATGAATATTTTTGTGGAGAAAATGAAAGATGTTGTGAAGACAAATTGAAAAAACAAAGGTTTGAGCATCCAGGAATGTGAAAGGTGTACAAGAGAGATAGAGAGCAAGTTGGGAGCGAAGTGGTAAATGGGCTGGAGATGCAATGAGGGATGAGACCTAATTGCTAATAAAGGGATAAGGGTCAACTTTAACTAGGGCATGATTGCAGTTAGTTTTATAGCTTGGTCAGGGTCATTACTATTCCGAAGGGCAAGAAAGTGTGAATGTGATTGAAAGTGTGTGATTGTCCAATATTTTTATCCTAATATTTTTTTTGTTCTCATGTTATTTTTCTGTGTCCAGACAGGAAGCAAAAATTTGATAAATGGGAGGTTTGACGTACCTCCCAACCTACCAAATAGGAAAACCTACTATTTGGTAGTAGTCTTGGAAAATCCAACGTCAAGGCTATTAACCTAATTGCAATGACGACTTGTCTATTTTGACTGCTATGTCGTCATTCCAACCGCGGTTAAAAGAAAACGTCTAGAGTCTACTCCTTATCTTGCTCTAGGAGACGTTGTACATTAACCAAAAACTACCACCGAAGGTGAAAAAAGCATAGAAGAGAAGAAAAAGGGGTCCTTAGTTACCGCTTAAGGCCCATCCCGTGTTCCGTCATGTGCAGATCCTGTCGAACGTGCGCATGAGCGACCCTCTCTTGTCATCACATCTCACGTCAGCAGAAGAACGCGGATGGGCAGGGGTCCGGCGTGAGGGAGGGTATTATGTACGTTGGATTTTCCAAGACTACTACCAAATAGTAGGTTTTCCTATTTGGTAGGTTGGGAGGTACGTCAAACCTCCCAATTTATTAGTAGTCTTGGCAAATCCAACGTCAAGGCTGCATAACAAATAGGAGGAGGACATCCAAGCCCAACCTACCAAAAACACCAATGCATAAAACAAAATTATGAATGACAAAGACACAATTTAAACAAGAGAGTTTAACCCGGGAGCTGCGGGGAGACTCTTAACCCGGGAGCTGCGGGGAGACTCTTAAGAGTTCCCCCGGCGCACTGCGGGGAGACTCTTAAGAGTCAGAGAAAAAAAAAATCAACTTTTGACATCGAAAAAAAAAAAAAAAAAAAAAAATTTATTTTTATTTTTTTGGCCCCTGGGCCATGCAAAATCTCAGTCCTCTACCTCCCCTCCTTCCCCACTTTCCTCCTCTCCTTCAGTTATCACCTATTTTCCCTGTTATTCCCTTATTCTGAGGTATTTTCGTGCTAACATTAGAAATCCGATTGGAGGGTGTGGTCATCACTGATAGCAAGCGAGTGCAAGAGAGAGAGAGAGAGTATCGATCGACTGTGTCTCAGTGGCCTTGGGGGAAATTGGCGGGAAAGCAGATTGCCTCACCCATACATTATACAACTCGCGGGCTATATCTCCGATTTTGACCATCCAACGCTGTTTTTCACTCGTTTTATTGTTGTTTCAGGTTAATACCTTTATAATCAACCCATAATAGGCGCATATGGATAAGTATTAATGCGATTAATGGCACAATGAATATTTAGTGACGGAAACACCTCAAATACGTCAGCACAGGGGACGTTTCCAATTACCCCCATGCGCACTTCAGTTAAGAGTTCCCCCGGCGCACTGCGGGGAGACTCTTAAGAGCAGAGGACTTTGAACACGTACCAAAACCGCGCGTTTATAGCCAGGAGGCTGAAAATTGGTGTGGGTATAGTACTACATGTCAACTCTCGATACCACCCCGCCAAACGCTCGCCCCGCACTCGTGCAAGCACCACCGCGCCAGTAACCACGCACTAGTCATGGAGCCTACACGTCCCTCACGCTCGCTCCCTGATGACACAACCAGCCCTCCTTCTGGTGGTGTTAGCCGCCGTGGAAGGCAGAGGGTGGCTGCCAAAGACCCTAGCTACCAGTACGACACGCCCTACAGCTCAGAGGACGAATCACCAGCACCAAAAGCACGTAAAACACGTGCAAGCAGGGCAATGGCACAGAGGTCATTGGTCTTTCGGGACACTGCCACCACGACCCAGGCCACTGCAACAACCACTACCACCACCACTGCCACCCCTGCCACCCCTGCCACCGGTACCAGCGACGCAGGAGGCCGCCCTAGGGCTGCATTACCTGCGGGGGCAGGAAAAATGAAAGGCACGGGCGTAGGGAAAGAACCCGTACGCCAGCCACAGTGCCCCTACCACCACCAACACCACCAGCCGCCCCTGGCCCGGCTGCCCCTGCCGCCCCTGCTGCCCCTGCCGCCCCTGCCGCCCCTGCTGCCCCTGCCGCCCCTGCCGCCCCTGCCCAAGGAACAGGGAAGGGGAAGGGGAAAGGGAGAGGGAAAGCGACTGGGAAAGCGACTGCTGGCCCTGGTGTCCCTGCCGGCCCTGCTGCCCCTGCCGCCCCTGCCGCCCCTGCCCAAGGAACAGGGAAGGGGAAGGGGAAAGGGAGAGGGAAAGCGCCTGGGAAAGCGACTGCTGGCCCTGGTGTCCCTGCCGGCCCTGCTGCCCCTGCCGCCCCTGCCGCCCCTGCCGGCCCTGCTGCCCCTGCCGCCCCTGCTGCCCCTGCCGCCCATGCCGCCCCTGCCCAAGGAACAGAGAGAAGGGCGACAGGCACCACCATCATCTTGCCATCAAGGCCACGCACCACTGCTGCCCCTGCCGCCGCCGCCCCTGCCGCCGCCGCCCCTGCCGCCGCCCCTGCCACCACCTCTGCTGTCCCTGTCCATAAGACTCCCGCACGTGCCAAAGTGACCCGGAAAACTCTTACACCATCTAAGTATGCCGCCCTGCTGTTTGATGGTGATTCGCAGGACATTGGCAGCCCGGGTTTCGACGACGAAGCCCTAGCACGGGACCAAGGGTGGGGGGATTTGGGAGTGGACAGTGGGAGTGAGTCCGACGTCGGTGACGAAAACGAGGAAGGGCATCGTCTGTCAAGTGAAGAGGAGGGTAATGATGATGAAGTGCTGTATCGCGACCATGGAAGCGATATTTCAGACGCAGAAGCAGACGCAGACGACATTCCGATCCCTGGCATGCCTTCGTTCGATTGGTCTGACGGGGTCAATTTTGTACCTGACGTGCCCCAGTTCAATCCTGGGACGTCAGGAACAACTGACGACTGGCCCTGTGATGATCAAGCGAACGAAAGCGACTTCTTCCTCGCTTTTTTCGACATGGAGGTAATGACGTACATCGTTGCCCAAACAAACGCCTACTACAGGTGGGTGTTTGGCAGATTGGACGTCCTTTCTCCAAAAGCGAGAATACGAGGCTGGGTGGATACGACTGTGGCAGAATTTCTGACGTTCTTTGCCTTGTTGTTCCTCATGCCTCTGATCAAGAAGCATGTGTTGCAACACTACTGGAAGCACGACCCTCTCATCGCCACCCCAACTTTCAATAAGTTCATGACTCGTGACAGATTTTTGTTGCTGCTAAGATTTATGCACTTTGCAGACAACGAAAATCCTAACAGGATTGACAGGATATGGAAAGTTCGGGATGTGTTCACCATGTTGTTGGAGAGGTATAGGAAATACTTTTACCCTTCCTCAATTTGGTGATTGATGAGTCGCTCGTGCTCTTCAAAGGACGTCTTGTTTTCAAGCAGTATATCCCCTTGAAGAGGCATAGTTTCGGAATCAAGCTCTTCGTGTTGTGCGACTGTGAAACTGGAATAGTGCTTGACATGATCGTGTATACAGGAACTGACATTGACGTACCGAAAGCCGCTGCCAATGACCCCATGGGCATGTCAGGTGCCATCGTCAGGAAAATGTTGGCACCTTACCTGGGCAAAGGCCACATCATCTACACTGACAACTGGTATACTTCTCTGCTCTCTGCCAGTTTCTTTATGACAACCAAACGGGGTCATGTGGGACTGTCAGAAAGACAAGAAAGTTTATGCCAAAGTTCACAGGTGATGTCATTCCTCTCACAGATGCCTCCTCCAGTGACACACCTTCAGAAGACGACCTGGCCCAGGAACACCGCGAGAGGCATGTGCGAAGAAGGCGACGAAAGGGGCAGAAATACAAGCAGCTCGAGAAGTGTGGGAAACTGATAGCCCTGAAGTGGAAGGATAAGCGAGACGTCCACCTGCTTTCCACCGTCCACACAGGTGCCCAGGTGGATTCTGGCAAAATCCACTACCGAACCAGGAAGACAATCTACAAGCCCGACATGGTAGTGGACTACACCAAAAACATGCGCCTGGTGGACAAGTCTGACTGTCAGCTGTCAGGTGTTGAGTGTCTGAGGAAGACTGTGAAGTGGTATCACAAGCTCTTCCTCCACCTAGTTGACATAACGATGCTGAACGCCTACAACTTGTGGTTGGTGAAGAAGGATATGGCCCCAAACCAGAAGCTGAAATTCCGGGAGTTCGTGTACAACGTCTCCTACCAACTCCTGGAGAAGTATGGCACCACCACTCACAGACGTACGGCATGGCGTGGGGATCACGTTCCTGACCGCATCCAGCTGGGTGTCGAAAGACACTACACAACCAACACCGAGCTGATTGGCACTCGTCACAGGCAGGTGCAGTGCACCGTCTGCAGCTCCAGTGTGAGGAAAACCCCATGTGACCAAAAGAGTCACCTCAATGTGCGCCGAGTGCAAAGTTGCACTCTGCCTGGGTGACTGCTTCAGGGACTACCACACCTTCAAGAACTACTGAGTGCGGCCCCTGCCCTGCCCTGCCCTGGACTCGCCCCGTGCCCTGCCCTGGACTCGCCTCCTGCCCTGCCCTGCCCTGGACTCGCGCCCTACCTTACCTGACCTGACCTAATTGATCACGCTACCTCATAATGTAACATATATATTATATAATGTATAAGTTCCAAAGATGTCCCTGTGATATAGCTTTTACATTATATAATTGTATGTTTCATTATTTAGTTTATAAGTTTCAAAGATTTACATGTAATATGCCTTATTTTTTTAGTATATCAATATATATGTTTGTTATTAGCCTAAGTAATGTGTATATAATTATTTTCTTACCTCAAATGAATTGTACAAAAATAAATATGTTTCAATAAATCATGTTAAACCTACTATGATAATAAAATAAAACAATAAAAAAAGAAAAAAAGAAAACAAGGTCATGTCATTGTATTCTTACAATATGATATATTCTATGAATATTTCATATTGTTTGAATACAATGGCATGATCTTGTAAACAAAAAAATTTATAAAATTTGTTCTAGACAATATAAAACCTTCACCATAACCCCCTCCTGGATTCGATCCCACTACCCTACGACACTTTGAGTTTTCCAGTCCGCGACCTTACCAACCATGCCACAGGAGCTCATACCAAATATCACTCAAAAACTTCGTGTCTACAATCGAAATGACAATATACAAAAAAAAATGAATTATCCCACCAATTTACGTTTGTAAATTGATGGGATTATCAATTATATCATGCCAAGGTTTATAATAGTTTGTCTCTGTCAAGAATTAGTAATTATATAACTTTATTCTGTCAAAAATTGCCCAAACACTCAGCAAAATTGCCCCTCTCAGTGTGACTCCACTCATTTTCACACGGTCAGGCGGTCACGAGGTGACCCTTGCCGCTCCTTGATTCTCCAGCTACAGCAGCTCTGTCTGGGAACAAAATTGGTATAAATACAATAATGGATAAAATACTCTTCACAAATACATTTGTATTGTATAATATTGTAAATAAAAATGAATAATAAACTGTGTGGGTGTCGAAAATTGCTCAACCAGCTTTCTTATGTCTCGCCTACGTGCGTATATTGGATTATACATAGTCATGACTGTCATACAAATAATTGCAGTAGGTCTCGAATATACATTTAGATTGCATATTACTTCGAAATAAATAAGTAAACGTTTCTCTGGTGGCAATCTACCCTTTCGCAGGTGTAAGGAGACACCAGTCTATATTTAGCCCTCTATCACAACAGGCAATCTGCCTGTGTTGACTCAGCACCGTCGCTGGTGGTCTATAAATATAGTACTTTATTTACAGTCAATGGCCTACATGTTTCTGTGGTACTTCACATGTGTCTAAAATGCAATGTCTGCTTGCATAAAAATGCAAATTCTGAAGTCCATTTATACGTACGACATACGCATGTCTCAGTTTCTCTCTCTCTCTCTCTCTCTCTCTCCATTCCTGACTCATGTTATTGTAGACCTGTTGATGGCAACGAACACCAGCCATCTGGTAGACATTAGGGTCAAAATACCAAACATCAATACGCCTGGGGCGCCTCCACAATTATCACTAAGCTGGTTATATATCTAGAGATCTGCCTGACTTCCATCTCTCCACGACTCACTCACTCACTGCACCCCTGCATGCCTCCCTCCCACCCACCCACCCCCAACCCCCCCTTTCAGGCTTCCGTCTGCTAGAAACACATTCACAATTTGCGTAAATATCGCATCAATTGGGCTATATGCGGTATATTCCTTGTTATATGGGACGCCTACATATGTACACATCTTTATTATAGCATGAGAGTGCTCTAAATACAAGATTGACGTGATATTTATGGCGTAACACACCCTCTCCCCCTTTCATTCCCACCACAACTCACTCACACCTTGGTTCACGCATAGAAACTCATTGATAATGTGCGTAAATATCGCATCAATTGGTTTATATGCGGTATATATTTTGATATCTGGCACGTATACATACGTACAAGTCTGTATTATAGCGTGACAGTGCTCTACGTACAAGATATACGTGATATGTATGGCGTAAACCACACTCTCAGCTCATAAATTGCCGCCAAACCTCCAACACATCTTCATTCCCGCCTAAATAGTCTCTTATAATTCCCTTATATATTGCAATTTTTGGTCACTATGAGGCATATTCATTGTTATATGGGTGCCCTACACACGTATACATACTCTAAATAGCCTAAAAAGGGCTCGAAAAAGGAGATATACGTGATAATACGCGGTAACCCACCCCCTCCTCCCTCTCCTTCTATCCCCTGCGCGCGTAAATATTCGGCAGGGAAATCTCACCGCTCGATGACAATCTAGCCGCGCGGTGCCATTCGCTCCACATTTTTCAACTACGGACCGTTCCCCTACCCCCCCCAGACATTTTTGGGGGGGTCAAATATATATGGGCCGATGCACGCAAAAATTCCCTACACGATGATGTACTTTTTATCGAAATTGGCAATAGGTCCCAAAATCATCATAGGTGCACACAGTCTTACCCTGTAGAAAACCCCCTGTGCGCCGCGGAGAGGTTAATAAAAGAGTGAAAAAACTGAGGATAAGCTAAAAAGAACAGTTTTAACACATGCCCGTCATTCATAGTAATGCAAAAACATAGACTTGTCTGAAACCAAAAAGGTACTGTACCCAAAATCCCTTTTCTTCAAAAACCAACAAAAACACTGAACACAAGAACAAAACACAATTTTCAATGTGGCAAAAACACTTATGTACTGGAACAATACATAATCCCAAACTTGCAATCCAGTGTTGCAAACCCGTACACCCCCCCCCCCCCCTTTGTCAAATAAAACAAAGGAAAAGAACGAGGGACAAGGGGGGAAGACCAGGGATCTACGCCAGAGCACCAGGAAACACGACCCCCGAGAGCAATCACCGGCTGAGGGGATCGAACACTGGACACGGAGAGGTAGGAGGAGATGAAGGAATTGATAGAAGACCACAAAACCGCTGAGGCGATGGCAGGGAAGGATCGACGTGGCAGGAACCGGAAGGACGCAGTAAGGGATCTGACATCGTGCGCAGAACCCCTACAAACAGGGTGACGGGCACGAACGGTCCGACAAACGTGGCGGCCCATCTGCACCAGCGAGAGCCTCCCACCTGTCCGAGGAGACACCCACACAGCAGTACCCAAAGGCGGCGCCACAGACGCAACAGAGGAGTGCAAGGCTGACACCGGGCACAACACATGGCGAGGATGCCCACGCCGTAAAGCCTGGACGGCAAAGGCTGGAAAACGGGGGCCTCCCTCCCATGCGTGGTAACAAAAGGAGGGGAGGAGGCGAACGAGACGCCATGCAAGGACGGGGAGAATCGCACGCAGTCCCGGGGCCGTGACAATGCCGCTAGTGCAGACACCCGATCCCCAGTGGCCAGAGCGACAAGGAAGAGTGGACGCCCGAGCAACGGAACCGGCGTAGCGGCCCTTGTATACGTGGTGAAGCCAGAAGGACCAGAGCCCGCCCCAGATCCCACTGCGGAGGGACCTGGCGCGGAGGCGGTCGATCCCGGAAGGCAGCCATCAGGAAGGAATCCAGCTCCTGTGGCGGAACGACAAGCCCAGCGACGGACCCAAAGACCCCCGGACGGCAGACAAGTGGGTACGTATAGCGTCGACTGGAAAGCGACGTGTACGGAAGAGGTGAAACAAGGAGCGTAGGACGAGGGAAGGAGAGCCAACTGGCAGGCGAGTGGCCTGTAGCCACCTAGTAAAAGACCTCCAGCGGGACCCGTAAGTCCCCCAAGGAGAAGAAGGCCAGGAACGCTGCAGGAAGTCAGTCAGGGCCCGGCCGGGGACCGGGAGCCACCGTGCCTCATGAACAAGCACGATGCGAAGGCCAACGAGGTCCGCAGGTCCCCAACCTAGCCCAAGTGGAAGCCGGAGACAGGTAGAGGGACCGGACTCGGGCACCACCGCGGCAACCGGGCGGACCAAGTCCGTGGCGGCCACAGAGGCGCGAGGAGCCAGACGCAGCCGTGGTACAGCCGCAGCTTCGCGAGGACTGGGCACATCAACAGCGCATCTGGTGGCGGAAAGATGTATATCGACCGCCACCTGTACCAGGCTACCATGAAAGCGTCCGGACCCCCCCCGGAGGGAGAGGCCGGAGGGAGAGGTCCAGAGGCAACTGGCGCAGTACCCCCGATGCGAACAAGGCGACCTCCGGAACACCTCAGGAAGCCGCGAGGTCAGCGAACACAGTCCATTTCATCGCCCATTCTACAAGAACGCCCTGCCCTCTCGACAGGGCGGCCGCCCACAGGGTGGCAGGCCCGGGCAGGGAGGAGGCATGCAAGGAGAAGGGGTGTCGGTCCGCGAGGAAGAACAACTCCACCGAGACCCCCAATAAAGTCAACGACCTGGAGGACCCCCGCATAAGGAAACAGGTGACAGCTTGATTGTCCAACCCGAAGGCCACCGACTTACCCCGAAGGGCCAGCGCGTGGTCCCGCAGGAAGAACAAAGGAACCAACAGTCCGAGGGCATAGACGGGTAAGAGGAGGGGGAGCCACCCATCTGCTGGGAAGTGGACGTCCCAGGTTCGATCGGGAACCTCACCCAACCTCGCTCGACGTATCTGTGGCTACCCAGGACCGTTGGCGGGGACGGTCCAGGGCACAGCCGCAGAGAGCGAGCCCCGAGCAACCCAGCGACCGAAGCGTCTGCGAACGGTACGTGGGAGCGGCAGGAGCCGATCCATAGGGGCAACGGAAACACCGCGGTGCCCATGAGGAGGAGGCGGCATAGCCAGAGGCTCCCTAAGGGAAGGGGCAGAGCGGCCCAATGCAGCGAACCCACGAACGAGTCCCAGAGCCACCCCGGGAGGGAGACCGAGTGCAACACGGCGAAGACCGTCCACCAAAGGTGCACCGCGGCCGGCAGACCCCGGGTCACCGTAGCGCCGGACAAAACCCATGCGAGAGCGACCCATGGCACGACACGCGACGGGGTCAAGCGTGACTTGGGAACATCGTAGGGGAACCCTAACCGTGCGATGTTACGAACGACTGTGAGGGCGTCGCCAATGCACAGTCCTAGGGCGTCGGAAACTACCAACCAATCGGCCAAGGAAAACAGGATCTGGAGCCCGCTCCTGAGGAGAGGACCCAGAGCCTGCCGCACCAGTGCGGAGAAGATCTGCGGCGCGATGTGGAGACCGAAGGGAAGGCCGTCGAACAGGAACACACGATCGGAAGTCCGAACGGCCAAGAATCGCTGGAAGCGAGGATGGAGAGGAACGAGCCAAGACACATCCTGGAGGGCCAGCGACACTACCCCCGACAGAGGGCACAGGGCCAGGCGTACCAGGGGTACCGGCAGCATCCGAAACCGTGTGTGCACGTTGTGCCCGTTGAGGGCCGACAGATCCACCACCGGTCGCATCACGTCGCAGTTCGTCGACGGTACCAGAAAGACACGGGAGAGGAAAACCGGGTGACCGGCGGTCAACTCCCTCGACGCTACCCAGCTCGGGCATGGAAGTGAACACGTGGGCCACCTCTGAAGAGATGGGCCGGCGTCGGTGACAAGAGCGGAGTGGGGGTCTGGACGGCCACCTCCAGGTGAGACCCCTCCGCGCAACCCGCCGCCCCCAACGTCCCTCGCGGCTACCGAGGGGCGCAAGGGCGAAAATAACCCGAGGGAGCACCCGAGAGGAGGGGAGCGACCCGGTCGGCCAGGCGAGAAGGAGAACAAGGAGGCCGACCCAGAGAACTACACATTGTGTTGACGTGGAGGTACCCCCGGTACGGGCCGTGCGGGCATGAGCGCCACGTTGACCTCCTCTACCCCCCCCCCCCCCCCCCAACCTCGTCGAAAAGGGCGGGCCACCCCAACCCCAGGCCGGCGCAGGGCTGACCCCGTCGAAGGGCGGCCGGAAGTGGAAGGCCGGCCAGCCCCGACACGGAGGGGATGAAAGGGGCAAGAACAGAAGTGCGAGGCGGAACCGACGCACTGGCCTGCAACGTCCCAGGCCTGCGCCCGGGCAAGGCGGCAGCACTTGCAGCAGCACCCCGAAGAGGACCGGCAGAAGGACGGGACTGAGAAGACACCGCGCGCGGCACAACGCGTTGGTGCGTGACGTAAGCAGGGTCCGCAACGACACAGCGCGGCGTTGCGTGTCGGAAGCAGGGGCCGCCGACAGAGAAGCGTAGCATTCCCAAGCATCCTGCTTAAAAAAAAACGACGTATATAGCGCAGAGTACAACAAACCCTGACGAATAACCAAGGGGGCCGGCCGGCAGAACGAAGACCGTACCGTCGGGCGTTGCCGAGTTGCCGCGCACAAAACCGCCTTCAGCTCGGGAACCAAAGACACCGCGAGCCGAAGGTGGACCCGCTGAACGCGGTCCAAACCCTCGCGAAGATCGCCTGGCGCAGACGCCTCGAAAAGCCGCAGGTGGTGAACAGACGTCTGGAGGGAACCTAAAGACAAGACAATAAGTCCGTCACCCTCTGTCGCAAGGGAAAAACCTTGGCAACAGAGGGCTGATCCGGGTGAGAGAAGAACGGGGTAGCAATAGAACAAAGTTCAAGAACGGGCGCGCTCATCCAGGACCAGAACGCGCCGTCCAACCCGCTGACAGACACAAGAGGAGGCAAAATCAGTGATGACTCCGGGGGAGGGACTGAAGGAGAGCCGTCGACGGATCGGTGTGTGAAGTCGAAGGCCTCAGCAAACCAGGCCACCAATGGGAGAGGGTGACCGAGCATGATGGCTAAGCCAGGCGTACCGGCGTCGCACAAACCTGTCCCATAGGAGGACAGACCCGTCAACACAGCCAGGGACTGAACAGCCGGAAGGATGTCAGGTCGGCTGAAGTCTGACCAGAGCGTAGGCTTGCAGAAGGGAGGGGGACCGTAGCAGGGGTAGGTAGGGTGAGGCGCTGAGGGTGAGTCACCGCCAAGAAGGGCGAGAAGAGGGAGTCTTCCATCGACTCCAAGCGCCCGTCGAAGAGGGAGTCTTCCATCGACTCCAAGCGCCCGTCGAAGCGTGACACAACCCAGCCCTGCAATCGACAATCGATCCGAGAGAGGCGACCCCCCCCCCAGATTGGTCGGCCCGCAGGGGCGAGCGTGAGCGGGAGCGAGACCCACGACACGAACCAGCAGCGTCGCGGCCCAAGGAAGGCGAGCGACGACGGTTGTGTCGCCGTTGAGGGACTCGTCCCCGATCACGAACGGCCGAGGGGGAAACAGCACCATTCCCCTCTTCAGGCGACATGTCAGCTCCTGAGAAAGGGGACCCCGAAACCTCGCGAAACCCCACCGAGGCAAGAGGAGGGGTACCCCCCTGGCGAGACGGTAAGTGAAGGTCAGGAAGAGAAGAATGAGGAGGAGCAGGACGACGGGAGTGGGAAGGCTGGCCGGGTGAAAGGAGGCCAGAAGGAGCCGCGGGGGGATACAGAGCAAGGATCCCCGGGGCTGAGATAACAGGGCGGCCCGACACTGAGGCGGAGGAGGGAGGGACCACCACCGTGGGACGAGACCGTGAAGGAAGAATAGGCACTGAAGCAGGTGAAGGAGGAGAAGCAACGACATCCTGGCGGACCCTCCTGGACAGTGTAGAAGGAGGGAGCAGAGGGCCAGCTACAGCATGAACAACCGCGCGCGGAGAGGACAACGTAAGAGGAAGTCGTCTGGGCTGGGGAAGCGGGCGGAAGGGAGTAGAGCCCCTATCCGTAGAGGCCAGGGGAGGGCGCACAGGGGCAGAGCCGCTAACCCCGGCCTCAGGGCGAGAACCATGACGAGGGCGATGGGCGTCGTCAAGGCGATCAGGAGGACGACGAGAGGCAGTAGAGGACGGACGACGAGGCGAGCGAGAGCGTGGACGGAGCCGGGGAACCCCCCGACGATGGGACGACCGGCTGCGGGACCCAGGGGAGAGGGCCCGAGCAGGGAGAGGGCCAGGTGAACGGCCTTCAGTCGGGTCAGGGATACCCAGGGCGACGCGGATCCGGTCGCCAACAAAGGCCGGGGAACGGTGGCCCACAGTCCTAATGTGGCGGGAGACCATCGTCCACACCGACGGAAGGGAAGCAGAGGCCACAGCCGCCGCCGAGGAACCAGGGCCATGGAGCAGCACAACCACCAGGGCCAGACACGTGCCACACAGAGCAGGGAGGTAGGCCGTAGAGGACACACAGAGCGAGTGGCGCAAGCAGGACTTGTGGCTCTCCAAGCACGGGGAGCGACAACCAAGGCGAAAGCAAGGCAGCCTACCTGCACTAGAAGAACACACACCATAATCAGCACGTCGAAGGAGTAAGTGGAGAGAATGTCCAAGAAGAACCAGGGAAGGAGCATGGGGAAACAGGAACACACATGCAAACAGGTATCCGTACTCACCCTAAACTGGGAGCACAGAGGTAGGTGAGGAGGGCGGCCGAGGCGGAAGAGTACTAGCAGAACCTGCAAAGATGGAGAAAGTGTTAACCACCACTCAACATCTTACATGCAGGGCCTATAACACCAGTAAAGTGCATACACCAATATAGTATCAGGCAACAAGATGACATAAAAAAAGTCAATAGTGAAAGCCAACTATTACCGCAAATTTGCGGGCCAATGGAGGCATAACCGTACCGACACCACCCTCCCGCAATTTTGCGGGACCCCCCAACGATCTCCGCAAATTTGCGGGGAGCCGAAACGTCCCAGAGGACCGAATCGAGCCCCCGCAAATTTGCGGGACCGGCCGAGATGGTCCGGCGCCGAAAAAAGCGAGAGGAGCGTCTATGGAATACCAAAAAAGGCCACAAAAAATGCGTCATCTCCTTATGAACTCCAAGCAATGATGGCCATCAAGCTGAGCAGTGTCTTCCTTGAATTTATCCTGACTCAACCGGTAAAGGGAGAGGCAAGGAAGACACACCAGGGGAGAGGAGGCACATCCCCCAGGAACCACCCAACCCACAGAGATAGAGCAAAGCCCATGAGGAGAAGTGGCAGGGAGGGTGGTTTCGCACAAACAGGGGCCCCCGTGAGGTACCCCTGGATTGGGCAAAAGACTATGAAAGGATGGAGATGAAACAGGAAGAGAAAACAAAAACCAGTAAATGAAACCGGTGAGAAAAAGGGTGGCCTAGCCGTGAGCAGAGAATGTGTCAGGGGCGAAAAACCCTGTGGTGTGAAAGAGGGGCCCCCGTGGGGTACCCCTGGAGTATCACGAACCACCTGTCGCCCAGGCCCTTGAGACACAGTGAAGGACTCGAAAGGGGGGGACTCGGGAATAACGCTAATAATGCGGCCGACACAAACTCTACAAACAGCACCGCCACCAACGAAATCTCAGATTGTTTACCAACGGTACACCTAGGCTATGAAAAAATGAAAACTCATAGGGGCATAGCAATTCCTGAATGAGAAAACGAGCTAGGCTAAATTAAGCTAAAAGCTAAACTATGCCCAGACTAACAGGAAAAAAGAATATGAAGAGAAAGAATGAAAAACATATACGAGGAACGCCAGGCGCCCCCGTACCTTCGGTAGGCTATTTCCACACGCGTCTCCATTATACACACTTAGGAGCCCATTTACGTGTGCCCTAGATCACGTAACATCTGTCTAACAAAAAAGAAGGCCAGATAAGCCGAAATGAACCTAAACAGGGTGAATTAAAGGAGCACAACAAAAGCGACTTCATTCAATGGAGCGCGTGAAAAATTGATGACAAGAGAGGGTCGCTCATGCGCACGTTCGACAGGGATCTGCACATGACGGAACACGGGATGGGCCTTAAGCGGTAACTAAGGTAAACCCCTTTTTCTTCTCTTCTATGCTTCTTTCACCTTCGGTGGTAGTTTTGGTTAATGTACAACGTCTCCTAGAGCAAGATAAGGAGTAGACTCTAGACATTTTCTTTTTAACCGCGGTTGGAATGACGACATAGCAGTCAAAATAGACAAGTCGTCATTGCAATTAGCTTAATAGCCTTGACGTTGGATTTGCCAAGACTACTAACAAATAAAGGGCACCTGTTGTAGTGTTTATATCATATCATCTTACAATAACTTATAAGGGATACTAAAAAGATATTTTCCGATGATGTATATTTTAATATAGGACACAAATATGTACAGTATGCACTGACAATGCAGGGAAAGCATAATACAGGGTACAGTTGGTGGCTGTGTTAATATTAACACACAATACAGTACTGTATAGTGTAATTCACTATCAACAAGGAGTAAACTAGGAAGGAACTCCTCAAACTTCTGCCTCTAAAGTCAAGATTGAGAGAGGGACTTCAACAAGCTAAAATGTATATATCTTGTAGGCCTACAAAGAACCTTAATACATCATGTACATTATCAGTAATGGCCTAGAAAACGAAAGTTCATACATTATTGATATTGCTGATTCCTTCATCAAAATGTATTGGGGATACTCGAAGGCCTTTCACATAAAATTAGCCAGAGGCCCCAGGTAAAGTTAATCTGCCCCGATGACAGTACAGTACAGTACAGTACAGTACAAGCCATACATATTGCATTGGTAATCATAAAGAAGCAGATCCAGTAAATGCTTAAAAGAAAAATATATTCATTACATCATCCTACAGCCTTGGGGCCGGATACTCAAAACCATCTCCCTACGACTGTCATATAAAATCCAACATCATAATCTAAGTGACAGCAACATACAAGTCATAAATGGTTATGATAACTTATGACAACCTAGGGTTTATGGGTAGCCTATGAGTAAGTTATGAAGTTGCAAGCAATAAATAAGCCATTCCCTCATATCTTTATGACCGGCTACGAGTATCTGAGCCCTTGGAAATATAAACAAACCCACATAATGTAAATAAACTGTTGTGTCATGACAATAAAAACGCACTTCCAGTCTAGAATTGCTCTAAAATTACAGATTTATTAGTGGCCCCTCCATCATTGACGAACATGCCTATTACATAAGGCATCCTCTTCAAACACTAATCCGCCGTAGTTTTGAATCTACCGCGCAGAGCATTTAAAAACTGAGGAGCCTTCATCATGAGCGCACGCGACCTCACTCATGGCTTCAGTCATTATGAATTGGGTTCTCACTACGAAAAAACTTCGTAAAAAATAAAAACAAAAAGAAAATAAGAATAACTATCCAATAAGCTTTCCATCATATCGTGGATGTACTTGTGTGGATCTCTGACCAGACGCTGATTCAGGCGTCATTCTTCCTTCTCTGCTCTGCGTTCAGCCTGCCCGGACGTGCCTCCCACGCTCCGCTAGTTCCGCATTCGTGGCGTCCCTAGTGAGTTTTTTCTCATTTGTTTACTCTAGGATGTATCGAGTAAGGTTAGGATAGGCGTAGCAGGAGTGTCCTGGGCTGGTTGCCCGCAGTGCAGTGTATTTTGGGTCGAGTGTATGGGGCATCTATTTCGGATGTACCCTCGTGGTCCTGTTGTGGACATGTGAACTTTTTCACAGCTGAGTTAGTTTGTGATGCAGGCGGCTTTCACTACGCGTTAGTTAGTGCTGCCTTTTATCTTTCTGATGAGGTAAGCTTTGTTTCTGACGTTCCCAGCATATTTTTCTTCACTTAGTGAAGTTTTTTCTGGGTCCCGAGTCAGTCTTCCCTTGGTCGGAAATTTGTGCTACGGTGGTGTGTTGGCGGTGGTTCCTGTTGTGATATTTCCAGTGTTTGTGTTTATTTCAACTTTTATTATGCCGTCTACCTAGGCCTAGCCAGCCGCTCGTAGCTTTGCCACATGTACTAGTGTTATTGTTTATTATTGATAAATATGCCCTACTGTGTCATGTGTATCCGGGTTTTAGTTGTGTATTGGCTAATTCCTCGGACTATAATTGTTTCCTGGTTTAGTTGTGTATTGGCTAATTCCACGGATTATGGAGTGACCTTGGGATTGTCGTGCGTGGCTCTCCTCGTGTCTCTTGTTGTTCAGATGGTGTCTGTTCAGGGTGGGTTGCCTTCCGGCGGGGTTTTCTCGGTTTCACCATGAAAATCCCGGCCGCGAGCCGTGTGGGCCACACGTGGTTGTAAACACTGGCTTGTTCCCGGCGTGGGGTGTCTGTGGCTCTCCAGGACTGCGTCTCTGTGGATGCCTGGTTTCAGGCCTCCTTTGATTCCCGGCGGGATGGCTGTTCCCATCTATAAAACGATTGTTCATGCGGACATACGTTATGTAGTTTTTCTACCCGGTTTTACAAAAACCACTTGAAAAACCTAGCTGTTGTTTTAGGCTTTCCTCCCCGGCGATCTTTTACAAAGAAGTGGGGACAGGAACTTATGGGGTTAACGTTTGGACATCTCACCCGGCGGGTGCACCTGGGTAGGGTGGGATGAACGACTTATGTCTTTCAATCCATTTTAGTGATACTATGTGTATCGCCGCCTTTACTCTTACGGCAATTGAAGGTTCAATTTAGGTTAATATATCGATTCTTCTCACCCGGCGGGTGCTCCTAGGTGGAGGAAGTAAGGAATTTACAAAATTCGATTTCGATTTAACCACTTAATTTAGTGATACAAGTAGGTATCGCCGCCTTCTAACTTACGGCGATCTTTTGTGACAATTCGTTAGACATCAGATCTCGTATCATCCTGCCCTGTGCTATTCTACTAAAATATTTCAAGGGCCGGCGTCTTTTTGGGGGGTTGCTTTGTTACAAAATTGAATCTTGAGACAGTCGCCACCACCAAGAGACTATAAGCGCCATGCTGGACCGTTATATTTGTTAGTAGTCTTGGCAAATCCAACGTCAAGGCTATTAACCTAATTGCAATGACGACTTGTCTATTTTGACTGCTATGTCGTCATTCCAACCGCGGTTAAAAAGAAAACGTCTAGAGTCTACTCCTTATCTTGCTCTAGGAGACGTTGTACATTAACCAAAACTACCACCGAAGGTGAAAAAAGCATAGAAGAGAAGAAAAAGGGGTTTACCTTAGTTACCGCTTAAGGCCCATCCTGTGTTCCGTCATGTGCAGATCCCTGTCGAACGTGCGCATGAGCGACCCTCTCTTGTTATCATTTTTTCACGCGCTCCATTGAATGCAGTCGCTTTTGTTGTGCTCCTTTAATTCACCCTGTTTAGGTTCGTTTCGGCTTATCTGGCCTTCTTTTTTGTTAGACAGATGTTACGTGATCTAGGGCACACGTAAATGGGCTCCTCAGTGTGTTTAATGGAGACGCGTGTGGAAATAGCTACCGAAGGTACGGGGGCGCCTGGCGTTCCTCGTGTGTGTTTTTCATTCCTTTCTCTTTTCATATTCTTTTTTTCCTGTTAGTCTGGGCATAGTTTAGCTTTTAGCTTATTTTAGCCTAGCTTGTTTCTCATTCAGGAATTGCTATGCCCCTATGAGTTTTCATATTTTCATAGCCTAGGTGTACAGTTGGTTCACGATCTGAGATTTCGTGGTGGCGGTGCTGTTTGTAGGGTTTGTGTCGGCCGCATTATTAGCGTTATTCCCGAGTCCCCCCTTTCGAGCCTTCACTGTGTCTCAAGGGCCTGGGCGCTTGGTGGTTCGTGTTATCCTGGGGTACCCCACGGGGGCCCCTCCCTCACACCACAGGGTTCTTCGCCCCTGACACATTCTCTCCTCACGGCTAGGCCACCCTTTTTCTCGCCAGTTTCATTTACTGGTTTTTGTGTTCCCTTACTGTTTTCACCTCCATCCTTTCATACCCTTTTGCCCAATCCTGGGGTACCCTACGGGGGCCCCTGTTTGTGCCAAACCACCCTTCCTGCCACTTCTCCTCATGGGCTTTGCTCTATCTCTGTGGGTTGGGTGGTTCCTAGGGGATGTGCCTCCTCTCCCCTGGTGTGTCTTCCTTGCCTCTCCCTTGACCGGTTGAGTCAGGATATTATCAAGGAAGACACTGCTCAGCTTGATAGCCATCGTCGCTTGGAGTTCATAAGGAGATGACGCTTTTTTCTGGGCCTCTTTGGTATTTCCTAGACGCTCCTCTCGCTTTTTCGGCGCCGGACCATCTCGGCCGGTCCCGCAAATTTGCGGGGTGCTCGATTCGGTCCTCTGGGCCATTTCGGTTCCCCGCAAATTTGCGGAGATCGTTGGGGGGTCCCGCGAAATTGCAGGCGGGTGGTGTCGGTACGGTTATGCCTCCATTGGCCCGCAAATTTGCGGTAATAGTTGGCTTTCACTATTGACTTTTGTTATGTCATCTTGTTGCCTGATACTATATTGGTGTATGCACTTTACTGGTGTTATAGGCCCTGCATGTAAGATGTTGAGTGGTGGTTAACACTTTCTCCATCTTTGCAGGTTCTGCTAGTGCTCTTCCGCCTCGGCCGCCCTCCTCACCTACCTCTGTGCTCCCAGTTTAGGGTGAGTACGGATACCTGTTTGCATGTGTGTTCCTGTTTCCCCATGCTCCTTCCCTGGTTCTTCTTGGACATTCTCTCCACTTACTCCTTCGACGTGCTGATTATGGTGTGTGTTCTTCTAGTGCAGGTAGGCTGCCTTGCTTTCGCCTTGGTTGTCGCTCCCCGTGCTTGGAGAGCCACAAGTCCTGCTTGCGCCACTCGCTCTGTGTGTCCTCTACGGCCTACCTCCCTGCTCTGTGTGGCACGTGTCTGGCCCTGGTGGTTGTGCTGCTCCATGGCCCTGGTTCCTCGGCGGCGGCTGTGGCCTCCTGCTTCCCTTCCGTCGGTGTGGACGATGGTCTCCCGCCACATTAGGACTGTGGGCCACCGTTCCCCGGCCTTTGTTGGCGACCGGATCCGCGTCGCCCTGGGTATCCCTGACCCGACTGACGGCCATTTACCTGGCCCTCTCCCTGCTCGGGCCCTCTCCCCTGGGTCCCGCAGCCGGTCGTCCCATCGTCGGGGGGTTTCCCCGGCTCCGTCCACGCTCTCGCTCGCCTTGTCGTCCTCCTGATCGCCTTGACGACGCCCATCGCCCTCGTCATGGTTCTCGCCCTGAGGCCGGGGTTAGCGGCTCTGCCCCTGTGCGCCCTCCCCTGGCCTCTACGGATAGGGGCTCTACTCCCTTCCGCCCGCTTCCCCAGCCCAGACGACTTCCTCTTACGTTGTCCTCTCCGCGCGCGGTTGTTCATGCTGTAGCTGGCCCTCTGCTCCCTCCTCCTACACTGTCCAGGAGGGTCCGCCTGGATGTCGTTGCTTCTCCTACTTCACCTGCTTCAGTGCCTATTCTTACTTCACGGTCTTGTCCCACGGTGGTGGTCCCTCCCTCCTCCGCCTCGGTGTCGGGCCGCCCTGTTATCTCAGCCCCGGGGATCCTTGCTCTGTTTCCCCCCGCGGCTCCTGGCCTCCTTTCACCCGGCCAGCCTTCCCACTCCCGTCGTCCTGCTCCTCCTCATTCTTCTCTTCCTGACCTTCCCTTACCGTCTCGCCAGGGGGGTACCCCTCCTCTTGCCTCGGTGGGGTTTCGCGAGGTTTCGGGGTCCCCTTTCTCAGGAGCTGATGTGTCGCTGGAAGAGGGGAATGGTGCTGTTTCCCCCTCGGCCGTTCGTGATCGGGGACGAGTCCCTCAACGGCGACACAACCGTCGTCGCTCGCCTTCCTTGGGCCGCGACGCTGCTGGTTCGTGTCGTGGGTCTCGCTCCCGCTCACGCTCGCCCCTGCGGGCCGACCAATCTGGGGGGGGGTAGCCTCTCTCGGATCAATTGTCGGCTATGCAGGGCTGGGTTGTGTCACGCTTCGACGGGCGCTTGGAGTCGATGGAAGACTCCCTCTTCTCGCCCTTCTTGGCGGTGCCTCACCCTCAGCACCTCACCCTACCTACCCCTGCTATGGTCCCCCTCCCTTCTGCAGGCCTACGCTCTGGTCAGGCTTCAGCCGCACTGACATCCTTCCGGCTGTTCAGTCCCTGGCTGTGTTGACGGGTCTGTCCTCCTAAGGGACAGGTTTGTGCGACGCCGGTACGCCTGGCTTAGCCGTCATGCTCGGTCACCCTCTCCCATTGGAGGCCTGGTTTGCTGAGGCCTTCGACTTCACACACCGATCCGTCGACGGCTCTCCTTCCGTCCCTCCCCCGGAGTCGTCCCTGATTTTGCCTCCTCTTGTGTCTGTCGGCGGGTTGGACGGCGCGTTCTGGTCCTGGATGAGCGCGCCCGTTCTTGAACTTTGTTCTATTGCTACCCCGTTCTTCTCTCACCCGGATCAGCCCTCTGTCGCCAAGGTTTTTCCCTTGCGACGGAGGGTGACGGACTTATTGTCTTGTCTTTAGGTTCCCTCCAGACGTCTGTTCACCACCTGCGGCTTTTCGAGGCGTCTGCGCCAGGCGATCTTCGCGAGGGTTTGGACCGCGTTGAGCGGGTCCACCTTCGGCTCGCGGTGTCTTTGGTTCCCGAGCTGAAGGCGGTTTTGTGCGCGGCAACTCGGCACCGCACGACGGTACGGTCTTCGTTCTGCCGGCCGGCCCCCTTGGTTATTCGTCAGGGTTTGTTGTACTCTGCGCTATATACGTCGGGGTTTTTTACGCAGGATGCTTGGGAATGCTCCGCTTCTCTGTCGGCGGCCCCTGCTTCCGCCACACGACGCCGTGCTGTGTCGTTACGGACCCTGCTTACGTCACGCACCGACGCGCTGTGCCGCGCGCAGGGTTTTCTCAGTCCCGTCCTTCTGCCGGTCCTCTTCGGGGTGCTGCTGCAAGTGCTGCCGCCTTGCCCGGGCGCAAGACTGGGACGTTGCTGGCCAGTGCTTCGGTTCCGCCTCGCACTTCTGTTCTTGCCCCTTTCATCCCCTCTGTGTCGGGGCTGGCCGGCCTTCCACTTCCGGCCGCCTTTCGTAGGGGTCAGCCCCGCGCCGGCCTTGGGTTGGGGTGGCCCGCCCTTTTCGACGAGGTTGGGGGGGGCGGGGGTAGAGGAGGTCAACGTGGCGCTCATGCCCGCACGGCCCGTACCGGGGGTACCTCCACGTCAACACAATGTGTAGTTCTCTGGGTCGGCCTCCTTGTTCTCCTTCTCGCCTGGGCGTACCGGGTCGCTCCCCTCCTCTCGGGTGCTCCCTCGGGTTGTTTTCGCCCTTGCGCCCCTCGGTAGCCGCGAGGGACGTTGGGGGCGGCGGGTTGCGCGGAGGGTTCTCACCTGGAGGTGGACGTCCGGACCCCCACTCCGCTCTTGTCACCGACAACGGCCCATCTCTTCAGAGGTGGCCCACGTGTTCACTTCCATGCCCGAGCTGGGTAGCGTCGAGGGAGTTGACCGCCGGTCACCCGGTTTTCCTCTCCCGTGTCTTTCTGGTTCCGTCGCCGTCCTGCGACGCGATGCGACCGGTGGTGGATCTGTTGGCCCTCAACGGGCACATCGTGCACACACGGTTTCGGATGCTGCCGGTACCCCTGGTACGCCTGGCCCTGTGCCCTCTGTCGTGGGTAGTGTCGCTGGCCCTCCAGGATGTGTCTTGGCTCGTTCCTCTCCATCCTCGCTTCCAGCGATTCTTGGCCGTTCGGACTTCCGATCGTGTGTTCCTGTTCGACGGCCTTCCCTTCGGTCTCCACATCGCGCCGCAGATCTTCTCCGCACTGGTGGGGCAGGCTCTGGGTCCTCTCCTCAGGAGCGGGCTCCAGCTCCTGTTTTCCTTGGCCGTTTGGTTGGTAGTTTCCGACGCCCTAGGCCTGTGCATTGGCGACGCCCTCACAATCGTTCGCGACATCGCACGGTTAGGGTTCCCCTTCGATGTTCCCAAGTCACGCTTGACCCCGTCGCGTGTCGTGCCATGGGTCGGTCTCGCATGGGTTTTGTCCGGCGCTACGGTGACCCGGGGTCTGCCGGCCGCGGTGCACCTTCGGTGGACAGTCCTCGCCGTGTTGCACTCGGTCTCCCTCCCGGGGTGGCTCTGGGACTCGTTCGTGGGTTCGCTGCATTGGGCCGCTCTGCCCCTTCCATTAGGGAGCCTCTGGCTACGCCGCCTCCTCCTCATGGGCACCGCGGTGTTTCCGTTGCCCCTATGGATCGGCTCCTGCCGCTCCCGCGTACCGTTCGCCGGCGCTTCGGTCGCTGGGTTGCTCGGGGCTCGCTCTTTGCGGCTGTGCCCTGGACCGACCCCACCGCCGACGGTCTGGGTAACCACAGATACGTCGAGCGAGGTTGGGTGAGGTTCCCAATCGAACCTGGGACGTCCACTTCCCGGCAGATGGGTGGGTCTCCCTCCTCTTACCTGTCTATGCCCTCGGATTGTTGGTTCCTTTGTTCTTCCTGCGGGTCCCCGCGCTGGCCCTTCGGGGTGAGTCGGTGGCCTTCGGGTTGGACACTCAGACAAGCTGTCCCCTGTTTCCTTATGCGGGGGTCCTCCAGGTCGTTGACTCTATTAGGGGTCTCGGTGGAGTTGTTCTTCCTCGCGGACCGACACCCCTTCTCCTTGCATGCCTCCTCCCTGCCCGGGCCTGCCACCCTTTGGGCGGCCGCCCTGTCGAGAGGGCAGGGCGTTCTTGTAGAATGGGCGATGAAACGGACTGTGTTCGCCGACCTCGCGGCTTCCTGAGGTGTTCCGGAGGTCGCCTTGTTCGCATCGGGGGTGCCACGCCAGTTGCCTCTGGACCTCTCCCTCCGGCCTCGCGCTCCGGGGGGGGTCCGGACGCTTTCATGGTCGCCTGGTACTGGTGGCGGTCGATATCCATTTTTCCGCCACCAGACGCGCTGTTGATGTGCCCGGTCTTCGCGAAGCTGCGGCTGTACCACGGCTGCGTCTGGCTCCTCGCGCCTCTGTGGCCGGCACGGACTTGGTCCGCCCGGTTGCCGCGGTGGTGCCCGGGTCCGGTCCCTCTACCTGTCTCCGGCTTCCACTTGGGCTAGGTTGGGGTCCTGCGGACCTCTTTGGCCTTCGCATCGTGCTTGTTCATGAGGCACGGTGGCTCCCGGTCCCCGGCCGGGCCCTGACTGACTTCCTGCAGCGTTCCTGGCCGTCTTCTCCTTGGGGGCCTTACGGGTCCCGCTGGAGGTTTTTTACTAGGTGGCTACAGGCCACTCGCCTGCCAGTTGGCTCTCCTTCCCTCGTCCTACGCTCCTTGTTTCACCTCTTCCGTACACGTCGCTTTCCAGTCGACGCTATACGTACCCACTTGTCTGCCGTCCGGGGGGTTCTTTGGGTCCGTCGCTGGGCTGGTCGTTCCGCCACAGGTGCTGGATTCCTTCCTGACGGCTGCCTTCCGGGATTGACCGCCTCCGCGCCAGGTCTCTCCGCTGTGGGATCTGGGGCGGGCTCTGGTCCTTCTGGCTTCCCCCACGTATACAAGGGCCGCTACGCCGGTTCCGTTGCTCGGGCGTCCACTCTTCCTTGTCGCTCTGGCCACTGGGGATCGGGTGTCTGCACTAGCGGCATTGTCACGGCCCCGGGACTGCGTCCGATTCTCCCCGTCCTTGCATGGCGTCTCGTTCGCCTCCTCCCCACCTTTTGTTACCACGCATGGGAGGGAGGCCCCCGTTTTCCAGCCTTTCGCCGTCCAGGCTTTACGGCGTGGGCATCCTCGCCATGTGTTGTGCCCGGTGTCAGCCTTGCACTCCTCTGTTGCGTCTGTGGCGCCGCCTTCGGGTACTGCTGTGTGGGTGTCTCCTCGGACAGGTGGGAGGCTCTAGCAGGTGCAGCTGGGCCGCCACGTTTGTCGGACCGTTCGTGCCCGTCACCCTGTTTGTAGGGGTTCTGCGCGCGATGTCAGATCCTTTGCTGCCTCCTTCCGGTTCCTGCCACGTCGATCCTTCCCTGCCTTCGCCTCCGCGGTTTTGTGGTCTTCTATCAATTCCTTCATCTCCTCCTACCTCTCCGTGTCCAGTGTTCGACCCCCTCGGCCGGTGATTGCTCTCGGGGGTCGTGTTTCCTGGTGCTCTGGCGAAGATCCCTGGTCTTCCCCCCTTGTCCCTCGTTCTTTTCCTTTGTTTTATTTGACAAAGGGGGGGGGGGGGTGTATGGGTTTGCAACACTGGATTGCAAGTTTGGGATTATGTATTGTTCCAGTACATAAGTGTTTTTGCCACATTGAAAATTGTGTTTTGTTCTTGTGTTCAGTGTTTTTGTTGGTTTTTGAAGAAAAGGGATTTTGGGTACAGTACCTATTTGGTTTCAGACAAGTCTATGTTTTTGCATTACTATGAATGACGGGCATGTGTTAAAACTGTTCTTTTTAGCTACTCCTCAGTTTTTCACTCTTTTATTAAACTCTCTTGTTTACATTGTGTCTTTGTCATTCGTAATTTTGTTTTATGCATTGGTTTTTTTGGTAGGTTGGGCTTGGATGTCCTCCTCCTATTTGTTATGCAGCCTTGACGTTGGATTTGCCAAGACTACTAACAAATTGGGAGGTTTGACGTACCTCCCAACCTACCAAATAGGAAAACCTACTATTTGGTAGTAGTCTTGGAAAATCCAACGTACATAATACCCTCCCTCACGCCGGACCCCTGCCCATCCGCGTTCTTCTGCTGACGTGAGATGTGATAACAAGAGAGGGTCGCTCATGCGCACGTTCGACAGGGATCTGCACATGACGGAACACAGGATGGGCCTTAAGCGGTAACTAAGGTAAACCCCTTTTTCTTCTCTTCTATGCTTTTTTCACCTTCGGTGGTAGTTTTGGTTAATGTACAACGTCTCCTAGAGCAAGATAAGGAGTAGACTCTAGACGTTTTCTTTTTAACCGCGGTTGGAATGACGACATAGCAGTCAAAATAGACAAGTCGTCATTGCAATTAGGTTAATAGCCTTGACGTTGGATTTTCCAAGACTACTACCAAATAGTAGGTTTTCCTATTTGGTAGGTTGGGAGGTACGTCAAACCTCCCAATTATATCAGAGGGTATTCTTCACTTTCTTTAACAAAAGATTTGTTTAGATTTCTGAACCCCACCGCGTAGCGAGCTGTGTTTGTGCCATTACATCTCGTTACCCGGCGGGTTATTAACACTTGTGCGCGAACATGTTGGGTTAACCTTATGAGCATTAATTCCTGGAAATTTTATTTTTTTCCAGAGCTGAGCTCCGGCGGACCAATACAGACCCGGCGGTAGTTTCCTCCCACCAGTCTCTGTCATGGCTACCGTGGCCCCAGTTTTTGCTTTGTGCACTACCCCTGCTTGTGCTGGTATCCCTATTTTTGCGCATACCTGTTGCATAAGGTGTGTTAAATGTCTAGACCGTTCAAGGGGTCTCTGGGTTATGCGTAATTGTTCTTTTTGCTTCCAATTAGCTTTAAAGGTCCTTTGTGATAATGATAAGACCGCGGCGGTAGCCTTAAGAGAGGTTAGGCAACAGATGTCAGCCTACACTACCATTGTTGCACATAAATCACTTCAATGTGACAACGTCCCACTTTGGGATAGATTGCTCTCCGAACACCCTCCCCCTAAACGTTCCTCTAGAGTCACGAGTATTAAGCCGGCGGAGACTGGTCAGGGTTCTGTATCCTCTGCGGCTACACCTAAACGCCCAAGAGAGCCTACACCCCCAGTATCCGCCTCTTCGTCTCGGGCGAGATCCCGGTCTAGGTCTCCTCTTAGACACCAGTCATCTAGTCGGGCCTCTTCACCGGCGAGTAAGAAGAGCAGGACGGAAGGTTCCACCAGTGGTCACGGCGAGGATTCCTCTAGATCTAAGAATAGTTCGCGGTCACACCGTAGCCATAAATCCTCTAAAAAGGATTCTCATAAACGGAAGTCCTCTCGACATTCACCAACTTCTAGTGCATCTCATCGTACCTCTACCCCAGACAGAGTTTGTGTTAAGGCCCAAGAGTCCAGTGCAGTGCCTGTCCCAAAAGAGGATTTGCCACTTAATATATTAACCCTGGAATTGGAAAGTTCAGGGGGTTCAGTAATTGAGAATGTTTCAGACTCTCAAGAGAGCGTAGGCCAGGGCCTCGGTGTTTGGCGGTTTGCTCAACCAGGGTCTGATCACCCACGTCCGACTCAAACGAGTCACACAGTAGCCGATGTCCACAGGGACGCGGCGATCCCATCCTCTATCCCAGACTTATCTTGGCAACAAGGTACCCCTGCCTCGGCGGGGTCTTCTCAGGAGGATCAGGAGGAGAAAGATGAAGTTTCTATAATTTCGGAGATGGAAGGACAAGGGTCAGGCTCAGGCTTGGACGCCGCACAGGATACTAATGATTCACCTGTAAGTTCTTCATCAAACCAGTTTGTTACGGCACAAGAAATTAATGGGCTGCTTACTCATGCTTTATCTAAATTTTTTGGTCAACAACAGGAAAACCCCACAATGGACTTGGGGGCTCCCAAGACAAGTTCTACGGTACGGCCTCTGATGACTTCGATTGATTTATCTAAGATCCCTAACCCTCCCACTCTGTTAACCTCAGGGATCACTAGGCCTGCTACGGCGGCTTTGACAACTTCAAATGTCAGGGTCATAACGGATGTCAATCCACCCCCTCTAGACAAAGCGCCTCTTAGAAAGGTAGCTATGCCCTTACTTTATGGGCCAGACGAGTCATGGGTTCTTTTGAACTCCTCTAAACCAGAGCTTGCCCAACCTACTTTGTCAGGGGAACTCCCGGTACCGCGTGAGTGGGTCATCCAGGGCAATAAGTCAAAGAAACTAAGGGCCGTGGATACTTTAGGTAATGTTCTGGACGTAAACATCAAGGCTATACCTAGTTATTATCATCAAGATTATTTTGTGTATGCTTCTAAGCCTGCTTTACCCCCTGCCTCAGCTTCAAAACTATTTTCAGACTGGTCTAAGCTGGATGGGTTTAATGATATTAAGACTCTGTCAGCTCTCACTCCTGAACTAGATTTACAGACCGTCACAGACGACGCAGCTAATCCAGTTTTGAAGGTGGGACAGTTGGGACCAGGACCTTGGGTAGATTGGGAGGTAGAGGCTCAAAACTTTGCAACCACTTTCACTTCTAAATCTTCCCACCAGATACCTCAGGATACTCATTCATGGTTCTCCATGCCGGTGGGTTCTGCCGGCGGAGTCCCGTCAGCTTTGTTTTCATTTCTAGCTGCCCCTAAGATTAATCTTTGTGAGCTGAAGGACCCGTTCACTACCCCTACCCCTACTCACCTAGACAGAGAATTTAGGCTACGGGGAAAAGCTTTTCGCCTGTTCTCACAGTACATAGTATCTCAGCAGGTGGCTAAGTCTTTACTACGGTCCACTCAGGCAATCGCAGATGCGGATGCTCGAAGATCGGTTGAGTTATCCCGGCGACTGATTCTTCAGTCGTCAATCCAATCCTTGGGTGACATACGTACCGCCTTGCTTGAGGCGGTACGAGCACGACAAGATCTTAGGATGTCGTTAGTTCGCAAGCTACCTGATCGCATTGCTAATCAGGTGGTTATGTCACCAGTGCTTACTCCCTCTTTAATGACCCCTGAAGTGTGGCGAACAGTGTTCAATATGGCACAGGCCGTTAAGCACAGTCCCACCCCTTCTAAGAAACCTGCATTTAACTTCCCCAAACCCAGGCCTACTACTAAAGCTCAGCCAGGGGGATCTAAGCCTTTTCTTCCGCCTAAGTCCTCCCACTCCCCCCAGGGTCAGTTCAGGCATAGACAGAGTAGGTTTTCAGGTCAGAGAGGACGCGGCCAACATAAACCAGGTCAGGGCCAGTCTTCGGCCAACACCAGCCAGCCGGCGAAGCGTCCAGCACCAACCCCACCATAAAAAAACTAAAGTCTCTCTCACTCCCGGCGCCTACCTTAAGGCCGGAGGAACCGAGGGTAGTACAGCCGGCGAACCCTTGTCTGCTAACTGGGTCGTTCCGAACGTGTCACCAAGCATGGCCGTTAAACACTTGGGCACGGATGGTGGCACGCAAAGGCATCACTTGGCAGTGGCTCCGGCGACCTCGATTACGTCAGCCGACAACGGCGAATTTTGTTTCTTTAGAGGTGGAGTCACTAGCCCAGGAAATGATTGCCAAGAATGTCATCATCCCGGTCCACCCAAATTACCCTGTATTCACGTCCAAACTATTTTTGGTTCCCAAAAGGGACAGTGTTCAGATGAGGCCGGTCGTAGACCTGTCTTATCTGAATCTTCACATTCACAACGAATCTTTCAGAATGTTAACAGTACACCAAATCAGGCTAACACTTCCGCCGGGAGGTTGGATGTGTTCACTAGACCTGACAGACACCTATTGGCACGTATCGGTCAACAAAAGATTTCAAAGGTTTTTGGCCTTACGGATCAGGCACCAAAATTTTGTTTTTCAGAGGATGCCGTTCTGCTTGAACCTGGCACCTCGATTATTCACAAAACTAGTCCGGCAAGCCCTGATGCCATTGTTAAAACAGGGGATCAGAGTGTTGTGGTATCTGGACGACTGGCTGGTGGTGGCAGAGACACAACAATTATGCATAAAACATGTCAATATCATTTTAAATCATGTCAAAACTCTAGGGTTCAAGGTAAATCTGGTAAAGTCAAACCTTGTGCCCTCACGAGTAATTCAGTGGATAGGGCTGGTCTGGGACACCGCCGCTCTCACTCTGAGTCAGAGTGTGGACAATCGCAACAGGTTTCGCAGGAAACTGTTCAGGTTTCTTCACAGTCTGACTACGACGCGAAGGGTCTGGGAGTCTCTGGTCGGCTCTCTCAACTGGATTCAACTAACTGTCAAGTTGGGCCGGTTGAAAGTAAAACGATTAATATTGGAAGGCAACAAATATTTCCCGCTCTTACCGGCGGGAAAATTATGGCCCATCCCGAAATTAATCCACACCTTACTAGCGGTCTGGGCGAAGAGGGAAACATTGCACTCAATAATGTCATGGACCTCTCCTCCACCAACGGTATGGGTAGACACGGATGCGTCAGGCACAATAGGTTGGGGATTTCAGTTAAATCAGGGGCACCAGGGTCAGGGGCTTTGGTCCCACTTAGAAATCTCGCACATCAATGTCAAAGAATTACTAGTCCCCTTGTATTTCCTTCAGGCTCACGGCCCGGCGTTACGGGGCAAGTCGGTGGCCTTCAGAATGGACAATCTGAATGCAGTCCACTGTATTCAGAAACAAGGGTCAACGAGGTCAAGGAAGTTGCTAAACGTGTCGGAAGAGATTTTTGCTCTAGCCAACAGTCTAGATATTTATCTTCACGCATCTTATCTCCCAGGCGTAGCGAACGTCTGGGCAGACGCTCTGTCCCGGAGACAGAGCACGACAGTAGAATGGGAGCTCAAGCAACCCATTTTCAACCTAATGATTGCAGAGCTCTCCCATCCACAAGTGGATCTTTTTGCGTCCGAGGAGACTCACAAACTCCCTCTATACCTCACCCGCCGGGCGAAAACGCCGGCAGGGGGGCCAGACGCCCTAGTGACAGACTGGAACAGATGGAGCTCCATCTATCTGTTTCCACCGCCAGATGCGTCACTAATGTGCCACGTAGTGAACAAACTACGAGATTATCGAGGCTTAGTCTCGCTAATCGCGCCACTGTGGCCGGCGCAGTTGTGGTACCAGCAATTGAAAATGTGGTGCCCGGACCCGGTATCGCTCCCGGTCGGGTATTTCCACTTAGACACGATTGGCAACCTAGCGACCTCGCTGACTTTTGCATTATGGACATTCAGGAGGCCAAGTGGCTAGCACCATACGGTAGAGATGTGACAAATAAATTACTTAATCAATATACTCAGTCTACAAAACGACAGTATCAATCACATTGGCAAGCCTTTACTTCTTGGATCGTTAGGACAGAACAAACTGTACCCTCAGTGGCATTAGTTTTTAATTATTTAAATTATCTGTTTGAGCAGAAACGTTTATCTGTGGTAACATTAAAAAATCACTTAACTGCGATTAGAGTGCCCTTTTTAGACCTTACGGGTCTTTCCATACCGGTAGCGGAGGAAACAGGTTTTATGAGAGCATGTTTTAAACTCCGCCCACCTCCCCGTCAGCTCATGCCTACTTGGTCTCTGGACAAAGCTTTGTCTTTGCTTCACTCTCGTCTGTACCAAAATACTGCAGACTTTGCATTACTCTTAAAAAAGGCGGTTTTCCTTTTGGCTTTGGCCACCGGAAACAGAGTGTCTGAGCTGGCGGCGATGAGCAACACACCTAATTGTCTTAGGTTTGGTAGACTTAATGAATGTATTTCCATTGCACCCTCCCCAGGTTTTGTAGCCAAGAATGAGCATAGTGCACACGTGTTTTCTGAGTTCACGGTGCTGGCGTTAAAAAGGGGAAAGGTGCATCATAATTTATGTCCAGTGCAAGCTCTAACCAAATATTTGAGAGTAGCTCCTCGAAACCCCCAAGGTGCTTTATGGGTAGCAAGTACGGGTAAACGCTTACTTAAACGGCGATTAGCCTCTCTTCTGGTAGAAGTCATTAAAGAAAGTAATCCCGGCGTTGTGGGTCGGGCCCACGATTTACGCAAATGGGCAGCCTCTTTACGTTTCCTGAATTTGTTTTCAGTTGAAGACATAGCGTCCACGCAGTTGTGGGCGTCTAATCATACGTTTCTGTCTAGATACTTGTCAGTTGCTCTAGACAAACCTTCCTTACCATGTATAGCTTTAAGGCAGAGGGTCTAGGTGGCCCTGCAGTCACTTTTGTTTACTTTCACGGGAAAGGGGGGGGGGGGGGGGTGCAGTCAGTTGACATAGGACACCCTAGACCCCGCCGGAGTATGAGAGCTGTGATACAATTTAAGGTTAAAATGTGATATGAAAATTTCTCAGTGAGAAATTGTGCTAGTACAATGTTAAGTACAAAACAACAGTGTTGTTAGAGTAGTTTAGCTGCGAAAGCAATTTAATTTTAGAATAATGGAGTTCCTTTGCAATTTATCTCCAAGTTTATGTTGGGGTTTATTATGTGCACATATAAACTTATAACTTGTTATTTTTTGTCACCACTCGTTGAGTGGGGTGCCTTTGTAACTACAGATCTGTGTTCAGAATCTTCAGGGTTACCCATTTTTGTCAGGCAGGCTTCTTTGAAGCACGCACCTGCCTGAACCCCCTTTTTCTTGTATTTTTTCGGCTACGCCGTTGTTAAATATATTTTCAAAGTAAGAATACTATGTGGTTGTTTTTATTATCTGCTTTTCTAGAGTTATGATATGATTACGAATGTCCCCCTCCAGTCTTAGAAATCAGGCATGTTCGTCAATGATGGAGGGGCCACTAATAAATTATAGGTTTGACTCATGTAAGGAGATAAAGAAAACCTAATATTTAGTAGTGCCCCCGTAATCATTGACGACTGGGGCCCTCCCGACCGTCCCCTTCCCATTCGTTGATGTATTGAGGATTTTGGTTTACTTGATATGTCAGTGAAGGAAGAATGACGCCTGAATCAGCGTCTGGTCAGAGATCCACACAAGTACAGTACATCCACGATATGATGGAAAGCTTATTGGATAGTTATTCTTATTTTCTTTTTCTTTTTATTTTTTACGAAGTTTTTTCGTAGTGAGAACCCAATTCATAATGACTGAAGCCATGAGTGAGGTCGCGTGCGCTCATGATGAAGGCTCCTCAGTTTTTAAATGCTCTGCGCGGTAGATTCAAAACTACGGCGGATTAGTGTTTGAAGAGGATGCCTTATGTAATAGGCATGTTCGTCAATGATTACGGGGCCACTACTAAATATTAGGTTTTCTTTATCTCCTTACAGGAGTCAAACCTATAATAATGTACTCATGTAACACTTCCTAAGATGGAGAGTGGAAAGCACTCCCCTGTTGTTGTTGTTCCCCAGGTTGTCTGACCGAACAGCCCCAAGGTCCTGAGCAAGGCCAAGGCCATAACTGCACTCCCCTGTAGATCTGCTATGCTACTGTCTAAAACCAAGACAAAAATATCTTCCCAATTGAGCTTGAACCACTGAAAACAAATGTAGGATCATATGTACTATACTCGGTTATATTTCAGCTGACGGTAAATGAATCCCCTAGCAATTGATTTCTCAATAACTAATGGAATATGAAACTACTATGTCTCTACTTCATATTTATTAGTGCCAAGTTTTCATTATTATCATATAAGTAACTATTTAAACATAATCTGTACTTTTTGTATGTATTTCAGGCATTAGACTAGGCCTATTAGGGAAAAATAGGTACGGGCGGTCGGGTTGGCAGACTACGGTCCTATTTTCCCCATTGATTTTTAAGTCCCAAAGGCGCGCCATTCCAAGGACACAGCCTTTGCCCAGTCTATATTGACCGCGCCCTTGCGGGGGGCACTGTATAGCCAGTAAGTCAGACTACAGTATTTAAATTGACCACAATCATTCACATTAAACTGGGAAGATACTTTTGGCTTTCATTGTTCATTACTTGCTATCTGATCATATTAAAAGATAATTCACAGTGTGAGAATACCAAACATCATGCATACACTAATTAGGATTTGAAATTCATAAAAGTAGGCCTAATGGGCCAACTAAGACAAAATTCTCAGAAAATTCTTAAACTAATTACTGTAATCTCATGCACAGGATAAACAAATTAATGAAAGAATTGTTTTTCGCACAACCTAATGGGCCGAACAGTTTACTTAACAGACTAAGTTCTTCCACAGAAGTACCGGTATGATTAATGGGCAAACTATAACAAAATTATCAGAAAATTATTAACATTACCCCATCTGCATGATGATATATTTTTCAACATAGGAAGGTTACTTATAAAAAAACAAAAATTTAGCTTATAACCTACAGTACCTTCAGGACTCAAAGGGGTATCTACGATCTCAACCAACCCTTTGAATATCGTAGGTCCTTCTGAAACTGCATAAAATTATATAATTTAGCCAGAATAAAAGGTAAATAAGGTGTCACTGTGCTGAAGGGGCTAACAACTATGTACTCTTAATTTACAGGACACATAACAGTGGTTCTTACATAGTGAATACTGTAACGATTATAACCTGGCAAATTTGCACTTAGTCCCATAGAGCTACATAACTCAACTTGGAGTTTTTCGTTGATGGTACGTTACTGTGTGGTATATTTCTTGTGTCTGTGTTTGCAACTGAAACATGTTATTGAGACACCGGACCATCAGCCATTCATCTCAAAGTACATTTCTTCAGCTCAAATTGACCAAGTGCAAATTTGGCATGTCAAACAAAAATATTCAAATATTCAAGGGCAAATAAATCAGCCTTTGCACACAAAATAAAAACATACTATATTGAACATTAATGAAGCAATATAGGAAGTGCCATGCTTTAAAATATGACAGCACGCAACTACAGTAGAATTGATGATACACTTTCTGCAATAAAAATAACAGAAAACTTGGAAAAGTATAAGATGAGGCAATGATATGCAGTACAGTACCCTTTCAAGTAGAAAGAGAATATAATCTTCCCTCATTCCAATAAAGCATGTGTAATTACAAATTATTGTCTTAATACAGGACACTTATCGCCCACATAAAAATCAAGAATCATGCAATCCCCTAACTCAATAAATCCAATCTGCATAAGAGAATAGAAATTTCTCTCGTTCAAAATAAAATACAGGTAGATATGAATCGCCTTGATGCAGGGGCCAGGGCACTCGATTCAGTATCTACTACATATTGAGTTGGCCTGATAATATTATAGGTTTGACTCCTGTAAGGAGATAAAGAAAACCTAATATTTAGTAGTGGCCCCGTAATCATTGACGAACATGCCTATTACATAAGGCATCCTCTTCAAACACTAATCCGCCGTAGTTTGAATCTACCGCGCAGAGCATTTAAAATCTGAGGAGCCTTCATCATGAGCGCACGCGACCTCACTCATGGCTTCAGTCATTATGAATTGGGTTCTCACTACGAAAAAACTTCGTAAAAAATTAAAAGAAAAAAGAAAATAAGAATAACTATCCAATAAGCTTTCCATCATATCGTGGATGTACTTGTGTGGATCTTTGACCAGACGCTGATTCAGGCGTCATTTTTCCTTCACTGACATATCAAGTAAACCAAAATCCTTAATACATCAACGAATGGGAAGGGGATGGTCGGGAGGGCCCCAGTCGTCAATTATTACGGGGCCACTACTAAATATTAGGTTTTCTTTATCTCCTTACAGGAGTCAAACCTATAATTTATTAGTGGCCCCTCCATCATTGACGAACATGCCTGATTTCTAAGACTGGAGGGGGACATTCGTAATCATATCATAACTCTAGAAAAGCAGATAATCAAACAACCACATAGTATTCTTACTTTGAAAATATATTCAAATACGGCGCAGCCCATATATATACAAGAAAGGGGTTCAGGCAGGTGCGTGCTTCAAAGAAGCCTGCTTGACAAAAAAGGGTAACTCTGAAGATTCTGTGAACAGATCTGTAGTTACAAAGGCACCCCACTCAACGAGTGGTGACAAAAATAACAAGTTATAAGTTTACATGTGCACATAATAAACCCCAAAATAATCATGGCGATAATTTTCAAAAGATCTCCACTGTTTAATACTAAATTGCTTTCACAGCTAAAACTACTATAACAACCCCGTTGTTTTGTACTAACATTGTACTAGCACAATTTCTCGCAGAGAAATTTTCATATCACATTAACCATAAATTGTATCACAGCTCTTACACTCCGGCGGGGTCTAGGGTGTCCTATGTTACACTGACTGCACCCCCCCCCCCCCCTTTTCTTGAAAGTAAACAAAAGTGACTGAAGGGCCACCTAGACCCTCTGCCTTAAAGCTATACATGGCAAGGAAGGTTTGTCTAGAGCAACTGACAAGCATCTAGTCAAAAACGTATGATTAGACGCCCACAACTGTGTGGACGAAATATCTTCTACTGAAAAATTCTTCAGGAAACGTAAAGAGGCTGCCCATTTGCGTAAAACGTGGGCCCTACCCACAACGCCGGGATTACTCTCTTTAATGACTTCAACCAGAAGAGAAGCTAATCTCCGTTTCAGTAAGCGTTTACCCGTACTCGCTACCCATAAAGCACCTTGGGGGTTTAGAGGAGCCACTCTCAAATATTTGGTTAGAGCTTGCACTGGACATAGATTATGATGCACCTTTCCCCTTTTTAACGCCGGCACCGTGAACTCAGAAAACACGTGTGCACTGTGCTCATTCTTGGCTACAAATCCCGGGGAAGGTGCAATGTGAATACATTCATTAAGTCTACCAAACCTAAGGCAATTAGGTGTGTTGCTCATCGCCGCCAGCTCAGACACTCTGTTCCCGGTGGCCAAAGCCAAAAGGAATACAGCCTTTTTTAAGAGTAATGCAAAATCTGCAGTATTTTGGTACAGACGAGAGTGAAGTAAAGACAATGCCTTGTCCAGAGACCAAGTAGGCATGAGCTGACGGGGAGGTGGGCGGAGTTTAAAACATGCCCTCATAAAACCTGTTTCCTCCGCCACCGGTATGGAGAGACCTGTAAGGTCTAAAAAGGTCACTCTAATTGCAGTTAAGTGATTTTTTAACGTTACCACAGATAAATGTTTCTGCTCAAACAGATAATTTAAATAATTGAAAACTAATGCTACTGAGGGCACAGTCTGTTGTTCTAATGATCCAAGAAGTAAAGGCTTGCCAATGTGAGTGATACTGTCGTTTCGTAGACTGAGTATATTAATTTAATAATTTATTGGTCACATCTCTACCGTATGGTGCTAGCCACTTGGCCTCCTGAATGTCCATAATGCAAAAGTCAGCGAGGTCGCTAGGTTGCCAATCGTGTCTAAGTGGAAATACCCGACCGGGAGCGACACCGGGTGCGGGCACCACGTCTTTAATTGCTGGTACCACAACTGCGCCGGCCACAGGGGCGCGACTAGCGAGACTAAGCCTCGATAATCTCGTAGTCTGTTCACTACGTGGCACATTAGTGACGCGTCTGGCGGCGGAAACAGATAGATGGAGCTCCATCTGTTCCAGTCTGTCACTAGGGCATCTGGCCCCCTTGCCGGCGTTTTCGTCCGGCGGGTGAGGTATAGAGGGAGTTTGTGAGTCTCCTCGGACGCAAACAGATCCACTTGTGGATGGGAGAGCTCTGCGTTCATTCGGTTGAAAATGGGTTGCTTGAGCTCCCATTCTACTGTCGTGCTCTGTCTCCGGGACAGAGCGTCTGCCCAGACGTTTGCTACGCCTGGGAGATAAGATGCGTGAAGATAAATGTCTAGTCTGTTGGCTAGAGTAAAAATCTCTTCCGACACGTTTAGCAACTTCCTTGACCTCGTTGACCCCTGTTTCTGAATACAGTGAACTGCGTTCAGATTGTCCATTCTGAAGGCCACCGACTTGCCCCGTAAAGCAGAGCCGTGAGCCTGAAGGAAATACAAGGGGACTAGTAATTCTTTGACATTGATGTGGGAGATTTCTAAGTGGGACCAAAGCCCCTGACCCTGGTGCCCCTGATTTGACTGAAATCCCCAACCTATTGTGCCTGACGCATCCGTGTCTACCCATACCGTTGGCGGAGGAGAGGTCCATGACATGATTGAGTGCAACGTTTCCCTCTTCGCCCAGACCGCTAGTAAGGTGTGGATTAATTTCGGGATGGGCCATAACTTTCCCGCCGGTAAGAGTGGGAAATATTTGTTGCCTTCCAATATTAAAAGTTTTACTTTCAACCGGCCCAACATAACAGTTAGTTGAATCCAGTTGAGAGAGCCGACCAGAGACTCCCAGACCCTCCGCGTCGTAGTCAGACTGTGAAGAAACATGAACAGTTTCCTGCGAAACCTGTTGCGATTGTCCACACTCTGACTCAGAGTGAGAGCAGCCGTGTCCCAGACCAGCCCTATCCACTGAATTACTCGTGAGGGAACAAGGTTTGACTTTACCAGATTTACCTTGAACCCTAGAGTTTTGACATGATTTAAAATGATGTTGACATGTTTGATGCATAATTGCTCTGTCTCTGCCACCAACAGCCAGTCGTCTAGGTACCACAAAACTCTGATTCCTTGCTTTAACAACGGCATCAGGGCTTGCCGGACTAATTTCGTGAATAATCGAGGTGCCAGGTTCAAACCGAATGGCATCCTTTGAAAAACAAAATTTTGGTGCCTGATCCGTAAGGCCAGAAACCTTTGAAATCTTTTGTTGACCGATACGTGCCAATAGGCGTCTGTCAGGTCTAGGGAACACATCCAACCTCCCGGCGGAAGTGTTAGCCTGATTTGGTGTACTGTTAACATTCGGAATGACTCGTTGTGAATGTGAAGGTTCAGATAAGACAGGTCTACGACCGGTCTCATCTGAACACTGTCCCTTTTGGGAACCAAAAATAGCTTGGACGTGAATACAGGGTAATTTGGGGGGACCGGGATGATGACATTCTTGGCAATCATTTCCTGGACCAGTGACTCCACCTCGAAAGAAACAAAATTCGCCGTTGTCGGCTGACGTAAGCGAGATCGCCGGAGCCACTGCCAAGTGATGCCTTTGCGTGCCACCATCCGTGCCCAAGTGTTTAACGGCCATGCTTGGTGACACGTTCGGAACGACCCAGTTAGCAGACAAGGGTTCGCTGGCTGTACTACCCTCGGATCCGCCGGCCTTAAAACTGGCACCGGGAGTGAGAGAGACTTTATTTTTTTTATGGTGGTGGAGTTGGTGGTGGTGGACGCTTCGCCGGCTGGCTGGCGTTGGCCGAAGACGGGCCCTGACCTGGCTTATTATGGCCGCGTCCTCTCTGACCTGAAAACCTACTCTGTCTATGCCTGTACTGACCTTGAGGGGAGGGGGAGGACTTAGGTGGAAGAAAGGGCTTAGATCCCCCCGGCTGAGCCTTAGCGACTGGCCTGGGTTTGGGGAAGTTAAAGGCAGGTTTCTTAGAAGGGGTGGGACTGTGTTTAAAGGCCTGAGCCATATTAAACACCGTTCGCCACACGTCAGGGGACATTAAAGAGGGAGTGAGCACTGGTGACATGACCACCTGATTCGCAATGCGATCAGGCAGTTTTCGGACTAAGGACATTCTGAGGTCTTGTCTCGCTCGTACCGCCTCAAGCAAGGCGGTGCGGATGTCACCCAAAGATTGGATTGACGACTGAAGAAGCAGTCGCCGGGACAATTCAACCGATCGTCTGGCATCCGCGTCTGCGATTGCCTGAGTGGACCGGAGCAAAGACTTTGCTACCTGTTGAGACACTATGTATTGATAGAACAGGCAAAAAGCTTTCCCCCTTAGCCTAAATTCTCGGTCTAGGTGAGTTGGGGTAGGGGTAGTGAAAGGGTCTTTTAACTCACAAAGATTAATTTTAGGGGCAGCTAAGAAAGCAAACCAAGCTGAAGGGACTCCGCCGGCAGAACACACTGGCATGGAGAACCAAGAATGAGTATCTTGAGGGATCTGGTGGGAAGTTTTGGAAGTAAATGTGGTCGCAAAGTTTTGAGCCTCTGTCTCCCATTCCACCCAAGGTCCTGGACCCAACTGCCCCACCTTCAAGACTAGATTAGCTGCTGCGTCTGTGACGGTTTGCAAATCAAGTTCTGGAGTGAGAGCTGACAGAGTCTTAATGTCATTAAACCCATCAAGCTTAGACCAGTCTGAAAACAATTTTGAAGCTGAGGCAGGGGGTAAAGCCGGCTTAGTAGCATAAACAAAATAGTCCTGGTGATAATAACTAGGTATAGCCTTTATATTGACGTCTAGTACATTTCCCAAAGTATCCAAGGCCCTTAATTTCTTAGATGTATTGCCCTGGATGACCCACTCACGCGGTACTGGGAGTTCCCCTGACAAGGTAGGTTGGGCGAGCTCTGGTTTAGTAGGGGTCAAAAGGACCCATGACTCGTCTAGTCCGTAAAGCAAGGGCATAGCTACCTTTCCGAGAGGCGCCTTGTCTAGAGGGGGTGGATTGACATCCGTTATAACCCTTACATTCGAAGTGGTCAATGCCGCCGTAGCAGGCCTAGTAACCACTGATGGTGACAGAGGGGGAGGGTGAGGGATATGAGTCAAAGCAATAGAAGTCATCAGAGGCCGTACCGTAGAGCTTGTCGTGGGAGCTCCCAAGTCCACTGTGGGAGTTTCCTGTTGTTGGCCAAAAAATTTAGATAAAGCATTACTAAGTAGCCCATCAATTTCCTGTGCAGTGACAAATTGACTTGAGGATGTACTCACTGGTGAATCATTAATATCCTGCGCGGCGTCTAAGCCTGAACCTGACTCTTGCCCTTCCATATCCGAAATCATTGAAACCTCGTCTTTATCATCCTGTTCCTCCTGAGAAGATCCCGCCGAAGCTGGGGTACCTTGTTGCCAAGATAAGTCAGGAATAGAGGATGGGATCGCCGCGTCCCGGTGGACGTCAGCCACTGTGTGAATAGTTTGAGCCGGAAGTGGGTGGTCAGACCCTGGCCGAGAATATCGCCAAACACCGAGGCCTTGGCCTACACTCCCTTGGGAGTCTGAAACACTCTCAATCACTGAGCCCCCTGAACTCTCCAATTCCAGGGTTAAAATGTTAATGGGTAAATCATCTTTAGGTACAGGCACTATACTGGACCCTTGAGACCGAACACAAACTCTGTCTGGGGTAGAGGTACGATGAGAAGCACTAGAAACTGGCGAATGTCGGGAGGCCTTTCTATCATAGGAATCCTTTTTTTGAAGATTTATGGCTGCGGTGTGACCGTGAACTACTCTTTGATTTGGAGGATTTATCGCCGTGACCACTGGTGGAACTTTCCGTCTTACTCTTCTTACTCGATGGTGAAGAGGCAAGACTAGGTGGCTGGTGTCTGAGAGGTGACCTAGACCGAGATCTCTCCCGAGACGAGGAGGCTACCGCCGGGGGTGTAGGCTCTCTTGGACGTTTCGTAGTAGCAGCAGGAGCAGACACAGAACCCTGACCAGTCTCCGCCGGCTTACGACTAGTTACTCGAGAGGAACGTTTAGGGGGAGGGTGCTCGAAAAGAAGCCTATCCCAAAGAGGGACGTTGTCACATTGAAGTGACTTATGAGCCACAATCGTAGCATACGCTGACATCTGTTGCCTAACCTCTCGTAAGGCGACCGCTGCGGTCTTATCATTGTCGCGGAGGACCTTGACACTTAATTGGGAGCAAAAGGAACAGTTGCGCATCACCCACAGACCCCTTGAACGGTCTAGACATTTAACACACTTGATGCAAAGAGTGTGCGCAAAAATAGGGATACCGGCACAGGTAGGGGTAATGCATAAAGCAAAAACTGGGGCAAAGGTAGCCATGACAGAGACTGGTGGGGAAAACTACTGCAGGGTCTGTATTGGTCCGCCGGAGCCCAGCTCTGGAAAAAATAAAATTTCCAGGAATTAATGCTCATAAGGTTAACCCAACATGTTCGCACACATGTGTTAATAACCCGCCGGGTAACGAGACGTAATGTCACAACGATCACAGCTCGCTACGCGGCGGGGTTCCATAAAGATTTCAGAATATCTAAACATGTCTTAAGAAAGTTAAGAATACCCTCTGACATAATATAAAGGACCAGAATGTCGTTTATAGTCTTTCCGGTGGTGACTGTTTCAAGATTCAATTTTGGAAAACAACCCCCCACAAAGACGCCGGCACCTGAATTATTTAGCAGAATAACACAGGGCAGGCTGATACGAGATCTGATTTCTAACGAATTGTCACAAAAGATCGCCGTAAGTTTGAAGGCGGCGATACATTAACGTACCTCTCAATTAACTGGTTAACGAAATTGAATTGTAAATTCCTTATTTCCTCCTCCCAGGAGCACCCGCCGGGTGTGAACAATTTGTGAAAAAAGATGTTAACCCTAATTGAACCTTCGATCGCCGTAAGTGTGAAGGCGGCGATACCTATAGTATCACTAAAATGGATCGGTTAACTAACTGAATGACCAAGTCGTTCATCCCACCCTACCAAGGTGCACCCGCCGGGTGAGATGTAAAAACGTTAACCCCATAAGTTCCTGTCCCCACTTCTTTGTAAAAGATCGCCGGGGAGGAAAGCCCTCAACAACAGCTAGGTTTTTCTTTTGGTTTGTAAAACCGGGTAGAAAAACTTCATAACATATGTCCGCATGAACAATGTTAGATGGGTACAGCCAATCCGCCGGGAATCATAGGGAGCCTGAAAACAGGCACCAACACAGAGACGCAGTCCTGGAGAGCCACAGACACCTCATCGCCGGGGACACAAGCCTGTGTTGAAACCACGCGTGGCCCAACACGGCTCTCGGCCGGGTTTTTTCATGGTGTAACCGAGAAAAACCCGCCGGAAAGAAACCCACCCCGTTCAGAAACCATCTGAACGCACATAGGACCCGAGAGAAAGCCAAGCACGACTAGCCTTGGGTCCACACAATAATCCGTGGAATTAGCCAATACACAACTAATCCAGGAAACATACATAGTCCGTGGAATTAGCCAATACACAACTAAACCCGGATACACATGACACAGTAGGACATATTTATAAAATAAACAATATCACTTGTACATGTGGCAAAGCTACGAGCGGCTGGCTAGGCCTAAGTAGACGGCATAAGAAAGTTGAAATATAAACAAAAAACACTGGAAATATAACAACAGGAACCACCGCCAACACACCACTGTAGCAAAAACTTCCGACAAAGGGAAGACTGACTCGGGACCCAGAAAAAACTTCACTAAGTGAAGAAAAATACGCTGGGAACGTCAGTAAGCAACGCTTACCTCATCAGAAAGATAAAAGGCAGCATAACTAACGCGTAATGAAAGCCGCCTGCATCACAAGCTAACTCAACTGTGAAAAAGTTCACATGTCCACAACAGGACCACGAGGGTACATCCGAAATAGATGCCCCAAACACACGACCCAAAATACACTGCACTGCGGGCAACCAGCCCAGGACACTCCTGCTACGCATATCCTAACCTTACTCGATACATCCCGGAGTAAACAAATGAGAAAAAACTCACTAGGGACGCAGCAAATGCGGAACTAGCGGAGCGTGGGGAGACACGTCCGGGCAGGCTGAGCGCAGAGCAGAGAAGGAAGAATGACGCTTGAATCAGCGTCTGGTCAAAGATCCACACAAGTACATCCACGATATGATGGAAAGCTTATTGGATAGTTATTCTTATTTTCTTTTTGTTTTTATTTTTTACAAAGTTTTTTCGTAGTGAGAACCCAATTCATAATGACTGAAGCCATGAGTGAGGTCGCGTGCACTCATGATGAAGGCTCCTCAGATTTTAAATGCTCTGCGCGGTAGATTCAAACTACAGCGGATTAGTGTTTGAAGAGGATGCCTTATGTAATAGGCATGTTCGTCAATGATGGAGGGGCCACTAATAAATACAGCCTTATTTTTTAGAATGTACTGTATGTCCCAAATGTCAACATCGTCATCGATATCATCATTATAACGCTATAACTTCTCTGGTACAAGAGTCTCTACTGCATCGCTAAAGACAACAACATCGCTACTTGCTTAAGAGACTTGGAACTGTGTGGGGGACATAGAAAGCCTCAATATCTCGTATACGTTTAATACAGATCGATAAAAGTAGCGATATTATTTTCTATAGCTGCCAAAGTACCAGTCATTACACCAACACTCAAACTGGTGGTAAGGTTAGGTAAGTTAAGGTACCGGTAAGATAAGGATATATCTTAAATTATAATACCTTATCACCCAAAATAAATCATCACATAGTGGACTCTAGGACATAAATTGTGGCCCTAAAGTTTACACAAGCTATTCTGAACTGATTCAAATTTTCTTATTAATTTTTTGACTATTTTTTAATTTACATTTTGGAGCTTCGTATCAGCAATTCAAGGGTTCATATTGGGCCAGGATTTTTGTCTTAGATTGTACACCTAAAATATAGATAAAGGTTAGGTAGGATAGATTAGCCTACTTACACATAGTGATTCAATTAGTATGCAGAATTGAGAATTGACAAAACACTACTCACAAAAATAAGTAGAGTTGAATTTATAGATTTGGTGTCAAAACTGAGTGTTAATTAAGGTACTGTATATCTAACTGTATTCTTAATATTTTTATATATTTTGTTTTTATCAATTTAACATATTAACCCTCCTGGCCCGGGCTGTATCTCCAAAGAGTGAAAGGACAGGGTGGGCTACCCGGGCGATCTGGCCGAAAAACGTCTAGGCCTAGGCTACCGTATTTTAGTTAATTTTAACTGCTAGAAATTTCCCACACATCTATAAATGTAGTGCGGTTTCCAATCTGTAGACTGGCGTTGAGTAGAGCTCTCTAAGTCAACTGGTTCAGTTGTGATGACGATTTCAGTGGAGAGCATTTTCAGGCGATGTTAGCAATACGATGACCTTTTCACTACTGAAACAACGACATACAGACATACAATAACAAACGAGTCTTCTCCTTCTTGTTTTCGGAGGTGCGGTGACGCAACGATCGGCTTTGTTTACATGCGTCGGACGTACGGCGTTCAGACAAAGCTGAATAGGCTTTCAAGCTTAAAAGTCCTGAAAGGACACCCGGGCACCTGCCCTTATTTCGTGGTGTCATTTTAAAATGACAACCGGGCAGGAAGGGTTAATGAAACTACTGCATACAAATACAGTCTAGTTTACCGCATGTTGGCCATTAATTTGAATACACGCCATGTTTCTATTTATGGGAGGAAAATGAGTATGATTGAATTAGATGTGTATTTTCTTATGCAATACTGTAGTCATATATTACGATCAATTAATAGTTTAATAGCAAATTAATATTGTAAGTCAATCACATTATGTTTCCTTCCATTTATAGAATCATGGTGTGGATGCAAACTAATGTGGCCAACTGTACCAGGGATTGGTGATGGGCTGGTCTATCAGAGTGAGAGCTGAGCGATCTCTCCCATACCCATACTGACAGTTCCTTTTACTTATATATCTTCTAGATCTCAGGTGACGGCGTCTTTTCCGTGGATCGACCTCCCTACTGCCAACCTAAAAGTTGGCAGATTGGGAGCCAAAGCGTCACATTTTTCCCTTGCCCCTCAACTTTCCCTTCATAATTGCTGAGGGGCACAGGGCCTTGGGTGGGGCTTTGGTTTCCCGGGCATTTCCGCACCCTCTCAGCTCCCTGCCTTAGAGTGGCTTCGGTCACCCGGGCTTTGTTAGTGGTAAGCAGGGAGGGTTTTGTGGGGGCACTCTATGGCCTTGGCCTTGCTCGGGACCTTGGGGCTGTTCGGCCAGGCAGCCTGGGGAACAACAACAACTACAACTGTACCAGGGTGACACACTGGGGCTTATGTTACTTAGGGATTGGTTTGAATCCCCTTGTTTTTAATAATTATTATTAAATATAGAAGGTAAAGTTATGCTCCATAGATCCTATTATACCATTGGAAGTTATAAATGGCCAAAACAATGCTACTTCATGCATGTTACGTTGTAGGCAACCTGTCTCCTTAGGCTACATATAATATAAAAAAAAAAAAAACTCTCCTACTCCAAGTGCTGAAAGGCAACCCCACCTGATGCATATATGATGTAGGCTATATAATGGAAAACAAGGTCAAACCATTGTATGTATGTGAGTGCACTCTCCGCAGTCCCTAAACAACATTACCCCGGTTTGTCACCCTTCTATGTGATCTTAAGTCAGTCACAAGAAAACTACACAAATCCCTAAATATTAGCTATCACCAACATAAAACACTCTTAATGCGCCATATTTGGTGTGCAAACACCTTGTTTACACATGCTATATCTCTGTACATATTGTTAGTACAATATCAAATCAAATATCATCATCACATACTATCCTATTTATCATTCCTAGGGGGTAGAGGAGACACGGATATAAATTAAATAATTAAACCTGGAAAGATGAATTGGCCTAGGCTAGCCTATAAAAATGATACCGCGTTTGACTTACTTGTAAACATGTATGTGTAGGTTATCTGTGGTAGTCCCAGTAATATCTATGTAGTACTTCTAGTATTAAAGGAACTTAGCTGTGATGCAAAGAGTGTAGGTTAGGTGATGGACATGTCAGTAGGTGAATATCAGGGAAGTTCTGGTGTTATGTGGCAGCAACTGGTGGTTTGTTGTTAGCGGGACGAAGTCTGTGTGAAGTGTGTCTGATATTCCCTTTTAAAGGCTTTTATCGTGACAATATAAAATATATTTAAGGGTTCTATATCGTCCCCCGTGATTAAATAAAAAAGGGAAAATAAACTAAGATATAATTGGTGTAACCACAGTAATATTTATCCACAAAGATAAATAAAGTAATGCGTATAAACAAAAAGGAACCAGCTGTCGTGAACCCGGGAAATTCAAACTATGGTATAGATACCAGCTAGGATTCACGACATACTCCGCCACCAGTTATATACAAAGTAATTACAATTGTCCCGTCCCGATCATGGATCGCCACAACTGGGAGGAACCCAAAGCAGCCCGACGTGACGGCCTCTGAGGGGTATCACCTCGGTCCGCTCCAGTAGCAGGAAAGATATTATCAGAGTTCGGCTTGCTGTCGCCATCCACTACCTCTAAATCTATCTCTAGTGGGTATAGCTTAACCACCGGTCTGGTGGTCAAACCGGCTCCTGTTTTTACCTGAACTACCCTACATTCGTGGTCAGGACCACGAAGAAGTTTCATTATCCGACCTATACGCCAAAAAAGTCGGGGGCCGTCATCATGTACTAGAACGACGTCCCCAACTTGCGGCGATGCTATCCCTCTTTTTACCATTAAGTGACGATGTTGCTCCCTGAGTGCTATTAAATAATCAGTGTCCACCTTTTCCACGGGTCGTGTGAGAGTTTCGTTACATATTGGAAGCGTTGGTTGACGGAATCGTTGTTACGCCACGTCGTGTCCTTGAGATCCTCATCCGTGACTTCTCGCCTTGGAAAGCTTCTGATCCGCCTCCCATGAACCAGTTGTGAAGGAGTGATGGGTAGAGGGTCCTCAAGATCACTGTAGGTGTAGCCAAGCGGGCGATCATTGACTGTGGCCCCGAGCTCCAGTAATACCGTATTCAGTTCCTCTGTGTTAACCAATGCTCGACCCAGTACCTTCTTCAAGCCAGCCTTTAGGATGCCAATGACCCGTTCCCATATGGCACCGAACCATGGCGCCCTGGCCGGTATAAACCGCCACTCGCACTTGAATTCCGCTAGAGTACCTTTTAACCTTGCATCATCTATCAACTTCCGTAATGTACTGGCTCCGCTAACAAATGTGGTGGCATTATCACTCATCATAATCTCAGGGTAACCCCTCCTGCTGCTAAACCTAAGGAACGCATGCAAAAATGATTCGCAGAAGAGGTTAGACACCGTCTCTACATGGACCGCTCTAGTAACTGCACAGGTGAATAAGACTACATATAATTTACTTACAGTACCCCCCTTCTCTTTTACTGGCAAGGCACCTGTGTAGTCAACCCCCGTTACCTGGAAAGGACTCACTTCCTGAACCCTAAACTTCGGCAATGGAGGGGCCTGTACTGCACGGTATGATGTACCTTGCAATCTCTTGCAGATGATACATCCCCTTAAGGCTTTCTTTACTACCTGTCTAATCTTGGGGATCCACCATCTTTGCCTTATGTAATTTACAACATAACTAACACCACTATGGTTACACACTTTGTGGCATTAATTACTAAGGAGAGTGGCTATACGATGTTTATTTGGGATAAGGATAGGGTACTTGGCGCTATCATGTAAAGCTGACAAGTGTAGCCTACCTCGACAGCGTATCATGCCTCCCTCCATATAGAGGCCTAACTGCTTCACTATATTGCTTGGTGTGCCCCGTCCTTTTGACAAATTGTGGTGTTCCTCTGAGCTACCTTAATCATGGCCGACTCTTCTGCTCTTAATTCCGGCACCGTCAAGTATGCCGGTTTTGCCTGATAGTTCCCTTGTGTCTTCTCTCTAAGAGTCCTAATAAACCTAAGGACCCATGCCATTACATGCCATGACTTCATATATGAGCCATACCGGTCCCAATTCAATATGGCAGTAGGGGCAACCGGTACCGGCAATGACAGGGTTCCTTCTTGACTCGTGTTACAACCCACAGTGGTGTCCCCTCCTATTGAGCCCCCTATTGGTCCATGATCAGGCCATAGCATTTGGTGAGGTAGCCGTGTGGGCCCTCCCCACCAAAGCGAAGAAGCAACTAAGGACACATATGAAATCCCTCTGGTGACTAGATCACTGGGGTTGTCCTCTGTGGACACATAACGAAAATGAGCGCCGGGGACTAATGACTTTATCTCATCAACCCTATTTTGAACATATATAGGCAAAATCTTTTTACTAGACAACCAGCATAGGGTTATCTGGCTGTCCGACCAGAGGTATACATTCTCTATAATCAGCTCGTCCGCATAGGCCTCACATATATAACATGCGAGACGAGCTGCGAAAAGAACAGCAGTCAACTCCATCTTAGGTATGGTGAGGGACTTAATAGGCGCCACCTTAGCTTTGGCCATTATTAACCTACTCACCTCATCACCAACCGCATAGGCCACTACACCATATGCTACTGAGCTAGCGTCACTAAATAGGTGCAGCGTAACCCTCTTAGAATTAGTGACCTGACGGGGAAACATGATACCTGTACTATCTATCATATCGTCATAAATACCCTGCCAGTTAGCTCTCATGTCATCTGGAATGGGTACATCCCACCCACACTCTAATCTCCAAAAGTCCTGTACGAACCTCCGCGCCCGGATGGTTACCGGTAGCAACACTCCTAGAGGATCGAAAACACTCGCGGTTAGACTTAGAGCCTCGCGTTTCGTAACCAATACAGGGCTACTTCCGCGGCAATTAACCTGTAACATATCCTTATCAGTTAGCCACTCAACGCCAAGTGCCTTAACCCCGTCTTGTTTGGCGGAAGCTATACCCTTCAGGTGCAACAGTTCCCGCAAACTCTCATTATTTGTGACCCACTCACGTAAAGACAGGTTAGCGCTGGAAAATATTCTACGGGCATCCCAACATTGTTGTTGCAAATCACTTACATCATGACCAGTCCCCTGCAAGTTATCAATATACAACCCCCTTTTTAGCTTATTAACTACTTCACTGTTCTCCTGTATCATAGACAGGTGTTTTTGAATGGTAGCATTAAGGAGGAACTGGGAACAGGTGGACCCGAACAGAACTGCACGGAACCGGTAGACAATGTAAGGACTTGCAACATCTAAGGGATCAACGGGCCACAGAAACCTAGTAGCATCCCTATCCTTCTCACTCAACCCCACCATGAGAAATGCTTTCTCAATATCACTCACCCAAGCAAATTGATGGCATCTAAAGCGTAGAAGTACCTGGGTGAGGTCAGCCACTAGCGATGGACCTGTATGGAGACAGTCATTCAGACTGAACGCCTTCTCGTCCATCCTAGCCGAACAGTCAAACACTATCCGTACAGGCGTAGTAACACTATCCTTAGTTGTTGTTGTTGTTGTTTTTCCCCAAGCTGCCTGGCCGAACAGCCCCAAGGCCCCGAGCAAGGCCAAGGCCATAACCGAGCGCCCCCACAGAACCCTCCCTGCCGACCACAATAAAGCCTGGGTGACCGAAGCCACTCCATGGCGGGGAGCTGAGGAGGGTGCGGAAACGCCTGGGAAACCAAAGCCCCACCCAGAGCCCTGTGCCCCTCAGCAATTATGAAGAGAAAGTTGAGGGGCAAAGGAAAGATGTGACGCTTTGGCTTCCAATCTTGGTAGATTAGGAGGTCAATCCACGCAAGAGACGCCGTCACTTGAGATCTAGAAAATATATAAGTAAAAGGAACAGTCAGAGTAAGCTATGGGTATGGCCATAGACCAGCCCATCACCACATGACTAGAACCCAATCCTCTCAGCATCAGCTAGGAAAGGCCCTAGAAAGCCGCCTTTGGCGGGGGGATAGCTCCCCTATTTCAACCCTTTTCGGGGTTGGGCACCCGCCGTAATAGTAATACCATGGTACTTACTTACTAAGTACCTAAGGTCCTGATGTGGCGGTGTCTATGCCGTAGGACCACCTCCCGGAGCTGCCAACCGCGGATGGCTGCCGACCCTCCACGGCCGGAGACAAGATCAACGACCAGTGGAGGACAACCGGATGCCGGCCGTGGGGAGCAATTTCGGGAGCCAAACCGTCACAACTATCCCCTGCCCCCTCCCTGGGGGCACGGGTCCTTGGAGCGGCTTCGGTCGCGCCGGGAATATCCACACCTCTCACACCACACACACACATCACACAGTTTTTCCTACACCGAGAAATGACTCTCCGGCTGTCATTTCTCGAAGACTTCTTCTAGCCGGAGACATTGAGAGCAACCCAGGACCCACGTACACATACATATGTCCAACTTGCTCAAAACCCATCACTTCGAGTCGCCACACTAAGGGTTCAGTTCTCTGCAATTCATGCAGGAACTAGACCCACTTCACCTGTACAACACTTGCCTCCAAGAAACACTACACGAACACCTGGACCTGTTCCTCATGCCCCTCCCTCTCCCAGTCAAATCCCTCGCCTAAAACCCGTCCACCTCTCCTCCCCAACCCACCTAGCCTTCCCATATCATCCACTCCCCCCCCCTAAAATCAGTCCACCTCTCCTCCCTAACCCACCTAACCTTCCCATACCATCCACATCCTCAACTCAACACACCACACCCCATCCTAATCCATTCCAACCCCCATCTCCTGCTCCCCAATCGCCACCCCCACCTCACCCATCCCAACCCCCAGCCCCTCCCTCACCCCCTCCCCCCCACCCCATCCTCGTGCAGCAGCACCCAACATACATCGTGCACATAACATTAACATTCTCCAATTGAACATAGATGGCATTAACACAAAGAAACACGAACTCTCCCACTTCATCAAACAACACAACATACACATTGCCATCTTACAAGAAACAAAACTCTGCACAACACAAAAAACACCCACATTTCATAATTTCACCACCATCAGACAAGACCGGGCTGTCGGCGGGGGCGGTGGACTCATCACCCTGGTACACAAAGAAATATCATACATAGTAACCAGTGTACAAACCAAATCCCTCCTCCCCCCAAATGATAACACAACAGAAATACAATCAATTAAAATACGCACTGGCAACACCTCCAACATAACCATCATAAACACATACATCCCTCCCCAAACATCCCCTACAGTACCAAATGAATACAGACCACACTTACAACACATCACAAACACCCCACACATCATCCTGGGTGGTGACTTCAACACCAAGACGTCGGCCTGGATTGTCGACAACCCCGACACAGACAGAGGGCTGGTACTACAAAACCAAACCGATAACCTCATCATCCTTAACGACATCCATCAACATACCCATATTCCTCACCAAACCCTCTATAACCCATCATCTCCAGACATCACCTTTTGCTCCCCAGAACTCGCCCCCACAACATCCTGGAGGGTGGTCAGAACCTTAGGCTCTGACCACCTCCCGATCATTATCACCACCAAAACCAGACTCACCCCAGCTAGCCACAAACACACATACACCAATTATAAAAGAGCTAACTGGGAAGCATTCACAAATGAGACAGAATAACACTACACAACTCTAAACAGTACACCCATCACTAACATCAACAATGTTGTACACATACTCAATAAAACTATCCAAAACGCTGACAAGAAACACATTCCAAGAGGTAACAGAAAAAGACACAACCCCAACTTCACACCAGAAATTCAAAACCTCATCAGACAACGTGACACACTGAAACACTCCCCAGCACCCCACACACAAGACATCACACAACAAATTCAAGCACTCAACACCCAAACTAACAGCAAAAACTAAATTGGAATAACTTCCTACAAACACTTGATCACAAAACAAACCCCAAAAAACTCTACAAAACACTAAACAGCATCACACTTTCCAACAGCAACACAACACAATCACATGCTGCAATCACAGCAACAGACTCTACTCCTTCATGTAAACAACAAGCAAACACTCTCATCAATCACTTCTCACATGTCAGCCACCTAAAACCTCACAAAGACGACCGACGTGTCATCCGACGTAAAAGACAATTCCCCACAGACCCTGACTATACAGTGGCAGTATACACCCTTCACCAATCACCAGACAAAGCATATCATCAACAATCTCAAGCACTCACCCACCTGTGGCCTAGACAACATAAGCAACACAGGCGGGTGAGTGCCTGTGGCCTAGACAACATAAGCAACATGGTGATGGGCTGGTCTATCCTGGTGATGGGCTGGTCTATCAGAGAGAGCTGAGCGATCTCTGCCATACCCATAGCTTACTCTGACTGTTCCTTTTACTTATATATTTTCTAGATCTCAAGTGACGGCGTCTCTTCCGTGGATTGACCTCCCAATCTACCAAGATTGGAAGCTAAAGCATCACATTTTTCCTTTGCCCCTCAACTTTCTCTTCATAATTGCTGAGGGGCACAGGGCCCTGGGTTGGGCTTTGGTTTCCTAGGCATTTCCGCACCCTCCTCAGCTCCCCGCCATGGAGTGGCTTCGGTCACCCAGGCTTTATAGTGGTCGGCAGGAAGGGTTCTGTTGGGGCGCTTGGTTATGGCCTTGGCCTTGCTCGGGACCTTGGGGCTGTTCGGCCAGGCAGCTTGGGGAACAACAACAACAACAACAACATAAGCAACATACACCTGGGACCACAAGGCATACAAGCACTCACCAACATATCAAACTACAGCTATTCACACAACACAATACCAGACATTTGGAAGCATGGTATCATCATTACATTCCCCAAACCCAACAAAGACCCCACGCTACCCTCCTCGCACCGCCCCATCACACTCCTTTGCTCCCCCTCCAAAGTCATGGAACGCCTAGTATTACAACTAATTACACCCGTCCTACCCCTAGCTCCAACACAACATGGCTTCAGGCCACTGCACTCCACAAACTCTTCTCAAAGACCTGTCCTGTAGGTAAAAGTGATCACCTATTACTAAAATGGAAGTTGACCTCGAGTAATGCCAATAGATTAGACAATAGCTACATAAATGACAGATTAAATTATAGTAAAGCTGATTATGTATCCTTGAAAAGATATTTAGAGGCAGTAGATTGGGATCTTATTTTGAAGGAACAGGACGTACAAGGTAAATATAGTAGATTCCTCGAAATTTATAGAGTAGGAACCAATCTGTTTGTCCCAAGATATAAAACTGGAAATTTTACTAAGCAGAAAGATTGGTTTAATTTGAAATGTAAAAGAGCTTTGGGTAGGCGTGATGCAGCTTGGGCTAGATTAAGAAGAAGGAACACTGAGAGTAATCGGAATAAATATAAACAGGAGAGGAATAGATATGTTAACATAATTAGGCAAGTTAAAATGAACTATGAGAAGAACATAGTAAATAAATGTGAAAGTGATCCTAGATTATTTTATAAATATATAAACAGTAAGTTGAAGGTAAAGAAACAAATTACTAAATTAAGAGTTGATGCTAGGACGTATGAAAATGTATCGGACATGTGCGAGGTAATGAATAACAAATTGGGGTCAGTTTTTACTAGAGAGGAAGGTTTTGACGAACCACAGGCGGGAGTACTGGAGAGTGGTCTTAGTAAGATTGAAATAACTAGAGATGAGCTGTTATCTGCGATGAGAGGACTTGAAGTAAGGAAAGCTATGGGACCGGATGAAGTGTCTGCCTGGGTTTTAAAGGAGTGTGCAGAGCAATTAGTGGAGCCAGTGAGGGACATAATTCAAGCTTCCTTAGATAAAGGACAGGTTCCTGTTGAATGGAAAAGAGCTAATATCATTCCGATATACAAGAATGGAAACCCTGAGGACCCTCTAAACTATAGACCCGTTTCACTTACTAGTATTGTATGCAAGATTTGTGAAAAGCTAATTAGGAAGAGATGGATGAAAATGTTGGAGAGAAAGAAGATAATAACCCCAAAGCAATTTGGATTCAGAGAAGGGACATCTTGTGTTACCAGTTTGCTGTTATTACAGTAGGGTGATAGATGTACTCCAAGAAAGAGGCGGATGGGTGGACTGCGTCTACTTAGACCTTTCCAAAGCATTCGATAAGGTACCACATAAGAGATTGTTATCTAAGCTTGAGACGCTAGGATGTGTCAGGGGGAGTTTGCTGAAATGGATGGAGAGCTATTTAACAGATAGGGAAATGAGGACCAACATTAGAGGAACTTACTCATCGTGGCGGAAAGTTGAGAGTGGTGTGCCACAGGGATCTGTGTTGGCACCTCTCATGTTCCTTATGTACGTGAATGACCTGCCGATAGGCATAAACTCCTACATGTCAATGTTTGCAGATGACGTAAAAATTATGAGACAAACAACAAATAAAAGTAGTTGTGAGGAGCTGCAAGGGGATTTAGATAAAATATACGAATGGAGCACCAAGTGGAAAATGAAATTTAATATAAGTAAATGTCATGTGTTAAATATGGGAAGAAGTGTGAATAGACCAAATTGGGAGTACAGGATGGGAGATAATATAATTAGCAAGGCCGAAAAAGAAAAGGATTTAGGGTTGATTATACAAGATAACTTGTCGCCAGAGAAACATATTAACAAGCTCTTTAGCGGAATGTATGCAATGGCCGGGAATATGAAAGTTGCTCTGAACTACTTGGATGAGACCATGGTAGCAAAAATTATGAAGAGTATGATTGGACCAAGATTGGAGTATGCAGCAGTGGTGTGGTCCCCGCATCTAAAGAAGCATATTCACAAGTTAGAAAGAATCCAGAGAGCAGTTACTAGATTGGTTCCAAATCTCAGAGAACTGCCATATGAAGGGAGGCTAGACAAATTAAATCTACCGAGTCTAAAAGAGAGGAGAGAGAGGGGAGACATGATAATGATGTACAAATGCACCCGGGGGCTGGAGAGGCTGGATAGGGAGGATATATTAATTATGGATACAGGAATAACTAGAGGCCACAGCTACAAAGTAAAAAGACCTACCTGCAAGAACGATATCAGGAAGTTTAGCTTCCCCTATAGATGTATTGACAAATGGAATGGGCTGGAGGAGGAGGTGGTAGGGGCAAGGAATATCCATATTTTCAAGAAAAAATTGGATAAAAAGTAGACTGAGAGACGGGACAACACGAGCTTAGCTCAATCCTGTAAACTACAATTAGGTAAATACACAAAGAACTTTTGACGGCATCAACTCAGCTAGACCACCACACAGATCACTATTAGCCACACTCGACAATAGTAAAGCCTTCGATGCCATCCCCCGCCACAACCTAACAAACAAAATCTACAACACAAACATGCACAACAACACAAAAAGGTGGCTGGCCAACTTCCTAGCAGGCAGATGTGCACACGTATCTTTTGCCGGTCAGTCATCTAAAATCAGAAACTTTCCAAACGGAGTCCCACAAGGATCCGTCCTATCGCCCGCACTCTTCAATCTGTACATGCACGATACAACTACACCCAATACGCCCCAAATAAACTTAGCATCCTATGCAGATGACATAACACTCACATGCACACACCATGACCCAAAAGAGCAACAGATCTCCTTCAACCCTATCTCAACACACTACATGGCTGGTGCACTACAAACAGACTTAATCTAGCCCCAGCCAAATCCACCGCAACCCTGCTCACAAGCTGGACAGGAGAACACGAATACATCCCTCAACTCACCATAAACAACACACCCCTAACACATACACACACACACCCAAAATCCTAGGAGTAACATATGATACTCATATGACATTCAAACAGCACACCACAAACATTAAAAAGAAACTGACACCCAGACTTAATGCCCTCAGGTCACTTGCTCACACAAAATTTGGACACAACAAAGAAACTACCACCACAGTATATAAACAAAACATAAGATCAGTGATGGAATACGCAAGCCCAGCCTGGGCTTCTAACCTAGCTGAAACACATCATAAGACCTTACAGACTATTCAAAACAAAGCCCTGAAGATCATTACAGGCTGCACAGCTACTGCACCCACAGATCACCTACATCAAGAAACCAAAATCCTCAAAGTCAAAGACCATCTGGACATGAGAGGCACTCAATTCCTGGCAGCAGCCTCCACGAACCAAGACCACCCACTAAACTACATGGCAACACACCCACAGACACCAAGAAATATCAAAACAACACCCAGCACACAGTATCACACACAATTATTGTCCTCTCTCTCCCTCCCTGCCCACCCCGAACCAACTTCCAGAAGCACATCCATACTCATATCTCTCGCCAATCCATCCACTCACTCACAGACAACACGCAGCTGCATGCACGACCTCCCGAAATCCATCCTTCCGAATCCTCCCTCCCTCGCGAGGACAGAGTCCACCTGGCCAGGCTGAGATGCGGACACCATCCAGCTCTCCTGAGCTATCAGAAGAGACTGGATGACTCCGTTGTCGACGCCTGCCCGGGATGTAACACAGCAACCCATACCATTAAACACATCATAGAAGACTGCATTTCACACAACCACTTATGCCAACAACACAATCTACACTCAATGAGAGCTCTGTGGGAAAGCCCGATCGTGGCCATGGCCTTCCTCAGGGACTCGGGGCTGTTTGGCCAGGCAACTTAGGGAACAACAACAACAACTTACTTACTTACTTTTGATACTTTTGATGTGTTCGCCACTCTTCTAGCGGCACCAAGGAGTGCGGCGCCCCTCGTTATGTGTGGTGATTTTGGTGTAGTAGACTGTTTGAAGCGACAGCTCGCTCCCTCGCGAGGATGGGCTCGTCTGGCACTTTTTGCAGTTCGACATCGAGGGCTCTCTTGAAGTTGTCTAACGAGACATCCCTCATGTCTCTTACTCGCCGTGGGAGTTTGTTGAAGAGACGTGGGCCTCTGTGTGATAACCAGCCCTCTCGCAGAGAGCCCATAGCACCCCTGTTATTCATCCGGGGGATTTCGCATTCCCAGCTCTCCTATCACTGAATTTCATGACTATCGGAGTATGTAGGTTTGGTACTAAACCCTCTGCGATTTTCCACGTGTATATTATTAGGTAACGTTCTCTTCTACGTTCCAGCGAGTACAAATTCAGTGCTCTTAAACGCTCCCAATAGTGTAGATGTTTTATCGAACTTATATGCGAAGTGAAATTTCTTTGTACACTCTCTAAGTCATTTATTTCACCTGCTTTGTATGGGGATGTTAATATGCTACAGTATTCAAGCCACGGTAGCACTAGAGATTTGAAGAGCGTTATCATAGGTAATTCACCGCGTGTTTTAAATGTACGTAGAATCCAACCCGTTAGACGTTTCGCAGCCGCAACTTTGACCTGGTTATGTACTTTGAAACCCATATTTTCAGACATTAATACCCCAAGGTCCTTCACACTGTCTTTCCGTTCTATTATGTGGTTAGATTCTGTTAAGTAATTTGTAATTTCTTTAACGCCATTATTATCTCCGTACCGTATTAATTGGAATTTTTCTTCATTGAATTGCATGTTGTTTTCCCTGGTCCACTGGAACACTACATTCATGTCTTCTTGCAGTCGGCCCGTGTCCTCTTGTGTGTTTACTATCTTGCTTAATTTTGTGTCATCAGCAAAAGATGACACCGTACTGTGTCTAGTGTTGGTATCTATGTCGCAAATTAGTATGAGGAACAGAAGGGGCGCAAGCACTGTTCCTTGAGGCACTGAGCTTTTAACATCCGAAGGCTCAGATGTTACTTGGTTTACTGCTACTGATTGTTTTCGGTTTACTAGGAAATTGTATATCCACCTTCCGATTTTCCCCGTTATACCTTTTGCTTTGAGTTTGTGGGCTATTATACCATGGTCACATTTATCAAATGCCTTAGCAAAATCGGTGTAAATGACATCCACGTTTTTCTTTTCTTCTAGCGCTTTAAGAATTTTGTCATAGTGTTCCAAAAGTTGTGAGAGACATGATCTTCCCGCTCTGAATCCATGTTGACCGGTGTTGTGTAGTTCATTTGCCTCCATGAATGTTGAGATTTTGCTTCACAGGACTCGCTCTAAAACTTTAATGATGTGGGAGGTTAGAGCTACCGGGCGGTAGTTTTTTGGTAGTGCTTTACTCCCTCCTTTATGCAGTGGGGCAATTATTGCATTTTTCAAGCTATCTGGTATTTCACCAGTGTCTAGACTCCTTCTCCACATTATAGCCAGGGGTTTTGAGAGGTTTTCCTTACATTTCTTCATTAGGATCGAGTTCCATGAGTCAGGGCCTGGTGCCGAGTGGGATGGCATGTTGGAAATTGCCTCTTCTATGTCTTTTGGACCGAAATCAATATCCAGCATCTGGGGGGTTTCCGTGGGGGAGATTGCCATGAAAAATATATTTTGGTCTCTGATGACTTTTGTTTCATCAGGCTCACTGAATGCCATTTCATACTGCCTGCGTAAGAGTTCGCTCATTTCCTTTTTGTCCCCTGTGAAAGAGCCGTCCCCTTTGCTTAGTGGGCCGATGTTTGATGCTGTTTTAGCCTTTTGTTTGGCGTATGAAAAGAAGTATTTGGAATTTTCCTTTATACCTGCAATAGCTTTCCTCTCCTCTTCCATATGTTGTAGTTCATATGATATGCTTAGCCTTTGTTCAATTTCCACAATTTCTCTATCTATTTTGGCCTTTTGCCTATCCTGTAGATTTTGATGTGTGCGTCTTTGTGTGAGTAATTTTCTTCTTCTGTACAACCTCCTCCTTTCCCGATCTTGTTTGCTTCTTCGTTTTGTTTGTCTTGCAGGTATATGGTGGCTACAGATTTGGGTCATGGTTTCTGTTATTAAGACTAGACATTCTGCTGGTGTCAGGTTATTCATTAAATCTTCCCAGTCTATTTCCTCCATTTCTTGATTTACCTCTTCCCACCTAATGTTTTTGTTATTGAAGTTAAATTTACTGAAGGGGCCGGTTTTTTTTCTTCTCGATCCTGAGGTTGTCTGTACACTTTCTAAGGTTGTTTTGATCTCAATTAATTTATGATCTGAGTATGTTGTGTCCGATATGTTAATGCTGTGTACTAGAGAGTCGTTGTTAGTGAAGACCAGGTCTAAGATATTGTTTTCCCGTGTGGGTTCAGCAATATGCTGGGTAAGACTAAAAAAATCGCAAAGCAAAAAGCTCTCTCGTATTAGTATTTGCTTCTCCGGTGTTATTTGCCACTAACTGGTTTTCTAGTTGTCTCCATTTAATGTTTGGTAGGTTAAAGTCTCCTAGCCATATAATATTTGGTGTTGGGTTCCCCAGGGTTTCCACTTCTGATTTTATTTTGTTGAGCTGGGTTTTGAATTCTTCTCGGGATGAGTCTGGAGGCCTGTATGTAACAATAACTGCTAAATTTAGGGATTCTATTTTAACTCCAAGTATTTCCACCACTTCATTACTGTTATTTAGGAATTCAGTACATATCAGTGAGTCATGGATGTACAAGGCTACACCTCCATGTGATATATGCATTCTGTCCGCCCTATGTAGGTTGTAACCAGGAATCCATACCTCACTATCTTCCTGATCTTTAATGTGAGTTTCTGTGAGCCGCAAATATAGCGTTTCCTTCTTCTAGTAGGCCCCTAATAAATGGTACTTTGTTCGTGGTTCTATTTTTTAGGCCTTGGATATTTGCAAACAAGATTGGGGGAGGGATTGTTTGGAGTACTATGTGTACCTAATAGTCTTCAGGATGTATTGGCCACTCTTGGGAGGCCAGGAGGTGCTCGAGGTGTTCTATGTGCTCTTCCATCTCCCTCAGTCTCTTCATCTTCATCTGCCCTTTCCCTCCTTGCCTTTTTCCTCTGTCTCGTCCTCGCATAGCTAGAGAGTTTTTTGGGCTACCATTCGTGTTAGGTCTAGCATATCTCCAAGTCCCTTTAATATGAAAAGCTGGGCATTTCATATTGTAGCAGGTCTTGTTCTCAAGTGATGTCTTGCAAAGGGATGGGTGGTGGTATTTGCAGGTTTCACCAAATCTACATTTTCCATGACTGGTTATGTTGTTGCAAATTTTGGGATGAGCAAATCTACATGACTTCCCATTATATTCGCCCTTTTGACCAAAGTAGCACCTTCTTTCCAGATAATATCTGCACACTGGTGTAGACAACCCCAGTAGGTGTGGCTGGGGCTGAGAGGGGTTATGTGGTGAGCTAAGTGTGGTTGTGGGTGATAGTGGGCTTGGTGTATGGGTGGGTGAGGCCTGCAGGGGGGTGGAGTTACGGGTCGGTTGTAGGTGGGCAGGTGGCAGTGGTGAGGGGGGAGGCGATGTGGAAGGGGAGTCTGATATGGGGGCTTGTTGCATCCTACGTTCATCCTGCAAATGTATTTGATCAACAGCAGTAGGGTGGTCAATGGCCATAGATGGGATTAATGTTGGGGTTTTCTGGGTCTGGGGAGGTGTGGGGAGATGTGCGGCAGGGTTTGTGGATTTGTAGGGTACGAAGTGATTTAAGTAGTGAATGGGATGACCAGCTTGATTCCTGTTTTCTACCCTTTCAATAAACCCCCTTTCTATCTGATTATCCAGAACCTTTGTATACTGTTGGCAGTAGTTGGGATCTTTTATAAATTTACGCTGCAAGCCTCTCATTCTGCCCAGGGCTAACTTAAAGTTATCAGGTAATTTATCTATGTTATCTCTCCACGGCAGTTCCACTATACACTGTCCCTGTGCTTCGGAATACTGTACCGTTTCAGAAAATCTATTTAAGACTCTCTCCCCACCCTTACCAGTCTCATTAGGACTTATACCAATATGGTCCAAGTCCCATAGAGCTGTCAGATCCTTTAATTCTGGAGATTTACTGCCAATATCTTCCTGTATCTCCACTAAAGGGTCTATTGCTAACTTAAGAACAGTGACTAACTCTACATGGGTCTCTTCTATATCTGACTGATAAGTGCCACTCAGTGCATAACCATAAATTGTGGGTAACATAACTATACTTCCTTCCCTGACATAGCCTGAATGTACAAAGTGGTAATAAAAGTCCGCCCCAATCAGTAACCCTATCATATCTCCATCAGTGATACCTGGATCAGCTAAATTGTAACCCCGAGCCTTGATAGCATTGACCTCCATCTCTAATCCTCTCCCTAGTTTGTATACTGGTAACTCCTCCACCACAACGGCTCTCAATTTACGCACCCTTTTTCTGTGATGATAGGTTAACTCTACTATTTCATACTCAGTACTACCCAGTGAGCCAGTAAATCCCTGGAACCTTAGCTGTTCCTTACTGACCCTATCGTAATCAAGCTGCGATAAAGCAGAGCGCAAGATGAAGGTACGTTGCGAACATTGGTCCAACAAAGCTCTTACTTTACTGGTATGACCGTTTCTGTCGGTCAAGGGAATCTGAATGGTAGGCAACAACACTGCATTACGGCCCGAAGCCACAGCCATGGTCACTGTTGGTTCAAGGGGTACTGGTTGTCCAGTTTGTTCAAGGCGTGTCGGACACAAATAATTAAAATGTTTCTGTTGGCAGAATCGGCACGGCCTAATTTTAGGGTTAGTACACCCCTGGCTGCCATGTTCTGACGACAGGCACCCGACGCACAATTTCAACTGCCTTGCTCTATTGGCCTTGGCGGGACTGTTCTTGTATTTTGCACACTTTGCCCAAAAATGTCCTGTCTTTAAACACAACTTACATCCATACTTCTGCTTGGTATCGGGTTTCTGATACACCGCATATGCTGCTGTGGCGGTCGCCCCAAACTGTTCTAGTGGATTATGTCTACTTTCTAGATTGCACACTTCAGTCTTAAACACACGAACATATTCATCCACATCCAGCCAGTTGTCTTTTAATTCACGCTTAATCACTTCAGAGAGTGCACTAGGAAGTTTATTATGCAACATTACTGCACACATTTCACTTACTGTTACATTCATACAGCGTAATGACTCTAACGCACACTCAAATGACGCGGAAAAATCTTTCAGAGCACTGACCTCCTAGCTAGGATGCAGGAGATTACACAGTTTCGCTATGTGAGCTGCTTTGAAGCGATCCTTTTGACCATAACTATTTCTTAGAATATTGACCGCTGGTTCATAACTCGCAGCGACCAAACTAAATCCACCAACAATTTGTAGAGCCTCACCACTAAGTTGTCCCTTTAGATACGTAAATTTCTGAATGTCAGTTAAGTCTGTTTGGGAGTGGACACTACAATCAAAGAGCTCCCAGAAACCCACCCACTGTGTTGGATCCCCATCAAAAACTGGCAACTTCAGGGAGGGTAACTTAATACCCTTCTGTTTCCTACTTGTTGCGCTATCTTGAGATCTACCAGTAGTGGTTGTCTGTAGAGCACTATCTAACTCAGATAACTGACTGTTTATTTGATTAACATACTGCATATCTTTCACCATCTCCTCTAACTGATCATCTGAATATAAGCTATACAACTCTACGTTATACGACTCGATATCAGCTAGGGCCTTTTCTACAGTGATTTTCACACCCCTACATCATGCAGTGTAGCAGCATGTTCAATAAATTCAGACAGATTAGAGGTAAGCTTAGTAATCCCTCCCTTCTTGGCGGCCCTGAACCGCCGCAATGACTTTATTTTCTCCTCCATTCTTAAATATTTACAGTAACCAAAGCTTAAGGAACAACAATACTAATCGTCACTGTAGGCTAACCTATTCTAATCTATTCTAAGCCTAGGCTAACCTACTTACATTGATGACGACAGCAACCAAGCAAATTGAAGCATGCAGATCGTGTGCCCCCTGTGAGTTTACAAATTATAAAAAAAAAGGAAATTTACCCTATGTCATATTACTCTACTTTACAATATTTACTTTACTATATTAAATTTTAACAAATTACAAATTTAATGCCTGAAAAAGAAAGAGAAAGAAGGATCACGACTCCTCTGAAGGAGGAACAGTCGCAGCCGTCGTCATAGTCTTTAGATCTAGCCTATTGCGTCGACTGCTCCTCCTTGGCCCTGTCCTTCTTCTCAAAGAAGGCATGTGCTCTGTTCAGTAGCCTATCTAATACCTTCCGGCTCCCTGGCACATCTAACCCAGGCTGAGGTCTGCCTGACAGTGTCCACCCTTGCCCCTGGTCTATAGAACTGCTTAACAAAAACAAAAACAGGGCACTGCACTGGACGGTCCAGCGGAAAATCCCGGACATATGCGCCCCTCAACATTTGTCCACTGGATCGCCCAGCTCTACACAAAGGGCCTTTTCTACAGTGATTTTCACACCCCTTACATCATGCAGTGTAGCAGCATGTTCAATAAATTCAGACAGATTAGAGGTAAGCTTAGTAATCCCTCCCTTCTTGGCGGCCCTGAACCGCCGCAATGACTTTATTTTCTCCTCCATTCTTAAATATTTACAGTAACCAAAGCTTAAGGAACAACAATACTAATCGTCACTGTAGGCTAACCTATTCTAATCTATTCTAAGCCTAGGCTAACCTACTTACATTGATGACGACAGCAACCAAGCAAATTGAAGCATGCAGATCGTGTGCCCCCTGTGAGTTTACAAATTATAAAAAAAAGGAAATTTACCCTATGTCATATTACTCTACTTTACAATATTTACTTTACTATATTAAATTTTAACAAATTACAAATTTAATGCCTGAAAAAGAAAGAGAAAGAAGGATCACGACTCCTCTGAAGGAGGAACAGTCGCAGCCGTCGTCATAGTCTTTAGATCAAGCCTATTGCGTCGACTGCTCCTCCTTGGCCCTGTCCTTCTTCTCAAAGAAGGCATGTGCTCTGTTCAGTAGCCTATCAATACCTTCCGGCTCCCTGGCACATCTAACCCAGGCTGAGGTCTGCCTGACAGTGTCCACCCTTGCCCCTGGTCTATAGAACTGCTTAACAAAAACAAAAACAGGGCACTGCACTGGACGGTCCAGCGGAAAATCCCGGACATATGCGCCCCTCAACATTTGTCCACTGGATCGCCCAGCTCTACACAAAGGCAGACAACTCAGGCCTAATAACCCCCCCCCCCATTATTATCAATATATAACAGATGGCCCAGTATCCTGGTCACACGGCACCAATTATATCCTGTTTATTATTCCTAGGGGGAAGAGGAGAAACGGATAAAATAAAATAATTAAACCTGGAAAGATGAATTGGCCTAGGCTAGCCTATAAAATGATACCGGGTCGGCGTTTGACTTACTTGTAAACATGTATGTGTAGGTTATCTGTGGTAGTCCCAGTAATATCTATGTAGTACTTCTAGTATTAAAGGAACTTAGCTGTGATGCAAAGAGTGTAGGTTAGGTGATGGACATGTCAGTAGGTGAATATCAGGGAAGTTCTGGTGTTATGTGGCAGCAACTGGTGGTTTGTTGTTAGCGGGACGAAGTCTGTGTGAAGTGTGTCTGATATTCCCTTTTATCGTGACAATATAAAATATATTTAAGGGTTCTATATCGTCCCCCGTGATTAAATAAAAAGGGAAATAAACTAAGATATAATTGGTGTAACCACAGTAATATTTATTTGTTAGTAGTCTTGGCAAATCCAACGTCAAGGCTATTAACCTAATTGCAATGACGACTTGTCTATTTTGACTGCTATGTCGTCATTCCAACCGCGGTTAAAAAGAAAACGTCTAGAGTCTACTCCTTATCTTGCTCTAGGAGACGTTGTACATTAACCAAAACTACCACCGAAGGTGAAAAAAGTATAGAAGAGAAGAAAAAGGGGTTTACCTTAGTTACCGCTCAAGGCCCATCCCGTGTTCCGTCATGCGCAGATCCCTGTCGAACGTGCGCATGAGCGACCCTCTCTTGTCATCATTTTTTCACGCGTCGCCATTGTTGAGTCCGCTTTTATTGTGCTCCTTCAATTCACCCTGTTTTACGTTCGTTTCGGCTTTTCTGGCCTTCTTTTTGTTAGACAGATGTTACGTGATCTAGGGCACACGTAAATGGGCTCCTCAGTGTGTTTAATGGAGACGCGTGTGGAAATAGCTACCGAAGGTACGGGGGCGCCTGGCGTTCCTCGTGTGTGTTTTTCATTCCTTTCTCTTTTCATATTCTTTTTTCCTGTTAGTCTGGGCATAGTTTAGCTTTTAGCTTATTTTAGCCTAGCTTGTTTCTCATTCAGGAATTGCTATGCCCCTATGAGTTTTCATATTTTCATAGCCTAGGTGTACAGTTGGTTCACGATCTGAGATTTCGTGGTGGCGGTGCTGTTTGTAGGGTTTGTGTCGGCCGCATTATTAGCGTTATTCCCGAGTCCCCCCTTTCGAGCCTTCACTGTGTCTCAAGGGCCTGGGCGCTTGGTGGTTCGTGATATCCAGGGGTATCCCACGGGGGCCTCTCCCTCACACCACAGGGTTTTTCGCCCCTGACACATTCTCTCCTCACGGCTAGGCCACCCTTTTTCTCGCCAGTTTCATTTACTGGTTTTTGTGTTCCCTTACTGTTTTCACCTCCATCCTTTCATTCCCTTTTGCCCAATCCTGGGGTACCCTACGGGGGCCCCTGTTTGTGCCGAACCACCCTTCCTGCCACTTCTCCTCATGGGCTTTGCTCTACCTCTGTGGGTGGGGTGGTTCCTGGGGGATGTGCCTCCTCTCCCCTGGTGTGTCTTCCTTGCCTCTCCCTTTACCGGTTGAGTCAGGATATTATCAAGGAAGACACTGCTCAGCTTGATGGCCATCGTCGCTTGGAGTTCATAAGGAGTTGACGCTTTTTTCTGGGCCTGTTTTGGTATTCCCTAGACGCTCCTCTCGCTTTTTCGGCGCCGGACCATCTCGGCCGGTCCCGCAAATTTGCGGGGTGCTCGATTCGGTCCACGGACGTTTCGGCTCCCCGCAAATTTGCGGAGATCGCTGGGGGGTCTCGCGGTGAGGCGGGAGGGTTGTGTCGGTACGGTTATGCCTCCATTGGCCCGCAAATTTGCGGTTATAGTTGGCTTTCACTGTGACCCTTTTTTGTGTCATCTTGTTGCCTGATACTATATTGGTGTATGCACTTTCCTGGTGTTATGGACCCTGCATGTGAGGTGTTGAGTGGTGGTTAACACTTTCTCCATCTTTGCAGGTTCTGCTTGTGCTCTTCCGCCTCACCCGCCCTCCTCACCTCCATCGGTGCTCCCGGTTTAGAGTGAGTACGACTTCCAGTTTGCATGTGTGTTCCTGTTTACCCATGCTCATTCCTTGGTTTTTATTGGACATTATCTTCACTTACTCCGTCAACGTGCTGCTTATGGTGTGTGTTCTTCCGTTGCAGTAGGGATGCCTTGCTTTCGCCAGGGCTGTGGCTCCCCGTGCTTGGAATGCCACAGGTCCTGCTTACGCCACTCTCAATGTGTGTCCTCTACGGCCTACCTCCCTGCTTTGTGTGGCCCGTGTATGGACCTGGTGGATGTGGTGGACCATCACCCTGGTTCCTCTGACGCGGCAGTGGCCTCTGCGTCCCTTCAGTCTGTGTGGGCGGTGGTCTCCCACCACATTAGGACTGTGGGCCACCGTTCCCCGGCCTTTGTTGACGACCGGATACGCGTCGCCCTGGGCATCCCTGACCCGTCTGGAGGCCGTTTACCTGGCCCTCTCCCTGCTCGGGCCCTCCTCCCTGAGTCCCGTGGTCGGTCGTCACATCGTCGGGTGGATCCCCAGCTCCGTCCACGCTCTCGCTCTCCTCTACTGCCCCTCCTCGTCCTCCTGATCACCTTGACTCCGCCGTTCGCCCTCGTCATGGTTCTCGCCCTGAGGCCGGGGTTAGCGTCTCTGCCCCTGTACGCCCTCCCCTGGCCTCTCCGGATAGGGGCTCTACTACCTTCCGCCCGCTTCCCCTGCACAAAAGACGTCCTCTTCATTTGTCCTCTACGCGCGCGGATGTTCATGCTGTAGCTGGCCCTCTGCTCCCTCCTTCTACTCTGTCCAGGAGGGTCCGCCAGGATGTAGTTGCTTCTCCTCCTCCTACTTCTCCTGCTTCGGTGCCTCTTCTTCTTCCTTCTCGGTCTCGTCCCAAGGTGGAGGTTCCTCCCTCCTCCGCCTCGGTGTCGGACCGCCCTGTTCTCTCAGCCCCGGGGATCCTTGCTCTGTTTCCCCCCGCGGCTCCTTCTGACCTCCTTTCACCCGGCCAGCCTTCCCACTCCCGTCATCCTGCTCCTCTTCCTTCTTCTATCCCTGATCTTCGCTTGCCGGCTCCCCGTGAGGGTACCCCGCCGCCGCTTGACTCGGTAGAGTATAGCGAGGTTTCGGGGTCCCCTTTCTCGGGGGCTGACGTGTCGCTGGAAGAGGGGGATGGTGATGTTTCCCCTTCGGGCGTTAGTGATCGGGGACGAGACCCTCAGGACCGCCACGGCCGTCGTCGCTCGCCTTCTTTGGGCCGGGACGCTGCTGTTTCGTGTTGTGGGTTTCGCTCGCTCTCGCTCACGCTCGCCCCTGCGGGCCGAACTATCTTCGGGGGGGTCGCCTCTCTCGGATCGATTTTCGGCTATGCAGGGGTGGGTTGTGTCACACTTCGACGCGCGCTTGGAGGCGATGCAAGAATCCCTCTTATCGCGCTTCTTGGCGGTGACACAACCTCAGCGCCTCACCCAACCTACCCCTGCTTTGGTCCCCCTCCCCTCTGCGGTGGACCACATTCCTTCTCGCCCTGCTTCTCCGCCTGCCCGGTCGTCGGCTAGTACTGCTCCTGCCCTGGCTCAGGTGGTTGCCCCTGCTGTCTCCCATGCGGGGGTTCTCCGTCTGCTAGGGCAGAGTCCGCGCTTGCCCCTCATCCAAAAGGCCAAGGTCCCGTCGCGGACTATGCCGCTCCTCTATGGCTCCTTGGCTGTTTGGAAGGGGGTGCAGGCCTCCCACCCGGAGCGTGCTACCGACTTCCCGTCAGGTGAGAGGGCCCTACCTTCGGACTGGTCGGTCCAAATTAATGACAAAATGCAGTTCAGGGCGATCAGGGTGGATGGTCAGGTGGCCGACGTGGAGGTGCGGGCTTACCCGACAAGGACTGACCTTCAGTACTTTTCGGTGAAGCCCAAGCCCCCGTCTGCTCCTCGAACTAAGCTCTGGTCAGACTTCAGCCGCCAGGACATCCTTCAGGATGTTCAGTCCCTGGCTGTGTTAACGGGACTGTCCTCCTATGGGACGGGTTTGTGCGACGACGGTAAACCTGGCTTAGCCGTCGTGCTCGATAATCCTCTCCCATTGGAGGCCTGGTTTGCTGAGGCCTTAGAATTTGCCAACCGTTCCGTCGACAGATCTGTTTCAGTCCCTCCCCCAGAGTCGTCACTCACTGCTTTTGCCTCCTCTGGTATCTGTCGGCGGATTGGATGGCAAGTTCTGGTCCTGGATTAGCGCACCCAAACTTGAAATTTGTGCTATTGCTAACCCGTTCTTCTCCCACCCAGATAAGTCCTCTGTCGACAGGGATTTTACCTTGCGGCAGAGGGTGGCGAACTTATTGTCTTGTCTTCTAGGTTCCCTCCAGACGTCTGTTCACCACCTGCGACTTATCGAGGCGACTGCACCTGGCGATCTTCGCGAGGGTTTGGACCACGTTCGGCGGATCCACCTTCAGCTCGCGGTGTCTTTGGTTCCCGAGCTGAAGGCGGTTTTGTGCGAGGCAACTCGACAACGCCAGACGGTAAGGTCCTCGTTCTGCCAGAAAGCCCCTTTGGATATTCGTCAGGGTTTGTTATACTCTGAGCTATATACATCGGGGCTTTTTGCGCAGGATGCTTGGGAACGCTACGCTTCTCTGTCAGCGGACCCTGCTTACGACACGCAAAGACGCGCTGTGTCGCGACCAGGGTCTTCGCAGTCCCGTCCTTCTGTCGGTCCCCTTCGGGGTGCTGCCGCCAATGCTGCCGCCAAGAAAGGGCGCAGGAAAGGGAAGTTGCCGGCCAGAGCGTCGGTTTTCCCGCCTCGCACTTCTGCTCCTGCTCCCTTTCATCCCCGCCGAGAAGGGGCTGGCCAGCCTTCCACTTCCGGGCCGCACTTCGACGGGGTCAGACGCACGCACGACGGACAGGGGATGGGGTGACCCGCCCTTTTCGGCGAGGTGGGGGGGGTAGGGGTGGTCAACGTGGCTCTTATGACCGCAGGGACCGTACCGGGGACCCTCCACGTCAAAAAATGTGTAGGTTCTCCAGGTCGGTCTCCTCCTTGTTCTCCTTCTCCTTCTCGCCTCGCAGAAAGGGTCGCTCACCTCATCTCGGGGGCTCCCACAGGTTATTTTCGCCCTTGCGCCCTTCGGTGGCCGCGAGGGACATGGGGGCGGAAGATTGCACGGAGGGGTCTAACCTGGAGATGGAAGTCCAGACCCCCACTCAGCTCTTGTCAACGAAGCCGGCCTGTCTCTTCGGAGGTGGCCGACGTGATTACATCCATGCACGAGCAGGGAATCGTCAAGGAGGTGAAAGCCGGTCAACCGGTTTTCCTCTCCCGTGTTTTTCTGGTACCGAAGAAGGACTGCGACGCGATGCGACCGGTGGTGGATCTGTCGGCCCTCAACGGGCACATCGTGAACACACGGTTTCGGATGCTGACGGTGCACCAGGTACGACTGGCCCTGCGACCTCTGTCGTGGGTAGTGTCGCTGGACCTCAAGGATGCGTATTGGCACGTTCCTCTCCATCCTCGTTTCCAGCGATTCTTGGCCGTTCAGACTTCCGATCGTGTGTTCATGTTCGACAGACTTCCCTTCGGTCTCAACATCGCGCCGCGGATCTTCTCGAAACTGGTGAAGCAGGCTCTGGATCCTCTCCTCAGGAGCGGCCTCCAGATCCTGTTTTACTTGGACGACTGGTTGATAGTTTCAGACACCCTAGAACAGTGCGTCCACGACACCCTCACAGTAGTTCGACACATCACACAGTTAGGGTTCAAAGTCAATATTCCCAAGTCACGCCTGACCCCGTCGCGTGTCGTGACGTGGGTAGGTCTCGAATGGGATCTGTCCAACGCTACGGTAACCCAGAGTCAGCCAAACGCGGTGAAACTTCGCAGGAAGGTCTTCGCCGTGTTGCACTCGGTCTCCCTCACGAGGAGGATCTGGGACTCGTTAGTGGGTTCACTGAATTGGGCTGCTCTGACCATTCCCTTAGGGAGGCTCAAGCTGCGCCGCCTAATCCTCATGGGCAACAAGGTGTTTCCGTTGGCCCCTATGGATCGGCTCATGCCGATCCCGCGTACCATTCACAGACACTTAGGACACTGGGTTGCTCGGGGCACGCACGCTCTCTGCGGCTGTGCCCTGGACCTCCCCTCCGCCGACGATCTGGGTGGATACGGATGCGTCGAGCGAGGTAGGGTGGGGTTACCAATCCAACCTGGGACATCAACATCACGGCAGATGGGTGGGACACACACACCTACACATCAATGCCCTCGAACTGTTGGTTCCCTTGTTCTTCCTGCGGGACCACGCGCTGGCCCTTCAGGGCCAGTCGGTGGCCTTCCGGATGGACAATCAGACAGCTGTCCACTGTATCCAAAAGCAGGGGTCCTCCAGGTCTTTGACTCTGTTGGGGATCTCCGAGAAGTTGTTCTTCCTCGCGAACCGACACAACATCTCCCTGCACGCCTCCTACCTGCCCGGGACTGCCAACCTGTGGGCGGACGCCCTGTCGAGAGGACAGGGCGTTCTTGTAGAATGGGCGATGAAACAGACTGTATTCGACGACCTCGCGGCTTCCTGGGGTGTTCCGGAGGTCGACTTGTTCGCATCGAAGGAGACGCGCAAGTTGCCTCGGTACCTATCCCTCCGGACTCGTACTCCGGAGGGGGGTCCGGACGCTTTCATGGAAGACTGGAGCAGGTGGCAGTCGATATACATATTTCCGCCACCAGACGCACTGTTGATGTGCAAAGTCCTCGCGAGGCTGCGGCTGTACCGCGGCAGAGTCTGGCTCATAGCTCCTCTGTGGCCGGCCCAGGCTTGGTACTCCCAGTTGAAGCGGTGGTGCCCGAGTCCGGTCCCTCTCCCTCTCTCACACTTCCACTTGAGCCAGGTTGGAGACCTACGGACCTCGTTGGCCTTCGCATCGTGGATGTTCGTGAGGCACGGTGGCTCCCAGTCCACGGACGGGACCTGACTGACTTCCTGAAGCGTTCATGGACGACTTCGACTTGGGGGACTTACGAGTCCCACTGGAGGTCTTTTACTAGGTGGATACAGGACTCTCGCCAGACTGTTAGCTCTCCTTCCCTCGTCCTACACTACTTGTTTCACCTCTTCCGTACACGTCGCTTTCAAGTCAACACTATACGTAACCACTTGTCTGCCATCCGGGAGGTCTTTGAGTCCGTCACTGGGCTGGTCGTTCCACCGAAGGAGCTGGATTCCTTCATGAAGGCTGCCTTCAGGGAGCGCCTCCGCGCCAGATCCCTCCTCAGTGGGATCTGGGGCGTGCTCTGGACCTTCTGGCTTCACACACATATACACGGGATACTACACCGGTTCAGTTGCTGGAGCGTACACTCTTCCTTGTCGCTCTGGCCACTGGGGATAGGGTGTCTGAACTAGCTGCCATGTCGCGGTCCCAGGAATGCATGCGCTTCTCCCCGTCCTTGAATGTCGTCACGTTAGCCCCCTCCCCTCATTTTATTGCCAAGAATGAGAGAGAGACCCACGTTTTCAAGCCTTTCACCATCCAGGCTTTAAAGCGTGGGCATACTCACCATGTGTTGTGCCCGGTGCAGGCCTTGCACTCCTATGTTGAGTCTGTGGCTCCGACTTCGGGTACTGCTGTGTGGGTGTCTCCTCGGACTGGTAGGCGTCTCTCGAAGGTACAGATAGGACGCCACATTTGTCGGGTCATTCGTGCCAGTAACCCTGCTTGTCGGGGTTCTGCGCACGATGTGCGGTCCTTTGCTGCCTCCTTACGGTTCCTGCAGACTCGTTCGTTGCCTGACGTCGCCTCGGCGGGTTTGTGGTCTTCTGTCCATACCTTCGTCTCCTCCTACCTCTCCATGTCCATTGTTAGACCCCCTCGGCCTGTGATAGCTCTCGGGAGTCGTGTTTCCTAGGGCTCTCGCGCAGTTGCCTGGTCTTCCCCCCTAGTCACTCTTTCTTTTACTTTGTTTTCTTTAGAAAAGGGGGGAGGGAAGTACGGGTTTGCAACACTGGATTGCAAGTTTGGGATTATGTTATATGTATACAGTACATAAGTGTTTTGCCTCATTGAAAATTGTGTTTTATTTTTGTGATCCATGTTTTTGTTCGTTTTGGAAGAAAAGGGATTTTGTGTACAGTACTTTTTGGTTTAAGACAAGTCTATGGTTTTGCATTACTATGAATGACGGGCACGTGTTAAAACTGCTCTTTTTAGCTACTCCTCAGTTTTTCACTCTTTTATTAAACTCTCTTGTTTAAATTGTGTTTCTTTATCATTCATAATTTTGTCTTATGCATTGTTTTTTTTTGGTATGTTTGGGCTTGGATGTCCTCCTCCTATTTGTTATGCAGCCTTGACGTTGGATTTGCCAAGACTACTAACAAATTGGGAGGTTTGACGTACCTCCCAACCTACCAAATAGGAAAACCTACTATTTGGTAGTAGTCTTGGAAAATCCAACGTACATAATACCCTCCCTCACGCCGGACCCCTGCCCATCCGCGTTCTTCTGCTGACGTGAGATGTGATGACAAGAGAGGGTCGCTCATGCGCACGTTCGACAGGGATCTGCGCATGACGGAACACGGGATGGGCCTTGAGCGGTAACTAAGGTAAACCCCTTTTTCTTCTCTTCTATACTTTTTTCACCTTCGGTGGTAGTTTTGGTTAATGTACAACGTCTCCTAGAGCAAGATAAGGAGTAGACTCTAGACGTTTTCTTTTTAACCGCGGTTGGAATGACGACATAGCAGTCAAAATAGACAAGTCGTCATTGCAATTAGGTTAATAGCCTTGACGTTGGATTTTCCAAGACTACTACCAAATAGTAGGTTTTCCTATTTGGTAGGTTGGGAGGTACGTCAAACCTCCCAATCCACAAAGATAAATAAAGTAATGCGTATAAACAAAAAGGAACCAGCTGTCGTGAACCCGGGAAATTCAAACTACGGTATAGATACCAGCTAGGATTCATGACACATACCTTCATTCAGCTTGAGAATGGTGAAAACCACATCCTTCTATGTTTATCACCATGAGAGCCTCAAGCAATAATTCCACCGCTTGAGCATGTGTGCGAGTAAAAATGTATCAATACTCGTCTGTGTGTGTGTGTGACGATCACGTGGACTGGGAATGCCTCAGACCAAGGTCACACAAACCCCCTCAATCTCAATCAGACCTAGACTAAATGTGGAGCCGCGCAGCAAAATGGAATCACGTGAGATGTAGGGGGGTGGGGAGGAGATGGTTAGGGGTGCTTTTGGGTGGGGGAGATGGTTTAGGGGAGTAGGGAGAGACTTGGAGGTGTGCAAGAGGGGTTGGGCATGGAACTTAGTTCAAGAATGAGGGGTAATAACGAACCTTCTAAACTCGATCTGATTTTTACAAAAGATCCTCACGAAATTAGTGATATAAACTATTTATGTCCTGTAGGTAAAAGTGATCACCTATTACTAAAATGGAAGTTGACCTCGAGTAATGCCAATAGATTAGACAATAGCTACATAAATGACAGATTAAATTATAGTAAAGCTGATTATGTATCCTTGAAAAGATATTTAGAGGGAGTAGATTGGGATCTTATTTTTAAGGAACAGGACGTACAAGGTAAATATAGTAGATTCCTCGAAATTTATAGAGTAGGAACCAATCTGTTTGTCCCAAGATATAAAACTGGAAATTTTACTAAGCAGAAAGATTGGTTTAATTTGAAATGCAAAAGAGCTTTGGGTAGGCGTGATGCAGCTTGGGCTAGATTAAGAAGAAGGAACACTGAGAGTAATCGGAATAAATATAAACAGGAGAGGAATAGATATGTTAACATAATTAGGCAAGTTAAAATGAACTATGAGAAGAACATAGTAAATAAATGTGAAAGTGACCCTAGAATATTCTTATAAATATATAAACAGTAAGTTGAAGGTAAAGAAACAAATTACTAAATTAAGAGTTGATGCTAGGACGTATGAAAATGTATCGGACATGTGTGAGGTAATGAATAACAAATTGGGGTCAGTTTTTACTAGAGAGGAAGGTTTTGACGAACCACAGGCGGGAGTACTGGAGAGTGGTCTTAGTAAGATTGAAATAACTAGAGATGAGCTGTTATCTGCGATGAGAGGACTTGAAGTAAGGAAAGCTATGGGACCGGATGAAGTGTCTGCCTGGGTTTTAAAGGAGTGTGCAGAGCAATTAGTGGAGCCAGTGAGGGACATAATTCAAGCTTCCTTAGATAAAGGACAGGTTCCTGTTGAATGGAAAAGAGCTAATATCATTCCGATATACAAGAATGGAAACCCTGAGGACCCTCTAAACTATAGACCCGTTTCACTTACTAGTATTGTATGCAAGATTTGTGAAAAGCTAATTAGGAAGAGATGGATGAAAATGTTGGAGAGAAAGAAGATAATAACTCCAAAGCAATTTGGATTCAGAGAAGGGACATCTTGTGTTACCAGTTTGCTATGTTATTACAGTAGGGTGATAGATGTACTCCAAGAAAGAGGTGGATGGGTGGACTGCGTCTACTTAGACCTTTCCAAAGCATTCGATAAGGTACCACATAAGAGATTGTTATCTAAGCTTGAGACGCTAGGATGTGTCAGGGGGAGTTTGCTGAAATGGATGGAGAGCTATTTAACAGATAGGGAAATGAGGACCAACATTAGAGGAACTTACTCATCGTGGCGGAAAGTTGAGAGTGGTGTGCCACAGGGATCTGAGTTGGCACCTCTCATGTTCCTTATGTACGTGAATGACCTGCCGATAGGCATAAATTCCTACATGTCAATGTTTGCAGACGACGTAAAAATTATGAGACAAATAACAAATAAAAGTAGTTGTGAGGAGCTGCAAGGGGATTTAGATAAAATATATGAATGGAGCACCAAGTGGAAAATGAAATTTAATATAAGTAAATGCCATGTGTTAAATATGGGAAGAAGTGTGAATAGACCAAATTGGGAGTACAGGATGGGAGATAATATAATTAGCAAGGCCGAAAAAGAAAAGGATATAGGGTTGATTATACAAGATAATTTGTCGCCAGAGAAACATATTAACAAGCTCTTTAGCGGAATGTATGCAATGGCCGGGAATATGAAAGTTGCTCTGAACTACTTGGATGAGACCATGGTAGCGAAAATTATGAAGAGTATGATTAGACCAAGATTGGAGTACGCAGCAGTGGTGTGGTCCCCGCATCTAAAGAAGCATATTCACAAGTTAGAAAGAATCCAGAGAGCAGTTACTAGATTGGTTCCAAGTCTCAGAGAACTGCCATATGAAGGGAGGCTAGACAAATTAAATCTACCGAGTTTAAATGAGAGGAGAGAGAGGGGAGACATGATAATGATGTACAAATGCACCCGGGGGCTGGATAGGGAGGATATATTAATTATGGATACAGGAATAACTAGGCCACAGCTACAAAGTAAAAAGACCTACCTGCAAGAACGATATCAGGAAGTTTAGCTTCCCCTATAGATGTATTGACAAATGGAATGGGCTGGAGGAGGAGGTGGTAGGGGCAAGGAACATCCATATTTTCAAGAACAAATTGGATAAAAAGTAGACTGAGAGACGGGACAACACGAGCTTAGCTCAACT
>CM064511.1:23117469-23170442 GCA_032716605.1 Paralithodes platypus | reverse complement strand
TATCTGCATCATCTGAGCAATCGTTTGAGATAATGTGTCCCAGGTATTTTATTTTGTTTACTTCTTGAATAATTTGATTATTGAGTGAGAAATTTGGCAGTTTACTTTTATACAGTAATTTTGATCTAAATATAAGAACAGCACTTTTCAGTGGGTTGAATTTAACACAATGTTTACTACCAAAAGATTCACATATATCAAGAAGTTTGCTCAGACCCGCAGAAGACGGTGCAATAATGACCAGATCATCAGCATACATGAGATGGTTGATGATTTTATTCCCACCATAACATCCAATCTGCTCTTTATTCAATGTATCACTTAATTCATCCATATATACATTGAATAAGTAAGGTGAGAGAATACTACCCTGTCTCACTCCATTGGTTACTGTAAAGGAATCCGAAATAATGTTACCCCATCTTACATTAAATGTTTGATTGGCGTACCAGTACTTCAAGATTCTCAGTATATAGGATGGCACTCCCCTTGTTGCTAATTTATCAAACAGGATATTGTGGCAGACTCTGTCAAATGCCTTACTAGCATCAAGAAAGCATGCAAAAATAGAGCTGTTCATTTTGATGTACCCATCCACTAGCTCCTTCAGAGTGTAGATGCAATGGTCCGTACCACGATTCTTTTTAAAACCAAATTGATTACTATTAGTTGAGATATACACTGAGATTCTGTCTAAAATGATTAACTCTAGTATCTTACTTACAATACTGGCAAGGGCAATAGGTCTATAGTTGTCTTTTGATGTAATTTTGCCAGCCTTGTCTTTAATTACTGGTATCAAGGTAACGGACATCATAGATTCTGGTGGCAAACCATGGATTAGAAAGCTGGTAAAGCAACTGCTGAGTTTCTCCAAGAGGAGAGTGGAGGAGTACTTCAAATGTTCAGCATATATACCATCAAAACCACAGGATTTGTTAGCATCTAGCCTACTTATTGCAGCCTTGATTTTTTCACTTGTAACTTTAATTGTGTCATATTTTTCTTCTTTGTTACACTCTGTTGTAGCAGCAATGGTATTTCCTTGGTGCCCAACAGAGTTAAACAAAGTTTGGTAATGTGTTTTCCAAAGATTGGCTATGTTATTAGTACCAGAGATCCCATCTACACTAACGGGTAGAGGTGTGCAGCTATTATGCATTTTTTTAATATCCTTCCAGAAGGCCAATGTGTCTTTGCTAGCAAAGTTTTTGGCCAATGCTTCTCTTCTTAATACATTTTCATTGTTTTTTATATATCTGATTGCATACTTGCATCTAGCCTTTAGTCTGGTGAACATGTCAAAAATGGGTCCCTGTCTCGGTTTGTTATGATCCAGCCATACACTACGAGCATCTCGGGATGCCTGGTAATATATCTATGAAGTGGCTATCTCTTTGCCCCAGTAATTCATATAACCATTCCGGAGTTGAGAGATTCCAGAGCCGGCAGACTCCGTGGCAGAGAAGACTAATAGTAATAGAAGCATCTGTCCATGTACAAGTCCTAACGTGCACCTTATAACCTTCATACAAATTCGTGGGTATATAAGTGTGTAGCCAGCACCGATCGTCAAGAGATCCGACTTGAGAACTTCCTACATTTTGGACCACCTGGACGGCGAGGAACCAGTCGTTAGCCCCCAACATCACCGGAAGCAAGATAACCAGGACCAGACCTACAAATACTATTCAAGATTCAAGTTACTAGTACTAAGTGTTATAGTACCAGTTTGACACTCACTTATTAACTTTCTATGAAGTGGCTATAACCTTGCCCAGTGTAACTCATATTTAACCATTCCATTTGGGACGTACTAAGCATCAGTGTTCATTAATTAACAGGCGACATTGACTCTCGTAATTACCTTACTCAGATGTTAAAACTCTAGTGATATCTAACGTTCGCCCACTGATTTGTGTTTCTACGTAATTCTGCCATAAGAATATAAACCTTAGATCAGTACCCCCATGAGGTACTAGAGATTCCGTGTTCTATAATATACGCGTGTCTAATCCTAACTGTGAGCTGCTACTTGGGCACGCGACCAGCCAGTAAGAGATCAAATCAGTGAAATTGAATTACATGAATATATTGAGGTCTTCCAGTAAAATAAAACTTGCTAATTAAACCCATGATCAGAAGAGTATACCTGAACATTGGTAGTGGGAGACTAGGCTCCATCCAGATCCACTAATGCTAGCAGTTCCCTTCTATTAATTGTTTTGTACGAGAATTACTATCTTTCCATGCTCTTTATTTACTTACTTCAATAAACGTGAACTTATGTCGTGTTACCGTGTGTTTATTTTGTGTTCTCTATTCCTCATACCTTGTATTGTGCATGCAGCCTTATATACCCAGTCATTTAGAACTCACATTACCCAAGTAAAACCTGTAGAAAAACAAGGCATAACATTGGCGGCAGCGGTGGTTCTTGATTCGGATAAAAGGTTGCATTACACTGCAAGTTTGAAACAGTAGAAGCATGGGAACATCGCAAAATTGGCAGCTACTCACACACATTCCCAAGTATGATGTAAACACGTATGATATCGCCACTTACTTAGACATAATAAAGCCAGTGTACGATGAGGCATTTCAAAATGACAATGACAAAACGCCGTTGCATTTTCGCACATTATACAGTTGGGAGAAGCCGTTTCCCAAATTGTTGATAAGCTTACCTGGAACAATTTTCTTCGCCAAATTATGAAACAGGTAACGCCAGAGCTTACCTGGAACCAGTTTCGATCCCTCGTGATCCGGACCTTAGATCCACTTTTGGGTTCCCCCGTCGCCCCCAAAATAATAAAAGTCGACGAGATCAAGTATGGAGGGGATATAAATGTGACCCTCATACAACTCTACAGATACGTGAGGACCACGTATACCTCTGAAGATGACGAGCAACAAAATGAACTCTTATTCACCGCATTATTAAACATCCTTCCACCCCACATCACCGCCCATCTCGACCAGTACGGCTTATTCGAAGAACATATGCTCTCCATCAGAGAAGAATGCCTACTCAGTTCGATGAATCCCCTATCCAACCCTTCAGCCCTATCCAAGAAAGTAATGTATTCCCCACTGAACACTACCATTGATAAGTCCCTCCATCTCCCTAAAGAAAACTCTGTGCACCCTTCCAAAATGACTTCCGGTGAAAGTCCAACCCCAGTGCACTCTTCCTTGCCTCTATCCTCTCTGACCATCCCTAAATTTTCCCTGCCCAGCCATCCACCAACGATCATCTTCCATCAATGGTGTTACACCCATAACCCCATCCTTTTTCTATGCCTGCCAACAACCACAGCACGTAGAATGATCACCCCCACAGTAACCAATCTTTTTCAAATTCACCCTAAAAAATGCTGCTCAACAACCTGTCACGCCTCTCACTTCCTCATATTCATCACCTGTCCGCCCATCAACACTTTCAACCTCCACCAATAACCCCTGTTCTACACCTAACTCTTCCCCCACCAACCCTCCGCAGTCCCCCAACAAGTCCCATTTTCTAGCTATGCCTACTTATGTACCAAAACATGTTTTCCCCATTGCCCCAGAAATGTTAAGCTATTCCAAAAACAACAAAATTCCCCTTGTGACAGTTTTCCGTCAGTAGCTCCCTTCCACCCCCACACAATTCACACCCCTAGAAAACTTCAAACCCCACACTTGACTCGCCCTCTCATGTCAAACAAACTCACCAGTCCCAGATAACCTCTAACCAGACCGTGACTGCCACCAAGAAAATTCCCCAAATTCGTCCTGTTAACAACCCCAAATCATACATCAGTCCTCTGCCAATAACCCGGTCTACACCTAACTCTTCCCCCACCAACCCTCCGCAGTCCCCCCAACAAGCCCCGTTTTCTAGCTATGCCTACCTATGTACCAAAACAGGTTTTCCCCCTGCCCCCAGAAAAGTTTAGCTATTCCACAACAACAAATTCCCCTTGTGACAGTTTTCCGTCAGTAGCTCCCTTCCACCCCCACACAATTCACACCCCTAGAAAACTTCAAAACCCCACACTTGACTCGCCCTCTCATGTCAAACAAACTCACCAGTCCCAAATAACCTCTAACCAGACCGAGACTGACACCAAGAAAATTCCCCAAACTCGTCCTGTTAACAACCCCAAATCAGTACATCACTCCTCCCTCAATAACCCATGTCCTATGCCTAACTCTGTCCCCACTAATCCTCCCCAGTCCCACATAACCTTTAACCAGACCGAGACTGACACCAAGAAAATTCCCCAAATTCGTCCTGTTAACAACCCCAAATCAATACATCAGTCCTCTACCAATAACCCCTGTTCTACACCTAACTCTTCCCCCACCAACCCTCCGCAGTCCCCCCAACAAATCCTGTTTTCTAACTCGCTCACCTCTCACCACCCTGACCCTCTCACACGCGCCGTTAATCCTCCCCTCACGCGTGACGACCTAGGGACCCAACCGAGCCAGCCAATTCAGACAGGCCCAAGCCCGCAGGGCTAAGCAGCTCCAGGCTGCACCTATATACCCCTTCTAAACTGACCATATTTCCACACCTCACGTACACTACCCCCTCGTGTCCTACACTCCTAACTACAAAGATGATGAACAGGAATATACATTCATATTAAAAACACCCATGCCCTGTCCCTACGTTGAGCCAATGCCAACACATCAGACAGCCATAATTATATCTATGTATGTTCTTACATCCGAGAAGTAGATGTTATATCTTAGTTAAAAACACCCACGCCTGTCCCTAGACCTCGTATATCATTTCCCATGACGAGTATAGATATATGTAACCCGTGCTCAGTCGCCCCCTTGCATTGTTCCTCTAGTAACTAAGTGTCTCTATAATATTAACTGCCACCAGTATTGATACGACATAGCGGCACTGTCCTTGTGTCGTATTGTGCCAAGCACAGATCAACCAGGTTTCATCACCTTATTAGGACGACGACTATAATGTCGTCGTTCATCGATGTATGCAATCCTTAGTTAAGTATTAATATTAACATTCCCTAACATATTGTCTTGCCAGACTAAGCTTTCTGAAGACCCATCGCCCCATAAATCTATGTATTCAATCCTTAGGTTAAGTATCTTTATCCGCCATTGTGTTCACCTTTTTTTCCATTACTTTTCCACAATTGTCATACGTCTTCCACTTGCCTCCTTCGTATCCACAGTCCACACTACGCCAATTTGCTTCGTGTCATGCACCCCTTACCCAACCAGGAATTGTATAGATAACCTTGTTACCAGTATCTGTCATAAGTACCTCGAAACAATAACTAACCCCCTACGAACTGCCGCTTTTTTTGGTATATTATTTCATAGAAACGCAGTTCCCAGGGACAACTAGACGTGCAAAAGCGTGTCAAATAATAGGTCCATAACCTCGTATGTACGAGGAAATAATACACCATGTTTTTCCTTACTTTCTCCACAAGTCACGCACACACCTACAGTTAACCACAGGGTAAGACTGTGCGCACCTATGATGATTTTGGGACCTATTGCCAATTTCGATAAAAAGTACATCATCGTGTAGGGAATGTTTGCGTGCATCGGCCCATATATTTGACCCCCCAAAAATGTTGGGGGGGGTAGGGGAACGGTCCGTAGTTGAAAAATGTGGAGCGAATGGCACCGCGCGGCTAGATTGTCATCGAGCGGCGAGATTTCCCTGCCGAATATTTACGCGCGCAGGGCATAGAAGGAGAGGGAGGAGGGGGTGGGTTACCGCGTATTATCACGTATATCTCCTTTTTCGAGCCCTTTTAGGCTATTTAGAGTATGTTACGTGTGTAGGGCACCTATAACAATACATATGCCTCATAGTGACCAAAAATTGCAATATATAAGGGAATTATAAGAGAATATTTAGGCGGTAATGAAGATGTGTTGGAGGTTTGGCGGCAATTTATGAGCTGAGAGTGTGGTTTACGCCATACATATCACGTATATCTTGTACGTAGAGCACTGTCACGCTATAATACAGACTTGTACGTATGTATACGTGCCATATATCAAAATTATACCGCATATAAACCAATTCATGCGATATTTACGCACATTATCAATGCGTTTCTATGCGTGAACCAAGGTGTGAGTGAGTTGTGGTGGGAATGAAAGGGGGAGAGGGTGTGTTACGCCATAAATATCACGTCAATCTTGTATTTAGAGCACTCTCATGCTATAATAAAGACGTGTACATATGTAGGCGTCCCATATAACAAGGAATATACCGCATATAGCCCAATTGATGCGATATTTACGCAAATTGTGAATGTGTTTCTAGCAGACGGAAGCCTGAAGGGCTTGGGGGTGGGGGGGGGGGGAGGGAGGCATGCAGGGGTGCAGTGAGTGAGTGAGTCGTGGAGAGATGGAAGTCAGGCAGATCTCTAGATAGATAACCAGCTTAGTGATAATTGTGGAGGCGCCCCAGGCGTATTGATGTTTGGTATTTTGACCCTTATGTCTACAGATGGCTGGTGTTCGTTGCCATCAACAGGTCTACAATAACATGAGTCAGGAATGGAGAGAGAGAGAGAGAGAGAGAGAGAGAGAGAGAGAGAGAGAGAGAAACTGAGACATGCGTATGTCGTACATCTAAATGGACTTCAGAATGCATTTTTATGCAAGCAGACATTGCATTTTAGACACATGTGAAGTACCACAGAAACATGTAGGCCATTGACTGTAAATAAAGTACTATATTTATAGACCACCAGCGACGGTGCTGAGTCAACACAGGCAGATTGCCTGTTGTGATAGAGGGCTAAATATAGACGGGTGTCTCCTTACACCTGCGAAAGGGTAGATTGCCACCAGAGAAACGTTTACTTATTTATTTCGAAGTAATATGCAATCTAAATGTATATTCGAGACCTACTGCAATTATTTGTATGACAGTCATGACTATGTATAATCCAATATACGCGCGTAGGCGAGACATAAGAAAGCTGGTTGAGCAATTTTCGACACCCACACAGTTATTATTCATTTTTATTTACAATATTATACACTACAAATGTATTTGTGAAGAGTATTTTATCCATTATTGTATTTATACCAATTTTGTTCCCAGACAGAGCTGCTGTAGCTGGAGAATCAAGGAGCGGCAAGGGTCACCTCGTGACCGCCTGACCGTGTGAAAATGAGTGGAGTCACACTGAGAGGGGCAATTTTGCTGAGTGTTTGGGCAATTTTTGACAGAATAAAGTGAGATAATTACTAATTCTTGACAGAGACAAACTATTATAAACCTTGGCATGATATAATTGATAATCCCATCAATTTACAAACGTAGATTGGTGGGATAATTCATTTTTCTTTGTGTATTGTCATTCCGATTGTACACACGAAGTTTTGAGTGATATTTGGTATGAGCTCCTGTGGCATGGTTGGTAAGGTCGCGGACTGGAAAACTCAAAGTGTCGTAGGGTAGTGGGATCGAATCCAGGAGGGGGTTATGGGGAAGGTTTTATATTGTCTAGAAAAAAATTTATAAATTTTTTTTTTACAAGATCATGCCATTGTATTCAAACAATATGAAATTCATAGAATATCATATTGTAAGAATACAATGACATGACCTTGTTTCTTTTTTTTCTTTTTTATTGTTTTATTTTATTACCATAGTAGGTTTGACATGATTTATTGAAACATATTTATTTTTGTACAATTCATTTGAGGTAAGAAAATAATTATATACACATTACTTAGGCTAATAACAAACATATATATTGATATACTAAAAAGAGGCATATTACATGTAAATCTTTGAAACTTATAAACTAAATAATGAAACATACAATTATATAATGTAAAAGCTATATCACAGGACATCTTTGGAACTTATACATTATATAATATATATGTTACATAATGAGGTAGCGTGATCAATTAGGTCAGGTCAGGTAAGGTAGGGCGCGAGTCCAGGGCAGGCAGGGCAGGGCAGGAGGCGAGTCCAGGGCAGGGCACGGGGCGAGTCCAGGGCAGGGCAGGGCAGGGCAGGGGCCGACACTCAGTAGTTCTTGAAGGTGTGGTAGTCCCTGAAGCAGTCACCCAGGCAGAGTGCAACTTTGCACTCGGCGCACATTGAGGTGACTCTTTTGGTCACATGGGGTTTCCTCACACTGGAGCTGCAGACGGTGCACTGCACCTGCCTGTGACGAGTGCCAATCAGCTCGGTGTTGGTTGTGTAGTGTCGTTCGACACCCAGCTGGATGCGGTCAGGAACGTGATCCCCACGCCATGCCGTACGTCTGTGAGTGGTGGTGGCATACTTCTCCAGGAGTTGGTAGGAGACGTTGTACACGAACTCCCGGAATTTCAGCTTCTGGTTTGGGGCCATATCCTTCTTCACCAACCACAAGTTGTAGGCTTTCAGCATCGTTATGTCAACTAGGTGGAGGAAGAGCTTGTGATACCACTTCACAGTCTTCCTCAGACACTCAACACCTGACAGCTGACAGTCAGACTTGTCCACCAGGCGCATGTTTTTGGTGTAGTCCACTACCATGTCGGGCTTGTAGATTGTCTTCCTGGTTCGGTAGTGGATTTTGCCAGAATCCACCTGGGCACCTGTGTGGACGGTGGAAAGCAGGTGGACGTCTCGCTTATCCTTCCACTTCAGGGCTATCAGTTTCCCACACTTCTCGAGCTGCTTGTATTTCTGCCCCTTTCGTCGCCTTCTTCGCACATGCCTCTCGCGGTGTTCCTTGGCCAGGTCGTCTTCTGAAGGTGTGTCACTGGAGGAGGCATCTGTGAGAGGAATGACATCACCTGTGAACTTTGGCATAAACTTTCTTGTCTTTCTGACAGTCCCACATGACCCGTTTGGTTGTCATAAAGAAACTGGCAGAGAGCAGGAGAAGTATACCAGTTGTCAGTGTAGATGATGTGGCCTTTGCCCAGGTAAGGTGCCAACATTTTCCTGACGATGGCACCTGACATGCCCATGGGGTCATTGGCAGCGGCTTTCGGTATGTCAATGTCAGTGCCTGTATACACGATCATGTCAAGCACTATTCCAGTTTCACAGTCGCACAACACGAAGAGCTTGATTCCGAACCTATGCCTCTTCAAGGGGATATACTGCTTGAAAACAAGACGTCCTTTGAAGAGCACGAGCGACTCATCAATCACCAAATTGAGGAAGGGGTAAAAGTATTTCCTATACCTCTCCAACAACATGGTGAACACATCCCGAACTTTCCATATCCTGTCAATCCTGTTAGGATTTTCGTTGTCTGCAAAGTGCATAAATCTTAGCAGCAACAAAAATCTGTCACGAGTCATGAACTTATTGAAAGTTGGGGTGGCGATGAGAGGGTCGTGCTTCCAGTAGTGTTGCAACACATGCTTCTTGATCAGAGGCATGAGGAACAACAAGGCAAAGAACGTCAGAAATTCTGCCACAGTCGTATCCACCCAGCCTCGTATTCTCGCTTTTGGAGAAAGGACGTCCAATCTGCCAAACACCCACCTGTAGTAGGCGTTTGTTTGGGCAACGATGTACGTCATTACCTCCATGTCGAAAAAAAAGCGAGGAAGAGGCGCTTTCGTTCGCTTGATCATCACAGGGCCAGTTTGTCATTGTTCCTGACGTCCAGGATGATGAACTGGGGCACGTCAGGTACAAAAATTGACCCCGTCAGGTGACCAATCGAAACGAAGGCATGCAGGATCGGAATGTCGTCTGAGGCGTCGTCTTCTTCTGCGTCTGAAATATCGCTTCCATGTCGCGATTACAGCACTTCCTCATCATTACCCTCCTCTTCACTCGACAGACGATGCCCTTCCTCTTTTCGGTCACCGACGTCGTGACTCACTCCCACTGTCCCACTCCAATCCCCCCACCCTTGGTCCCGTGCTAGGGCTTCGTCGTCGAAACCCGGGCTGCCAATGTCCTGCGAATCACCATCAAACAGCAGGGCGGCATACTTAGATGGTGTAAGATTTTTCCGGGTCACTTTGGCACGTGCGGGAGTCTTAGGACAGGGACAGCAGAGGTGGTGGCAGGGGCGGCGGCAGATGGGTGGTGGCAGGGGCGGCGGCAGGGGCGGCGGCGGCGGCAGGGGCGGGCCGGCGGCAGGGGCAGCAGTGGTGCGTGGCTTGATGGCAAGATGGGATGGTGGTGCCTGTCGCCCTTTCTCTCTGTTCCTTGGGGAGGGGCGGCAGGGGCGGCAGGGGGCAGCAAGGGGCGGCAGGGGGCGGCAGGGGCCGCAGGGCCGGCAGGGACACCAGGGCCAGCAGTCCGGCTTTCACAGTCGCTTTCCCTCTCCCTTTCCCCTTCCCGTTCCATGTTCCTTGGGCAGGGGCGGCAGGGGCGGCAGGGGCAGCAGGGGCGGCAGGCCAGGGCGGCAGGGACACCAGGGCCAGCAGTCGCTTTCCCAGTCGCTTTCCCTCTCCCTTTCCCCTTCCCCTTCCCCGCTCCTTGGGCAGGGGTGGCAGAGGCGGCCCGGGAAGCAGGGGCGGCAAGGGCGGCTGGCGGGGCAGCAGGGGCAGCTGGGCCAGGGGCGGCTGGTGGTGGTGGTGGTAGGGGCACTGTGGCTGGCGTACGGGTTCTTTCCCTACGCCCGTGCCTTTAATTTTTCCTGCCCCGCAGGTAATGCAGCCCTAGGGCGGCCTCCTGCGTCGCTGGTACCGGTGGCAGGGGTGGCAGGGGTGGCAGTGGTGGCAGTGGTGGTGGTAGTGGTTGTTGCAGTGGCCTGGGTCTTGGTGGCAGTGTCCCGAAAGACCAATGACCTCTGTGCCATTGCCCTGCTTGCACGTGTTTTACGTGCTTTTGGTGCTGGTGATTCGTCCTCTGAGCTGTAGGGCGTGTCGTACTGGTAGCTAGGGTCTTTGGCAGCCACCCTCTGCCTTCCACGGCGGCTAACACCACCAGAAGGAGGGCTGGTTGTCATCAGGGAGCGAGCGTGAGGGACGTGTAGGCTCCATGACTAGTGCGTGGTTACTGGCGCGGTGGTGCTTGCACGAGTGCGGGGCGAGCGTTTGGCGGGGTGGTATCGAGAGTTGACATGTAGTACAATACCCACACCAATTTTCAGCCGCCTGGCTATAAACGCGCGGTTTTGGTACGTGTTCAAAGTCTCTGCTCTTAAGAGTCTACCCGCAGTGCGCCGGGGGAACTCTTAAGAGTCTACCCGCAGCTCCCGGGTTAACCTCCTTCTCCCCCACCGCCCCACACTCCACATGATTCTATCTTTTCCAGACTCATATACCACCCCGTATTTGCATCCCCCGGTAGCATTTGACTAACTTACTTTCACTGTCTTTTCAAACTCCAATATCAATTGTAGCCTAATGCCACCCCCATGCCCAGGGACCTTAGGGGCAAATTTCCCTGTAGCCCCTGAATTTCCCCCCCTCTCATTAAGACACCCGCGCTTCTCGACTCTTGTCCGACCAAGCCTCTCTCTCATACCTCTTGAAGATCCTTGAATTTTCCGTTGCTCACGCTCTCCAACCTTTTATATATATACTCCTATCCAGCCTACCTTCACTTAGTAGGCCAGAACAACATTAGAACTTTACTAACCCCTTGCATGCCATCTATTCTCTTACAACCCATTCACAACCCTACACCCCCTGGTCGTCGGTGCGAGGCTCGCCGCCTCGCCAGTAACTAATTTCTATTGCCATACTTCCAGATAAATGTGGCAGAGTTAACAACCAGTCTCCACCACATCCAACAAGCCATGCAATTAACAACCAACCGAGTACACCCAGCTAGCCAAGGCACCTTCGGTTTTGATATTAAGAACACCCACATCTGTCTCATAAACAGAGGGTTATTACAAACACTGGTGATATGGCAAGCCCCTAGCCACAGCCGCCGGACGACCATCCCAGAGAGAGAGTGCCCGGCTACCCCTTTTTTACCCACCCGAGGAGGGAGACCCCCACCCCCGCGGAGGTATACCTGGCCCCTGTTTTGACTTCTGAGTTATTGCCAGGTAGCACAGGAATTCTTCCTATCAATGAACTAACCATGCATGACTAACACCTTTACTAACCTCTATTAACTCACAATAAACCATTTACCTTTCTTGCATACTCTGATCACTAAATTAGCACCTCAGCTATACCATAGAATGAAGATTGAACAATCTAAGAGAGACGCTCCTATCACAGCTGTGCTCATCTTCCTCGCAAAGTAGATCCAGTCTCTCTCCCCTAAATACTTCCAGTATAGCCAAAATAGTACCTATTACAAAGGCTCAGTTATATTAAAATATGAAGGCTTCCTATAGCCATGTGCCACAACAGTAATCACCATCTTATCTAGTCCCCATATCTATTGAGAGCTCAAATAAGTCCATAAGACTCGAGATCCCTACTGTCTACAGGGTCCAGAACCGAGCCTATAAACCTAGCTCCCGCCCCCAGTCAAATCAGTTGAAAGCTAGACACCAACCAGTGGTCACTACCCTGAAGTTAACCTCTAGCTCTGCCCTTGTGTTGTTCCGGAGTTGAGAGATTCCAGAGCCGGCAGACTCCGTGGCAGAGAAGACTAATAGTAATAGAAGCATCTGTCCATGTACAAGTCCTAACGTGCACCTTATAACCTTCATACAAATTCGTGGGTATATAAGTGTGTAGCCAGCATCGATCGTCAAGAGATCTGACTTGAGAACTTCCTACATTTTGGACCACCTGGACGGCCGAGGAACCAGTCGTTAGCCCCCAACATCACCGGAAGCAAGATAACCAGGACCAGACCTACAAATACTATTCAAGATTCAAGTTACTAGTACTAAGTGTTATAGTACCAGTTTGACACTCACTTATTAACTTTCTATGAAGTGGCTATAACCTTGCCCAGTGTAACTCATATTTAACCATTCCATGTGGGACGTACTAAGCATCAGTGTTCATTAATTAACAGGCGACATTGACTCTCGTAATTACCTTATTTAGATATTAAAACTCTAGTGATATCTAACGTTCGCCCACTGATTTGTGTTCTACGTATTTCTGCCATAAGAATATAAACCTTAGATCAGTACCCCCATGAGGTTACTAGAGATTCCGTGTTCTATAATATACGTGTGTCTAATCCTAACTGTGAGCTGCTACTTGGGCACACGACCAGCCAGTAAGAGATCAAATCAGTGAAATTGAATTACATGAATATATTGAGGTCTTCCAGTAAAATAAAACTTGCTAATTAAACCTGTGATCAGAAGAGAATACCTGAACGTTGGAAGTGGGAGACTAGGCTCCATCTAGATCCACTAATGCTAGCAGTTCCCTTCTATTAATTGTTTTGTACGAGAATTACTATCTTTCCATGCTCTTTATTTACTTACTTCTGTCTTCGTGGTGCGATGCATAATAAGGTGTTGATTTTCGGTGTGAGCATCCTGGATTCGAATCCACGGACTGCCACATGTGTTTGTAAAATTTCATTAATCGATTTTAGGAGTATAGTTGGTTGTTGGAAAGAACATAATAATTCAATAAACGTGAACTTATGTCGTGTTACCGTGTGTTTATTTTGTGTTCTCTATTCCTCATACCTTGTATTGTGCATGCAGCCTTATATACCCAGTCATTTAGAACTCACATTACCCAAGTTAAACCTGTAGAAAAACAGGGCATAACAATTTTACCACACACATCACACTTAAACTTTTTTCTCTCCTGTATGTACTAATAAATGTCTGGTGAGGCAACCCTTCAGACCAAACAGTTTACCACACACGTCACACTTCTTCTTCTCTCCTGAATGAATAATTATATGTGTGGTGACTCCAATGATGAGGTTACATTTCTGACTAAACATTTTACCACACACCTCACACTTAAACTTCTGCTCTCCTGTATGTATTAATAAATGTCTGGTGAGGTAACTCTTAACACACAAAGAGTGGGTGGTGAGGTATTTTACACAGTGCCGCCCAGCGGGCACAATCCCGAAATATTCGCTCATTTTCACTCGCCCTAGCGCCGTTACTATGGCTCAAATCCGAACGAAACGGTCATTTTTAGAACAAGCAACTCTTCGTCTCCCCATAGAAGTCTATTCTGGATGTTGTGAGCGAGTGTGGAGGGTGGGAGGAGGTGAGGAAGAGAGGTTACTTTTTGGTATATATCCCGGGAGCGTTCGGATGCGTTCGCTTTGGCCTGACTTCGGCCTCACGCGCATCTATTATTCCTTCGGTAATCGGTCTTGTTTTCTCTTATTTCTCCTTATTTCTGTATTCTCTCTCTCTCTCTCTCACTCCTCCTGTCTGTCTGTCTGACTCTCTCTCTCTCTCTCTCTCTGGCTCACTCGCTTTCCCTCTCTCGCGCACTCTGTCTCTCTCTCTTTCTCCCTTTCTCATTCGTACACGCTCTGTCTCACTCTCTCTCCCTTTCTCTCTTCCTCATCCGTATATGTAATTCTCATTATTATTTTCTCTAACTAATCACTCTTTCTTTTATCTGCTTGTAATATTTCTGTATTATTATATCTTTTTCACTCTTTCTTCAGTTGTTTCTGTATTCTCTCTCTTTCTCTTCCTCATCCGTATATGTAATTCTCATTATTATTTTCTCTAATCCCTTTCTTTATTTGCTTGTAATATTTCTGTATTATTATATCTTTTTCACTCTTCAGTTCAGTTTCTGTATTCTCTTTCTCTCTCTCTTCCTCATCCGTATAATATTATGTAATTCTCATTATTATTTTCTCTAACTAATCACTCTATTTCTTTTATCTGCTTGTAATATTTCTGTATTATTATCTTTTTCACTCTTTCTTCAGTTGTTTCTGTATTCTCTCTCTTTCTCTTCCTCATCCGTATATGTAATTCTCATTATTATTTTCTCTAATCCCTCCTTCTTTATTTGCTTGTAATATTTCTGTATTATTATATCTTTTTCACTCTTTCTTCCGTTCAGTTTCTGTATTCTCTTTCTCTCTCTTCCTCATCCGTATATGTAATTCTCATTATTATTTTCTCTAATTAATCACTCTATTTCTTTAATCTGCTTGTAATATTTCTGTATTATTATCTTTTTCACTCTTTCTTCAGTTCAGTTTCTGCATTCTCTCTCTCTCTCTCTCTGTTTCGCTTGCTTTGCAGATTTTTTGTTTTGTTTTATGTATAATATTATTTCAACACATTTCCAAATCACCCTATGGGGTAGTGTTGACGACTCATTTTTTTTTGTGGTGTTCCCAGGAGGTGTAATCCACATGTGATTGAGGTAGGCAAAAGGCAGTTATATGATTGAGGTAGGTCAAAGGTAGGTCAAAGGTCAATCATATGAATGATTGAATGACATGAATTCATGAGGTAGTTTGAAATAGATGAATGAATGATTGAATGAAGTTATGAATGATTGGCAAGAAGGGAGGAGGTCTAGAAGTGTCCCAGTGTGTGGTACTCGGTGTAGCAAGGAGAAATGCAGAGTCCCACATTACACTGACTACACATGACCGAGCTTTCCTTCCTGACTTGGGCCCTCCTTGTTGTGTGTTTGCAGACGTGGCACTGCTTCAGTCCGTGCATCCGGTTGGATGCGATTTGTGATGCTGAGCGGGGGCAATACACAATCTTGTGGGTCGCGAGATAGTCCCGGCACTCAAGGCGGTAAGGCAGATTCACGATCGCCCTCGGAGGTGGTAGCACATGTGTGGTTCCGTGCTTCCTGAGGATGGAGTCGATGATGTCCTTGGCGAACAGCCTTACAGAGCTCCTCCTTCCTGTCCGCGTCATCCACAGGTTGTACGCGTTCAGGATAGTGACATCAAGAAGATGGAGTACGACCTTCTTGTACCACTTACAGGTCTTCCTGAGGCAGTCAACAGCAGTGATTTGCATGTCACTCTTATCCACCAACCGCATGCTTATATTGTAGTCCATAACAACGTCAGGTTTGGAGATAGCTACTAGAGTCTTGTCGCGGGTGACAGGGTCCATCTGGTATCTCTTCTTCCCGCTATCTCGCATTGTGGACTTGTGGTAGGTGGAGAGGACATTGACTGGCTTTGTGTCATGCCAACAAATAGCCAGTATACTGTCACTGCTGCTCTTCTTCCGGATGATGTCTCCTTTCCGTGTATTAGGAAATTTGGGCCAGTGTTTCCTGTTTGACCTGACAGTTCCACAGCTTCCCGTGCTCCTTGTAAGGAGATACCTGGCAAGGAGAGGAGAGGTGTAGAAATTGTCGGTGAACAAGATACGGTTGGCATCCAGATACGGCTCCATCAGTGTCTTCACAACCGCCCCTGAAAGACCCAGAGGGTCGTTTGGAATGTCCACATCAGTAGCGGTGTAGATGATGAGGTCCAGCACGTATCCTGTCTCGCAGTCACACAGTACAATGAACTTGATCCCGAAGCGGTGACGCTTCGACGGAATGTACTGCCGGAAAGAGAGATGTCCACGGAAGAGGATCAAGGACTCATCGATCACGACATCCTGAGAAGGTTTGAAAAACCGGCGATACCTGTTCAGGAGGGAGTTCAGGAATGGCCGGATTTTCCAAAGCTTGTCAGCTCCGTGTGGCGCAGTGTTATCTACAAAGTGCAAGCACTTGAGAATTTGTCTATATTGGTCCCTGGGCATGTAGGTATTGAAGACTGGCATTGATCTAATATCATGCATGAGCCAATAATCCAGAACGTTGTGTTTTTTCATGTGGAGCATTAGCATGGTGAGACCCAAAAACACGAGGAGCTCAGGGATATCAATGGGCGTCCATCTCCGCATGTGGGGCGAGGTCATCTCTTCGGAGTGCTGGCTTGCATACAGGTTTGTCTCCCTTACCATGTCCCCGAGCAATTCATCGTCGAAGAATGCCCGGAAGTAGTGATAAGGGGTATCATCCTGTGTGCAGGGAAAGCCAGGCTGGATGCCATTGGTACCTTTATCAAAATGGGGTGGAACCCCAGGCATATCCCGAGGCTGGCAGTCCTCCCACTGAAAGAGAGGTGGCTCGTCCGGCCTCCTGCCCCTCCCGACCCCTCCTGGGGCACCTCATGGGGCACCTCCCGGGGCACCTCCCCAAGCACCTCCCCGACCACTTCCTCAGGTCCTTCCCCGGGCACCTTGCTGTGGCTGTGGCTGTCCCTGTTGTGGCGGTCCCTGCTGTGGCTGTGGCTGTGCCTGCCCGCCATCAGAGTCGCTTGCCGGCGCGGGGGAAATCCTGGCTTCAGGCGAATCGGGAGAGCTTGAGCCGGAGCCGGCATCACTTTCGGCCAACGCCAGCCGACGCCTGGTCCTCCTCGTCCGCTGCATCCCGGGTGGCGTTGAAAACGTGGGAGGAGCATAAACAGCTGGTGTAGACATCGCTGGACCTGGTTGTCCATGGGCGGGGGTAATTGGTAGCTGCACTACCCCCGAGATGTTTGCGAGCTCAACGGGCATCACTGGAGGCTCTGACTAGGCTCGCTGCCTGGATGGGCCTGGCTGTGGGGATAACGATCTTGGTCGTTTGGCCAGTCTGGTGTTGCCTATGAAAATTGTGGGAATGGTATTTCGTATGAGGGATGTGCACAGTGGTGGGGGTGGGCGCGCCGATTTGGCGCTCTGCGCTCTGCGATCCGGTGCGCACTACCAATATAGAGGAGCGCGGAGCAAGGAGCGGCAAAAATCTGAACTCGGAGTGCAGGCGAGGAGCGCAGCTTGAATTTTGCGCTCCTTTCAGGCGCTCCGGAAGCGATTTTTCCTGTCAACAACAGGTTCAAGAACGTCATTATCGTGTACAGTCATCGTACGGTGTTACTCACGGTGTTAGTGAACTGTAATACAGTGATACTATGATAGTGACAGACTGACAGTGTTACAGTTGTTAACTTGTTACTGATGTTTTTTGGCTTTTGCTAACGCTAAGTAAACCTTACGGACAAGTTACTGCTTACGAAGGGGCCTATTTTAATAAATTATTAATGATATCATCATATCAATCAAATCATATTATGATATTAAATTATTAATTGTTTAATCATCTAATCAACTAATCATGTTGTTATTGTATTGTTAGGCTTGTTAGCTTGATAAGTTTAACTGTTTAAGTTTCTCAGTTTGGACAGTTTCTGTAATTCTTTATGTCATATCATAGATATCAATGGACAGTCACAATGTCACAATGATATCAATCATATCATTGATATGACATAAAGAATTACAGAAACTGAGAAAGTGAGAAACTTAAACTTCAGAAAGACACCATGACTTGAGTTTTTTTTTAAATTTTGTTAATGTTTTTAATTTAATTAAGTGAATGACAAAGGATTGTATTAATTTAGGTAAATAATTAAATAACTTCTAGAAGCTGTTTTTTACTTTTTTTTATTATATACCTATTTTTGGGAGCGCGGAGCGCAGGAGCGCAGAGCGGGAAGCGCATCGGGTCGGCTGACCAAAGGAGCGTGTGAGCGCTGCCGCATTACCTTATGTCTGAGGAGCGCGGAGCGCTGCCGCATTATCGGTCCCACCGGAGCGCGCCCACCACTGGATGAGCAGACTCAAACTTTACAACTAAGACATGATTTATTTGAGAGAGAGATAGGGAGAGAGAGAGAAAGGAAGAGCCCTAGCAATTTCAAGGTCACCTGCGTAAGGTATGATATCTACCGTACACCGTGATATATCATATAATTATAAGCCTATCAAATGATTGCAATCAATATACGGTATATATATATATATATATATACCGTATATTGATTGCAATCAATATACAGTATATATACTATATATATATTATATAGAATAATATATATCTATATCTAATATATATTAATAATAATAATAATAATAATTCTTTATTCCAGACACATAAGATAGATACAGTATAAATACAGTACGACCTAGTGGTCCATATCACATACACTTCTCGTCAGAGCACAGATAATAATTATACACAAAGATATATTAATAAGACACAATAAAATAAAATATACAGTAGGCCTATTTACAGAATAGAGCACATATCACATTTTGTCACAATATAACACAGATAGGCTAACTAAGGCTATTGCTCAATGTTGGTTAACACCTATTGCACAGATCATTGCTCATAGTTCAATTAGACCTATATATTACATTACAGTACATACTATGTGTGCAGCAGCTTCTGCCAGTGAGATATAATACGGGATTCATAGATATGATCACTAGACCAAAGAGCTACAATCAGCGTGTTACTGGAGGATTGCAGTCGCTGCGAAAAGCTGTACACCAGTCTCCTGATGACAGCCCGACAGCACTGCACATCCAACAGTGTGCACACCATACTAGTGCTTTCATATTTAGAGAGACCAATGAACATCTTGAGTATATTATGATAGGATGTACACAGACCATTTATGGTGGCTCTCTTATACTTCCACCACAAATGGGCCGTGTACATAGAGGAACAATATGTCCGGAACAAAGTGACTTTAGTTTCCCAATTACACATGTGGAATTTTCTCAAGATGGTGTTACCACGTAAATATAGCTGTCTGCGCTGACGGCCGATATCTGCATCATCTGAGCAATCGTTTGAGATAATGTGTCCCAGGTATTTTATTTTGTTTACTTCTTGAATAATTTGATTATTGAGTGAGAAATTTGGCAGTTGTACTTTTATACAGTAATTTTGATCTAAATATAAGAACAGCACTTTTCAGTGGGTTGAATTTAACACAATGTTTACTACCAAAAGATTCACATATATCAAGAAGTTTGCTCAGACCCGCAGAGGACGGTGCAATAATGACCAGATCATCAGCATACATGAGATGGTTGATGATTTTATTCCCACCATAACATCCATCTGCTCTTTATTCAATTTATCACTTAATTCATCCATATATACATTGAATAAGTAAGGTGAGAGAATACTACCCTGTCTCACTCCATTGGTTACTGTAAAGGAATCCGAAATAATGTTACCCCATCTTACATTAAATGTTTGATTGGCGTACCAGTACTTCAAGATTCTCAGTATATAGGATGGCACTCCCCTTGTTGCTAATTTATCAAACAGGATATTGTGGCAGACTCTGTCAAATGCCTTACTAGCATCAAGAAAGCATGCAAAAATAGAGCTGTTCATTTTGATGTACCCATCCACTAGCTCCTTCAGAGTGTAGATGCACTGGTCCGTACCATGATTCTTTTTAAAACCAAATTGATTACTATTAGTTGAGATATACACTGAGATTCTGTCTAAAATGATTAACTCTAGTATCTTACTTACAATACTGGCAAGGGCAATAGGTCTATAGTTGTCTTTTGATGTAATTTTGCCAGCCTTGTCTTTAATTACTGGTATCAAGGTAACGGACATCATAGATTCTGGTAGGAAACCATGGATTAGAAAGCTGGTAAAGCAACTGCTGAGTTTCTCCAAGAGGAGAGTGGAGGAGTACTTCATGGAGTACATTACATGGCAACGTCGCATATCCTACCACTCCTTAAATCTATTTATAGCTGTCCCCAGAAAAATGGCAGCATGTTCTAAATAGCGTGCCATATGTTGTATAAATTCCTTCTATATATCCCAGGCCACCCAGGTGGCAGGGAATGAATGAAAGGATTGAGGAAAATGAGGTGAAAGAAGCAGTGAAACAAATGAGAGCGGGAAAAACAGAAGGTTTGGATGGTATTGCTGTGGAGTGTATAAAGAAGGGTGGAGATGTGATAATAGATTGGTTGGTGAGACTTTGCAATGTGTGCTTTTTTTTTTTTTTTTTTTTTTTTCTATGTGATTGAGGGAGGCAAAAGGCATAACTGCCTATAGCGAGTGCCTCCCCCATAGTTGAAAGAGTGACAGGGCCAAAATCAAGGGACGTTCGAGCCAAAATGCCTGGACACACAGAGTTTGAAGCAATTTAAGTCATAGGAAGAGGGAAAGACTGATTCTGGGAGAGAGTTCCAGAGCTCAGATGTTGAGTAGAAGAAAGTTTGAGAGTAATGTTTCACTCTTGGGTTGGAGAGTTGCACAGAGTAGGGGGGTGGATTGAGTTGCAAGAGGGTACCACGTGCCCTACGTAAAGGGGTGGTATGCACTGGGATAGCTCTGAGGAACCATGATTATATAGTAGCGATAGAAAATAGCGAGAGAGATGCAACATTGCGGCGGAGAGAGAGAGATTGCAGAGAGTTGGTGAGTGGACGGGAGTTAATGATACGAAAGGCCTTCCTTTCAACTTTGTCTAGGAGAGCGGTGTGAAAGGAACCTCCCCACACATGTGAACATACTCAATACAAGGGCGCACTATGCCCTGTACAGAACAAGAAGCTGTGCAGGGGAAAAGAAAAACCCCCTAAGGCGGTTGAGCACACCCAGCTTCTGGAGGCTGCCTTAGCAAGACTGGTAATATGGTCCTTCCAAATGAGAGCAGAAGAAAAAGAGACACCAAGAATATTGAGAGAAGATGAAGGTTGATTTTTGTATTGTTGAAGAATAAGGGATAGTCCGCTGGGAGATCCTGACGGGTAGCTAGATGGAGAAATTGGGTTTTGGAAGCATTAAAGTTAACAAGGTTTTCTCTGCCAATTGGAAATAGTATTTAGATCAGAATTTAAGAGTTCTATGGCTTCATTACGTTTGTCGTTGAGGGATTGCTGGCTGGGGCGTTCTGAAAAACTAATGGAGTAGTGTAAGGTTGAGTCGTCTGCGTATGAATGGATGGGAATTAAGGTACAGTTAAGGAGATCATTTATAAAAAATAGAAAGAGAATAGGAGATAGGACAGAGCCCTGAGGAACACCGGAGTTTATAGGGTGAGGAAGTGAAACAATGGCCGTCCACAACCGCAGCTATGGAACGGCCGGAAAGGAAATTAGAGACAAAGGCACAGATGGAGGGATGGATAGAAACCGAAGGAGGGTAGTTTAGAAATTAAAGATTTATGCCAGACTCTATCGAAGGCTTTCGATATGTCTAGTGCAATAGAAAAAGTCTCACCGAAGTCCCGAAAGGAGGATGACCAAGAGTTAGTAAGATATGAAAGAAGATCACCAGTAGAGCGACCCTTAAGGAAGCCATACTGGCGATCTGAGAGCAGATTATGAGAAGAGAAATGCTTAAGAAATTTGGAAGCAAGAATAGTTTCAAAAACTTTAGAAAGACAAGAGATAAGAGCAATTGGACGATAGTTGGAGGGTTGAGAGCGGTCACCCTTCTTTGGGACAGGTTGAATGTGAGCAAACTTCCAGCATGAAGGGAAGACGTTAGAGGATAGACAGAGACGAAAGAGTTTGCCTAGGCAGGGAGTCAGCACGGAAGCACAGTTTTTGAGAAACAACAGGAGGAACACCGTCCGGACCGTACGCCTTATTAGTGTTAAGCCCAGAGAGGGTAGAAAGTACATCTTTAGAAGAGATTAGGATATTAGGCATAAGTAAGAGAGAGGAGGGCGGAGAGGGAGGAATAGCACCGGAATCATCCAAGGTGGAGTTTCTAGCAAAAGTTTGAGCGAAGAGTTTAGCTTTGTCAGAGGAAGAAGTGATGGTTGTGCCATCAGAGTGGGAAAGGGGAGGGAAAGACGAGGAAGAGAAATTGTTGGAGAGGTTTTTGGCTAGATGCCAGAAAGCTTGGGAAGAGCTAGAGTTGGATAGTTCAGTGCATTTATTATTGATGAAAGAGTGTTTGGCAAGTCGAAGAACAGATTTGGCTTGATTCCGGGCAGAAAACATATGAAGAATGAGAGTCTTGAGTTTAAGGCGTCGGTACCGTTTGAATGCTTCCTCCTTATTGCGGACAGCAGTAGAACAGGCGTGAGTAAACCAAGATTTTTTAGCATTAGTCTGAGAGAAAGAGAATGGAATGTATGCTTCCATGCCCGATAGGATTACCTCGGTAATGCGTTCAGCACTCTCCGAGGGTCCTCGGCCATGGAAGCAGAAATCATTCCATGGGAAATCAAAGAAGTACTGCCGAAGAGCCTCCCAGTCGGCAGCGCCAAAGTGCCACAAGCGCCGCCGGCTAGGAGGATCGGGTGGCTGTACTGGAGAGATAGGACAGGTGACAGAGATAAGTTTATGGTGCTTTGCTGTGTCAATGGTACCAATAGACTGGAAGAGTGCATGTATTGTGCCGTTGTACAAGGGGAAGGGAGATCGGCAGGAGTGTTCAAGTTATAGAGGTATTAGTTTATTGTCAGTGGTTGGAAAGCTGTATGGCAGGGTGTTGATAGAGAGGATAATAAAGTGTACGGAAGTTGCAATAGGAGAAGAACAGTGCGGTTTTAGGAGGGGAAGAGGGTGCGTGGATCAGATGTTTGCAGTAAGATAGTTATGTGAGAAGTATTTAGAGAAGCATAAGGAGATATTTTGGGCTTTTATGGACTTGTAAAAAGCGTATGATCGTGTGGACCGTGAAGCAATGTGGAAGGTGTTAAGGATTTATGAAATAGGAGGAAATTTGTTAGAAGCAGTTAAGAGTTTTTATGAAGGGAGCAGAGCATGTATGAGAGTAGGAAATGGTGAGTTGAGTGAATGGTTTGAGGTAAAGGTAGGTTTGCGACAGGGTTGTGTAATGTCACCATGGCTGTTTAATATGTTTATGGATGGTGTGGTGAGGGAGGTGAAAAGGAGAACTATGGGAAGAGGATTGGGTTTAGTAGGAAGAATGGTGGAGATTGGGAGTTGAATCAGTTGCTGTTCGCTGATGACACAGCATTGGTGGCGGATTCTGATGAGAAACTGCAGCGGGTAGTCAAAGAGTTTGGTGTGGTTTGTGGAAGGAGGAAACTGAAGGTGAACGTCAATAAAAGTAAAGTAATGGTGTGTAATAGGGGAGAGCATAGGGTGAATCTAGATGTGAGGCTGGATGGGGAAATATTGGAACAAGTAGAGTGTTTTAAATATCTAGGAGGAACGATAAGCAGGAGTGGAGGTATGGAAGTGGAAGTAAAACAGAGAGTGTGTGAAGGAAGGAAGGTTTTCGGAGCAATGGGAAGTATGTGGAAGACGAGAAATCTCGGAGTGAAAGTAAAAAGTGCACTGTATCAAGGAATTGTTGTGCCAACAGTGATGTATGGGCTGAGACATGGGCTCTGAAGAAAAAGGAGAAAAGAGGGCTGGATGTGATGGAGATGAGCTGCTTGAGGAGTATGTGTGGAGTTACTCGTAGAGACAGATTGAGGAATGAAGAGATACGTAGGAGAGTGGGGCAGCAGGAACATTTGTCAGCCAGAGTGGACAGAAGGGTGCTGAGCTGGTATGGTCATGTTGAACGAATGGGAGATGAAAGGCTTACAAAGAGAATATGTGAGTCAGGTACAAGGGGAGACAGAAGGGCAGGAAGACCCCCATTGAGATGGAGAGACTGTGTAAGAAAGGCTTTGGATGATAGAGGAATGACTATAGATCAGGCAGGGGAAGTGGTGGTGGACAGGAGTGAATGGAGAATGCTTGTGAATAGTTGAGTGAACACGTGGTCATTTGGAGTAAGGGGTCGGGCGCAAGCTGGACTAGATAATAGTCCATCAGGCGCCTGGCCCGGGGAGACGATTAATATGAAGGGTGCCTGGAAGTGTGGTGGGAGGGCTTGTGGCTTTGGCTCCGCTGCATGTCTGCCTGCCGAGATCGGAACCTCTCCGGGTGGTCGGGGGCCGGGGGAGTGCTGGAGCGACCTTGGTGACCCTGGTCTCTGGGTCTTCTCCTGGGTGACCTGGATGTGTGTGAGTTTGTGCTTTTTATCTGTGTTTATTTGTTGTTTTATGTTGTTTTTGTGTTTTCCCTGTTCTTGCTCTGTCTTGAGTCGGCTACCCCCAAAATGGGGATTGGGCCTGAGCATATAGATAGATAGATAGATATATCCTTAAAATTATATGTTTCTTAACACCACATAACCTTTAACCTCTGAAGTGCGCATGGGGGTAATTAGACACCTCTCCCTGTGCGCATGTATTTGAGGTGTTTCCGTCACTAAAATATTCATTGTACCATTAATAGCATTAATACTTATCCATATGCGCCTATTATGGGTTGATTATAAAGGTATTAACCTGAAACAACAATAAAACGAGTGAAAACAGCGTTTGGATGGTCAAAATCGGAGATATAGCCCGCGAGTTGTATAATGTATGGGTGAGGCAAGCTGCTTTCCCGCCAATTTCCCCCAAGGCCACTGAGACACAGTCGATCGATACTCTCTCTCTCTCTCTTGCACTCGCTTGCCATCAGTGATGACAACACCCTGCTTGCAACTCGCTAATGTTAGCATGAAAATATACCTATTTGGTTGAGGCAGTGCTGTGAACTACATGATAGCAAGCTGGGTATTATTTAATTTCTTTTTATTTTATGTAGCCTATGTACAGTAGCTTATATATATTTATATATATTTATGTTACTGTAAGGTATATATGGACCCCAGATGGTCCCCTCTGTACTGTGTGAGTCTGAAATAAAGTATTATTATTATTATTATTATTATTACCTCAGAATAAGGGAATAACAGGGAAAATAGGTGATAACTGAAGGAGAGGAGGAAAGTGGGGAAGGAGGGGAGGTAGAGGACTGAGATTTTGCATGGCCCAGGGGCCAAACATTTTTTGTGTTTTTTTTCGATGTCAAAAGTTGATTTTTTTTTTCACTCACTCTTAAGAGTCTCCCCGCAGTCCGCCGGGGGAACTCTTAAGAGTCTCCCAGCAGTTCCCGGGTTAAAAATTGTAATATAATATATATAGGCTAGTCATAAAAGCTAAAATTAATTTGTTAATAGCCTGAAAAACTAACATTTGTTGTTAAAGCTTTGAATATTTGACAACACTGCACAGGGCGAGGGAAACCACCTTGTAGCTCATTTCATAGGAGGATGACTATAGGCCTAGCCTAACTGAAGTGTTCAAGTGAAGCGCCGCTAGGCCTATAGGCCTAGCCTATTTCGCAAGTGAGACCATGAAATCACGCACTAATAAAAATCGCACTAAATAGAAGTATCAATTCAAATGGAAATAAATAAATCGAGACAGTAGGATATAATTATTCACCCATACGATTGGAATCAAACCGTAGGCCTATAGGCTATGGAAATTTGTTAACTTGGCCACGAATATTAAGCCTGGCCTAGCCAAGGCTTATAGCCTAACCGCTTCATTTTATATATACTGTATAGGCTATTCGTTTATAAAAGGTAAGACAATTGTACTATTCACTTCAAATACACCATAAGCTTTTCAAATAGCCTATCTAATCATAAATAAAGACGACGCCTATCATGTGATTACGAACACGTGACGTGTGATAAACAATAACAATACAATATAGGCTATCCTAATTAAAGAGTTTTCGCATATTTCATCTAATATTCGTCTTTATCGTAACTCAGCTCGCTACATCTCTCTCAGTATTAATGATATTTTGACAATATCCATATCCAAAAATAAATAATCAAGACTAGCCTATTGATAATTAAAATATATTGGCTCAAGAGTGGAATAGTGGATTCGATTATGATTTGTGAGAGTTGCTCAGTCGAATGATCGAATCTCTCCAGTCTTCAAATATTTGTGTTTACATTTAAGCAATATTTATTAAGTAATCTTTATTATCATGTCTTCCTTAGCATTTTCACACATCAAATCACATACGAAAAATCACGAAATATAGGTGCACTAGATTCCCGCACAACAAGAAGTAATTGGCTTGGTTTTTGGCGGGCGCTGGAAGTGTGTTTACCACAGGTGGTGGGAACCAAATTTTGCGGACTCAAGGTTAGCAACATGGAGTTAACTTTCAGACCTACAAATGCGCAGATAGGCAGCCATTTTGCCGCCAACGCAAGTGCGCCACCAATATGACACTTTCGCCATGGCGAAATTTCTTACAGTTTCTTACTGTAGATCCTCTGGAAAAAGGCAAACTAGGCCTGTGTATCCAGCTCAGTACCAGTACTTGCACTGCTGCGGTCGTTCACAGTGTTGGCGGCTGCGGTAGCAGACGCAACATTTTTACTATTCTGTATTTTTGTTTTATAATCAAACTTCAAATCTTGTCTTCCCCATGCTTTATCAAGATTACTTTCAAACTCCCTTATTGATTCGGAATCGACTACATACTGGGGCAGTGCGTTCCACTCATTTACCACTCTATCACAAAATGAGTTCTTTGCCTTCTCAAGCCTATTTCTTTCTTTGTAAATTTTCCTAAGAGTGTCCTCTCGTTCTTGTTCCCTCCCGCATCAAGAAGATACCTTCACACACATCCTCATCGTACTTTCCTGACACTATCTTAAAAGTCTCTATCATATCCCCTCTCTTTCTCCTTGGCGTTGGCGTTGAAATTGGCGTTTTGCGTAAGTGTATGCGGAAGTGCCCAACTCTGCTTAACCCGGGAACTGCGGGAAGACTCTTATGAGTTCCCCCGGCGGACTGCGGGAAGACTCTTAACCCGGGAACTGCCGGGAGACTCTTAAGAGTTCCCCCGGCGGACTGCGGGGAGACTCTTAAGAGTGAGTGAAAAAAAAAATTAACTTTTGACCGATTTTTTTTTTTTTTTTTTTTTGGCCCCTGGGCCATGCAAAATCTCAGTCCTCTACCTCCCCTCCTTCCCCACTTTCCTCCTCTCCTTCAGTTATCACCTATTTTCCCTGTTATTCCCTTATTCTGAGGTATATTTTCGTGCTAACATTAGCGAGTTGCAAGCAGGGTGTTGTCATCACTGATGGCAAGCGAGTGCAAGAGAGAGAGAGAGAGTATCTATCGACTGTGTCTCAGTGGCCTTGGGGGAAATTGGCGGGAAAGCAGCTTGCCTCACCCATACATTATACAACTCGCGGGCTATATCTCCGATTTTGACCATCCAAACGCTGTTTTCACTCGTTTTATTGTTGTTTCAGGTTAATACCTTTATAATCAACCCATAATAGGCGCATATGGATAAGTATTAATGCTATTAATGGTACAATGAATATTTTAGTGACGGAAACACCTCAAATACGTCAGCACAGGGGGACGTTTCCAATTACCCCCATGCGCACTTGTTAGGTTAAGAGTCAGGGAAAACAAAAAATCAATTTAAAACGAATTTTTTTTTTTTTTTTTTGCCCCTGGGCCATGCCAAATATCACTCCTCCACATCCCCTCCTTCCCCAGTTTCCTCCCCTCCTTCAGTTATCACCTATTTTCCCTGTTATTCCCTTTTCCTGTGGTCTATTTTCGTGCTAACATTAGCGAGTTGGTAGCAGGGCGTTGTCATCACTGTTAGCAAGCGAGTGCAAGAGAGAGAGAGAGAGAGTATCGATCGACAGTCTCTCTCCAGAGGTGGAGAAAAGTGGTGGGCTGAGAGGTTGCCTCAGCCATACATTGTGTAACTCCCGGCCTGTATCCCCGATTTTGACCATCCAAATGCTGTTTCCACTTGTTTTATTATTGTAACAGGTTAATACCTTTATAATCAACCTATAATAGGCACATATGGATAAGTATTAATGCTATTTATGGTAAAATAAATATTTTAGAGATGGGAACAGCTCAAATACGTCAGCACAGGAGTGTGGTGTCTCATACCCCCCATGCGCACTTCAGAGGTTAATATTAGACATAGTATATTTACAAGATTGTATTTTAAAAAGGTTGGGAGAATATAATCCTCTTTGTCGTGGCTGGTGGTATCCCTAGGTGAATTTTCTTTCCTGGTGTGATGGGGCAAGTCTCCCTCACGGTAGCGAGTCGGGCATCCCTGTGGGTCGCGGCCGCGGGGAGTGACCTTGACATTCCCGTCCTGGGCGGGGTCATGTTGTCGCTCGTTGTTCCCTTCTGTTCTGGTTTCTTTTCTTCTTCCCGTCCTCGTTTTGTTTGTTTCTGCTGCTCTCCCTCTGTACACATTTTCCTTTTTCTCTGTATTTTAAGTTCGATAACTGTTTTAAGACTTTTTGTATATATCCATATACAAATAATCGATTTGGATGTGGTTAATATAAATGTACCTAGCCATATCCTCAGAATGTCCGAAAGAAGCGTCATAATCGTATGGAAGGTGACTGGACGACTCGGCCCATGGGACAACTCGGCTCGGACAGCTCGGCCCACTTTTGGACAACTCGGCCACGATGGCGAGACAACTCGGCCCATTATTTGTGACAGCTCGGCCCCATGTTTTGCTATGGGCAATTTGACGAGACCAGTCAGGATATAGGATGGGGAGATCTAAGTGGAGGGTTTATGGCGTGTGTGTAATGTGGGCGAAATGTTCGTTTATTGTATAATTATATCATAGACTAGTTCTCTTGATTCATAATGTGTAGGTTAGGTTAGGTTAGGTTAGGTTAATTACGAGTTGTCTCTTAATTAACACGGGGCCGAGCTGTCTCGTTTTTACTGGGCCGAGCTGTCTCGCCGTTGGCCGAGCTGTCCTGTCCGACCTGTCCCGTGGGCCGAGAAGTCTAGCATTCGTATGGAAGGGTGATAATCTATATTAGACTTTGTATACATATACTCAAAAGTAAGCAATTATATTATATGCATAGGCCTACCCATCACAATTTTGTACAAATTCAAGTAGATCAAAATAATCTCGAAATAAGGACTCAAATAATAATGAATGCGCTAGACTACTCGGCCCACGGGACAGCTCGGCCAGGACAGCTCGGCCCACGGCAAGACAGCTCGGCCCAGTAAAAACGAGACAGCTCGGCCACGTGTTAATTACGAGACAACTCGTAATTAACCTAACCTAACCTAACCTAACCTAACCTATACATTATGAATCGAGAGAACTAGCCTATGACAGCGGCTCGCTGGTGTAGTTAGCGGCTCGCTGGTGTAGTGACTAGCATCTTGGACTTCCACCCAGAAGGCCCGGGATCGTGCCCACGCTCGGCGCATTAAAGATTTTTCACAAGCACTGAGTCGTTACCATCCCTCATGAGCAAGGGGATGGGGTAGTAGTACAGGACCCCAATGGAAATACGCCTAATCGGTTTTATTTGGATATCCTTAGCTGGCTTCGCATGCGCTTGCTTTAAGAACTATTATTATTATTATTATTATTGTTATTATTATTATAATTATACAATAAACGAACATTTCGCCCACATTACACACACGCCATAAACCCTCCACTTAGCTCTCCCCATCCTATATCCTGACTGGTCTCGTCAAATTGCCCCATAGCAAAACAAGGGGCCGAGCTGTCACAAATAATGGGCCGAGTTGTCTCGCCATCGTGGCCGAGTTGTCCAAAAGTGGGCCGAGCTGTCTCAAATAATGGGCCGAGTTGTCTCGCCGTCGTGGCCGAGTTGTCCAAAAGTGGGCCGAGCTGTCCGAGCCGAGTTGTCCCATGGGCCGAGTCGTCCAGTCACCTAGTGAATCTGTCTTGCGACATGTTATACCTATTATTAATCACACTCTTTACATAATGGTTTTTAAATTTGTTATTTCTTTCCTTAATATTAGACATAGTATATTTACAAGATTGTATTTTAAAAATGTTGGGAGAATATAATCCTCTTTGTCGTGGCTGGTGGTATCCCCAGGCGAATTTTCTTTCCTGGTGTGATGGGGCAAGTCTCCCTCATGGTAACGAGTCGGGCATCCCTGCGGGTGGCGGCTGCGGGGAGTGACCTTGACATTCCCGTCCTGGGCGGGGTCATGTTGTCGCTCGTTGTAACCTTCTGTCCTGGTTTCTTTTCTTCTTCCCGTCCTCGTTTTGTTTGTTTCTGCTGCTCTCCCTCTGTAGGCCTACACGTTTTCCTTTTTCTCGGTATTTTAAGTTTGATAACTGTTTTAAGACTTTTTGTATATATCCATATACAAATAATCGATTTGGATGTGGTTAATATAAATGTACCTAGCCATATCCTCAGAATGTCTGAAAGAAGCGTCATAATCGTATGGAAGGTGACTGGACGACTCGGCCCATGGGACAACTCGGCTCTGACAGCTCGGCCCACTTTTGGACGACTCGGCCACGACGGCGAGACAACTCGGCCCATTATTTGAGACAGCTCGGCCCCATGTTTTGCTATGGGGCAATTTGACGAGACCAGTCAGGATATAGGATGGGGAGAGCTAAGTGGAGGGTTTATGGCGTGTGTGTAATGTGGGCGAAATGTTCGTTTATTGTATAATTATATCATAGGCTAGTTCTCTTGATTCATAATGTGTAGGTTAGGTTAGGTTAGGTTAATTAGAAAACAATACAAGGTTAACTAAAGCACAAATGTATGCTAGAATAGAATTGAAAAGTCGCTAGATAGTCCCCAGACACTAAAAACTTGTAGGCTATGTCACTAGAAACAAATTTGTTGAAGTATCTAGAATATTCTTTAGCAATCGAAACATCTCTACAATTCCTTAAAATGGTGAAAATAACTTGAATATCGCTAGAATTCATCACATCTTGATGTCGCTAGATGGAAGTGACAGAAGTGATTCGCTGGATCTAGCGGTAGCCGCTACATTGGCAACATCGTACCAAGACTATTCATTCCGTTATTATGAACAAGGCTAGATTTCGAAACTATAACAATTATTTCTGTTATGCCCTGATTTTATACAGGATTAACGATTGATTGAGGTGAGTTCTTCAAGACTGGAATATCAGGTTTCATGCACATACATATAAGGAATCAATAGAACAAATCAATATAATTTCGGAATGTGGTTCGTAATACAGCTTTATTTAATTAACACACTCACTGGTATAGAAAAAGAATTAATTCACTTTGGAAAAACATGGATAGGAGCAATAGATTCAGTATCAAGTTTGGTCTTTCAATTCTCCTAGCACGATCGTGGATCTGGATGGAGCGTGCACTGCCGCTTTCAACACTCAGGTATTATTCTTCTGAGATAAGTATAAGATACAAGATTAGAAGAAAGTCACTCGAAGGGCACTGGCTAAGTTCTCATAAGTATATGGTGAAGTTCGTTGATTATGCCTGGGGCTTAGTTATTTTATTTAGATGTTGAGCTAACTTCAGGTCTCAAATTTCACCAGAACTGGTAGAGTGAATAGACAACTAGAATTGCATACTTATTTGACTGTTAATGCACGTATTGGAATTTGTCACTGAGATTAATTTGCTTTACGACCTATCCCACAAGCTTTTGGGATCTCAGAATATCTATACCATAATCTCCCAAGTGGGAAGGACTCGTATTATGTGGCTGAGGGTAAATATTGTCGCGATAATTATCTCGTAATAACTTTTGCTGGTACGAATTCTCGGGCAATGAACAGGGAACTCTAGGAATCGAACTTGAAACACTCGTCACGGCTAGCAATTAACTTTAAAATTAGCATAGGTAAACAACGAACTGGTGGTACAGTATCTCCGCACTGATACATATGATAGTCAATACTGCACTGTTGGGTTATCTTCTTAAATTCTCGATCTGGTGTCGTTGAGGGTTTCTAGGCGGCTCCGGGGGCCGTCCAGGGGCCGTCCAGGGGGTCCAGTCGTGTGAAGAAGTTACAGATGGGCCATCAACCGTTGATGAAGTTCCGTTCAGGTACTCTCTGGGCTAGGATTTTAAATGTTATTGTTATGCCCTGTTTTTCTACAGGTTTAACTTGGGTAATGTGAGTTCTAAATGACTGGGTATATAAGGCTGCATGCACAATACAAGGTATGAGGAATAGAGAACACAAAATAAACACACGGTAACACGACACAAGTTCACGTTTATTTAAGTAAGTAAATAAAGAGCATGGAAAGATAGTAATTCTCGCACAAAACAAATAATAGAAAAGAACTGCTAGCATTAGCGGATCTGGATGGAGCCTAGTCTCCCACTTCCAACGTTCAGGTATATTCTTCTGATCACGGGTTTAATTAGCAAGTTTTATTTTACTGGAAGACCTCAATATATTCATGTAATTCAATTTCACTGATTTGATCTCTTACTGGCTGGTCGCGTGCCCAAGTAGCAGCTCACAGTTAGGATTAGACACGCGTATATTGTAGAACACGGAATCTCTAGTTACCTCATGGGGGTACTGATCTAAGTTTTATATTCTTATGGCAGAAATACGTAGAACACAAATCAGTGGGCGAACGTTAGATATCACTAGAGTTTTAATATCTGAATAAGGTAATTACGAGAGTCAATGTCGCCTGTTAATTAATGAGCACTGATACGCTTAGTACGTCCCAAATGGAATGGTTAAATATGAGTTACACTGGGTAAGGTTTTAGCCACTTTATAGAAAGTTAATAAGTGAGTATCAAACTAGTACTATAACACTTAGTACTAGCAACATGAATTTTGAATAGTATTTGTAGATCTGGTCCTGGTTATCTTGCTTGAGTTGCTTCCGGTGATGTTGGGGGCTAACGACTGGTTCCTCGGCCGTCCAGGTGGTCCAAAATGTAGGAAGTTCTCAAGTCGGATCTCTTGACGATCGTTGCTGGCTACACACTTATATACCCACGAAGTTGTGTGAAGGTTATAAGGTGCACGTTAGGACTTGTACATGGACAGATGCTTCTATTAGTCTTCTCTGCTGCGGAGTCTGCCGGATCTGGAATCTCTCAACTCCGGAACAACACAAGGGCAGAGCTAGAGGTTAACTGCAGGGTAGTGACCACTGGTTGGTGTCTAGCTTTCAACTGATTTGACTGGGGGCGGGAGCTAGGTTTATAGGCTCGGTTCTGGACCCTGTAGACAGTAGGGATCTCGAGTCTTATGGACTTATTTGAGCTCTCAATAGATATGGGGAGTAGGTAAGATGGTGATTACTGTTGTGGCACATGGCTATAGGAAGCTTTCATATTTTAATATAACTGAGCCTTAGTAAGAGGTACTATTTTGGCTATACTGGAAGTATTTAGGGGAGAGAGACTGGATCTACTTTGCGAGGAGGATGGGGACAGCTGTGATAGGAGCGTCTCTCTTAGATTGTTCAATCTTCATTCTATGGTATAGCTGAGATGCTAATTTAGTGATCAGAGTATGCAAGAAAGGTAAATGGTTTATTGTGAGTTAATAGAGGTTAGTAAAGGTGTTAGTCATGCATGGTTAGTTCATTGATAGGAAGAATTCCTGTGCTACCTGGCAATGACTCAGAAGTCAAAACAGGGGCCAGGTATACCTCCGCGGGGGTGGGGGTCTCCCTCCTCGGGTGGGTAAAAAGGGGTAGCTGGACGCCCTCTCTCTGGGATAGTCGTCCGGCGGCTGTGGCTAGGGGCTTGCCATATCACCAGTGTTTGTAATAACCCTCTGTGTATGAGACAGATGTGGGTGTCCTTAATACCAAAACCGAAGGTGCCTTGGCTAGCTGGTTTTACTCGGCTGGTTGTTAATTGTAGGGTTTGCTGGATGTGGTGGAGACTGGGTTGCTAACTCTGCCACATTTATCTGGAAGTATGGCAATAGAAGTTAGTTACTGGTGAGGCGGCTAGCCTCGCACCGACGACCATTGGGTGCAGGGTTGTGAATGTGTTGTAAGAGAATAGATGGCATGCAAGGGGCTAGTAAAGTTCTAATGTTGTTCTGGCCTACTAAGTGAAGGTAGGCTGGATAGGAGTATATATATAAAAGGTTGGAGAGCGTTAGCAACGGACAATTCAAGGATCTTCAAGAGGTATGAGAGAGAGGCTAGGTCGGACAAGAGTAGAGAAGCGCGGGGTCTTATAATGAGAGGGGAGGAGTTCAGGGGGGCCATAGGGGAATTTGACCCTAAGGTCTCTGGGCGTGGGGGTGGCATTAGGCTGCAGTTGATATTGGAGTTTGAAAAGGCAGTGGAAGTACGTTAGCCAAATGCTACCGGGGAATGCAACTATGGGGTGGTATATGAGTCTGGAAAAGATAGAATTATGTGTTCAGTCTGAGGGGTTATGGATACTATTAGTTGGCCCTGGGAACTGCGTTTTCTATGAAATATCTATACCAAACAAAAGCGGCAGTTCGTAGGGGTACTTAGTTATTGTTTCGAGGTACTTATGACAGAATCTATACAATCTATACAATCTATCTAATCTATACAAATCTATACAATCTATACAATCTCGGGTTGGGGTAAGAGGTGTATGACACGAAGCAAATTGGCGTAGTGTGGACTGTGGATACGAAGGAGGCAAGTGGAAGACGTATGACAATTGTGGAAAAGTAAATGGAAAAAGGTGAACACAATGGCGGATAAAGATACTTAACCTAAGGATTGAATACATAGATTTATGGGGCGATGGGTCTTCAGAAAGCTTAGTCTGGCAAGACAAGATGTTAGGGAATGTTAATATTAATACTTAAACTAAGGATTGCATACATCGATGAACGACGACATTATAGTCGTCTTCCTAATAAGGTGATGAAACCTGGTTGATCTGTACTTGGCACAATATGACACAAGGACAGTGCCGCTATGTCGTATCAATACTGTGGCAGTTAATATTATAGAGACACTTAGTTACTAGAGGAACAATGCAAGGGGGCGACAGCACGGGTTACATATATCTATACTCGTCATGGGAAATGATATACGAGGTCTAGGGACAGGCGTGGGTGTTTTAACTTCTAAGATATATAACATCTACTTCTCGGATGTAAGAACATACATAGATATAATTATGGCTGTCTGATGTGTTGGCATTGGCTCAACGTCGGGACAGGGCATGGGTGTTTTTAATATGAATGTATATTCCTGTTCATCATCTTTGTAGTTAGGAGTGTAGGACACGAGGGGGTAGTGTATGTGAGGTGTGGAAAATGGTCAGTTTAGAAAAGGTAGGTAGGTGTGGCCTGGAGCTGCTTAGCCCTGCGGGCTTGGGCCTGTCTGAAATGGCTGGCTCGGTCAGCTGGTCCTTTCGTTCTGTGGACCTTTCTTTCGGGTGTTTCTGTGTGGTGTTCGCTCGTGGCTTCTGTGGTGGGCTTCTTGTTCTGGGGCATTTTACTTCCCTCTCCTTCATTATAGGCTCGTCCTCGAGCCTCAAGGGTGAAGTAAAAAGAAGCATAGTCATGGTGGGTCATTTTAAGGGTATTTAGAAATTTCCACCAAGCAAGAGAGCGACGGTCAGGTTTCTTTTGCAGGTCAATGTATACCTGTAAGAATGTGTCCTTTGTGTTGTGGCGGGCGGCTGCCCGGGCTTGATGTGGGTATGGTACACGGACCAAGTGTCCAGTGGGGGTTTTTACTTTAACCTTTCGTATGAATGGTTTGTAGCTTTCCCCCATGGGGGTCGGAGTGAGGTGTGTGGGATTGACAGGAGGTCTGTTTAGTGTGGTGAATGGGTTACTAACCGAAAGGGGATTCACGCGTGACAACAGAGCTGGGGATGAAGGGGGAATGTGAGTCTGGGTTTTATTTGGTTTTCTTGGGCGGTGTTGTAGGTTGGGAATATATAGTGAGGCAATGCGCAAGATCGGTTTAGGTAAGGTGGGTGAAGGAGGTGTGTGGGAAGGAGGGGGTGTGTGTGTTGTGTGGCTCGGGTCCTTAGTGTCAGAACGGGGTGTTATTTTTGTATCGCTGTCTTTAAATCTGATGGGTCTGTTGATTATTCTACCTCTGGCAGTCCTGGTGGGAAGGTAGATGTTTGTCGTGGGACTTGAGTCGCTCGACGATGTTTTATATTGAGGGGAAGAACGTTTTACAGGTAAAGGACATGTGGGGGTTTTCCTTAGGGGGGGGGTTGGTTGGGGGTTCGGTGAGATGAGGAGGTTGGTCGGTGTGTGGGTGGGGTGGTGGTGATCGTGGAGGGGAAAGGGGCGGATGCGGGGGGGGCTAGACGGGTGGGTAAGGAGTGTAGATTTAAGTTGGAGGGTTGGGGGTAGGGGCGTGTGTGTGGGGTGTCGTTTGATGAGGTTGGTGATTTGCTGGTGATTATTCGTCTTCTTTCCCTTTGTGGGGGAGAATTCGACGAAGAAGAAGAAGAGGAGGAGGAGGAGGAGGAGGGTAGTGGTCTGGCAGCCCTACGGAACTTGGTTAGAAGGGTGTGTTTTCTGGAGGTTTTAAACGATTTTTGTCGTGGGCGTAAGTTGTAGCGTGAGGTTACTGAGGTAGATTGTGTGGTGCGGTTGGGTGTGTACTTGGTTTGGGGTGGGGGTGGTGGTTTTCTCACTGTGGTGCCTGGTGGAGGTATGTCAGGGCTAGACGGGAGGGTTTCTGTTGTGGTCGGGGTTGTGGGTGGAGGTTTTCGTACTTGGATAAGTTGGGGAGGAACTTGACTATCAGAAGTGAAGGAAGGTGTCATGGTGGAAGAGGGTGTGATAGTGGGGGCTTGGGGTTTGTGGAGGTTAGTTTGGGGGGTATGTTGAGAAATGATTTGTCAGTTCGGTGCTGGAGGGCTTAGGTCCTTAGGGGTTTGTATGGGAATATTCATAGCCTGAGTGGGAGGGTGAGTAGGGGTGTTTAATTTAGGGTCGGACGTGTGAGGTGGGGTAATGTCTTGTGGCTTTAGAGGTTTAAACGCTCGGACGAATCTAGTTCGGAACGTGCGAGTCACGCCGTGATGGTCGATGGTGACTTGAAAGGCATTTGGGACTTGTATGACGGTGTAGGGCCCGACATAGCGAGGGCCTAACTTGTTGGTGATAGGGAGGTTGGCTACCATTACGGTGTCATGGATGGCGAAAGGGTTTTTGTCATCGATGTTATCAGTTTTGGTGTCCTGACAGATCTGGGCGGTATGGAGGGTGTTTTGCAGATGTTGCAATGGGTCAATTGTGGAGGTGGTGGAGGGAAGGTGAGCGTGGTGGTGGAATGGCAGTAACAGGGGGGGTACACCGTAAACACGTTCATGAGGGGAAATACCGTCTTCCCGGGGACAGGTGTTCATACCCAACTGTATCATCTTTAGTTGTGATGGCCAGTCTGAGGTGTTAAGAGCAATCATTCTTGTACGTAACTGGTTGTTGATGGTGCGATGGCTGCGTTCGCATATGGCATTTCCTTGAGGCCAGTACGGGGATGAGTGTTTAATCTTAATACCGCATTGTTGGGTGAATTGTTGCCAAACGTGTCCACTTAACTCGGGGGCATTGTCCGATAGAAGAGCAAGGGGAAGGCCGAATATAGGGAACACTTCTGTGGCAAGCAGTGTGGCGACTGTGGTGGCTGTGTGGTCTTTAACTGGGCAGGCTATTAAAAATTTTGAATATACGTCCACAAATGTGACGATATAGCGGTTGCCAGCGTAAGAAGGGAACGGGCCCATGATGTCGAGGGATAGGACTTGGAACGGTTTGTTGGCAGAAATGGTACCAGCTGGGCCTGGGGTGCGTGATCTATCCTTTCCCAATAAACACGGTTTGCAGGAATCTGTCACTCGTTGTGCAATTTTGGAGGGGTTGGGGGTCCAGTATTGGTCTGTGAAGATCTTTAACATCTTCTTTTGTCCAAGGTGTATGCCGTTTCCCTCGTGGATGGCAATCATGTAGTCATGGGCAATGGTGGGGTCCAAGATTATGTGACCAGTGTCTGTGGCAAGTTGATCTCCCCAGCGAGTCAGTCCCCTGAAGATATTTAACGGTATCCAGGGGGGTCTGATTCTTGCTTCCCAAGATTGAATTAGGGAGGGGGCTGGGGGGGCATTCTGTCGGGGGTGGGGGTAGATACCAATTGAGTGTTTTGTAAGGCGGCTAGGTTGGTGGGGGGGTCTTTTGGTACTGGCAAACGTGACAGGGCGTCTGCATTAGTATGGAGTTTGCCGGGACGATATTGTATGGTAAAGTCGTAGTCCTCTAGTGTCTCCCTCCAACGTACCAAAATGGCTGAGTTGGTTTCGCACCTACGCAGCCATTGTAAAGATTGATGGTCGGTAATTATTTCGAGTTTTGTGCCCAACACAAATGACCGGAAGTGGCTGAGTGCCCAAATGATCCCTAAGCACTCTCTCTTGGTGGCTGCGTAATTCTGTTGTGGTGGGGTGAGGGTGGAGCTGGCATACGCTATCACATGTTCACATGAATTGAGCTAAAACTGCAACCATGGCGTACAGAGATACGTCGGTATAAAGACGGAAAGGTTTCTGGTAGTCGGGCAAAACGACAATAGGGGCTTGGATTAGCTTTTGCTTCTAAGTGTTAAACGCGAGGTCTCTTTCAGGTGTCCAGGTGAACGGGGTGTCTTTGTGGGTAAGTTGGTGGAGGGGTCTGGCTATGGTGGCAAATTGGGGGATGAAACGTCTGTAGTATGTGGCTAAACCTAGAAACGAACGTATTCCTTTAACAGTGGTGGGTGGGGTTTGGTTTTGTATGGCTTGAAGTTTCTTTGAGTCTGGCGCAATACCATGTTCAGATATCACGTGTCCGAGAAAATCTACCTTATTCCGGGCAATCACGCACTTTGAGGGTTTTAATTTCAACCCGGCGGCTCGGATTCTTTGAAGGACTTGTCTCAACCTGAGGAGGTGTTCTTCCCAGGTTGGAGAGTACACAATAATATCGTCCAGATAGGCTAGGCAGGTTTCCCAGGTTAGGCCATGTAATACCGTTTCCATCAAACGGGAGAAAGTGGCGGGTCCGTTACAGAGGCCAAAAGGTAGGACGTTAAATTCATAGTGATGGCCACCACTAGTGGAAAATGCTGTTTTCTTTTGGTCCTCGGCCTTGATAGGCACTTGCCAATACCCTGCTTGCAAGTCGAGGGTAGTGAACCATTTGGATCCGTATAGGGAGTCAAGGGAATCGTCTATTCGGGGTAAGGGCGTAGCGTCTTTAATGGTTATGTCATTTAACCTCCTGTAATCGACGCAAAAACGGGTTGTCCCATCTTTCTTTTTGACTAAGACAACAGGGGAAGACCAGGGGCTAATGGACGGGGTGGCAATCCCGGCCTCTAACATTTCCTGGACTTGGCGTTCCTCTTCCTGACGTTGTATGGGGTTCTTTCTACGGGATGGTTGTCGTATGGGGGGGCCTGTGGTGTTAATGATGTGTTGTTCTACATCAGTCTGTCCGATTTCGGTGGGTTGTTGGGCAAACACGTCACTAAATTCCAGCAGTAGGTCGTACATGCCGTTCTTTTGGTGGTCAGATAGTGTCTCAGGAAGAGGGGGCAATTGGAGGCTGGTAAGGGTGTCGTTACAATGTATGGGGAGGTCATCGAAAGTTTCGAGGTCTCCTATAATGAGACCTTTTGGTAATGTCAGGGGTTCCTCTGAGATATTTGCCACGAGAATGTGGTTGATGCGAGCGGAAATGATGGCGGGTTGTAAGAGGCAACGATGGGGGTTGGGGGACGTGTTAGTGGGGGAAAATATCATGTGAGTTTGGGGTATGGGCCGCAGGTCCCCCCTTTTTTGTTGGTGGGGGGGAATTTGGCATTTATCCTGAACTACCGCTGGGCTAATGATGGTGGGGGATTGACTGGCGAGCAGATGCTTGGTACTTATAAGGGGGGCAAGGTTACTTTGGTGGGGGTCACGCGTGAGGGGGGGATTAACGGCGCGTGTGGGAGGATCAGTGGGGCGCGGTGTGAGGGGGTTAGAAAACGGGATTTGTTGGAGGGACTGCGGCGGGTTGGTGGGGGGAGCGTTGTCGGTGGCAGTAACGGTTTGTTTGGAGTTTATGTGGATTTGGTGGTTTTGTTTGTCATGAGAGGGTGAGTCAAGTGTGGGGTTGTGAAGTTTTCTAGGGGTGTGAATTGTGTGGGGGTGGAAGGGAGCTACTGACGAAAAACTGTCACAACGGGGATTGGGGTGGTGGTGGAATAGCTGGGTATTTCTTGGGGCATGGTGGGAACATGGTTGTGTCCCTCGGTCGGCACGCGTGAGGGGGGGATTAACGGCGCGTGCGGGCGGTTCAGAGGGGTGAGAGGTGAGCGAGTTAGAAAACGGGATTTGCTGGGGGGACTGCGGAGGGGTGGTGGGGAAAAAGTTAGGTGTAGAACATGGGTTATTGGTGTAGGACTGGTGTATTGATTTGGGGTTGTTAACAGGACGAAGGTGAGGAATTTTTTTGGTGGCAGTGACGGTCTGGTTACAGGTTATGTGGGACTGGTGAGTTTGTTGGTCATGAGAGGGCGAGTCAAGTGTGGGGTTGTGAAATTTTTCAGGGGTGTGAATGGTGTGGGGGGGAAAGGGAGCTACTGACGGAAAACTGTCACCAGGGAATTGTTGTTGGTTGTGGGATAGTTGAACATTTCTGGGGGCATAGGAAATTTTTTTTTGGGTACATCGGTCGGCATTTTCTCTGGAAACATGTGTACATAAACATTGGATAGAATTATGGTTACATATATCAGAGTCTGTCCTGAAAACATGGGAGGATTTATTCTGGACAGAGTTACGAGAATTGAGGGGGTTACGGAGAGGGAGTTGCTTGGACTTGTCTTCTTTCGTTTGTTGAGGCATTTTTTTACTGAATTGAGTGAGGTTTTGAGAGAACTCGGGGGAGGGGAGGTTTTAGGAGTCACCTTAGTGCTAGCTGCAACTTGGTAACCCTGACTCAGGGTTTGTTGAGGGGGAGGGTGTTTTTTCTTTTTAGGAATGGGTTTCTGCGTGATTGGTTTGTCAGAGGCTTTGGGCTGGAATTTGTTTTTGAATGAGATCAGCCTTTGGCCGCAGTCAATCTGGGCCTGGAGTTTTTGAAGGAGGTCAAGTCCAAGGAAACCATCATAATGTTTACAGTTGGAGGAAAATACTGTGAATGTGTGATAACAACGAGCATGGGGGTCAGGAGTGGTTACTGATAGGGGTAAAGTGTCTCCTAGGAGATTTAAGTAAGTATCAGCAGCTGAGATGAGTTCTGTTTTGGTGTTTAACAAAGGGCCAAATAGTCGGGGATGTTTTTCATAGTAAGATTTGAACAAACATGACTTGGCAGCTCCCGTGTCGATTAGCAAGCGGACAGGAATGTCCTTGATTTTGGCCATGTAATAAATGGGGGCAGTGCGACTAGTTATGGCGTCCCCCGCCGAGCCCATCGTGGGCGGGGGATACTTTAAAAATCCTGGGGGTCGGTATCTACCTCCTCCAGGGTTTCTTCGGTATCGTCTGAGGTCATGAGATGGGAGGCTATTTCTTCCTCTTGTCCCCACTCCTCTTCATTTACAGAAATGCGAGGAGTAGAGGGGCGAGGATGGGGACAGCTGTGATAGGAGCGTCTCTCTTAGATTGTTCAATCTTCATTCTATGGTATAGCTGAGGTGCTAATTTAGTGATCAGAGTATGCAAGAAAGGTAAATGGTTTATTGTGAGTTAATAGAGGTTAGTAAAGGTGTTAGTCATGCATGGTTAGTTCATTGATAGGAAGAATTCCTGTGCTACCTGGCAATGACTCAGAAGTCAAAACAGGGGCCAGGTACCTCCGCGGGGTGGGGTCTCCTCCTCGGTGGGTAAAAAGGGGTAGCTGGACGCCCTCTCTCTGGGATAGTCGTCCGGCAGCTGTGGCTAGGGGTTGCCATATCACCAGTGTTTGTAATAACCCTCTGTGTATGAGACAGATATGGGTGTTAATACCAAAACCGAAGGTGCGTTGGCTAGCTGGTTTTACTCGGCTGGTTGTTAATTGTAGGGTTTGCTGGATGTGGTGGAGACTGGGTTGCTAACTCTGCCACATTTATCTGGAAGTATGGCAATAGAAGTTAGTTACTGGTGAGGCGGCTAGCCTCGCACCGACGACCATTGGGTGCAGGGTTGTGAATGGGTTGTAAGAGAATAGATGGCATGCAAGGGGCTAGTAAAGTTCTAATGTTGTTCTGGCCTACTAAGTGAAGGTAGGCTGGATAGGAGTATATATATAAAAGGTTGGAGAGCGTTAGCAATGGACAATTCAAGGATCTTCAAGAGGTATGAGAGAGAGGCTAGGTCGGACAAGAGTAGAGAAGCGCGGGGTCTTAATAATGAGGGAGGAGTTCAGGGGGCTATAGGGGAATTTGACCCTAAGGTCTCTGGGCGTGGGGTGGCATTAGGCTGCAGTTGATATTGGAGTTTGAAAAGGCAGTGGAAGTACGTTAGCCAAATGCTACCGGGGAATGCAACTATTGGGTGGTATATGAGTCTGGAAAAGATAGAATTATGTGTTCAGTCTGAGGGGTTATGGATACTATTAGTTGGCCCTGGGAACTGCGTTTTCTATGAAATATCTATACCAAACAAAAGCGGCAGTTCGTAGGGGTACTTAGTTATTGTTTCGAGGTACTTATGACAGATACTGGTAACAAGGTTATCTATACAATCTCGGGTTGGGGTAAGAGGTGTATGACACGAAGCAAATTGGCGTAGTGTGGACTGTGGATACGAAGGAGGCAAGTGGAAGACGTATGATAATTGTGGAAAAGTAAATGGAAAAAGGTGAACACAATGGCGGATAAAGATACTTAACCTAAGGATTGAATACATAGATTTATGGGGCGATGGGTCTTCAGAAAGCTTAGTCTGGCAAGACAAGATGTTAGGGAATGTTAATATTAATACTTAAACTAAGGATTGCATACATCGATGAACGACGACATTTTACTCGTCGTCCTAATAAGGTGATGAAACCTGGTTGATCTGTACTTGGCACAATACGACACAAGGACAGTGCCGCTATGTCGTATCAATACTGGTGGCAGTTAATATTATAGAGACACTTAGTTACTAGAGGAACAATGCAAGGGGGCGACTGAGCACGTTACATATATCTATACTCGTCATGGGAAATGATACGAGGTCTAGGGACAGGCGTGGGTGTTTTAACTTCTAAGATATATAACATCTACTTCTCGGATGTAAGAACATACATAGATATAATTATGGCTGTCTGATGTGTTGGCATTGGCTCAACGTCGGGACAGGGCATGGGTGTTTTTAATATGAATGTATATTCCTGTTCATCATCTTTGTAGTTAGGAGTGTAGGACACGAGGGGGTAGTGTACGTGAGGTGTGGAAAATGGTCAGTTTAGAAAAGGTAGGTAGGTGTGGCCTGGAGCTGCTTAGCCCTGCGGGCTTGGGCCTGTCTGAAATGGCTGGCTCGGTCAGCTGGTCCTTTCGTTCTGTGGACCTTTCTTTCGGGTGTTTCTGTGTGGTGTTCGCTCGTGGCTTCTGTGGTGGGCTTCTTGTTCTGGGGCATTTTAGTTATGTTTCAGGCTGAGGCCGGATTAACACATCATCGGACCAACGCAAGAGGAGTCTACACAAGGACTCTTCTTGACTGTCTCTAATCTTTATGAGAGGTTCAAAGAACTCAGGCGGTTTTACCCTTTTAGTCACAAATCCTGGTGGGTTACCACAGACAAGATGTGCCTAGGATCTATTAATGCTAAGTGCTCCTAAGAGTAACTCGCATAGACCCTTCTAACACAAAAAATCTTTCTAACCTAGATCTCTGTGAGTTAAGTACAAGTCAGATGTCTAAAATAATTAAGTATTGAAAGGTAGGGAGTCCTTTGTCTTTCAATATTTGTATTAGGTTAGATAAGATACTAATATATATAACTATATTAAATTCTGGGAAGCCATAAATAATAATTTACGTATATGTAGTTCTTGTTGTACTCTAGATAAATGATTATAAAACTCAAGTGGAAGAGGCAATACCAGCAATGAGTTTTTAATACACTTATTTGGGGTATATACAGTATATATTAGTTAGAGGTCTCTATATTAACTGGTGGATAGCCACGATTAATTAAGATCCAAAAGTCAATATATATATATGTCACTGATAATCTCACAGATTCCGGGTTGGGTTGCCGTTCGTCTATATGTAATCTTGAGTGAGTATTAAAATAGTCTTCAGTCAGAGAGCGGATTGCCGTTCGTCAGAAGCGATATTTCTACTTACTGAGTTTCTCTCCTCCCAGAGTTTATATAGCAGGGCTGCCCGGTGTTGCCTTGGCTGGTGGTTGGTGGATTTGCTGTTATCAGGCTTTCTAGGCAAGGGGGAGGGGAGTTTTAGCTTTACAGGGGTAGCATTAGGGGGGGGCTCACTTAATTGAGTAAGGAGGGGGTGGACGTAACAATTTTTAAGGGATGGAGCTAACAGGCTCCTCAAGTTGGCAAGATGGTGGAGGTGTGGGGGAAGTTGGAGTCGGGGTGTTGCCTCGGCTGAGGGTTGTCCCTTTAATCTTTGGGGTGGCTGTGCATGGGGGTTGTTGTGGATTCGTTGCCTGGGTAATTCGCCCCTTATCTCCGGTGTCCTAGATTTGATAACAGAGTTAGTAGGTGTATCTTAACATATAATAATAAGTGATGGAAGGGATGTTGGCAAGAGGTTCTGGCTCGGGTTGTTTTTGTGATCAATGGGGGCGGAGTGCCCTGCTTGTGAAGGCCAGCTGGCTAAGTGCCCTACTTTATAAGTACCGGTAAGTTACTTTCCGGGGGTTGGGGGGTGGGGGGATGAGGGGGGTTTTGGGCAGCTATCCCTTTATCTTCTGCCCTGGGATAATGTGAATGGTAAATGAAATATATTTAGACATACCCGTATATACGTATAGTTAGTTGCCAGGCAGAGCTCCCCTGGTGGTTCATGCATCGGGGTCGAGGGGGCGGGGCATGTCGCTATCCCGGGGTCGGCCGGTGGGGGGGGGGGGGAAGGGATGAGTGTGGGTCCTTCCGTGACCTGACGTGGCCAGGCTTCTGCTGGACACCTGCATGACCCTGTTGCTTACAGAGTGTTGTTCAGGGGAGAGTTTAGATGTCTATTGATATGTTTCTTCCTATGAGCTAGTTTGGGTGTAACTTTGTTTGGTGGAGATGGGTTAGGTCTTATCTGGGTTTGGGGTTGTCTGGAATGTGGAGGGGAAGAATAACAGAAAGGGGAAGTGAGGAGAGGGGGCAGTTGCCAGGCGGCCTGACCTTCTAGTTAATTGGTTTGTGGTGGTCAATCAAATCTGGTTCGAGCCGGAAATATCAGGAAAGAAAAAGGAGAGCGAGTTTAACACTCTCCGACTCATATGACGCTATCGCGTCATATGGAGGTATGGCCTAAAAACTCATATGACGCTACCCTGTCATATGAACTTATTATATTCACCAGAAATAAGTTTATGACGCTTTTGGGCCGTTTTTTTGGCTGGTAAGTTAGGTAAGTTAGATCTACATGTGGAAATATCTAGCAACCCCGTGGCGTCTCTCTGTGGGCCCCGCGAGTGATGAACAGGCCAGTCTTCACCCGGCAGCAGACCTCCTAGGTGGATCTGGCAGGCCCTTTAAACCAAGGGGCCTCCATTTTGCCCAGCCTGGGTGGTATTTCCGCCCTAATATAACCCAAACGAAGTGCATATATCGTTGGGTTATCCATGGATATTGTGTGTGATTAGTTTAGGGAATTATATAGCATGTAAGTGCCCTGTACATGCTCGTTTCTGTGTGTACGTGACCAAGCTGGCTCCAAGAGGTGCATTGCTTTGAACTATTGAGTGAAATATATCTATATTTATAGGTTCGAGTGGTGTTTTGTACTTTTATTCATGTTTTTAGTGATAAAACGTTCATAACTGGGGGAGAACATGGCGCCATGCTTCTCTCTGTGCGTTTTGGCTGGCTAAGTTTTGGCTGGCTAAATTTACTTTGTGGAAAAGTGCTTGCACAGGTAGGCCTAAGTCAGTCACAAAAGCACTTCACATACACGGCTTGGTGGCCACGAGGGAATCTCAGCTGTCTATTTGATAGGTGAATGACTGTCATGCCGTCCCAGGGTAAGTACAGTCAAAATTTCTGTCGCCACGGTGGTGGAGGTGGAGGTGGAGGTGGTGGAGCAGCAGCAGTGGTGGTGGTGGAGCAGCAGTGGTGGTGGTGGTAGTTGTGGTGGTGGTGGTAGTTGTGGTTGTGGTAGTTGTGGTGGTGGTGGTAGTTGTGGTGGTGGTGGTAGTGGTAGTTGTGGTGGTGGTAGTTGTGGTGGTGGTAGTTGTGGTGGTTGTGGTGGTGGTGGTAGTTGTGGTGGTGGTGGTGGTGGTAGTTGTGGTGGTGGTGGTAGTTGTGGTGGTGGTGGTATTTGTGGTGGTGGTGGTAGTTGTGGTGGTGGTGGTAGTTGTGGTGGTGGTGGTAGTTGTGGTGGTGGTGGTATTTGTGGTGGTGGTGGTAGTTGTGGTGGTGGTGGTAGTTGTGGTGGTGGTGGTAGTGGTAGTTGTGGTGGTGGTAGTTGTGGTGGTGGTAGTTGTGGTGGTTGTGGTGGTGGTGGTAGTTGTGGTGGTGATAGTTGTGGTGGTGGTGGTGGTAGTTGTGGTGGTGGTAGTTGTGGTGGTGGTGGTGGTAGTTGTGGTGGTGGTGGTAGTTGTGGTGGTGGTGGTGGTGGTAGTTGTGGTGGTGGTGGTGGTGGTAGTTGTGGTGGTGGTGGTAGTTGTGGTGGTGGTGGTGGTGGTGGTAGTTGTGGTGGTGGTGGTAGTTGTGGTGGTGGTGGTGGTGGTAGTTGTGGTGGTGGTGGTGGTAGTTGTGGTGGTGGTGGTGGTAGTTGTGGTGGTGGTGGTAGTTGTGGTGGTGGTGGTGGTGGTAGTTGTGGTGGTGGTGGTGGTGGTAGTTGTGGTGGTGGTGGTAGTTGTGGTGGTGGTGGTGGTGGTGGTAGTTGTGGTGGTGGTGGTGGTGGTAGTTGTGGTGGTGGTGGTGGTAGTTGTGGTGGTGGTGGTGGTAGTTGTGGTGGTGGTGGTAGTTGTGGTGGTGGTGGTGGTGGTAGTTGTGGTGGTGGTGGTGGTAGTTGTGGTGGTGGTGGTAGTTGTGGTGGTGGTGGTGGTGGTGGTGGTGGTAGTGGTGGTGGTGGTGGTGGTAGTTGTGGTGGTGGTGGTGGTACTTGTGGTGGTGGTACACAGCACTAACATGCTATATAATTCCCTAATAATTCCCTAATAATTCCCTCCCCCATTCCCCATTCCTTTTTTATATATATTTAAAATGCCCCAGAACAAGAAGCCCACCACAGAAGCCACGAGCGAACACCACACAGAAACACCCGGAAGAAAGGTCCACAGAACGAAAGGACCAGCTGACCGAGCCCGCCATTCCAGGCAGGCCCAAGCCCGCAGGGCTAAACAGCTCCAGGACACACCCATTTACCTTTTCTAAACCGACCATTTTCCACACCTCACGTACACTAACCCCTCGTGTCCTACACTTATTAACTACAAAGATGATGAACAGGAATATACATTCATATTAAAAACACCCATGCCTGTCCCGACGTTGAGCCAATGCCAACACATCAGACAGCCATAATTATATCTATGTATGTTCTTGCATCCGAGAAGTAGATGTTATATATCTTAGAAGTTAAAGCACCCACGCTGTCCCTAGATCTCTTATATCATTTTCCATGACGAGTATAGATATATGTAACCCGTGCTCAGTCGCCCCTTGCATTGCTCCTCTAGTAACTAAGTATTAATATTAACATTCCCTAACATCTTGTCTTGCCAGACTAAGCTTCTGAAGACCCATCGCCCCATAAATCTATGTATGCAACCCTTAGGTTAAGTATTTTTATCCGCCATTGTGTTCACCTTTTTCCATTTACTTTCCACAATTGTCATACGTCTTCCCCTTGCCTCCTTCGTATCCACAGTCCACACTACGCCAATTTACTTCGTGTCTTACACCTCTTACCCCAACCAGAGATTATATAAGATAACCTGGTTATCAGTATCTGTCATAAGTACCCCGAAACAATAACTAAGTACCCCTACGAACTGCCACTGTGGTTGGTATTTTATATTTAATAGAAAACGCAGTTCCCAGGGCCAACTAATAGTATCCATAACCCTCTGACTGATCACATAACTCTATCTTTTCCAGACTCATATACCACCCCATAGTTGCATTCCCCGGTAGCATTTGGCTAACGTATTCTACTGCCTTTTCAAACTTCCATATCAATTGTAGCCTAATGCCACCCCCACGCCCAGGGACCTTAGGGGCAAAATTTCCCTGTAGCCCTTGAACTCTCCCCCCCCTCTCATTAAGACACCCGCGCTTCTCGACTCTTGTCCGACCTAGCCTCTCTCTCATACCTCTTGAAGATCCTTGAATTGTCCGTTACTAACGCTCTCCAACCTTTTATATATATACTCCTATCCAGCCTACCTTCACTTAGTAGGCCAGAACAACATTAGAACTTTACTAGCCCCTTGCATGCCATCTATTCTCTTACAACACATTCACAACCCTGCACCCAATGGTCGTCGGTGCGAGGCTAGCCGCCCCGCCAGTAACTAACTTCTATTGTCATACTTCCAGATAAATGTGGCAGAGTTAGCAACCCAGTCTCCACCATATCCAGCAAACCCTACAATTAACAACCAGCCGAGTAAAACCAGCTAGCTAAGGCACCTTCGGTTTTGGTATTAAAGACACTCACATCTGTCTCATACACAGAGGGTTATTACAAACACTGGTGATATGGCAAGCCCCTAGCCACAGCCGCCGGACGACTATATCAGAGAGGGCGCCCAGCTCCCCCTTTTTGCCCACCCGAGGAGGGAGACCCCCACCCCCGCGGAGGTATACCTGGCCCCTGTTTTGACTCTCGAGTCATTGCCAGGTAGCACAGGAATTCTTCCTATCAATGAACTAACCATGAATGACTAACACCTTTACTAACCTCTATTACCTCACAATAAACCATTTACCTTTCTTGCATGCTCTGATCACTAAATTAGCACCTCAGCTATACCATAGAATGAAGATTGAACAATCTAGAGAGACACTCCTATCACAGCTGTCCCCATCCTCCTCGCAAAGTAGATCCAGTCTCTCTCCCCTAAATACGTCCAGTATAGCCAAAATAGTACCTCTTACTAAGGCTCAGTTATATGAAAATATAAAGGCTTCCTATCGCCCTGTGCCACAACAGTAAATACCATCTTACCTAGTCCCCATATCTATTGAGAGCTCAATTAAGTCCATAAGACTCGAGATCCCTACTGTCTGCAGGGTCCAGAACCGAGCCTATAAATCTACCTCCCGCCCCCAGTCAAATCAGTTGAAAGCTAGACACCAACCAGTGGTCACTACCCTGCAGTTTACCTCTAGCTCTGCCCTTGTGTTGTTCCGGAGTTGAGAGATTCCAGATCCGGCAGACTCCGTGGCAGAGAAGACTGATAGAAGCATCTGTCCATGTACAAGTCCTAACGTGCACCTTATAACCTTCACACAAATTCGTGGGTATATAAGTGTGTAGCCAGCAACGATCATCAAGAGATCCGACTTGAGAACTTCCTACATTTTGGACCATCTGGACGGCCGAGGAACCAGTCGTTAGCCCCCAACATCACCGGAAGCAAGATAACCAGGACCAGATCTACCCATACTATTCAAGATTCATGTTACTAGTACTAAGTGTTATAGTACTAGCTTGATACGCACCTATTAACTTTCTATAAAGTGGCTAAGACCTTGCCCTGTGTAATTCATATTTAACCATTCCATTTGGGACGTACTAAGCGATCAGTGTTTTTTATTAACAGGCGACCTTGACTCTCGTAATTACCTTATTCAGATATTAAAACTCTAGTGATATCTAACGTTCGCCCACTGATTCGTGTTCTACATATTTCTGCCTTAAGAATATCAAACTTAGTTCAGTACCCCCATGAGGTTGCTAGAGATTTCCGTGTTCTATAATATACGCGTCTAATCCTAACTGTGAGTTGCTACGTGGGCACGCGACCAGCCAGCAAGAGGTAAAATCAGTGACAGTGAATTATACGAATATATTGAGGTCTTCCAGTAAAATATAAACTTGCTAATTAAACCCGTGATCAGAAGAATATACCTGAACGTTGGAAGTGGGAGACTAGGCTCCATCCAAATCCGCAAATGCTAGCAGTTCCCTTCTATCATTTGTTTTGTGCAAATATAACTATCTTTCTATGCTCTTTATTTCTTTATTTCAATAAACGTGAACTTGTGTCGTGTTACTGTGTGTTTATTTTGTGTTCTCTATTCCTCATACCTTGTATTGTGCATGCAGCCTTCTATACCCAGTCATTCAGAACTCACATTACCCAAGTTAAACCTGTAGAAAAACAGGGCATAACATTGGCGGCAGCGGTGGTTCTTGATTCGGATAAAAGGTTGCATTACATTGCAAGTTTGGAACAGCTAGAACACGAGAACATCATGGCGCAACCTAACTACGTTTTCATCCCAAATTATGAGGAAACAAATTATGGGATCGAAGTATTCATGGACATAGTGAAATCCTTAGTTGACATTACTTATACCACGGACGCACATAAAATAGCCGTAACATTACCACACCTGGGAAAAGCCGTTTCCCTGGTGGCCTATCAAGTGCGCCCTGATCTCACCTGGAACGAATTTCGCACAATAGTGATAGAAGCCATTAAACCTTCGTTGGGCGTTTTCGTGGCCCACACCCGTATCCTAGACACGAAATTCGAAGGCGATCTAGATGCCACAGTCAGTAAGCTTGCCCAACACATAAAAAATTCTTTCCCCACGTTGACCAAAATCCAACAAGAACAGCAAATTCTGGTCAACCTTGTGTCAATATTGCCCTCAGCAGTAAAAGACCATTTCCGGGTGCACGATTTCGTCGAATACAAAAAAGACCTCATCACGATCCGACGTATTTTGGCCGTGCGCACAGAAGCACCCACCCAAATCGCTGCAATCAAGAGGTTTCCCACGCACCCGCAGCAAACCAACCACCAAAACCCCAAGAATGCCTACCCAGCCTCATCTTTCAACAACAGACCCACCTACCCTTCCGGCAAGCCCCAACCCAGTAGACCCCGGTTCCAACCGTCCCAGCCACGCAGAATCTTCAACCGGAACAGCAACTACAACACCTACCAAAGTAAAAATCCTACCTTAGTCATTATCAACCCCTATGAATTCCCTGCCTGTAATGCTCAGTGTGCCCTCCACCAAATTCGTGACTCTGCCAAACCTCGCCCCTCTACTCCTCGCATTTCTGTAAATGAAGAGGAGTGGGGACAAGAGGAAGAAATTGCCCCCCATACCATGACCTTAGATGATACCGAGGAAACCCTGGAAGAGGTAGATACCGACCCCCAGGATTTTTAAAGTATCCCCCGCCCACGATGGGCTCGGCGGGGGACGCCATAACTAGTCGCACTGCCCCCATTTATTACATGGCCAAAATCAAGGACATTCCTGTCCGCTTGCTAATCGACACGGGAGCTGCCAAGTCATGTTTGTTCAAATCTTACTATGAAAAACATCCCCGACGATTTGGCCCTTTGTTAAACACCAAAACAGAACTCATCTCAGCTGCTGATACTTACTTAAATCTCCTAGGAGACACTTTACCCCTATCAGTAACCACTCCTGGCCCCCATGCTCGTTGTTATCACACATTTACAGTATTTTCCTCCAACTGTAAACATTATGATGGTTTCCTTGGACTTGACCTCCTTCAAAAACTAGAGGCCCAGATTGACTGCGGCCAAAGGCTGATCTCATTCAAAAACAAATTCCAGCCCAAAGCCTCTGACAAACCAATCACGCAGAAACCCATTCCCAAAAAGAAAAAACAACCTCCCCCTCAACCAAACCTGATTCAGGGTTACCAAGTTGCAGCTAGCACTAAGGTTACTCCTAAAACCCCCCCTTGCCCCGAGATCTCTCAAAACCTCACTCAATTCAGTAAAAAAATGCCTCAACAAACGAAAGAAGACAAGTCCAAGCAACTCCCCCTCGGTAATCCCCTCAATTCTCGTAACTCTGCCCAGAATAAATCCTCCCATGTTTTCAGGACAGACTCTGATATATGTAACCCTAATTCTATCCAATGTTTATGTACACATGTTTCCAGAGAAAATGCCGACCAATGTACCCAACAATGTTTCCCCCATGCCCCCAGAAATGTTAACAACCCCAAATCAATACACCAGTCCTACACCAATAACCCATGTTCTACACCTAACTTTTTCCCCACCAACCCTCCGCAGTCCCCCCAGCAAATCCCGTTTTCCAACTCGCTCACCTCGCACCCTTCTGAACCGCCCGCACGCGCCGTTAATCCCCCCCTCACGCGTGCCGACCGAGGGACACAACCATGTTCCCACCATGCCCCCAGAAATGCCCAGCTATTCCACCACCCCCCCAATCCCCCTTGTGACAGTTTTTCGTCAGTAGCTCCCTTCCACCCCCCCACAATTCACACCCCTAATAAACTTCAAAACCCCACACTTGACTCACCCCCTCATGACAGACAAACCCACC
>CM064511.1:23075720-23117369 GCA_032716605.1 Paralithodes platypus | reverse complement strand
CATGACAAATCCCGATGGACTGGAGAGAGGCGAACATAACTGCTATATTTAAGAAGGGAAAGAGAAATGACCCAGGAAATTATAGACCAGTCAGTTTGACAAGTGTTGTGTGTAAACTAATGGAAATGGTAATTAGAGAAGGAATAATGGAGCATATGAAATCAAACCAACTTTTCAGTGGGAGACAGTTCGGATTCTTGCCGGGGAGGTCGACGGTACTACAGCTAATAAGGTGGTAGATGATTGGATGCAAATTCTATAGGATGGTGATGTAATAGACTTGGTATATTGCGATTTTATGAAGGCCTTCGATAAGGTCCCACATAAAAGGTTAATAGAGAAAGTTAGAAGCTATAATATAGGGGAGAAATGTGTGAAATGGATAGAAGCCTTCCTGAAAGATCGGAGACAGAGGGTAGGCCTACTAGTGAATGGAATAGGCTCGGGGTGGAGGGAAATTACAAGTGGGGTACCTCAGGGATCTGTGGTGGGACCACTACTGTTAGTTATATTTATCAATGACTTACCTGAAGTTATAACTAATGGAAGTGAGGTATACCTGTATGCGGATGACACTAAGCTGTATAGAAGAGTGAGGAGTAAAGAAGATGTGGGTTTGCTTCAAGGAGATGTGGATGGCATGAAGGGATGGTCTGAGCATTGGTTAATGCCTTTTCATCCAAAAAAATGCAAGTATATGCGGATTGGGACAAGCCAGATAGACAAGGTAGGATACAGTATGTATGAAGCGATGGAGGAAGTGAATGCAGAAAAGGATATAGGAGTAGTGATAGACAATAAGTTAAATTTCTCAGAACATTTAGTGGAAAAGATAAACAAAGCCAAGAGAATTGTAGGGCTGATAAGGAGGACATTTGTGTCACTTGACGAAGAAATCTTCAGGAATCTCTATACAGCGCTGGTTAGGCCGCACCTGGAATATGCGAACCAGGTGTGGGCTCCATATATGGTAAAGGATATAGAAGCAGTGGAGAAAGTGCAGAGCTAGCAAGCTAGTACCAACGTTGAAGAACGCGGGCTATGAGCAGAGGTTGAGGACACTGGCATATAGGAGAAAGAGAGGGGATATGATAGAGACTTTTAAGATAGTGTCAGGAAAGTATGATGAGGATGTGTGTGAAGGTATCTTCTTGATGCGGGAGGGAACAAGAACGAGAGGACACTCTTAAGAAAATTTACAAAGAAAGAAATAGACTTGAGAAGGCAAAGAACTCATTTTGTGATAGAGTGGTAAATGAGTGGAACGCACTGCCCCAGTATGTAGTCGATTCCGAATCAATAAGGGAGTTTGAAAGTAATCTTGATAAAGCATGGGGAAGACAAGATTTGAAGTTTGATTATAAAGCAAAAATACAGAATAGTAAAAATGTTACGTCTGCTACCGCCGCCGCCAACACCGTGAACGACCGCAGCAGTGCAAGTACTGGTACTGAGCTGGATACAGGCCTAGTTTGCCTTTTTCCAGAGGATCTACTGTAAGAAACTGTAAGAACTGCAAGTCTTAATTGAGAATGTTGCAGTGTAGGCATAACATATTTGTGACAGCATTCTATAGGTCGGGTGGGCATGATGTAAAATATTTATTTTTAATCAAGAATTATTAGCCTAACTGCTGTTCATCTCTATACTCATTCAATACTATTAATCATGAAGTAGGCCAGTTAGTGTGGAAATAGGACAAACGCAATCATTTACACCTTCATTGCTCGCTCTGCTAGGTCGACCTAGCAACCTCTTTTGGCTGCTCGCTTTGCTAGCCTAGCAGAGCGAGCAGAGTGAGGAAGCAATGTCATTCCGCTAGCCTAGCAAAGCGCTCGCACGAAGCAATTTTTTGCTCGCTCTCAACGGAATGCGTTGCAGCTATATTTGTCATCCAATAAAAAATTGTTAGGTTAGGCTAATGTCCTTTCACTAGGATATACCCGGTCAGAGGTAGGTGATACGCCCGATAACACAACTCTTGCAGAGTTAACTTGCAAGGCAAGACAAAGCTGGAGAATATGGGAAGAGGTAGCGCTCTCGTTAATTAACCCGGGAACTGCCGGGAGACTCTTGTTTCCCCGGCGGACTGCGGGAAGACTCTTAAGAGTAAGGGGAAAAAAAAATCCATTTAAAACACCCAAAAATTTGTTTGTTTTGTTTTTATTTTTTATTTTTTTGTTGCCCCTGGGCCATGCCAAATATCACTCCTCCACCTCCCCTCCTTCAGTTATCACCTATTTTCCCTGTTATTCCCTTATTCTGTGGTCTATTTTCGTGCTAACATTAGCGAGTTGGTAGCAGGGCGTTGTCATCACTGTTACCAGCGTGGAAAAGAGCGAGAGAGAGACTATTGCGTAACAGTGTCTCTCCAGACAAGGGGAGGGGAGGAGGGAAGGGAGGTTGCCTCAGCCATACATTATGTAACCCCCGGCCTGTATCGCCGATTTTGACCATCCAAACACTGTTTCCACTTGTTTTATTGTTGTAACAGGTTAATACCTTTATAATCAACCTATAATAGGCGCACATCTTAGTTTCTTACAGTAGATCCTCTGGAAAAAGGCAAACTATGCCTGTGTATCCAGCTCAGTACCAGTACTTGCACTGCTGCGGTCGTTCACGGTGTTGGCGGCGGTAGCAGACGCAACATTTTTACTATTCTGTATTTTTGTTTTATAATCAAACTTCAAATCTTGTCTTCCCCATGCTTTATCAAGATTACTTTCAAACTCCCTTATTGATTCGGAATCGACTACATACTGGGGCAGTGCGTTCCACTCATTTACCACTCTATCACAAAATGAGTTCTTTGCCTTCTCAAGTCTATTTCTTTCTTTGTAAATTTTCTTAAGAGGGTCCTCTCGTTCTTGTTCCCTCCCGCATCAAGAAGATACCTTCACACACATCCTCATCGTACTTTCCTGACACTATCTTAAAAGTCTATCATATCCCCTCTCTTTCTCCTATATGCCAGTGTCGGAAGCCCCAGTTTCCTCAACCTCTGCTCATAGCCCGCATTCTTCAACGTTGGTATCAGCTTGCTAGCTCTCCTCTGCACTTTCTCCACTGCTTCTATATCCTTTACCATATATGGATAAGTATTAATGCTATTTATGGTAAAATAACTGTTAGTGATGGGAACAGCTCAAATATGTCAGCACAGGAGTGTGGTGTCTCATACCCCCCATGCGCACTTCCTAGGTTAAACGATACCTCAAATAACATCTCACCTCCTTCCTTCATGATTCTTGGGTGTATCCCATCCGGTCCCGGGGACTTACTTCTGTTCATTTTTTCTATAGCCCTTCTTATTCTAGCATGGGAAAACTATTAGTTCTAGTGCCGGTGCCTGTTTGATGGGAATAGTAGGCACTGCATCATCAGACTCCACCGTTAGTACCCCCCCCCCAAAGTATTTCTAATGTTAATTAAAATAACTTAACCTATCAAATGCGGGGCGAGTAGTTTTCTCCCCCAGAACACCATCATCATTGCTGGGGGGGGGGGGCATAATAAAAACTGTAAGGCTTGAATATATAAATTTACCGTTTAATATTAAAGACTTAAATACAATAAGTCGCCCGTTTGACACCGTGCATGAAATACTGTATATAGTAAAATACTGTAGTAGTTTTGTCTTGGAACTCTATTCTGGCAACATTTTGAAACCTTATCTGGCCAGGAAGCACCATGTTAATGCTAACAAAAAATATTAAAATAAATATATGATAAAAATTATAGTAATATATACATACAAAAATGTTTTATCCCATGGGTGATCTTAGACCATAAACTATTGTCCACGAGTGTTTTTTGAACAAAGTGAAGTCCATGAGAGTTTTTAGCACCAAAGGCTTTATTGGATCAAAGATTAGGATGTGTATTAACCCCCATAAAGTGGAGAGCTTGTAATCTTAAATGCCCTAAGAGTGGGCACTCACAAATTTTAGCTTTTTCAACTTGTTCTAGCTCTGTGAAACAAAAGGTTAAGGCAGAAGACTAAAAGAACGTACAGTGCGTATTCTGGCCTGTACGGAGACGCCAAAATATCGTTCCCAGCTGGTCTGTGGCCTTGACAGTGACTAAAGGAAGTGGAAGTGCGCAAAGACCTATAATCCGTTCATTCTAGGTTGGGCAGAAATCGTAACTTCTTACCTCTGTAGCTCATAAAGGACTAGATCAAATGAGCTGTCAATCTTTACACATATTTCCTAGCCACGTCTTGCTATTTGGTAGAAATATTAGCTCTATTACTCTAGTCCTTTTAGAGTTACGATTTCTGCCCAACCTTGAATGAACAGCCTACTGTATAGTCATCCGCACTTCGACCGCTTACCGTGTCGTAGATTTAGTCTTTGGACTTCAATGCATGTATTTTAGACATTTCACATAAGTTATAGTTTCTTATTACATACTGTATTATATCAATAAGCCAAGTGTGCTGAGGTGGTAGCTTTCCTGGGGTTGACGAAGCCATTGATTGTTGCACTACAGGGAGCGAGTGTTCGGGCAAGGACGGATTGCTTGCACACACACATGCTCACTCCAATGGTTCGTGGGCGACAGTGGAAATGGGTCCGCCCCGGCCATCACACCGGCCGTGTCCTAGTAACCCAGGCAACAGCTAGGTACCACCACACGAGACACGAGACAGTGGGAGAGGAAGCGGTCCACAGGCTCCAGCTGATTTCTACTTACATGGTTGCAGGCGGGAGTGAGCTATAATCCATCTCTTATTCATATGTCAAGGGGACTCCAGGGATAAGGTTGGTGATAAAAAACAAGTAAACTTCGGCTGGCAAGTGGTAAATTAGTGACTAATAATAGAGGGCGAGAGTGAATCATCGGAAGAGGTCGCACAATATTGTTGTTTCGGCGCGGGAAATTCTCGGCTCAGTATGGGGAGTAAAAGTATATGCCATATGTAAGTGTATTACCCACACAAGAGGCAAGATATTTGGATCCAGCTACAAGAGGAAATAGGTGGGGAAGATGGTTAATGAAGGTGACGAGGGGGCTGAGGAAGAGAGGGGTGATAAAGGCGGGAGTGACGAATCGGAGGGAGAGCCGGATTTTCCCGGTTTCCAGAAATCATGGATGGCAGAGGAAACTGGAAAATTTTGCTACATGCTATTGAACAAAATCAAGAACTTTGAAGACCGAGTGACCGGCTTGGAGACAGTTAAGAAGGAAATTTTTACAGAGAATGTTGAGTTGAAGAACAGGTTGGAGTTAGTGGAGAGAGAAAAGGCAGAGATAATGACTAGGCTAGACACCAGTATCTCGAAAGGTAATAATGCTTGGGGCATGACTAGAGACCAAGTGGTAAAAGATTTAGACTGTAAGGACGGCAAACAGTGACTAATTCAGGAAGATAATGGATGAACAGAAACAGCAAGATGTTAGGATAAAGGACCAGGTAAAAAGAATGGTTAAGCAAGGCATCCACGAAAACTCTCAGGCCATCCAGGAAGAAAGTCGTAGGGCTAACTGCCTCATAATATCAGGGGTGGAAGAAAAGGAGGAACTAGACTGGACAAAAAGAAGATAGAAGGATGAAGGTCGCATCAATAAGATTCTGGAATCTATTAAGGATGAGGACAACTGGAAGGAGGAAATATCAGACATGTTTAGGCTGGGAAAATACACAAAGGAATACAATAGACTGGTAAAAATCGAATTTAAGTCAAGAAGGACATATGATGAAATCATGGCAGTAGCAGCTAGGCTGAAAGAGTTAGGTGGTATGGACAAAATCTACATCAGGCGTGACATACCAGAAGAAGAGAGAAAGAAGGAGGCTGAACTAAGGAAAACCGCCAAAGAGGAAAATGGCAAGAGGACAGAACAAGAAAAGAATAAGGTTTTTTTACGGATTGAGAAAAGGGAAGATTATGAAACTTCCGGTAAAGAGAAACTAAAAGAAAAAGAGGGTAGGGTACAGACCGCCGCAGTTAAGGCACTTGAATCAGGAAAAGGGGGACTGGAAAGTATAAGGATTCAATATAGCAATGTCGATGGGCTAATCTCTAAGAAATTAGAACTATCAGACTTACTCAATACTAAGAAACTAGAAATAGTAAGTCTCACTGAGACAAAACTAAGAGAGGAACTTTACATAAATCTGCTAGGATGGTCTGAATAAAAGATTTGGAGGAGGGACAGAAAACTTCGACATAGAGGTGGAGTGTGCATCCTTACTAGGAAAGATTTGATTGTGTCGGAGATAAAACTAGAAACTTCAACAGCAGAAGTTTTAGCACTAGAAATTGGTGGAAACTAAAAAATAGTAGTGATAGTAGCGGATGTACCTCCCAAGACGAAGACATGGAGTAAGGAGCATAGCCTAATGCGTAAGGAAACAATTAGTGTGCTAGAAAATATCTTGGCTTCAAAGGATGAAATAGTCATGTGTGGGGACTTTAACTGCAAGGAAGTAAATTGGGAAGAACTTGAACCCGGAACAGGAGAGGAAAGTTGGGGCTATGAATTTTTAAGTATGACCATGGAAAATTCTATATACCAACATGTAAAAGAGAAAACAAGAATAAGGGGAAGTGATCAACCAGCTAGATTGGACCTTCTCTTCACAAGAAGGGAGGAGGTTCAAAATATTCAGTACCTATGCCCACTAGGAAAAAGCGACCATGCAGTTCTCGACATATACCTACTATTGAAGCATAAACTACCCAAGGAAAGAGAAAAGCACAAGGAAAATCAGTGGATGTATTCCAGAACCGATTTCGCAGGACTACGGGAGTGTTTGAAGTCACAAAATTGGGATCAAGTGTTATCTGAAAGTGAGGTAGACAAAAAACTCGAGGCATTCATGGAGATTTATGATACTGGTATAAAAACTTTTGTCCCAAAGCACATTAATAACAGAAAAAAAGGAAATCGCAAAGAATGGTTTAATCGCGAATGTAGGCAAGCACAGGAAGCAAAAAACAAAGCCTGGAAAAAGATGAGAAACTGGGATTCAGAAGAAAACAGGCAAAAATATAAAGAGGAGAGAAACAAATATACAGAAATGAGGTCAGAGGCAAACCATGAGAAAGGGATAGTGGAGAACTATGAAAAGAATCAATTTTTTTTCCAAGTTTGTAAACGGCAAACGGAAGATAAAAGCCACAATCCTAAAAATTAAAAGTGGAAACAAAATCATAAAAGATGATACAGAAAGTGCGGAAGAACTAAATAGAAATTTTGCATCAGTATTTACAAAAGGAGAATTCATTGCACCAGAAAACAATGATAGGTATAGAGGAAATGCCGGAAGTCACATTTAACAGAGAAGAGCTCAGACAAAATGAGTAAGGTGGATCCAAACAAAGCCGCCGGACCGGACAGATTATCAGGCTGGATTATTAAAGAAAATGCCAAGGAATGAGTATACCAATATATGATATAATGACCAAATCATTGGACACTGGGATAGTACCTACAGAATGGAAAAGAGCAAACATTATTCCTATATTTAAGGGAGGAAGCAGAGATAAACTACTGAATTATAGACTTGTATCACTATTGAGCATCCTCATGAAGATTCTGGAAGGATTAATAAGGGACAAATGGGTGAACTACCTGGAATCCAAAAGATTAATTACCGACCGACAATTTGGATTCAGAGGAGGCAGATCATGTGTAAGCAACTTGAGTTTTTACTCTAGAGTAATAAACACAGTGGACCAGAGAGAAGGATGGGTAGACTGTGCCTACCTAGACTTTAAAAAGGCATTTGACAAAGTTCCACAAAAGAGATTGCTGTGGAAATTAAAACATGAGGGGAAAAATAGGAGACAAACTGCTGAAATGGATGGAGCTACCTTAGCGAAAGACAGACGAGAACAACAGTAAGGGGGAAATCATCAAACTGGACTCAAATTACGAGTAGAGTACAAGGATCTGTCCTAGCCCCAATCATGTTTTTAATATTTGTAAATTACTTACCTGAGGGACTAACAAGCTACATGAGCATGTTTGCGGACGATGCTAAGCTGCTTAAAACTATCAGAACCCAGGAGGATTGCCTTGAACTCCAATCAGATTTGCAAAAGATCCATGAATGGATCATCAAATGGAATATGGAGTTCAATGCAGGAAAATGTAAGACTCTAAAAATGGGTAAAAGCAAGTACAGACCTAGAAAAGCTTATAAACTAGGAAACTAAGTGATCCATGTGGTGATGGGCTGGTCTATCAGAGTGAGAACTGAGCGATCTCTGCCATACCCATAGCTTACTCTGACTGTTCCTTTTACTTATATATTTTCTAGATCTCGAGTGACAGCGTCTCTTCCGTGGATTGACCTCCCAATCTACCAAGATTGGAAGCCAAAGAGTCACATTTTCCCCCTGCCCCTCAACTTTCTCTTCATAATTGCCGAGGGGCACAGGGCCCTGGGTGGAGCTTTGGTTTCCCGGGCGTTTCCGCACCCTCCTCAGCTCCCCACCATAGAGTGGCTTCGGTCACCCAGGCTTTATTGTGGGCGGTAGGAAGGGTTCTGTGGGGGCGCTCGGTTATGGCCTCGGCCGTGCTCTGGGCCTTGGGGCTGTTCGGCCAGGCAGCTTGGGGAACAACAACAACAACAAACTAAGTGATTCCCAAAGCAGAAAAAGAAAAAGACTTGGGGATAGAATTTAAGGATAACATGTCTCCGGAAAGCCACTTAAATAAGATAGTGAAAGAATCACTAGCACTATTGGCAAATATCAGGTCTTTCAATTATCTTAATGAAAACCCCATGAAACAAATAATAACGGCAATAATAAGACCCAGGATGGAATATGCATCTGTAGTGTGGTCCCCTCACATGAAGAAACATATCCACAAAATTGAGAGGGTACAAAGACCAGCTACGAGGATGATCCCAGGTTTGGAAAATTTGGAGTACCAAGAGGCTCGAGAGATTGAATCTACCTACACTGGAACAGAGAAGGAAACGAGGACAGCAAATTCAGATATACAAATGTGTTAGAGGTATTGACAAAATCGACCAAGAAAACTTCATAGAGAGGGATGTTGGGAGAGAACAAGAGGTCACAGCTACAAACTGAAAGTGCCTAATAGTAAATCCGATCTGAAAATTAAAAGATTTCCTACCAACTCGATTAGTCGGTAGAACAAATTGCCAGCCGAAGTAGTGTCTGCACCATCAGTGCATAGTTTCAAAGCACGGTATGACAAACATAGGAGGCGGGGATTAACGAGCATGCTCACTCCCGCAAATACAACTAGTGTAAGTACAAGGCTTTCCAGACCTGTGCTTTCAGGGGGAGGGGGGGGGGGGGGGGGGGGGATGCAAAACTTCTCATTAAGTTATCTGAGACGTGCTGCAGGAACATCTCCAGACTGTACCCACCCATTAAGGATCAAAGGTCATAATCTTCAGTGAGTTATAAGGTTTAATATTCCAATAAGTTAGGCTCCAAAAACTAAATTTTAAATAATTAGTACAGAGGATTATAAACTAAAAGGAATATGTAAAATGCGATGAATGACAAAATTTAAGCTTTATTTATTTATTATTTATTTATTATTTATCCCAGTTTGGCTTTAGCCATTTTTCCAAATGCATCAGCACCAGGCTGATTGACTTCCGCATAGCCAGTCATGGAGGATTTGCAGCGAGCCACCCAAGCTGCCACATTCTCATGCTGGGCGATATCAATACCCCCCGCCTCAAAGGTGGACACTGAGGAGATGAGGACATGGTCAGCAATGGTCATGTTGTCACCCACAGCCCAGTCATGTCCAGCCAGGTAGTCGTTCAGCCATCCCAGGGCCTCGTGCAGCTTCTCCAACTTTTCGGGGTTGGGTTTGTCCTCTCCACGGAACAACACAGGGTACTGGAGGCAAAAGAAGTTTTAATTAGGCAATATGCAACAGATTAGATTTGCTTAGTTGAGAAATTGGTCTATTGATTGTCTGCCTGCCTGTCTGTCTCTTTCTCTGGCCCAAGGAGGTACTGTATTAAAATGGAGCTGCCTTGACCCTCTGTCGCTGGGCTGTCAAATGAGGCTACCTATACCGGACTTATTGTAGGCAAGTAGCGTGGGAAGAACTACCTTCCTGCACACATTTTCCTTTGGTTTCTTATGATTTCCACTTCAGAATGTTGGTTGGATAATTTGTTACACTAGATTTTGTGATTTTCTGCTTTAGTAAGTTTAGTAGTTTTAGTTTGTTTATTTTGCAAGTTTTACATTATAATGCTTAAAGCTACAGATGAACAAGGCTCACCAGACAGTACAAACTTCAAAATTTGTTGTAGTTGTTCCCCAAGCTGCCTGGTCGAACAGCCCCAAGGCCCCGAGCAAGACCAAGGCCATAACCGAGCGCCCCCACAGAACCCTCCCAGCTGACCACAATAAAGCATGGGTGACCGAAGCCACTCCATGGCGGGGAGCTGATGAGGGCGACAAACGCCCGGGAAATCAAAGCCCCACCCAGGGCCCTGTGCCCCTCAGCAATTATGAAGAGAATGCTGAGGGGCAAAGGAAAAAATTTGACGCTTTGGCTTCCAATCTTGGTAGATTGGGAGGTCAATCCACGTTAGAGACTCAGTCACTTGAAATCTAGAAAATATATAAGTAAAAGGAACAGTCAGAGTAAGCTATGGGTATGGCAGAGATCGCTCAGTTCTCACTCTGATAGACCAGCCCATCACCACATGACTAGAACTCAATCCTCTCAGCATCAGCTAGGAAAGGCCCTAGAAATCCGCCTTTGGCGGGGGGATAGCTCCCCTATTTCAACCCCTTTCGGGGTTGGGCACCCGCCCAAAATTTGTTCTGATAATTGTGCGTAGCTTAACTTGCTTGTTCTGCATGTACGCTGACACGGCGTTAACCTGGGACAGTGGGGCACGTATGGCTGATTTAGCGCTTCGAGTGGCCTCGTATGCACGGCAAGTGTTGACGATGTCCTGTAATGAAGGGGTGGCGTCGAGGGAAAGCAGCTTCTGTACAAGTTCTTAGTCATGTATGCCCATCAGAATGACCATATTGAGTTGGGTCTCCTTGCAGGCTGAAGAGTTCCCTGGGCAGATGTCAATTTCTTCGGCGATGTGGCAGAGGCGGACGTAGAAGTTGCTGAATGACTCCCCCTGTTTTTGCTTGCAACTGAACATGTCCCTGTGACGGAGAGCTTCATTGCGAGAATTCTTTATGTGCTCCTGAAGTGCATCGAGGACTGCGTCAACGGTCTTGTCAGTGTCAAGGGGTATTCTTAAGGTGTGCTCCAAAAGCCGCTGTGTCTCCAGGGTTAAGCACATCCGCATCTGGATCAGTTGTTTCTCCCTCGGTAGTTTAGATAAATCCACCATAATAGAGTTATCGTCCCATCGACGCCTCCATTCTCTGAAAACTTGGAAGATGGCATCAGCACGAAGGGGTGGCGGGTTCTGGGTGATAGCCTTCTGTGGTGGAGGTGGAGCTGTAGGGGTGGAGAATGTTGTGGAATGGGGTGTTGTCTCCGGTGAGGTGGGTGTAGGTGCGGCGGCAGGTGGAGTTATTTGGGCCAGAGCCTGGACAAGGGCGGAGAACTTGGCATCGTCCATCTGTCTCCTGTAGTCCTCTTCCGTGCGTCGTCTTGTTTCCTTCTCCTGTCGTCGTCTTGTTTCCTCCTCCTGTCGTCGGTTTTCCTCTTCCCATCTTCTGCGGTCCTCCTCCTGTCTCCTGGTATAGTCGTCCAGTTGTCTGCATTGCTCCATATACTGTATGAGCTGAAGGAGGTCTGCACTTGTGGTAGGTTGTAGACTTGCAGGGTGTGGTGACAGGGGTGGCATCCCTCTATAGTGTAGGAGAGGTAAAGTGGGGGGAGGTTGGGGAGGTGGAGTGAAATGAGGGGTGGTGAGAGGAGGAGAGGTTGGAGTGGAATGAACAGACTGGTACCCCTTACCAGCAACTCCAACAGTATCTCCATCATTATCTCCACCACTATCTCCACCAGTAGCTCCACCATTATCTCCCTCCCCAGTATGGTCGTGTGGGGTGTCTGTGAGCTCCCCATGAAGCTGCCTGTCTCCCTCCATACTTGGTTGCTAGTTGACACTCTTGTAGTCTTGCAGGAACGATGAATATGTGCAGTACAACTGAAAGTTTATTTAATAGTGCAAGAAATTATCTGTGCTAGAGTGAGTGAGTGAGTGCGGTAGGCTTGGCAACACTGTGTTGACTTGGCAGCGATGTGCGTGTGCCTGTGCGTGCATGTGCCGGCCCAGCTGGAGGGCGTGAGGGGTGATAACTGCAGCCTGCAGTGCAGTGTGGCTGAAGCCGTCAGAGGGAGGGTATGCTACTCCTCGCTCTTGTCCAGCTATGTTTCGGCGGCTATAACCCTCACAGCAAGTTGGGAATGGGCACGAATGACATGGGACATATAATAAAGGCACTGCACTACACACTTGAGCACTTCACTGCACTATAAAGCACTGCACAATGATAAATCCAGGGCTGGAGAGGTGAGGTCTTGCAAGATGGCTGGCTGATAATCCGGACTTGGCTCGTATCTCCTGGCTTTAATACACTGACTGCGCCATGTACGGTTGTCATGTAAAGCTACAACAACCTTGATAATCCTTTCTTGCACAAGGATGTAGAATAAAAGTCTGAGGTAAGGTTTATAGGTTCTTATTAGCTAAAGAGATACAGAGAGCTGGGGGGCACTGTGTTGAAGGTGCCGACCGGAGTTTAACTGAGGCCAACATGTGCAATGTTGCCAGATATTTGGTGTGCAACGCTGCCGCTATTACTTAATACGGTACATGCCCAACCCCGAAAGGAGTTGAAATAGGGGAGCTATCTCCCCGCCAAAGGCGGTTTTCTAGGGCCTTTCCTAGCTGATGCCGAGAGGATTGGGTTCTAGTCATGTGGTGATGGGCTGGTCTATCCGAGTGAGAACTGAGCGATCTCTGCCATACCCATAGCTTACTCTGACTGTTCCTTTTACTTATATATCTTCTAGATCTCAAGTGGCGGCATCTTTTCCGTGGATTGACCTCCCTACTGCCAACCTAGAAGTTGCAGATTGGGAGCCAAAGTGTCACATTTTTCCCTTACCCCTCAACTTTCCCTTCATAATTGCTGAGGGGCACAGGGCCTTGGGTGGGGCTTTGGTTTCCCGGGCGTTTCCGCACCCTCCTCAGCTCCCTGCCTTGGAGTGGCTTCGGTCACCCGGGCTTTGTTAGTAAGCAGGGAGGATTTTGTGGGGGCGCTCGTTTATGGCCTTGGCCTTGCTAGAGACCTTGGGGCTGTTCGGCCAGACAGCCTGGGGAACAACAACAACAACGGTACTTTATCATCTCATATGAAATAATGGTAGTATTGCCCTGAAAGTACATGTGTGTATGTTGCAATATGATTAAGGCATGTGTACACTCTGTATGTATGTTATGTGTGCACTTAACCTATCAACAAGATTTTTTTTTTTTTTTTTTTTTTCCATTTGATGCTGCTTTGCACTTAGGACCAAACCACAGATGATCACTGGTTTTAGATGGGCGTGTTGTGCAAGAGATATATCTGGTCTTCAGTCGTAGCTGGAGGTAAACTTGTCCACCTAGTTATTTCTCCTAAAATTTCATGCCAGTCAGTATGGAAAAAAAAAGAGCTCATTTGAGATGATCTCAATCACCATATTCCCATAGCGTTCTCTCACCGTTTTCCTCCTTTGGCATCGTGCTTCATGATCAGAGGTGTCATCACAAACCCAAGAGGAAAACCGCTCAAGCGAGATCGGAAGTCCAACTATTGGGTCCAGTGATCATCCTAATCTATGCGTTGGAAATTTTAGAGTTTTGGAGATCAAATATGTCAAGATAAAAATCACTTTGTGCTCCAAGCTGATTTAAGTCTCCAATTAATTTATATATATGCATTTATTGACTCTTAGAGAACATTTAGGTTGCTAAGGAGGGGATTTATAAGTAGTGTTTCTTTGAGTGCAGTACAATAAGGTCCTGTCACTTCCCCATCATGAACTGCCAAAATATGAACCTGGGACAATTGTCTTATACACTTCAAACATTATTACTAAGAGTAATCTCATAAACGGACCGTCAAACTATATAATGAAACAGGAAGAGTATTTACTCCTGACACTCCTTCCCAGCACCTATCCCAGATTCAGATTTTGGCAACCGTACATCAAACTTCCTACCATGACGTGTTTAATGAAGATCTCAAACTAGGCAACTCTAAAAGATTGTTCTTGAATCGATTAAAGGACCTGTCACACATCCACGATCTGTGCCTGCGACCTTCATAATCTGCCAGAGAGCCGATGCAAGGGGGTCAAAACAATTCTAGCATGTATACAGAACACATCAGAAGCTAGACCAAAAACTGGCCTCACTTGGCACCACGGCCGGACTCCTGGAGTTCGATCCTAGAAATGAAAGGAAAACCTCTCAAAACCCCTGGCTATAATGTCGAGAAGGAGTCTTAGACACTGGAGAAATACCGGATAGCTTGTAATAATGCAATAATTGCCACTTTGCATAAAGGAGGAAGTAAAGCACTACCAAAAAACTATCGCCCGGTAGCTCTTGACTTCCCACATTAACATTTACGAGCGAGTCCTGCAAGGCAAAATCTCAATATTCATGGAAAATAATGAAGTACACAACACTGGTCAACATGGGTTCAGAGCAGGAAGATCATCTCTCACAACTGCTGGAACATTACAACAAAATTCTAAATCCATAGAAGAAAAAAAAGTGGATGTCATTTACACCGATTTTGCTAAGGCATTTGATAAATGTGATCATAGTATTATCGCACACAAACTTAAAGCAAAAGGGATAACAGGTAAAATCGGAAGGTGGATAAACAACTTCCTTGTGAACCGAAAACAACAAGTAGCAATAAATCAAGCCACATCCGAGCCTTCAGATGTCAAAAGCTCAGTTTCCCAAGGAACAGTGCTAGCACCCCTTCCTTTCCTCATTCTAACTAACAACACAGTACAGTATCTTCCTTTGCGGAGGACACAAAACCGAGTATGATCGTAAAGACACAGGAAGACACGGGCCGGTTGCAGGAGGACATAAATAATGTGGACCAGGGAAAATAACCTGCAGTTTAAGGAAGAAAAAATTCCAATTATTACGATACAGAGATAATATAATTAAAGAAGACACAAATTACGGGTACCGATCAGAATCGAACCACTTAAAGATAATGTTTAAGACCTTGGGGTGATAATGTCTGAAAATATGGGATTCAAAGAGCATAACCAGGTCAAAGTTGCAGCTGCGAAACAAGCTAACAGGTTGGATTCTATGTACATCGTGATGAATTGCCTATGATAACGCTCTTCAAATTCCCTGGTGCTACCGTGGCTAGAAAACTAACTTATTAACATCCCCATACAAAGCAGGTGAAATTAAGGACTTGGGAGTGTACAAAGGAATTTCACCTCTTGGTGGTGTAATGGTTAATGTGTCAAAAATCTGTGTGTGATAACCCGGGTTAGAATCCTGGTGAATCACACATGTGCTTTCATTAATTTCATTGGAGGTGTTTGGTGTTGTGGTGAAGTTAATAAAAAAAACTATAAACTCCATAAAACAGTTCTATTGGGAGCGTTTAAAATCACTAAAGCTGTATTCGTTGGAGCGTAGAAGGGAACGCTACTTGATAATATACAAGTGGTAAATAGCAAAGGGTTTTGTACCAAATCTACAGTACATACCCCGATAGTCATGAAATTCAGTGATAGAGGCTGGGAATGAGATGATCCCCAGGATGAAAAAATCTGGGTGCTATGAGCGCGCGGCGAGAGGGCTAGTTATCACAGAGGACCACGTCTCTTCAACAAACTCCCACGGCGAGTAAGAGACATGAGGGGCATCTCGTTAAACAGCTTCAAGAGAGCCTTCGATGTCTACCTGCAAAAAGTGCCAGACGAGACTATTTTCGCAGGGGAATGCTCCGCCCCTTTGAACAGTCTGCTGCACCAATTTTCAAACAACAACGAAGGGCGGTGCGCTCTTCGGAGCCACTAGCAGAGTGGCGAACTTCATACGTGACATACTGTAGGTAGGGTAATCCTAGTGAACAATATCCAGATCATCTGAAACAGACTACAGTAGATCTGGACTGGACACGAAAATGGAACTTGCAGGAAGGGACCCAAAATTGGAAAACGAACCCCCAAGTTCGAACCTCGAAACCACGAAAATGTGATATTTTCTTAGTTCTCCAATTTTGTGTCCCTTACTGCAAAGCTCCATTTTCGTGTCCAGTCCAGATCTACTGTAATCTATGTCTGAAATAATGACGAAGGGCGTGCCAACTACGATTGCCACAGGAGCCCTGGTGACGTACCTGTTGGGAGGGACGGTGCCCCTGCATTATGAAAGCCGTCATGCAACGGTATGTGTCGAAAGTGGTCGCCACTAACCGAATATGTCAAGATTGCCAGAGGCATCCCTGTGGTCACTACAGGGCATCCCTATGGTCTCAGTCTTCCCTGCCTGCCTGCCTGCCTGCCTGCCTGCCTACCTACCTACCTGCCTGCCTACACTATAGAAGTGATTTTCCGGTCCCGTCGCAAGACCATCATCGCAAGATCTACCCCGAAAACTGTTTTTCCGGTCCCGTCGCAAGCCCACCTTTAGCAAGCGAGACACCAATATTCTCTTGCGACGGCAAGAGAGCTCCGGAGCTGGGTTGGCGCCAAGCTGAAACATCTCGCTCGACTTACCGTTTCTTCATTCTAATTTATTTTGGTAGATTTGTTTATTCAAACATGATCTTATAATTTTCTTGCCTATCATTAGGAAGTAGAGTACAGTAATAAGAGCCCACAGTAACGAATATACAATTGTTGATCTATCTATCTATCTATTGCCTGATGCCGTGATCCCCGAAGGGGTGGCCACGAACGAACCGCCCCATGCACCTCTGTCCCCAGTCAGTCGACGCCCCTCCACCACCGCCTTCGTTCATGTACTTCCTCACTCCATCCTTCCACCTCTCATTCGGTCTACCTCTCCCTCTCTGTCCCTCCACCTCGCTCTCGTACACCCTCTTAATCATTCTCTCGCTTTCCATATGCTAATTGTTGATACAGGTAATATATTAATGTCTGACAGTACACTTGGGTAGATTTTGTTCAGGAAACAACAACAAACCCCAGCTGTGACTATGCTATTTACCGATTGTTTTTCACATCAGAATTGCATTTATACAATCCTTATGATAATTAAGTTGGCAGTGAATGTTATTCCGATGAAATGGAAGTTGTATACAGTATATATTTTTAACATCGTGCGCTGTCGGTCGCTGGCTTGGAGCAAGCCTTTGTCGTTTTTCCCGTCTTGTGATGATCTTGCGACGGGACCGGAAAATCACGTCTTATATATTTTCCAACTTTGTTTACCAACCCTTCCTTCCTACCTTGCTTACCCTGCCTGCCTTCCTACCTACTTATCTCCCCGCCTACATTGCCTTCTACTTCATCTGCCTACTCATCCATCTCGCTTCCTTGTCAACCTACCCTTTCTTCCTGCGTACCCTGTCTACTTCTGCCTTCCCCTTCCTGCATGTATCCCCAGCCTGCCTACCTAACTTTCCTTTCTACCTTGCCTACCAATCTCTCCTTCATACCTACCCTGCCTAAGTTATTTACCTCTCTGTCTTCCCCCAGCCTACCCTGCCGGAATGCCTACCTTCTTTCCTAATCTGCCTCATTGCCTTCCATCCTTCATCCCTATGTATCCAACCCTACTTCTTCCATGCCTTACTTATGACTTTTTCTTCCTTGCTTCCTTATCTCCCAACCTAACCTACCTCCCTTTCTACCTTGTCTATCTATCTTTTTACCCTACCTATCTACATTTCTATACTGCTTATATACCTTTCTACCCTGCTTGTCTATCATTTCTATAATGCCTATCTGTCTTACCCTGCCTTTCTATTCTACCGATCTACTTTTGTAGCCTGCCTATCTTTTTATGTTTTTTTCTATTTGAAAAAGGGGGAGAAAAGGCAGAACTGCCTGTAGCGAGTGCCTACCCGAGAGTTGAAAGTGACAGAACCAAATTAAATGGACGTTCGTGCCAAAATGCCTGAACACACTGAGTTTGAAGCAATTTAAGTCATAGGAAGAGGGAAAGACTGATTCTGGGAGAGTTCCAGAGCTCCGCTGTTAAATAGAAGATTGAGAATAACTTCCACTCTTGGGTTGGAGAGCTGCACAGTAGGGGTGGGATTGTGTTGCAAGATGGGTGCTACGTGCTCTACGAAGAGGGGGTGGTATACAATGAGAGAGCTCTGAGGAACATTGATCATTGTAATAGCGGTAGAATAATGAGATGCAACATTGCAGAGAAGAGAACGCGACTGCAGAGAATTGGTGAGTGGACGGGAGTTAATTAGACTGAAGGCTTTCTTTTCTATTTTGTCTATAAGTGTTGTGTGAAAGGATCCTCCCCACACGTGTGAACAATACTCAATACATCGACGCACTGTGTCCCTGTACAGAGAAAGAAGCTGTGCAGGGGTAAAGAACCCCTGGAGGTGGTCAAGTACACCCAGCTTCTGGGAAGCTGTTTTAACAAGTGGTAATATGAGCTTTCCTAGAGAGATCAGAAGAAAAAGAGACACCAAGAATTTCAAGAGAAGATGAAGGGTTAATTTGTATGCTGTTGAGTAGGTCATAGTTTTCTGGAAGGGGGCGACGAGTCGACAGATAGAGAAATTGAGTTTTGGCAGCATTGAAAGTAACCTACCTTGCTCATTTGCCTGTCTACCATTCCACCCAGCCTATATACTTTTCTACCCTACCTATCTACCTCCATACCTAGGCTACCTCCCTTTCTATCCTGCCCATCTATCTTTCTACCCTGCTATCTACCTTTCTCACTGCTGCAGATTGCCCCAGTTATGCCTGTGGTTGCCTGTGCCTTCACACATGTGAGACACATCTGTGGACCAGCCAGGATTTCCGCCGCATTTTTGGAGCTCGCCGACCGCATGAAAATTTCAAGCATGCTTGAAGTTTTTCCCACCCTCACGGCTCATCACGGCCCACACTGACTTTTTTACGGCACCTTAGAATTGCCTGGGACCATGCTCACGACATACCTGCAGTAGCTTGTTCAGCGGTAATAGTGATAGAGATCGTCAATGTGTGACAGGCCCTTAAGTTACCGATGCCATACTCACCACGTATTCCCCGAAGCGGAAGTAGAGTGTCCCCATATCGAAGTACATGAAGCGGTCAACCTTGGCTCGGGTCTTGGGGTCCTTGGGGTACAGAGAGTCATCCTTCCCGTACTGACTGGCCAAGTAGGAGCAGATGGCACGGCTAGATAATAAAGAAACATCCAGTCAATTAAAGTTGGTTATACATACATACTTACAACATCTGTACAATGGCTTAGTGTCCCTTTTCATTACATTGTAATGGCTCAAATGGGATTGCCTTTCGACAGTTACACTTTAGTACAATAAAATCTTGCCATAACACTGCCTTATATCACTGTGGCTGATGCTAACAGTGCCTCAGCAAGAAAACAAAATTCTCCCTGTAGTCTACCCCCAGTCTAAGAGTCCTACAAAATAGTTCCACAAGACTTTACTGAATTGGTCGCCTGTTGGTCTGAACTCACGTCATCTCTTCCTCTAGTTGCCTTTTACAACACTTAGGAGGATCTATGGGGCATATTCCATTTTGCTCCAATAAATGTGAAGGACCCCCCCCACCCCTTACTCCCAGGGGTTATTGCGAAATTATTTGTATCTAGTATTATGTAGAGCTTTTATGTAAATAGATATACAGTATAATTAAACCATTACAACTTGCTAAATTTTGGGTGTCAAACCGGAGCAATTTTTATGACGACTTGAATGTATATCGGAAGGAATAAGAGCACATTTACAGGAAATAGCATTGTTTTGGCCATTTATTCACTTTCGAAGACATAATTTGAACTGTAAACCATAATTTTAGCTTTATATGGGCTATAATACCGACTAAAAATAATGGATTCGCCTTTCGTTTGATACCCTGTTTTGAAATAAGTTTCATAATCCAGTAATGTACTGAGCATATTTTAAAAGTCCGTATATGCACAAACCCCAATAAATATATACTATCTTGAGTCTATACTGTACCTTTAATGCATAACAGAGGTATTTGGGTTGTTTTACACTTATCTCATTTGGGTTCTACAGATTCAAAAGTGGGTATAGCATACTTATAAGTTATTATAGACATTAATTGAATATCATACAACATAACGACATACAAGTGGGTACAGAATACAGCAGTTCGCATGACCCGTCACACAACGGGCGTACAAGACTTTGCAGGGCATTACACAGTATAGTATTGTGCTGTATTTATCAAAGTCAGTGAAAAGTGGGTGGCTGCTTCCCTAGATTTTGTAAAAAGCTGAAGTGATAAAACGTCATGTCAAATAGTGTATCATTGGACTGTAGTTTGTGAAGTACAGTATATTATAGTACTGTACAGTACTTAGAAGACATTGAAAAGTGGGTGGCTGCTTCCCTAGACTTTATGTAGAAAGCTGGAAAAACGATTAATCCTAAGACGTCAACCAGTATAATATTTTAGTGTAATTAATGAAGTCAGAGAGTTAGTTGCTTCCCTAGATTTTTTGGCAAAAAGCTGAAAAGCAAACTCGTCAAGAGGCCTTTCAGTAGTGAAGCAATGTTATAAGTCAAAATTAGTGAAGAAATAAAGCTGCTAAGATGATATGGAGAGTTAACACATGGACGGACGGACACCCGGATGGACTGAGGGTATACCATAATACGTCCGTTGTACGACGGCTATATAAAAAGCAGTATTCATAAAGTACTCTGTTCACTAAGAGTAGGCCAATATTTACCTTCACTTTGCCACCAATGTTGTTATTTAAAAGAATCTAATTTTATTTTATTTTTCATAATTCATCACCTACTTAGTGAACATAAATGTAAACAGTACAGTATAATTATATAGTATTATTAAATACAGATGCACAAGGTGTGAGAGGACTGCCCAACAGTCTCATTCCTGTCAGAGATTCGAACCCAGGATCTCTGCTGTGAACCGAACATGGTAACCACTACACCACATGCTATCTGATAATCACCTTTCCCATAGTGAGAGGTCCCCATCCACCAGTGTAGGGACGCAGTGCTGGGGGTTGATGGCCACAAACTCCGGCTTCATCTGATCCCCGGCCATCAGGTCCAGCACCTTTAGGTCGAGTTCCACGCCAACCGCCTTGGCCACCAACATCGCGGACCGGCACGGGGCAGATAGCGGCATGTAGTAGAAGTCAGGCATGCTGGGGAAACAAACCGAAATAAATTAATTCTTAGAGTATGAAGATTATTATTTTTTTTTTTTTTTTTTTTTTTTTTTTTTTTAATTATAGGCCTATTGTGGTGATTTTACATTAAAGATTTTAGTTTGTTCTTTTAATTATATTATGGTGATTTTACATTAAGAGAAAGAGCCCGCCACTTTGGTGGTGCAATCAGCCTCTGGAGCAGTGGACCACTGGTTCCTATCTTCAGAAAATTCCTGTGCTTGGTATGCTTCCAGCCAGGGCCCTACTTGGGTAAATAAAATAGCAAAACAGTGGTGGAACTGCCATCCGGGTGAGGGACTGCTCTGGGTCTGCTCCTTCAGTGTTCATAGTCATAAACCACTTAGTGGAAATGGCACTGTGGAGTGGGTCAATCGAGGCATGTCTGGGAGCCTGGACGCAGTTTCTGCCATGGCCATCCCTTTTGGGGTGCTTCCTATGGAAGCGAGGAGTCATATTTGATGATGATGATGAGCAAGTGATAGTCACAATGTGATTCGATATAGCTTTTACCTCCGATATAGACATCGAAACCAGCATATGAAAAATAGTTAATTTAATACTTTAAACCTTTTGAAACTCCTGTTCTGGTATAAGTACAGATTATATGAAATAAAACAATACATTGTGAATTAATTGTGAAGCAGTAGATAATGACAGTATATGATTTAAATTATTTAGATTTTAGTAAGGCATTCAATAAGTTCCCCTCAAGAAAGTTCGGAGGAAATTGGAACCTCATGAAATAGGGTGAACTATTAAGATGGATTAGATCATGGTAGGAAGCAACAAGTTAGCATAAATGGTAGGCTATACGGTACAATTAAACGGGTAGCCTATAGTGAAAAGTGGGGTCCAACAATTATCGGTTTTAGGTTCTCTTCTGTTCGTCATTTATATTAACGACTTTATGTAGGCATTAGTAGCAAGATAAGTAAATTTGCGGATGACTAAAATAGGATGAGTAATTATTTCTGATAATGATACTCAGGATCTCCAAAGATATCTAGATACATTACATGAATGAGTAGGAAATTAAAAACTAAAAAAAAAGGAGTCCATCACACTGTGTCCAGAAATTTTGGATCGAACATTACTTGATTTTGGCCCGTCACTCGTTCAACTTTGCCGTTCGTTTCCCTCATCCATATAGAAAAACAATATACAGTATAATGATCTTAAACCAATGTATCGATCAGTGTTCGATAAACGTCAATAAAGTTCCTTGATTTACATCAAGAATTTGTATGCACCCAATTGAATTTGGATGCATTTAAGTCATCCAGAGGCATTTGGTGCATTACCGTATATACGTATGCCTTACCCTACCAATCGAGTTATTGAGTTCTAAGTTTTATAAATGATTCCCTTACCTCTCAAGCACCATTAGTAAGCCTAAATCAATTAATCAATCTCTCACTTCACCCCCACTTCAGTCTTACTACCCAAGTCCACTACGCTCACCCTCTCCACCTCGCCACGTAACCCTCATCACCTCCCATTCAACCTCACCACTTCATTTCACCATTTCACCACCTCACCACGTAACCCCCACCATTTCCACTTCTCCCTCATCACCACCACGTCACCCTCACTATCATCTCAACCTCGTCTCTTCTCCCTGTCCATAACCCTACCCTGCCTTCGAATCAGTCTGTCTTCAAGATGAAGGTTAGCGAGATACCTCAGAGTTTGGACAGACAAGGTAGAGGTGGTGCTACAAAAGACAGTAGTAGTAACAGTGGTAGGGTTTAGGTAGTTTGTGGTGGTGTTATATAAGATAGTAGTAGTAGTGACAGTGGCAGGGTTTAGGTAGTTTGTAGTGGTGTTACAGAAGATAGTAATAGTAGTAGAGACAGTGGTAGGGTTTAGGTTGTTGTTGTTGTTGTTCCCCAGGCTGTCTGGCCGAACAGCCCCAAGGTCTCGAGCAAGGCCAAGGCCATAAACGAGCGCCCCACAAAATCCTCCCTGCTTACCACTAACAAAGCCCGGGTGACCGAAGCCACTCCAAGGCAGGGAGCTGAGGAAGGTGCGGAAACGACCGGGAAACTAAAGCCCCACCCAAGGCCCTGTGCCCCTCAGCAATTATGAAGGGAAAGTTGAGGGGTAAGGGGAAAATGTGACGCTTTGGCTCCCAATCTGCCAACTTTTAGGTTGGCAGTAGGGAGGTCAATCCACGGAAAAGACGCCGCCACTTGAGATCTAGAAGATATATAAGTAAAAGAAACAGTCAGAGTAAGCTATGGGTATGGCAGAGATCGCTCAGTTCTCACTCGGATAGACCAGCCCATCACCACCAGGGTTTAGGTAGCTTGTGGTGGTGTTACGGAAGATAGTAATAGTTGTAGAGGCAGTGGTAGGGTTTAAATAGTTGGTGGTGTTACAGAAGATAGAAGTAACAGTGGTAGTGTACTAGTTATTTGTCTTTGTTGCGGACTAGGCGTTAACATGCGAGTACCCACCTCCACAACTCTACGGACTCCAGAGAGGACTCCTCACTTCGCCAGACTACAGGCCAACCTTCGCCTGGCCAATCAACAGAAGACCATAACCACTCTACCAGCGAGCATCTTACACTTAAACTCACAATCTCGCGCTCTCTCTCTCTCCCACACAATCACACTCACTCACCCCATCCTGTCTTTGTGCGCCCCTTCCCCAACCCCATCCTCGTATAAATCCGTTCTTCCTGCCTGCATGTCCTGCTCTTCCCACACCACCATCATCATCGTCCTCTCCACCATCGTCCAACACAACCAATATCATCATCTCCACCATCATCATCGTCCCACACCACCACCATCATTGTCCTCTCCACCATCGTCCCACACCATCATCGTCTTCATCTTCACTCATCATCAGTCCCCTCTACATCATAATTATCATCCTTGATATCAACCTTGAACCATATCGTTACCATTACAATTTAACATTGTCACCACCACATTATCACTACCATCATTATCAAAGTTAGTGTATATGTGCTACGTTTGAAGTCTCCCATTAATGCACTAAAATAAGCCTGTTACTCCCGTATTTTGTTCTGTTGACGCAAACTCGAAAATAGCCAACTTAAACAATAACAAATAAAGGCAGAGTTCCTAGTTATAGCACGAATAAGATTGAAATGACGCCCCGTAACTGAAAGGGATACTAATACAAGCAAGCTGGCCAACTGTACCTTCATGTATTCGGTCGATGGATGGCACACACGAACCTCCATAGTGTGATTACGTTGAATAAGTGATGAGTAGTGAAGACGTTCAATAAGTAAGGAGTAGTGGATACCCTATTTTAACAGAGCTCGACCAGCTCCGCCATGTTGATGACATTGGTGTTCTTCACTTTATTACACTTAAGGGGAGGTTTTTAGTTTGATCCATAGACCTCCATCAAGCTTAAAACATACCAAGACTCCCCTTCGAGATCTATGTAAATTTTTCTGTAGATAAATGCCCCGACCGGTTCCTCCTAAATTACAACTTTGAAAAATACCCCCTTCGAGATCAATTTTCCCATTTTTAGGTAGAAAAATGCCGATTCCTAAATGAGGCTCAACATGAGGAAGAAGAGCGGGTAGAAAACAAATAAAATTGTATTAGACTACGGTATATTCATGTTTGGGTTGTGGACTCTTCAGACCTTAAACATTAACCCTATTTGATCTAATGGGGTGTGAGGGGGAGGGGGTGTTTCTTTTTGGATCTTCCGTTTCGTTCAATTAGTTTGGAGATTTTAAGACTTTTCATCCCATTTGCTTAAGAGATAATTAGACGGTTGACCCCATTCAGGTGTATTTTTTTCTGGGCGAGCGATAGCGAGCCTGTAACTCACAAGAAATCTGCCTTCGACCGGGACATTTTTCTATCGAAAAATTTAAAAATTTAACTTTGGGTGAAACAAAATTAGTTTGAAGATAGTCTGGGAAACTGTTTTTGTTAGCCTAGTGGACAAACTAAAACACATGGCTCGAAAATTACAAAATCAAGAAAAAACCTCCATAAGGATCAACTCGTAGTACCAGGGACGTCCCTTTTATGAAATTCTGGCAACGATTACACCATTTTATTCAACTTAGGAAGGACCTCTAGCAAATAAGGAAGGCTTCATACTATCTCAACCAACCCTTTTAACAAAAACACAATATTGACACCTGGATGGGGGTAAACGTCTTAAAACAGTAGGCTAATGGGGCCGAATGGATACAAGCCAAAGGGAGAGGGAGAGAAAGAGAAAAAAAGCGAGATGGGCTCCCGTAAGTACAGTCAAAATCAATGGTCCGCCGTAAACCTCGATAATTTGGAGTTCCCAGGGTGTCAAACCGGATTAACTTTGTTTAAGGGAACCCACCTCGTTTTTCTCTTTCTCTCCCTCTCTCTTTAGCTTGTGTCCATTCGGCCCCATTCACCCTACTGTTTTAAGACGTTTACCCCCATCCAGGTGTCAATATTTTCCTGGCGAGCGGTAGCGGGCCAGCATATATATATTTTTGTTTTGACAAGCTAAATTTGTAAATTTTTCGATAGAAAAATTTCTCCGGCGAAGCAGGATTTCTCCAAACAATGCTGGCTCGCTATCGCTCGCCAGGAATAAATCGACACCTGGATGGGGATAAAAGTTTTAAAACAGTTGGCTGAATGGGGTCGAATGGATACAAACTAGGGAAAGAGAAAAGGAGAGAAAGATAAAAAAAACGGTGACCCCCCTTAAAGACTTGAATGAATATGGGAAAGGAATACAGGAAAATTAACATGAAATAGCATAGTTAGAGAAAATGAAATAGCATAGTTAGAGAAAATGAACATGAAATAGCATAGTTAGAGAAAATGAACATGAAATAGCATAGTTAGAGAAAATGAACATGAAATAGCATAGTTAGAGAAAATGAACATGAAATAGCATAGTTAGAGAAAATGAACATGAAATAGCATAGTTAGAGAAAATGAACATGAAATAGCATAGTTAGAGAAAATGAACATGAAATAGCATAGTTAGAAAATGAACATGAAATAGCATAGTTAGAGAAAATGAACATGAAATAGCATAGTTAGAGAAAATGAACATGAAATAGCAGTTAGAGAAAATGAACATGAAATAGCAGTTAGAGAAAATGAACATGAAATAGCATAGTTAGAGAAAATGAACATGAAATAGCAGTTAGAGAAAATGAACATGAAATAGCATAGTTAGAGAAAATGAACATGAAATAGCATAGTTAGAGAAAATGAACATGAAATAGCATAGTTATAGAAAATGAACATGAAATAGCAGTTAGAGAAAATGAACATGAAATAGCATAGTTAGAGAAAATGAACATGAAATAGCATAGTTAGAGAAAATGAACATGAAATAGCATAGTTAGAGAAAATGAACATGAAATAGCATAGAGAAAATGAACATGAAATAGCATAGTTAGAGAAAATGAACATGAAATAGCATAGTTAGAGAAAATGAACATGAAATAGCATAGTTAGAGAAAATGAACATGAAATTGCATAGTTAGAGAAAATGAACATGAAATAGCATAGTTAGAGAAAATGAACATGAAATTGCATAGTTAGAGAAAATGAACATGAAATAGCATAGTTAGAGAAAATGAACATGAAATAGCAGTTAGAGAAAATGAACATGAAATAGCAGTTAGAGAAAATGAACATGAAATAGCATAGTTAGAGAAAATGAACATGAAATAAGCATAGTTAGAGAAAATGAACATGAAATAGCCGTTAGAGAAAATGAACATGAAATAGCAGTTAGAGAAAATGAACATGAAATAGCATAGTTAGAGAAAATGAACATGAAATAGCATAGTTAGAGAAAATGAACATGAAATAGCATAGTTAGAGAAAATGAACATGAAATAGCATAGTTAGAGAAAATGAAAATTAAATAGCATAGTTAGAGAAAATGAACATGAAATAGCAGAGAAAATGAACATGAAATAGCATAGTTAGAGAAAATGAACATGAAATAGCATAGTTAGAGAAAATGAACATGAAATAGCATAGAGAAAATGAACATGAAATAGCATAGTTAGAGTTAACTATCATGAAATAGCATAGTTAAAGAAAATGAACATGAAATAGCATAGAGAAAATGAACATGAAATAGCAGTTAGAGAAAATGAACATGAAATAGCAGTTAGAGAAAATGAACATGAAATAGCATAGTTAGAGAAAATGAACATTAAATAGCATAGTTAGAGAAAATGAACATGAAATAGCATAGTTAGAGAAAATGAACATTAAATAGCATAGTTAGAGAAAATGAACATGAAATAGCATAGTTAGAGAAAATGAACATGAAATAGCATAGTTAGAGAAAATGAACATGAAATAGCATAGTTAGAGAAAATGAACATGAAATAGCATAGTTAGAGAAAATGAACATTAAATAGCATAAGTTAAAGAAATGAACATGAATATAGAGAAAATGAACATGAAATAGCATAGAGAAAATGAACATGAAATAGCATAGAGAAAATGAACATGAAATAGCATAGAGAAAATGAACATGAAATAGCATAGTTAGAGAAAATGAACATGAAATAGCATAGTTAGAAAATGAACATGAATAGCATAGTTAGAGAAAATGGAACATAGCAGAGAAAATGAACATGAAATAGCATAGTATGAAATAGCATAGAAAATTAGAGAAAATGAACATGAATAGCATAGTTAGAGTGAACATGAAATAGTAGTAATAGTGAAATAGTGGTCTAGTGGTTGGCCCCATTAATTGCTCTTTCCATTCACATATGCATAGCCTACGTGAGTTGCAGTTGGGATGCGTGTACATGCTTAGATTGATATGCAGGATTCGAAGTTGCATAATAAATCGTAGGCAGTGTCCACCATTCTTTAACTGCCTTCGTGGTGTAATGCATAAGGTGTTGATATTCGGTGTGAGCGTCCTGGGTTCGAATCCACGGACTGCCACATGTGTTTGTATACAATAATCAAGACTAACAATAATAGACTCCGTTTTCATTTGACCCCCCTGGAAAGGAACGGTAACTATATACTTCTACGGTGTCAAACAAATAGTATTGAAGGAGAGATGGGTCGTTTTTCTATATCCCCCCTTCTCCCTCATGTTTAGCCCCATTAGTTTTCAGATTATAAGATATTTGTCTTATTAGTTTGTCGATGTTAAGACCTTTCGCTCCATTTATGTCAATATTAAGACCTTTCGTGCTATTTAAGTGTCTGTTTTCCTGGCGAGGAATAGTGACCCTGTAATTTTTGTAGAACAGGCCTTCGGCCGGGAATTTTTTTTACCGAAAAATTTACAAATTAATTTAGAAGGGGGATCTAATGGATTTTTTTTTTTTTTTAAAGTTTGATAGGACAAGGGAGGAAACTAAAAAATAATAAATTATGAAATAATCTACTTTAAAATATACCCTTCCCCCTTAAGCCCCGACTTCAGCCAATCAAAAGTAACCAAAACTAACTTTGCCTATCCCAAAGTAATTGAACCCATATAGGTCACTTAGGATTATGGCATTTTATGAGTGTGGTGGTTTCGCCTGTCTTCCGAGTGTACAAAATTGGTATGCCAATTGAGCACGAGAAACCGAACAGACAGCAGAACGGAAAACACTGAACACGAGAGAAAGAACACTGAACACAAGACATAAGAACACAAGAGGCCGAACACCGACCGCAAAACACGACAGAATTATTATGTTATCTCCACCAACCAACTTTACTCCTAAACTCGATTAATGAAATTAACAAACACATGTGGCAGTCCGGGGATTCGAACCTAGGATGCTCACATCGAAAATCAACACACTTATGCATTGCACTCTGGCGAACAGAGAAAACCAGAGGCCGTGAAATATAATACAATGTGAATTTTTCATATGGACAGGTAGATGGATTGGGGGGGGGGGGGGGACACAGTGAAGAGCTATGATTCTTTATTTAAAGTTTCGGGCTATGAATCGTCTCTCTGAAGATGAGCAATACAGACTCATTCATAGAGGGGAAAAAAAAAAAAAAAAAAACGGCCTGAAACGTTAGAGAATACAGAATCATAGCTCTTCAGTTTTCCACCACCCAATATATAGTACCGGTACAATATATCAAAGTGGTGCCTAGTAAACACAAAGAACATTCCCCTATTTAAGACACTAACCAAAAACGGTCAACTACAATGTATTCAGTGGCCTCGAAATGTATGCGATTTACAGTTTTTTGTCAGGCGTGTTTGTCGTAGTTCCGCCTCGGTTCCTCCCCTCATCCTCGTTTTCTTTAAAGTTTCTCTCCACTCATCCTTCCTGCACACTCATTCTGCCATACTTCCTGCACACTCATTCTGCCTTCCTTACTCCACCCTCATTCTGCCTTCCTTCTATCACTGCCTTCCTATCATTACACGGTTTTCTGCCTTCCTTCCATCATTACACTGTCATTCTGCCTTCCTTCCATCATTACACTGTCATTCTGCATTATTTCTATCATTACACCTCCATTCTGCCTTCCTTCTATCATTACACTGTCATTCTGCATTATTTCTATCATTACACCTCCATTCTGCCTTCCTTCCATCATTACACTGTCATTCTACCTTCTATCATAACACTTCCATTCTCCCTCCCTTCTAGCATTACACCTCAATTCTATCAATACATACTGCATTCCTATCCTGCCTTTTTTTTTCTATTTTTTTTTGTCCCACCACCAAACATGCCTTCTCTTTATCGGTCTATCTCTTATACCAGTCTTTTTTATTAATTGTTTTATCGAATCTTAAAACATTATTTATCACTACAGATTTTCTTCCAATTCCAATTTCTCATCTCGACCTTGTGCTACTTCACCTTTCCCTATATTGTATTACTATGTTTTTCCACCAACCAGCTTCACCTCTAAACTCAATGAAATCAACAAATACGTGTGGCACTCCAAGGACTCGAACCTAGGATACTCACATTGAAATTCCGCGCACTTATGCATTACGCTATCAAGACAGTTAAAGAAATATGCACAAGCCAACGATTTATTAGGCACTTTCGAATCCTGCATATTAATCTGAACATGTGCATATATTCCAACTGCGCTATGGTAGCCTAATGTATAGACGAATGGAAGGAGTAATTAATGGGGCACTTAACCCTTGGGAAGGCCTCGCTATAAATCCCAATTATAATACTTCAGATTTAAAAAAAGTGCAAATAAAAATACTTTATATATTGATCCTTCGTCATTTTAACAATTAGGTATATACTCCAACAGTTAACCTAAGTATCTGATGATTAGGTGAGTTTTCTATGCGTTTGGTAAAAATCGATCTGTGATTTCCCGTCAATAATTAACCTTTACCGCGACGTCTTTTTAACTTTATTCTGACTACTAATAGACGATTTTATTCAGCCCCCCAACAATCAACAGGCTTCGAACTATCTCGCTTACCCCTTTTTACTACCACAGATCCTTCTTATACATATAATAGTAATATAGCTAAAATAAAATTAAAAAGACGTCGCCGGTACAGAAGGGTTAAGGGAGATGGTTCACTTTTTGGTCAATTTTGTCATGTATATATTTTGTTTCTAGTTTCCACCCTAGACCTCCCTCAAACTTAGAAAACATCCCTAGACCCCCCCCCCCAAGATAAATGTGTACAACTTTCGGTAGAAAAATATCCCGGCCGAAGGCAGATGATTCTTATAATTCCAGACTTTCTATCGTTAGCCAAGAAAAAATGGCACGATAGTTCTTAAAATTTACAACGAAATTGAGCTAAAGGTGTTAACATCGCCAAACTAACGGGCCGAACGTCTTAAAATCTCAAAACTAATGGGATTAAACAAGAGGGAGAAAGGGGTCCAGAAAAACGACCCATCTCTCCTTAAACAGTATCCTCCCTCCCGCTCTCCCTCCGCCCAGCACATTCTTTTACAATAGCTCACTGTCACATTCCATCCTATCACGTTTCCGCCTTCCCACCATTCCCTTTGTGTATATACCCTCCCTTACACTGCAGTCTCCGCATTATATATATATTTTTTTTTTAATGACAGCCTCTTCCCATGCTTTGTTCCTGTCCAAATATCCGTTAATTATGCTCTTCAACGTGACACCGAATATAGAGGTAGTAGATAGTGGTATGGACGGGATAGTTAGTTCTGTCCCCATTGTCATGGTCCTGTCACACATCGTATATTCATAACACATACTTTCCACCATCCATACCTCCTCCACCACCACCCCTAACCACCATCCATACCTCCTCCACTACCCCTTCCACCCATACCTCCTCCACCACCACCCCTTCCACCATCCATACCTCCTCCACTACCCCCTTCCACCCATACCTCCACCACCACCCCCCCTTCCACCATCCATACCTCCCTCCACCACCCCCTTCCACCATCTATACCTCCTCCACTACCCCCTTCCACCCATACCTCCTCCACCACCACCCCCCCTTCCACCATCCATACCTCCCTCCACCACCCCCTTCCCCCATCCATACCTCCTCCACTACCCCCTTCCACCATACATACCTCCCTCCACTACCCCCTTCCACCCATACCTCCTCCACCATACATACCTCCCTCCACCACCCCCTTCCACCATACATACCTCCCTCCACCACCCCCTTCCATACCTCCTCCACCTCAATGAAGGAAGAAGGTGAAGGTTATGAGGGATATATTAGCTAGGGGGGTTGGATAGACAAACCCTACAGAAGGTGAAGGTTATGAGGGATATATTAGCTAGGGGGGTTGGATAGACAAACCCTACAGAAGGTGAAGGTTATGAGGGATATATTAGCTAGGGGGTTGGATAGACAAACCCTACAGAAGGTGAAGGTTATGAGGGATATATTAGCTAGGGGGGTTGGATAGACAAACCCTACAGAAGGTGAAGGTTATGAGGGATATATTAGCTAGGGGGGTTGGATAGACAAACCCTACAGAAGGTGAAGCAACATACCTGTATGGCTAGGCCCTAGGGTTACTTGTCATGCCACACGGAAGTTTTTTTGTTTTACTTCACCCGTCCTTGACCACCTTCCCTCCCCCCTCCTATACTACCCCCACCCCCTCCTCTCCCACCTACGCCCTTCCCTACTCCACCCCTCCTTTACCACCACCATCACCACCTCTTCTACCCCACCCCCCTCCCCAGTGAAGCCAGACAATCCCCCCCACCACCAGGCTTCACTTTTCCCCATCAAACCTCATTAATTCATCGTCACTCACCGTATACGATGCCTCCACACATTCACTCACTTTACTCATTACACTACTTTACTACGCGCGTATACGCATGGAAGGGTTACTTACAATTATAGATTATTTTTATTCTGGTCATTATTACACGACTTTATTACGCGTAGAAATTATGCGAATGAAAAGGTTAATACAGATTAGAGCTTAATACATTTATTCTAGATATTATTACTTTATTAGACTACCTTATTACACTTAGTACCGGTAGTATCTTAAGGGGAGGTCTCCACTTGAGGGATTTTTTTCTTGACTCCTTTCTCCCTCATGGTTAGCCCCATTGCTTTTGAGGTTTTAAGACGTTTGCACCATTAGTTTGGTGATTTTAAGAATTCCCGCCCCATTCTGTCAATTTTAAGACCTTTCGTGCCATTTAGGTGTCGATGTTATCCTGGCGAGCAATAGCGAGCCTGTAATTTAAGAGTAATCGGCCTTCGGCCGGGACAATTTTCTACCGAAAAAATTACAAATTTATCTTGAAAGGGGGTCAGGGGGGTGAAATTTTAAGATTGCTGGAAGAGTAGGAAACAAACTAGAAACCTCCCCTTAAACTGAATAAAATTATCTAAATATAGCTAGAGTAAAATTAAAAAGACGTCGCCGGTACAGCAAGGGTTAACCCTCTCAGACATATGACGCGATTTTGAGCCTATTGGGGATACTTTAAAGCCTTCGTTGCCATCAGGGGTATTTAGAAACCTTTAGTTTAGTTACTTCAACCTCTGCAGTTGTCTTTGAGTTAGCTGTGGGCAGAAAACTAATTTTGGAGAGGTAATTATAAGAGAACTCTATTTCTTATTGCTAATCTGGCAACCTCTGCGTCATAAATGCGTGAGAAGGTTAACATGTATACATTATCTTAGAACTATCAAGAATATGACAGGACGCAAATGTATTGAAAGATGTATACCCTGTTTGGAACAACACTCACAAATGTGTATTGAAAGATGTATACCCTGTTTGGAACAACACTCACAAATGTGTATTGAAAGATGTATACCCTGTTTGGAACAACACACTCACAAATGTGTATTGAAAGATGTATACCCTGTTTGGAACAACACACTCACAAATGTGTATTGAAAGATGTATACCCTGTTTCGAACAACACTCACAAATGTATTGAAAGATGTATACCCTGTTTGGAACAACACACTCACAAATGTGTATTGAAAGATGTATACCCTGTTTGGAACAACACTCACAAATGTGTATTGAAAGATGTATACCCTGTTTGGAACAACACACTCACAAATGTATTGAAAGATGTATACCCTGTTTGGAACAACACTCACAAATGTATTGAAAGATGTATACCCTGTTTGGAACAACACACTCACAAATGTATTGAAAGATGTATACCCTGTTGGGAACAACACTCTCACAAATGTGTATTGAAAGATGTATACCCTGTTTGGAACAACACACTCACAAATGTGTATTGAAAGATGTATACCCTGTTTGGAACAACACTCACAAATGTGTATTGAAAGATGTATACCCTGTTTGGAACAACACACTCACAAATGTATTGAAAGATGTATACCCTGTTTGGAACAACACTCACAAATGTATTGAAAGATGTATACCCTGTTTGGAACAACACACTCACAAATGTGTATTGAAAGATGTATACCCTGTTTTGGAACAACACTCCCCAAATGTATTGAAAGATGTATACCCTGTTTGGAACAACACACTCACAAATGTATTGAAAGATGTATACCCTGTTTGGAACAACACTAACAAATGTGTATTGAAAGATGTATACCCGGTTTGGAACAACACACTCACAAATGTGTATTCTTACTACCTTGCAATTCACAACCTCGTATTCTGGACTGTCGGTGACTCAGCTTGAATGTTGGTTAAAGGCGGATGGGCGGCTTTATTTGTTCATATATGTATCTTTTTATCATGTTTTTTAGTTTCCTCCCTAGACCTCCATCAAGCTTACAAAAAACACCCCGCCAAGACCCTCCTTGAAGATATATTTGTAAATTTTTCGATAGGCCGGTTCCTTTTAAATTACAGGCTTGCTATCCTACCTATAGCTCGCCAGGAAACAATAGACACTTAAATTACACGAAGTCTTAATATTGACAAACATGGTATGAAAGGTCTTAAAATCGCCAAACTAATGGGCCGAATGTCTTATAATCTCAAAACAAATGAGGATTAACACGAGGGGGAAAGGGGACCATAAAAACGGCCCATCTCCCCTTAATCAGCAATGCAACGTGTAATAATAAAATTTACGACAGTCTAAAAATTATCGTGGTGGGCAGCGATGTTTAAGTTTCTTGTCTATAGGCTGAGTCCCATCTGAAGACAAAGTGATGAAGGTTAGTGGGATTTGCCTCAGGGGTTGGAGAGTGACAATTAGGTACAGTCGGCCTAATTAGTGATGTCTCGGCAAGTATGTTTTGATCAATAATTGGTATCCGTAATATCTAAAACTTTATGTATTCGTTTCGAGTAGATATACACACATGATCCTACATGTATGCACCCTATTCAACAACAGAGAAATGAATACAGCACAGAGCGAGGCAAACTTGAGAACAGCCGAGACATGACTTATTAGGTCAACTGTACATAGTGAAATAGAAGGCAGTAGTTATAGTGACCAAACTAATGGGGTGAAATTTATAAAATCTCCAAACTAAATGGAGCAAAGGCTCCCCTCGCGTCAATTAGCATTAACAACACACTGACGTGGAACACGGGTATTTCAAATTTTATTTTTATCAGAAATTATATCTTAAAATTATAGAGGCTGGAAGCAAAGTCGTGGTGGAACTATTGATTCAGACTACATGTATGGGCGAACGTGCTCCAGGCCGCTATATAACAATGGCTGGCTGTGAGGGTACCTGTAGAAAAGGGTTCCGACAAGGGGACTTATGGACGCCATTTTGTTTCTACCGCCTCTATATAACAATGGCTGGCTGGGAGGGTTACCTGTAAAAGAGGGTACTGACAAGGAGACTTATTATGGACGCCATTTTGTTGCTACCGCCACTCTATAACAATGGCTGGCAGGTGTGGTAGTGTACCTGTAGAAGAGGGTATACTGACAAGGAGACTTATGGACGCCATTTTGTTTCTACCTCATCCTCTACCCCATAGCATAGGCCTACCATTATTTTTACTCTTCATTTTTCAGCTTATATTATTCTATTTCCACATTTTTCGCAATCCATCAATCTATATCGATCAGGACAAGTAAGTCTCTGGGCACTTCTAATACATGAAGTGCATATTTTTCCCTTCAAGGGGAGAGTGAGTCTTCATGATCTTCGTGTATCCGTTCAACCCCCGAGGCCGATCTCACTATCCTTCATCGCTCACACCTCTCACTACTGTGGTACAAATACTGAAACCTGAAGCTCCTTACCTAACAGCGAGAAATCCCTGAAGAACGCGGCACTCCCAATAGTGCGGCACTCCCAATAGTCCGTTCCGCTAACCCACACCAAACCCTGCAACAACCCACCTACACCAGAGTCCCGCACAAACCAACTACCAACCTCTGCTATATCACTTCACCCACCACAGGAACACACCTAATAAGACTTAAGAGGCTATTAGCCTTTCTGGACTATTAAGGGAAGGTTTTTAGTGTGTTTCCTAGACTTCCATCAAGCTTGAAATTACACCCCCTTGACTTCCTTTCAAGATAAATTTGTACATTTTTCGGTAGAAAAATGTCCCGGCCGATTCCTCTTAAATTACAGGCTCGCTATCGCTCGCCAGGAAAAAATCGACACCTAAATGGCACGAAAGGTCTTAAAAGTGACATAAATGGGGCGAAAGTTCTTTAAAACGCCAAACTAATGGGGCAAACGTCTTAAAAGCTCAAAAGCAATGGGGCTAAACATGAAGGAGAAAGGGGTAAAGAAAATAATCCCTCAAGTGGAAATCTCCCCTTAAACCAGCAAATCAAGAATAGCGTGAAGACTGGATCTCCTTTACGAGAACTCCAGTCCCTTATGTCCACACTGTTGGAATGACTAGTCTGTTTCGGAGGGCATACATTTTCCCAGAACTATCCGACACGGAAATTCCCAATAGACATCGCTTATAGGGAATAGATACAACACTATCACTCAACATCAATCAAATGACACCACAACTACGAACACCTTTTGTTTTACCACCTGTACCTTACGTCTAAGATCCCACTAACCTTCAATCATACCCCTTACGTCTAAGATCCCACTAACCTTCAATCATACCCCTTACGTCTAAGATCCCACTAACCTTCAATCATACCCCTTACGTCTAAGATCCCACTAACCTTCAATCATACCCCTTACGTCTAAGATTCCACTAACCTTCAATCATACCACTGGCGCTACTACTTTCAGTTTCACCTCTTGTACCTATACCTGTACCGTTTATTTTCACTTGGCGGTAAATTGAATCCTTTAGCACCTAATTTATCTATACTTAATGAAAACATATGAAACTACTGTCTCTGCATCCTATATATACCAAGTGTTCATAATTAATATTTTTCGCTTCAAAAACTTCGTAATTGCTGATAAATTAAGGCGAGGACATTGCAGTTTACCGTCAGCTGAACAAAATATACGGACTATTATCCAGTATTCGATACATTGATATGAATTGTTATCATGTGCTGTACTTATAACTGACGGTCTGTCTTGATGGTGTAATGGCTAGTGTTTTAGAGATCTGTATGTGGTAACCCAAGTTCGAAGCCCGGTAGGATCACATACTTTCATTAAGGGGAGGTTTCCACTTGAGGGACTTTTATTTTTTACCCCTTTCTCTCTCATGTCTAGCCCCATTGCTTTTGAGACTTTAAGACGTTCGCCACATTAGTTTGGCGATTTTAAGAACTTTTATCCCATTTATGTCACTTTTAAGACCTGTCGTCCCATTTAGGTGTCAATTTTTCCCTGGCGAGCGATAGCGAGCCTGTAATTTAAGAGGCAACGGCCTTCGGCCGGGCCATTTTTCTACCAAAAAATGTAAAAATTTATCTTGAAAGGGGGTCAAGGGGGTGTAAGATGTTTGCCCCATTAGTTTGTCGATTTGAAGACCTTCCACCCCATTTCCTTGTCCATATTAAGACCTTTCGTGCTATTTAGGTGTATTTTATCCTGGCGAACGATAGCGAGCCTGTAATTTTGGAAGAACCGGCCTTCGGACGGAGAATTTGTCTACCGAAAAATGTACAAAGGGGGATCTAATGGATGTATTTTTAAGTTTGATGGAGGTCTAGGGAGGAAACTACAAAAATAATTAACAATCGACCAAATAGTCATGAGTTCTTTACTAGCACTATACAGTACCTGCATAGGGGTATATTAGGATGGCCACTTTATTTACCCTATCCATACCTTCTCTAACCCTTTCAGTACCGGTGACGTCCTTTTAACTTTATTCTGGACTACTATTAGACGATTGCATTGTTTAAAAAGCGCCTACAGCTATTAACAGGCTTCGAACTAGCTCACTTAACTCCCTTTACTACCGCACATCCTTCTTAAGCTGCACAAAATCCTCTAAATATAGCTGGCATATGATTTAAATGATGTCGCCGGTACAAAACTGGTACCATTGTACTGAAGGGGTTAAAACTAATAACATCTCGAATGGTACAGTTACTTTGTCAATATTAGATATTTAGTATTATTTGGGTATTTTTCTAGGCGAGCAATAGCGAGCCTGTTATTTAAGAGGAACCAGCCTTCGGCCTGGACATTTTTCTACCGAAAAACGTACAAATTTATCTTAAAGGAAGGGTATGGGGGGGGGGGGGGGGGAGGGGTTAAGCTGGATTGATGTCTAGGGAGGAAATTAAAAATAATAATGAAAAGATACATAAATGAGCAAATAAATACGCCCATCTCCCCTTAAACCGAATAAATACGCCCATGTCCCCTTAAACCGAATAAATACGCCCATCTCCCCTTAAACCGAATAAATAATTTCCACTGCTACACATAATACAATTATAGGAATCCCATTAACCCCTCCTGTGCCAGCGACGTCTTTTATGCCTCATCTACCTATATTGAGACGATTTTGTGAGGCTTAAGGATCTGTGGTAGTAAAGGGTTAATGAAGATAGTCCGAAGCCTCTTAATTACCGGAGCCCCTTCTTAAGGGGAGGTTTTTAGTTTGGTCCCTAGATATCCTTCAAGCTTAAGATTACACCCCCTTGAGCCTCTTTCAAGATACATTTTTACATTTTTCGGTAGAAAAATGTCCCGGCTGAAAGCCGGTTCCTCTTAAATTACAGGCTCGCTATCGCTCGCCAGGATAAAATCGACACCTAAATGACACGAAAGGTCTTAAAATTGACAGAAATGGGTTGAAAGTTCTTAAAATAGTCAAAATAATGGGGCAAACTTCTTAAAATTAGAAAAACGATGGGGCTAAACATGAGGGAGAAAGGAGTCAAGAAAAAAATCCCTCGAGTGGACATCTCCCCTTAAGCTGAATTAAATCGTCTGTTAGTAGCTATTAGCCTAGAATGAAAGGAACGGAACTGAACGGGTTAGGTAGATGGGCTGGTTTTCTGGGCCCCCTTCTTCCTAATTTTTTAGATTTTTAGTTTTTAAAAAGTTTGCCCCATTAATTTGGCGATTTTAAGACCTTTCGCACCATTTATTGGGCAATATTAAGACCTTTCCTGCTATTTAGGTGTCTATTTTTTTCGTGGCGAACGATAGTGAGCCTGTAATTTTGAAAGAACCGGCATTCCGCCGGGACATTTTCCTACCGAAAAATATAAAAATTATTCTAGAAAGGGAATCTAATGGATGTTTGTTTTTAAAGTTTGATGGAGGTCTAAGGAGGAAAGTAAAAACAAACAAATACACCAGAGTGAACCAAGCCGCTCAATAATAGTCACTGCTAGATAGAATAACATTGAAAGATTTGCATTCAGAGTTATTCAAGATGGTTTGAAATATATTTAACATTGAATAACAGGATTCAATTGAAGTTTAGTTTTGAATTGGGAAAATCTTACATTTTAGTCAAATCACTTATAATTTAGACCACTAGCTGAGGAACCCGGCGCTGCCTTGGGGATAATCAAAGTATGGGCTGTGCCTCCCCCCCCCCCCCCCCTCCCTGCTTAAAACCTATTCTGACACCCCCTTCGTATGCATGCCACGTATGGGCTCTCCATCTCGAAAACTGAGTTTGGGTGGAGTGTACCCGATAAAGTTGCTCGCGTGACGCCGGCCTATAAGGGAACTTTAGGTGCCACTGTACTTGTGGTGGGAGTTCTCCGCCCAAGGTCTGCTACATCACTTGCGAGGCCTAGAGAACCTGCTGACTAATGGATAGTGTTGCCAATTTAGCTCCTTTCCCGCTAGATCTGGAGGTATTCACTTCGAACAATTCACCATTGGCATACTATTACATCCAGCGACATAAATTCTAGCGATATTCTGGAGATTTGAGCCATTTTAGAGTGGTATTCAAGATTGTGGATTATTCTAGCAATTTTCGGTTTTTACTTGCTATCTAGCAGCCTTTATTTGGTAACCCTACTCATGTGCCGACTCATACACACTAGTCACTTTCTCACGCCTCGCTGTCACGAGTCTGGCAGATCACTGGGATTAATTATTTTAACTATTTTCTATTTACTCATGTACGAAATCTCAAATGTTTAACATATACAATATTTATGACCCCTACATCATTCCTATACAATATACAGTAGGCCTATATGGTATTACCTTCAGAAATAGCCTATAACGATTTTGTATTAGACTATGTGGGTTAAATATGGGAAAGGCGGCCATCTTGAATCAGTGAATATTTATTTATTTATTGCCCCCTTTCCACCGTATTTATAGTATTTTGTCATTTATATCAATGCGAAGACCAAGTCCCCGTATGGGGACGGCAGACCACAGGTTAGATTAATTAAATTAGATTAATTAAAAGGGTATGGCCATAACGGGACATTTCCGCAACAAATGTAGACAGGAAAGCCTTTCGTATCATTAACTCCCGTCCACTCACCAACTCTCTGCAATCTCTCTCTCTTCGCCGCATTGTTTCTTCTCTCTCGCTACTACAATAATCAGTGTTCCTCGGAGCTTTCCCAGTGTATACCACCTCATCTACGTAGGGTAGGCTACGTAGTACTCGCCTTGCAACACAATCCCACCCCTACTCTGTGCAACTCTCCAACCCAAGAGTGAAATGCTATTCTCAGATTTTCTTCTATTCAACTGCCGAGCTCTGGAACTCTCTCCCAGAATCAGTCTATCCCTCTTCCTAAGACTTAAATTGCTTCAAACACCGTGTGTCCAGGCATTTTAGCTCGAAAGTCCCTTGATTTTGGCCGTCACTCTTTCAAAACTGGAGGAGGCACTCGCTGCAGGCAGTTATGCCTTTTGTCTCCCTCATTCACATAGAAGAAAAAAAATATCGCATGAATCGCATGAAAAACAAAATATATTTTGTCTGGAAAACACTCTAGTGTCAATCGAAAATGTACCTAGTTATTCACCTTCTCTTGTCTCTGGCTGTCAAAACACTATTAAAAGGCAATCCGAAAATGGGCTCTTATTTGTCATTAAAGCTATTAAGGGGGGGTGAGCGGAGTTTTTATGGCCCCCTTCTCCCTCGTGTTTAGCCCCATTGTTTTTTAGGACGTTCGGCTCATTAGTTTGGCGATTTTAAGACTACGCCCCATTTCTTTGTCAATATTAAGACTTTCGTGCCATTAAAGTGTATTTTTTCCTGGAGAGCGATAGCGAGCCTGTAATTTTAAGAGTGAGGGGGAGAGTGAGATTAGGGGGAGGGGGAGTGAGATTTAGGGGGAAGAGAGTGTGATTAAGGAGGGGGGGGAGAGTGTGATTAAGGAGGGGGAGAGTGTGATTAAGGAGGGGTGGGAGAGTGTGATTAAGGAGGGGGGGAGTGTGTGATTGGGGGGGGGGAGAGAGTGTGTGATTGGGGGGGAGAGAGTGTGTGATTAAGGGGGGGGGAGAGAGTGTGTGATTAAGGGGGGGGTAAGAGAGTGTGTGATTAAGGGGGGGGGGAAGAGAGTGTGTGATTA
>CM064511.1:22952737-23075620 GCA_032716605.1 Paralithodes platypus | reverse complement strand
GTTACTTATAATTAAACTCTATGTAACCTCTCTCTCTCTCTCTCTCTACTTATACTTATTGTATGTAAACTCTCACTCACTCTCTACTCTCTTACTCTCTCTCTGTCTTACTTATATTTAACTGTATGTAACTCTCTCTCTCTCTCTGTTACTTATATTAAACTGTATGTAACTCTCTCTCTCTCTCTGTTACTTATATTAAACTGTATGTAACTCTCTCTCTCTCTCTCTCTCTCTGTTACTTATATTAAACTGTATGTAACTCTCTCTCTCTCTCTCTCTGTTACTTATATTAAACTGTATGTAACTCTCTCTCTCTCTCTCTCTCTGTTACTTATATTAAACTGTATGTAACTCTCTCTCTCTCTCTGTTACTTATATTAAACTCTATGTAACTCTCTCTCTCTCTCTCTCTGTTACTTATATTAAACTGTATGTAACTCTCTCTCTCTCTCTCTCTCTCTCTCTGTTACTTATATTAAACTCTATGTAACTCTCTCTCTCTCTCTGTTACTTATATTAAACTGTATGTAACTCTCTCTCTCTCTCTCTCTGTTACTTATATTAAACTGTATGTAACTCTCTCTCTCTCTCTCTATATATATATGTTACTTATATTAAACTCTATGTAACTCTCTCTCTCTCTCTGTTACTTATATTAAACTCTATGTAACTCTCTCTCTCTCTCTTACTTATATTAAACTGTATGTAACTCTCACTCACTCTTACTCTATCTCTCTGTCTTACTTATATTTAACTGTATGTAACTCTCTCTCTCTCTCTGTTACTTATATTAAACTCTATGTAACTCTCTCTCTCTCTCTGTTACTTATATTAAACTCTATGTAACTCTCACTCACTCTTACTCTCTCTCTCTGTCTTACTTATATTTAACTGTATGTAACTCTCTCTCTCTCTGTTACTTATATTAAACTCTATGTAACTCTCTCTCTCTCTGTTACTTATATTAAACTCTATATAACTCTCACTCACTCTTACTCTCTCTCTCTCTCTCTCTGTCTTACTTATATTTAACTGTATGTAACTCTCTCTCTCTCTGTTACTTATATTAAACTCTATGTAACTCTCTCTCTCTCTCTGTTACTTATATTAAACTCTATATAACTCTCACTCACTCTTACTCTCTCTCTCTCTCTCTCTGTCTTACTTATATTTAACTGTATGTAACTCTCTCTCTCTCGTATATGTACTCTATATAACTCTCACTCACTCTTACTCTCTCTCTCTCTCTCTGTCTTACTTATATTTAACTGTATGTAACTCTCTCTCTCTCTCTCTCTGTTACTTATATTAAACTCTATGTAACTCTCACTCACTCTTACTCTCTCTCTCTCTGTCTTACTTATATTTAACTGTATGTAACTCTCTCTCTCTCTGTTACTTATATTAAACTTTATGTAACCCTCTGCCTCTCTCTCTCTCTCTGATGAATTAGAGAGGTTCCAAGCTATCCATCACAGATCAAGGTAGAATTATCTTGATCCCTCTTGATATATCGCCTTAGGAGAGAGAGAGAGAGAGAGAGAGAGAGAGAGAGAGAGAGAGAGAGAGAGAGAGAGAGAGAGAGAGAGAGAGAGAGAGAGAGAGAATGATTTACATAGATATAGCGACGACACAAAATAAATTAAACCAAATATGATATAAGACAATGAGAGAGAGAGAGAGAGAGAGAGAGAGAGAGATAGAGAGAGAGAGAGAGAGCGTAATGAGGCTCAAGGGGGGCTTCCACGCAAATCAGAGAATTAAGAGAGAAGAATATATGAAAGTGAAAAGAGCCCGTGAAGTGGCCGTTTTGTTATCTATTAATTCATTTATTCCTTTGTTTCTTAGTTTCCTCGCTAGACCTCCAATAAGCTTTAAAAAAAAAAACAATACCCTCCTTCAAGATAATTTTGTACACTTTTCGATAAAACAAAATACCGGCCAAAGGCCGGTTCTTCTTAAATTACAGGCTCGCTATCGCTTGCCAGGAATAAAACGACACGAACATGGCATAAAAGGTCTTAATATTGTCAAAACAAAAAATGGGGTGAACAAATATTATAATCGCCAAACTACTGGGGCAAACGTCATATAATCTCAGAACTAATGGGGCTAAACATGAGGAAATAAGGGGACTAGAAAAACGGCCCATGTCCCCTTAACCAAAACTACCATAATCTTACTTTTAGGTTCCTTCATTTATTAATTTCTTCTTTCCTTCCCTCCCTCCTTCCTTCCCTCTTTCCTTCCTTCCTTCCTTTATTCCTCTCGTGTTTTCTTCCTATCTTCCTTGCTTTCTCTCTTCCTTCCTTGCCTCATTCTTCCCTCTCTTATTTCCTTCCATCCTTCCTTCCTTCCTCTCTTCCTTCACTCTCCCCTTCCTTCCTTACTTCATTCCCTCCTTCCTTTCTTCTTTCCCTCTCCCCTTCCTCCTTCCTTCCTCTCTTTTTTTCTCTCTCCCCTTCCTTCCTTCCTTCCTTCCTTCCTCGGGGTTAAACATAAGGGAGAAGGGGGCCCAGACACCCCCTTCAAGATAATAAACAATATAGATTACCCCTATAACATTCTTACCATTCTTCTCTCGAGCCCTACCTAATATCTCTCTCTCTCTCTCTCGTCCTCCCTTACTCCCTTTATCCTTCTTATCCTCTCTTTATATATCTCTCTCTCTCTTTCTACTTCTTTCAACCACCTCCTCTTCCTCCCCTTTCCTACTCCTCATTCTCCTCCTCCTTATCATCATCATCATTCTCATCCTTCCTCCTCCACCTTCTCCTCCTCCTCCTTATCCTACTCTTCCTACCTGACCACCACCACCTCCTCCTCGTTATAGACTGCAGCACCGTTGATTCATTTAAATTCCGCCTAGACAAATATCTCGCATCAAACCCGCGTCTGACTGCGTTTGTAAATGAATAACTTTATTTTATCCTCCCCTCAGTTACTAACCCCTATGTCCCCTACTAACTTCCTAGTCCTGCCACGTTAGTGGCAGGGCAGTAGTTCCCTTTCCAATGTTCCCTTACCCACTCTAAACCACTGTTTGGACACTTGATCCTCAGTGTTTTGGAGGACAAGCAGCCTAGAAGGGTCACTAGATCTGTTGTTGCTTGATTTCCTTTGTACTTTGTACTCCTTTGTACTCCTCCTCATTCCCCCCTTTTGTATTCCTCATTCTCTTCCTCCTCCTTCTCCTCAACCACTTCCTCCTCATTCTCTTCTCCTGTTCCTCATTTTCCTCCTCCTTCTCACCTTCTCCTCCCCCACCACCTCCTCCTCTCCATTATCCTCCTCTCCTCCTCCTCCTTTACTCCCAATTTCCCCTCAATTAGGGCGTCGCTGAGGCAGTAAAAAATAGTCGTCTTTCCATTATGACCTGATAGTCAATTTGGGTGTGGAGGTAGAGAGGACTATCAGAGACTATCATGGTCTTTGTTCCCGGATCTATCTATCTAACTCTCTCTCTCTCTCTCTCTCTTATTGCCGTATATCACATCCTTTGATTTAATTGATTTGTATGGTCGCTGTATCTATGTAAATCACTCTCACTATCACTTACTGACTCTCTCTCGCTCTGACTCTATCTCACACACACACACAAACACATGCACTCACCCACTATCTGACTCTCTTTCTCTTACACACACTCACTCTCTCGCACACATTCTCTCCCCCGAATAATTAAATAACCCTCGACTTCCCCCCCCCCCAGGAGAGGACTAAGCAAAAATAAAAAAATAAAATAAAATAAAAATAAAAATAAAAATAAAAATCTCATCCCCCTAATTCATATATTTTGTACCCCCCCCCCCCCCCCCCCCCCCCCCTCGCTTTCTCTGTACTCCTCTTTCCTCCATCCCACACACATTCTCTCTCTCTCTCTCTCTCTCTGTCTCTCTTAAGGCCGCGTCATACAGAAGTCGAACGTCGGGCGACCTACTCCCGAACAGGATGACTTGCATATTTGAGGCGAATTCAACCGATATTGTCCCGAAGTTGGTAGAAGAAGAACATCCCCAGACAATGCCCCGAACAAGACTCGAATGTAACCCGATACTCTCGAGCGACTTACGACAAAGACCCGAACATGATTCGAATATAAACCGATGAATGCCACAGCATGACCCGACTATAACTCGAATATACCCCGAATCAGCCGACCAAGTGCGATTGAGATACGACGATCAGCCGACCTTTACCCGATACGAAAGAAGTTATGAGGAACACCAGCCGCATCGGCCCGACCATCAGAAAACCTTAACACGATGCTAGACGAATGTGGGACGACGACCTGTACCTGCCCTATATAAAAAGTGGGTGTGGTCGCACACATGGCAGTTGCTCATCAGTCATCACCACAGCAACATGGACCTCACGGAACACGAGCCAACCACTGAGGTTAATGGAGGAGGAGTTGGAGATGGCCATTATGTTTCAAGAGCTTGTTGTAGCCAACCTAAACCACCTGCTACTTATCGCCACCCTCCTGAAGAAGGAGTGTCAGCGCCGTGTACGACCCAGGAAACCACGAAGCTGCAGCGTCAAGCCTTGGGTCGCCCAGAGAGCCACCTACGGACACTACCACCAACTGCTAAAGGAGCTAATGGAGACGGACAGGAACACCTACAAGTATTATCTGCGTATGGACGAGGGCCTATTCAATGACATAGTACACCGTCTTACACCCCGGATCAAGAAGGAGACCACCAATTGGAAGAAGCCCCTGGAGCCAGGTTTGAGATTGGCCATGACACTACGATTTTTGGCAACAGGGGAGGCATACAAGAGCATGGCGTTAAATTTTCGTGTTGGTGCAAACACAATTTCCCTGGCAGTACGGGAGACATGCGAGGCTATAATCCAGGAGTATATGGAAGAGGTTATTATGTACCCATCAACACCCGAAGGCTGGTAAGAGGTTGCCAAGGGTTTCGAAGAGAGGTGGAACTTCCGGCACACCATAGGGTCAATCGATGGCAAGCACATAGCCATACAACCTCCAGCAAACTGCGGCTCCCTGTACTACAATTATAAACATTATCACTCCATTGTTCTCCTGGCAGTGGTTGATCACCTGGGCAAGTTCATGTATGTGGACGTGGGAGCGAACGGTTCCGCATCTGATGGTGGCATCTTCCAGGTGACCGACATCCGGCAGGCCCTGGAGGACGGGGCAGCAGGCTTGCCGGAAGCAGAGCCATTTCCCGGGGAGGACCATCCAGTGCCCTACTTCCTCGTTGGGGATGACGCATTCCCCATGAGGGAGTGTACAGAAGCCCTACCCTCACCGAGGACTCGAGAATGCCAAGAGGAACTACAACTATAGACTGTCCCGGGCCAGGAGGCAGGTAGAGAATGCCTTCGGTATACTGGCAAATCGCTTCAGGTGTCTCCTCACAGCCATGAACATTCAGCCCACCACCGTGGAGAAGGTAGTCATCACGTCCTGTATACTCCACAATCTCCTCATAGACAAACGCCAAGGACAACAAGGACAAGCATCTCAGCATCAGGAGAATGTGGAACAAGGTGACTGGAGCAGGGACCCCTTGGATGGACTACAACCATTGCCGCGGCAGAGGGGACCAGCCACTGCCAAAATTCACAGGGACTACTTGGCAGAATACTACAGCCGGCCAGAACAGCGCCTGCCCTGGCAGGTACCTCAAAACTGAACAGGTAAGTTGCCATTCCAATTATTCCCCATAAATCCATGCCCAACCTAATTGATATGCCACACCTATTAGACTGTCATTATTACCAAATTATCCAGGTCATATTTCTAGTTCATTTGCAACTTTCATAAATAAGATTTCAATTATTATTATTCTGAATATTATAGTGTCCTAGCATCTCTAGTATATCTCTTATAATAATGAGTTATCCTTATCATTAAATAACGCCAATCTTATTAATTTATCCCCTCAATATTATATTATGAGTTCAGTCTACATAAATTATTCTCATGTATAATGAGATATCATTAGCTTTTGAAGACGTCAAGCTATATTAATTTATACCCTCAATATTGTATTATGTATTCAGTCTACATAAATTATTCTCATGTATAATGAGATATCATTAGCTTTTGAAAACGCCAAGCTAAATTCATTTATCCCCTCAATATTGTATTATGTATTCCATTTAACATAAACTCTTGTTTTGTTTAGAAAAATATTAATGTCCTCCATGCATGTTCCCCATATCATTATTCATTGTATTGTGTAAATATTGTTAGTACACATTGTATTATGTAAAAAGGAACATTACAACCAACATATACACATAATCATTATTAGTCATTGTATTTTATAAACAGGAAAAGTACAACCAACATATACACATAATCATTATTAGTCTTTGTATTGTATAAACAGGAAAAGTACAACCAACATATACACATAATCATTATTAGTCTTTGTATTGTATAAACAGGAAAAGTACAACCAACATATACACATAATCATTATTAGTCTTTGTATTGTATAAACAGGAAAAGTACAACCAACATATACACATAATCATTATTAGTCATTGTATTTTATAAACAGGAAAAGTACAACCAACATATACACATAATCATTTTATTCAATATTCAAACAGCTTACAAATCATGTTTATATGTTTATACACTCCTTGCCACCATATTATATACTACTTAGCATATTATATACTACTTAGCATATTATATACTACTTAGCATATTATATACTACTTAGCATATTATATACTACTTAGCATATTATATACTACTTAGCATATTATATACTACTTAGCATATTATATACTACTTAACATATTATATACTACTTAGCATATTATATACTACTTAGCATATTATATACTACTTAGCATATTATATACTACTTAGCATATTATATACTACTTAGCATATTATATACTACTTAGCATATTATATACTACTTAACATATTATATACTTAGCATATTATATACTACTTAGCATATTATATACTACTTAGCATATTATATACTACTTAGCATATTATATACTACTTAGCATATTATATACTACTTAGCATATTATATACTACTTAGCATATTATATACTACTTAGCATATTATATACTACTTAACATATTATATACTACTTAGCATATTATATACTACTTAACATATTATATACTACTTAGCATATTATATACTACTTAACATATTATATACTACTTAGCATATTATATACTACTTAGCATATTATATACTACTTAGCATATTATATACTACTTAGCATATTATATACTACTTAGCATATTATATACTACTTAACATATTATATACTACTTAGCATATTATATACTACTTAGCATATTATATACTACTTAGCATATTATATACTACTTAGCATATTATATACTACTTAGCATATTATATACTACTTAACATATTATATATACTACTTAGCATATTATATACTACTTAACATATTATATACTACTTAGCATATTATATACTACTTAACCTATTATACTACTTAGCATATTATATACTACTTAGCATATTATATACTACTTAGCATATTATATACTACTTAGCATATTATATACTACTTAGCATATTATATACTACTTAACATATTATATACTACTTAGCATATTATATACTACTTAACATATTATATACTACTTAGCATATTATATACTACTTAGCATATTATATACTACTTAGCATATTATATACTACTTAGCATATTATATACTACTTAGCATATTATATACTACTTAGCATATTATATACTACTTAACATATTATATACTACTTAGCATATTATATACTACTTAGCATATTATATACTACTTAGCATATTATATACTACTTAGCATATTATATACTACTTAGCATATTATATACTACTTAACATATTATATACTACTTAGCATATTATATATACTACTTAGCATATTATATACTACTTAGCATATTATATACTACTTAACATATTATATACTACTTAGCATATTATATACTACTTAGCATATTATATACTACTTAGCATATTATATACTACTTAGCATATTATATACTACTTAGCATATTATATACTACTTAACATATTATATACTACTTAGCATATTATATACTACTTAGCATATTATATACTACTTAGCATATTATATACTACTTAGCATATTATATACTACTTAGCATATTATATACTACTTAACATATTATATACTACTTAGCATATTATATACTACTTAACATATTATATACTACTTAGCATATTATATACTACTTAGCATATTATATACTACTTAGCATATTATATACTACTTAGCATATTATATACTACTACTTAGCATATTATATACTACTTAGCATATTATATACTACTTAACATATTATATACTACTTAGCATATTATATACTACTTAGCATATTATATACTACTTAGCATATTATATACTACTTAGCATATTACTACCTAACATATTATATACTACTTAGCATATTATATACTACTTAACATATTATATACTACTTAGCATATTATATACTACTTAACATATTATATACTACTTAGCATATTATATACTACTTAGCATATTATATACTACTTAGCATATTATATACTACTTAACATATTATATACTACTTAGCATATTATATACTACTTAACATATTATATACTACTTAACATATTATATACTACTTAGCATATTATATACTACTTAACATATTATATACTACTTAACATATTATATACTACTTAGCATATTATATACTACTTAGCATATTATATACTACTTAACATATTATATACTACTTAACATATTATATACTACTTAGCATATTATATACTACTTAGCATATTATATACTACTTAGCATATTATATACTACTTAGCATATTATATACTACTTAGCATATTATATACTACTTAGCATATTATATACTACTTAACATATTATATACTACTTAACATATTATATACTACTTAACATATTATATACTACTTAACATATTATATACTACTTAACATATTATATACTACTTAGCATATTATATACTACTTAGCATATTATATACTACTTAACATATTATATACTACTTAGCATATTATATACTACTTAGCATATTATATTTATTCAATATCCAAACAACTTACAAATTATTGTTCTATGTATATACACTCATTATCGCCACCTTATTATATAGTACCTAGTATAATATTTTGTACATATCAATATCACGAATCCATGGTTTCCACCAGCCTGCCCCCACAAAACTATGACTATTAGGTTAAACCTAGTAAAAATAACTAGTAACATATTATAGACACAGCCAACCCCAGCCCTCACTAACCATGTGGTTTCTATAGTGACCCCAACAAGAATACCAACATATTTTGTATATAAATGATGAGTAATAAGAGCAAGTTATTAGACCCAATTACATTATATTTTAATAACAATGATGAGTAATAAGAGCAAGTTATTAGCCATAATTGCTATATAGATTGGCCAACAAAATACTAGGAATATTGAGTAATATGAATGATGGCCAAGAGCAAGTTACACCACATTAATATTGACACCTTTATGAGCAAGTAACACCCCAAGGTTATCTATACTGACCCACAATCAAATAGGAATATTAAATAATATGAAATGATGGGCAAGAGCAAGTTACACCCCATTAATATTGAGACCTTATGAGCAAGTTAACACCACAATATTATCTATACTGACCCACAATCAATTAGGAATATTAGTAATATGGGGGGGTTGGTTGAGGTGATTTAAGAAAATTCATCAATGATCCTACTTACAAACCCGGGTGAAATGTCAACCATCCTTGGGGTGTGGGGCCTGTTCGTCTCCACTGAATTGGCTTCAGGTCGTCCAGCGAAGGGTTGGTGGGACTTCCATCCTTGTGGCGTGGCAGGGGCTGCGATATTCTTTCCACCGTGGTAGTAGGAAGGGCCTGGAGGTTGCAGGTTCTCGTAGTAGACGTTCTGATGGGTGTTGTGAGGGGTGGGCTGGGAAGCCCCATGGCGTTGAGTGGGTTTAGGGGCCCTCTGTCCAGATTACCCACCCGTGGGAGGGGGGCTGTCCCACAGCTGTGGGCACGCATGGCATGTGTGAAGCGCATTACTTCCATCTGGTAGTGGTCGAGAAGTGAAGGTTCTAATTGAGAGAGGTTGTCCTGGACATAGTGATGGAAGAGTTTAAAGGAATGCTGGGCTGGGGTCGCGGCCTTCTTCGTCGCATCCCACCTGTGGTAGAGCTCGTTCAGGTTCTTCTCCCCTTGTCGTAGCTGTGGGCAAAAATGTTTAGCATTAATTCAGGAAGAAGATATAAAATTCCGGTGACAAATGTATTGGGGAGCATATGAATATTAAAATGTTTACCATTAATTCATAAAGAAGAAATAAAATCAACTGACGAATGTATTGGGGAGCATATGAATATTAAAAAATTTAACAATAATTTACCTTGTCGTACAGGTCGCTCTCCATGGCATCACCCGTAGGCGCTTTAGTGTGACGACGGCCCGTGGATGTGGAGGGAGTCAATTCCTGGGTGGTGGGAGGGACACCGGGTTTCTGCGACGCCTCCTGCGACGTCTCCTCCGCCATCGGGTCGTCGGCCAGCTCCTCCGCAGCCGTAGGAGCGATGTGGGTGGCAACGGGTCGAAGGGAACCTCCTTTTTGTTTGTACTTCTGTGAAATATATGGGGGAGCTAGTTTATCAGAATAATATGGTGACAATTATTAATGGAATGCAATTTCTACAAAATATATTTAGTCATAATAGTGGGGAAAGAGTTATTATAGTTCCTGATATTCTCCGATTTACTACAATGTTTTATACAAGTTTAATAACTATGTAATAACTATTTAAATTATGTTAATGCTTAGGTGAAAATTTATCAACTAACATGTGAAATTCTGATATAAAATATTGAGTCATAATGTGGCGGAAACAGTGGTTATAGTTAGATTATATATGTTGATTATTTTCAAATGTAAATACAATGTTCTTGACAATTGGAATACTTCATGCAGCGTGACCATTCCATATACATTAACACACAATCATGTATAACTATGTAATGTTGTATGGGAACTTGTATTTTATGATTATTATAAATAAACAAACATAAGTTGAAAAATTATACTCGACCTATTACTGTCCTTTCCCATGTGTTATTTTAGTTTAGCAGATATTTATAGGTTGTTTTAATATAACGTACCTTGCTCTTCCTGGTGGGAAGCTTTACGATGTGAGGCTGTAGAAATGAGAAGGCCTGGACTATCCAGGTCTCCCTCTCGGTAAGCTCATGTGTCCCAGAACCTGAGGGCAGCTCCGTCAGTTTCACATACCTGGTCCGCATTCCCTCCATCCATTTGGCGAGAATGTCAACTGGAAAATAAACCTATTATTATAAGCACTGTTTACAAAAATAATATAACAAATGTACTATCAAACGTGCCGAGTATATATATATAAATGGAAGCTCTCTATTCACACTTTTGACATCACAGGTAAGCACACAGTAAGCACACAGTAAATAACCGGATTTGGCATTAAACAATCAACACTGTTGACGGCACTTTGTAACACTGGACAGCAATAATATGTTTTGCATATGGCCACTTTAATTCTACGCAACAACTGCACTCAACCCACCTGTAACGTGGAGTTCCGCGGCCTTGTTGGTCATAGCCCGATCCCGGATGTCCCTGTCTCGATGGGCCCGGAGTTTCTTGTTATAGAAGAAGTCATTCTCCCGGTACCACTCGGCAACAGCGACTTCATCCTTCCCAGGCAGGATGGCGTATTTCCGCTTTCTTTTGTAGATATCTGTAGTGGCAGGCGGCGTTGGTTTCTTGACCTTGGAGGGGCCAGGCTCGGGTGACAGCGTGGGTGGCGTTCCTGACGAAGGGTTGGGGTTGGCGGTACGATCCTCATCCACGCTGTGGGATGGCATCTCTCCTAATTCAGGGAAAGTGTGGACCAGCTCATGCCGTTGCCGTTTCTTTACCAGGGGAAGTGACTCCATCTGGGTGAGGTCCTGTGACTCTGGAAGGGTTTGTCCTGATTGAAAGTCAGTTTCTTGGTCACTCCCTTCAGAGCTTGATGAACTATGTATCACCAGATCCTCCCCTTCTGCTGCCGGCGGGTCCTGGGAGGCAAAGAGGTCCATAGAAGGCTCTGCTGCTTCCTTGGCCTTCCTGGTAGGTGTGCGACGTGGTAGCTTGTCGCCCTTGCCCATCTTGGTGGTTGCTGTGTTGTGTGGAGAGGGAAAACTTGTCGGGACAACTTTTGCGGAGGGTGTGAAACCGATGCAGGCTCCGGCAGCTATATATGGGGCCCGTGCTCGTGGCTGCCAGCGTACGATTCGCCTCGCATTCTTCTGTGTCGTGTGCAATCGCGCCTCGCTCCTCTCTTTATCTGCTGAGTCGTGTGCACATCTCGGCGTGCTCGGGTTTTCCCACGTGGTCCCACGTGTACCACCCGACACAGACTCGATGATTCTGCTTTTGTTCGGGGGAAATTCGAGTTGTGATCCTATCTTATTTGTGTCATTCGACTTGTGTTCATGCCAATATCTTCAATAGACCCGATTGATCTTGCCTTATTCGTCTCTTTATCTGAGGAATGTCTTGTTTTATTCGAGTAATTCGTCTATCATTCGGCTGATATTTGGTTTAATGTCTCCCTATATTCATACGATTAGGGTTACTATCGGCTTATGTTCGGCTCATGTTCGGGTAGTTCGTGTTAACTTCGTCAATGGAAATTACAGCAGAACATCGGCCGAAACAAAAGAACGTAACACGAATGTAAGCCGACCGTAACCCGACCGAGAGCCGACCTTTTTTTAACGGTTTTTACACCCGAATATCGGCTAGAAGTTAACGCATGCACTAACTTCTGGCCGAATCAGAAGATATTCATCTGCACCCATGAACATCCCCATAACTTCCCCAGAATCAACAAGATCATTGGCCGAATTGACCCGAATCAACCCGAACTTTCTGAAATTTTAATTTGTTTTGCAAGTCATCCTGTTCGGGAGTAGGTCATGCGACGTTCGACTTCTGTATGACTCGGCCTTTAGATAATTAAGTTTATTTCCTTTAAGGGAGCCCACCTCGCTTTTATTATTCTCTTTCTCTCCCTCTCTCTTTGGCTTGTATCCATTCGGCCCCATTCAGCCTACTGATTTAAGATGTTTACCGCCATCCAGGTGTCATTTTTTTCCTGGCGATCGGTAGTGAGCCAGCATATATATATATAATTTGTTTTCACAGCAAGCTAAATTTTGTAAATTTTTCGATAGAAAAATTTCTCCGGCAAAGCCGGATTTCTCCATACAATGCTGGGTCGCTATCGCTCGCCAGGAAGAAATCGACACCTGGATGGGGATAAACGTCTTAAAACAGTTGGCTGAATGGGGCCGAATGGATACAAGCCAGGGAAAGAGAGAAAGGGAGATAAAGTAAAAAAAAAAAGCCGGTGACCCCCCTTAAGTGTAGGCCTATTTCCTTTAACCCAGTGCAGAATAAGAGGTGACCTAATTTAAGTCTTCAAAATCATTAAAGGCATCGACAATATGAACTGTAATAAGTACTTTACGATCGACCAATCAAATTACACACGGGGAAATGGTTACAAAATTATTGGTAAATCTTTTAACTCGCACGAGTCTAAGAATTTCTTCTTCAATCGATTTGTGAACTTGTGGAATGAGCATCCTCGAGATGTTATAGACTGCAGTACCGTTGATTCCTTTAAACATTGCCTAGACAAGCACCTCGCCTTAATCCCACAACTGATTGCATTTGTAAATTAATAACACTTTTCTCAGATTTGTTTTGTCTATGTGAATGAGGGAGACAAAAGGCAGAACAGCTTGTGACGAGTGCCTCCCCCAGAGTTGAAAGAGTGACAGGGCCGTAATCAAGGGACGTTCGAGCCAAAATGCCTGGACAACAGAGTTTGAAGTCATAGGATGAAGGAAAGAAGGAAGGAAAATACATTGTGTTATGTTACTAACCCAAATTGTTCCCTACTAACATATCCTAACCCTGCCAAGGACATTGGTCTTACGGCAGTGCTTCCCTTTCCAATTGTCCCTTACCCACTCTGAACCACTGTTGGACACTTTGAACAGCAGTGATTTAGAGGGCAAGCAACCTCGAGTGGGTCGCTAGATATGTTGTTGCTTGACTTCCTTTGTACTCTCTCTCTCATATTCAAACCACCGACTTCCTTTGTACTCCTTTGTACTCTCTCTCTCTCTCATATTCAAACCACCGGGGAGGCCAGGCTGACTTAAAAATGTCCATAATTTTCCAAAAGTGAAAACCGATGTTGGGGTTTTGGCAGACATAATAGCCATTGGTTGTGGATATTTACTGCCCAGCATGATTATCTTGGCGTGGAGGGGGGGGGGGGTGCCTTTAGTAACACCCCCAACGGGATATTTGTTTACAGCCACGTTCATACCGTAGTACAAATTTTTCTTGAAAGGGGGTCTAGGGGGTATATTTTTAAGCTTGATGGAGGTCTAGCGAGACAAATAAAAAACAACTTAATAGAAAAATATGTAGACTAAAAAACAAGCCTTACCCCCTTACGTTGGGAAAGAAGGTTGAAATATTCTTCCCATTATCGTTTCTAACACACTGTTCACCTATAATATCCCTACTGTTATTTTTAACTCGTCTATAGGTAGCACCAGCGAACTTGACAATAATCTGAACCCCTTAACTTCTCATAACTCAAAATTAATGAAAGCAATCCGGCTGACATTTTTATCATTTGGGAAGAGTCCACCAGGAAAAAGGTGTGGAAATTTACAGCCAGTTAGCTCAAATTCCTTTTGAGTTACGAAGAGGTCAGGGATCAAGATAATTGTCAAGTTCGTTGGCGCTACCTATAGCTAGGTTGAAGATCCCATTGGGATTGTCAGTGTTACACACTTGTTTGAGTGAGGACCAGGTCCTTAATGCCTTTTTTAGCATTGTAAATAACTCTTGGCAGTTCGTTTAGCTGCCTGGTATTCCTCCTTGCTGCCTCCCTTGTTCCATGCTTTGAAGCATCTCCTTTTCTCTTCACATCATGTTCTACCTCATCGTTCCACCACCAGGTGGTCTTATTCTTGGGGTGACCCTTTGTTTTCCCACAGACTTTGTCAGTGGCAACGAGAAGGCTATGCTTAACCCAGCAGCTGCTGCAAGACTGATAAGAGTTTTACCGGTGCGCTGCGGGAAGACTTATAATCCTAGGCCTTAAAAAAAACATTTAAACCAGCCCAGTATCAATTTTTTTTTTTTTTTTTTTTTTGGCCCCTTGGCCATGCCAAATATCACTCCTCCACATCCCCTCCTTCCCCCCTTTCCCCCCCCCCTTCAATTATGACCTATTTTCCCTGTTATTCCCTTATTCTTAGGTATATTTTTGTGCTAACAATAGCGAGTTGCTAGCAGGCTGTGCTCATATGTGTTACCAAGCGAGTGCAAGAGAATGATTGACGTCACTACACATCAGTGTCGCTCCAAGAGTCGTGAGAGGTGGATGTTGGTCAAGCTGGCTCACATTTTAGTTATGTAACTCTCGCATTCATTTCGCGATTTTGACCAGCCAAACACTGTTTCCACTTGTTTTATTGTTGTAACAGGTTAATATCTTCATAATCAACGTAAAATAGGCGCATATGGATAAGTATTAATGATATTTATGGTAAGATAACGATTTGAGTGACAGGAATCAGTGAAATAGGTACGCACAGGGAGAGGTGGTCACTACCTCCCCCCCCCCCTCCCCTGCGCAAGGAGAGGTTAAGGAAATTCCATTGACTATTTACATCGCTAGGCCTAGCTTCCTTATTTCTATTAATTTCCTCCAGTTCACTATGAAACCTATCCCTAACTTCCTTGTTCTTCAGCAGCCACTCTCTCCTTTTGGGCATGTATACCTTCTTGCACTTAGGATCTCTGTATAAGCTCATGTCGCACACAAGTAGCTTATGCTGAGGGATACATTCTTTGCTCGGGATAACCTTTACATCCCGAACCAGTTTCCAGTCTTTCCTGTTAACCAAGAAGTAATCTATCTGGCTACTGGAGACCCCAGAGTTATATGTGACCAGATGGCTTTGTCTTTTCTTGAACTTCGTGTTACACACAACCATGTTTAGTGCAACGCAGGACTCCAGTATATATTCGCCTTCCAGATTTATCCTTCCGTAACCATTTCCTCCATGTACTCCCTCGTATCCATCTGCAGATGCTCCCACGTGAACATTCAGGTCCCCTCCCAGGATTGTTATTTCATTCTCCGAAAGGCCTGAAATGACACCGACGGTGTCATTCCAGAAGTCCTCTTTTATCTCTTTCTGTAGGCCAGCCTGTGGGGCATAAGCAGATATCACATTCAGAATTCTTTCACCAACTTTCAACTTCAAAACAATCAGCCTTTCACTAACTCTCGTACTTTGAAGCACTCTTTCCGCCCACTCTTCAGCCACCAGAACACCCACTCCTCCTTTCGCTTTATCAGCCTCAACACCCTTCCAGTAGATCCTATATCTTTTCTTTCTTCCAACAATCCACTGTACCCCATACCCTTTCCAGAGTGTTTCCTGGTCACAGCAGACGTCCACTCGCCTCCTCTCACACGTCTCAGCCACTTCATTTGCACGCAGATTCAAACTACCAACATTCACACTAGCAAGTCTGAGACGGTGGGGGGCATATGAATAAGTAATAACGATATTGATCAGATAATGACGATTTTCGTCAGGAATAAGCTTCAATACGTTCGCCTGGTGGGCACTTTCAAATACCATAGCTTAACCGTTTAAAGGTTAAAATATGTTGAGAACGTTTTTTACGGTGTCAAAGACTTTAGTAAATAATTAGTACATATAATATAGTAACATATTAGGTACCAGTACTAGGCCTATACGGTATTTATTTAGGTAAAGGTAATGATGCTTATTTGAGGGATAAGCCTTTACAACATCTACTGTATCTATTTTTTACAAGTTTTCCCAGACCCCCAAAAGGAGGACATTATAGCGTACGGCTTGAGATGGTGCCGGATGGAGGAGAGTTAAAAATCCGGACGTATAGCTACCCTACAAGTGATCATTCAGTTATTTTAACTGGTGTTTGGATGAAATAGTTGGATATTGCCTACATACACATTAGCCTTGATGACATCTCTTTCCACTCTTTTATAAACTCTTTCAACTCCTTCACAATAATAGCCAATAATTGCCTACATACACATTATCATATATTTATAGCATGTTCTTGCCCAAGCCCATTTTATTTTTTATCCATGTAATTCACCTTTAACTTATATACTGGACACAAGGTAATATACTGGTGTAATACATGGTACACTACAGTCAGTAGTCCTACACAGTAACTTATATACTGGACACAAGGTAATTATAGGTTTGACTCCTGTAAGGAGATAAAGAAAACCTAATATTTAGTAGCAGTCTCTACGTTTCCAACGTAGGGCTTATGATCTCAGCCGCTACCACAGCGGGCCGATTTATCGGTACTCACGCGAAGTAACCAAATAATCTCTAGAGTTGCACCTCAATTCACTACTAGGCACGTTGTACACACTCCGAGACGACTAGGAAAGAAGAGATAGCGAAGGAGAGAAAGAATTGTTATAGTTACCCATTTAATCTAGCTGCTCTCCTCTGAGCCATGCTCCATGTTCTATGAGCCTGTGCCAGGACCTGCCAAAGTATCAGTCACTTCGCGCCCACCGTCAATGTCACACGCCTTTTTTGTCTGTGCTTCGCGAGTGCCTGCTTTGCATCCCCTTCGCTTCAACTATTAGTGAGTGTGAGCCTTTTCAGGCTGTTGAGGTTTTAGAAGGATGTTCAGTGATGTAGGCAGCACTTTACTACGGCTTTATGGCGTGTTTATGGGTGTGCGCGTAGTGCTGGAGACGTGTTTATTTATTTGTTTTCTTCGGGGTGGTTGGTCCTCAACGCCGCGTAGCGGTCGTTGTGTGTCTATTCTACCCTCGCTTTTCGGGTTCATGTTCACTTTAACTACCCTTAACGTACCTTGGGGGGGGGGGGGGGATATTCTTCCCGCGGGATGCATTGTGTTTCTTTCCCTTTGTGACTTTTTGTTTTATTGTTGTTTCATATGACTACGTGTCGATGTTTTACAAGACTTGAGCATGAAGTTTCTCTGGATTCTGCTTTGTGTGAGCATAGGCCACATAGCCTTTATTCTCTCACAAACATGCTGCTTTGGTCTCAACTGACCTATAGCCCTTCTGACTTGTTTATTAAACTTGTCCATAGTTGGTGGTCTTGTATTTCGTTCGCATGGTTCACGCTTTTGTCAGTTCCTTTTCGTTTCCCCGGGCCTACTTGACTCGTGGATACGTGGTTCTGGTGAAAATGTCGGTCAAGCCCTAGGCTATCCTCCTTTTATTTTATTAATTTAACGTACTTGTGGGGCTTCTCGGGCAGTGTTTAGCTTTGTTACTAGGTTTTTTCACTTAGGGATTGACGCTGCCCTCGTCTTTTCTCGTTTATGTGAATTGTGTCACTAGGCTAGGCCTGTGTTTTTTAACTTGAGCTGACCGCCGTCGGTTTGGGCCACATAGTCCTGTCCTTCTGTTTTCCTCTTGTCTCTACTGACTTGCTGGTTGGTCTTCTACGCTCTTGTTAAGATTCTCATTAATTGTGTGTTTAAGCTAATCGGTTTTTGCCTTGAGCTGCCCGCCGTTGGAATGATCCACACAGGTCCTTTCCTTCTGCCTTCCTTTTGTCTCCACTGACTGGGACGTGTCGGTCTCGTAGCTCTCGGTTAAATTCTCGTTTTTCTTACAAGTCCATGTTTCTGTTCTTCCCCTGCCTGTGGTTACTTGATCACTGAAAAGGGGGGGGGGGATGTCTGGAAACTGTACGCGATAGGGGCCCCGCTCACAGGGAGGATATGCTTGGACAAGTTGACTCGATTTTCGTGTTTACTCACGTTTTTTTCGCCACACAGGCAAGGGTCTTCTGGTGTCCTCGGCTCCTTCATCTTTTTAAATCCGCCCTAGAAGCGCCTTTATCTTTTTGATGTGCCCTGTGCCTTGTCAAGGCCTAGGCCACATAGCTTTTCACTTGACTTGGTTTATGCGCCCTGTTCTGGCCCCCTCTTCATGTACCTAGCTTTGTATTTTCTTATTAACTCTAGTAGTTATCGTATTCAGTATCCTACTGTAGCTATATATATCTGTAATTTTAGTTGTTGCTTGCATGATCTTGTACTGTAGTAACCTTTGACTGATAACTTTGTTTATCTAAATATAATCCTGCTCGACTAGCCTACAGTGACACCAGCGCCATCTGTTGATACAGTATATTAACCCCTTGTGTGCAGTTACACTTTATTTTTATATAATCTCTATTTGGTGAATTGTATATTTAGTCACATATTCTATTATATATATATATATATATATATGTTTTGCTTTTTTAGGTAGGTTATCACCCCTGGTAGCCTACTTCTGCATATTTCATACTTTTTTTGTGGTTATTTTTGTTTTCGGTTAGTCTAGGCTATCATCCCTGGTGGCCTATTTCTGCGTACGGTACTTCAATTTTTAAATTTTCAGTTAGGCTATCACCGCTGGTGGCCTATTTCTGCGTACCGGTATTTCATAATTTTTGTTTTCGGTTAATTTTGTTTTCGGTTAGTCTAGGCTATCATCCCTGGTGGCCTATTTCTGCGTACTTCAATTTTTAAATTTTCAGTTAGGCTATCACCGCTGGTGGCCTATTTCTGCGTACCAGTATTTCATAATTTTTGTTTTCGGTTATTTTTGTTTTCGGTTAGTCTAGGCTATCACCGCTGGTGGCCTATTTCTGCGTACCGGTATTTCATAATTTTTGTTTTCGGTTATTTTTGTTTTCGGTTAGTCTAGGCTATCATCCCTGGTGGCCTATTTCTGCGTACTTCAATTTTTAAATTTTCAGTTAGGCTATCACCGCTGGTGACCTATTTCTGCGTACCGGTATTTCATAATTTTTGTTTTCGGTTAGGATAGGCTATAACCCCTGGTGGCCTATTTCTGTTTAAATAAACATAAAATTGTTTTCGGTTCGGCTATCACTGCGTATTCAAATTTTGATTTGTTTTAATTTTTGGTTAGGCTATCACCGCTGATAACCTATTTGTGTGTATTTCAACATTTTTGTTTTCGGTTAGGCCTATTTAAGTAAGTGAAGCGACCTGAAGGGAGTGAAGTGTTTTTAAAGTGAGTTTAGTGTTTTTAAAGTGAGTTAAGTGTTTTTAAGTGAGTGAAGTGAACTGAAGAAAGTGATCGTCACCATGCCTCGTGCCTGTACGAACTGCGCCGGTAGGTTTGGTGCTTCCATGTTTGCTCCTGCCGATCCACAAGTCTGCCGACTCTGCCAGCAACGAGGGGATTTGACAGCAAAATTGGATGAAGCCCTCAACAAGATCAACGCCCTCACCAGGAAGCTGGAATCACTCCAAGAGTTTGTAACACTCAACGTTGGAGTATCACTAACTCAAATTGTTTCAACTCCAGCATCCACCACCGCCCCAACGTCATCTGCCAACAATCCAACACCTGCAGTAGACACTGCAGCAGATGCTTCTGATGAACCTGAGCCGACATCAAACCAGGACAGCCGCCCTGTTCACCTTAGTCTCTCCCCCACTCCTCGTGCAAGAAGCCTGCTAGCACGTACAGTACCAACCCCTCGCCCCCGTTCTAACCACTCCTCTCCCCGACCTGTACGTAGAGTCCTGCCACCACAGGTTTCCGGATTTACACCAGTGAGGAACGGTGCACGGCCAACGCAGAAAAGGTCTCATCTACCAGTCACAATGTCCAACAGATTTGAGATATTGGTAGAGATGGAAGACGAACCAGAAGAGACCAGGCTCGTTGGGGATTCCATCCTACGAGGACAGGTCGAAGAGTTCTGCGACAGAGTCCCAAATCAACGAAAAAGATTTTGCATCCCAGGAGCTGGACTGGACGACATTGTGGAAGCCTTCGAAGATACCACAAAGGATGCAAATGAAAATACCCTTTTTGTCATCCATGCTGGTTCAAATGACGTCATGCGCACCAGATCCGAAGAGTTGATGGAGAAATATCGCAAGATGATCCAGCACTACAAAAACAAGTCAAGGAATATCATCATCTCAGGCATTCTCCCCAAGATCGACGCACCTGACAAATTCTACGACAAGGCTTTCAGCACAAATAGCCGACTAAAACATTTGTGTCTGAGGGAAGAAGTTGAATTCATCAACCTCTGGGACAACTTCTACAAACCAGCCTACTCTTTTCCGCAAGGATGGCACTCATCTAAACCCTGTGGGTTCAGCACGCATGGGTCGTCTCCTACACGAAGCAGTCCGCAGCCATGGATCAAAAAACGCCATCCGAGAAGAAGCAGCAGTGACATAAATCATCCAACGCCAAGAAAAAAACAGAGGCAACCGAGGACCACCAGCGATAAGGACCGAAGACAGCGAGGACCGAGGACAGCCATGAACATAAATGTAGATCCGACAAGAACCAAAAATATTATTAAAGAGCGTTCCGGGAGTTCTAAAATAACAAATTTAAAGGTTTTCTATGCAAACGCTCGTAGCATACGCAATAAATTTTCAGATTTAGAGGAGCTAGTGCTTACAGAAAATTATGATGTGATTGGCATAACAGAATCTTGGCTCAATACAGAAGATAGAGACTTTTTAGCAGAGTATTCACTTCCCGGTTATGTAATGTTTGAGAAAAGCCGAATAAATCGAAATGGAGGTGGCGTTTTACTTTATATCAAAGAAAGTCTTAACCCTACCCTCTTGTCAAAACCTCAAATTGTGAACGTCGACGCATCTTTTGTGCTAATAAAGAATAATAAAGGTACCAAAATAATACTTGCATTAATATACAGACCTCCAGCTCAATCAGTGCAAACTGACCGAGAAATTTACGAACAAATTGCAGATGTAAGTAACTCACAAGATACCGTAATTTTTGGTGACTTTAATTTACCTGTGACCAAGTGGGGCGATACTCTTACTTCACACTCCGGACATGACTTGTATACGAACTTGCAAGAGAGTTCGCTTTATCAATTTGTTGGAACGCCGACCCGTGGTAATAACGTTCTTGACATTGTACTTGCAACAAAAGAAGAATTAATAGAGAATTTGAATGTTGGTGATGAATTCAGTAACAGCGACCATCGTACGATAACTTTCACTTTAAACTTTACTAGTAACGAACCAAATAGTAGCATCGAAAAAGTCCCTAATTTCAAGAAAGCAAACTTCCATAAACTTAGACCTATGTTTAAAGAAACTGACTGGAGCTTTTTAATTCACAATAACGACATAAATACATCTTGGAAGTTATTCGAAGCCACTTACCTAAAAGCAGTGCAAGACTGCATACCATCGAAAACTCGGCGTCCAGGCCATAATAATAAGCCCAAATGGTGGAATAAAGATATTTCAAACTGCCTGCTTGCTAAAAAAATTTGCTAATGATAGATTAAAATCCTCACAAAATGACGAAGAACGGCTGAAATTTGTAGAGCTACGACGCAAAGCCAAAAATTTAATTAAGCAAAGTAAAAAGACCTTAGAGTTACATATTGCGAATCAAAGTAAAACAAACCCGAAAGAATTCTATAGTTATATCAGAAAGAAAAAAGTCGTTACTTCAACTGTTGGACCGTTAGTCGATGAAAATGGAGAATACACCAAAGACGAAGAACAAATGAGTAATGCCCTCAATACCTTCTTTGCATCAGTTTTTACAACAGAAGACCTCAGTGATATCCCTACACCATCGCCGATTCAGATTGATAATTCAGATGTTCTAAGCAATATCACCGTTACAGAGAGAGAAGTATTGAATTGTTTAGATAAACTCAAGGTAAATAAAACGCCTGGACCTGATACAATCTCGCCTAGAGTTCTAAAGGAAGCTAAGGATGAGCTCTCTAAACCACTGACATTACTATTCAATAAATCCTTGCAGTCTGGAACTATGCCCGATCAGTGGAAGCTAGCCAACGTAACACCGATATTCAAAAAAGGCAGCAAATCCCTACCCAGTAACTATCGTCCAATTAGCTTAACCTCAGTTGTATGTAAAATGCTAGAAACGGTCATACGAGACAGACTCGTAAATCACTTAGAGGAAAATAACATACTTAAAGATACTCAACACGGCTTTCGTAAAAAACGTTCCTGTTTAACAAACCTCTTAGACTTCTTCCACGATATCCTCAACCTCTACGATGAGAGTAAAGCTGTAGATATTATATACCTTGATTTTCAAAAGGCCTTTGACAAAGTTCCCCACAAACGTTTACTGCTAAAACTAAAAGCGCATGGAATACAAGACGGTGTGTTGAAATGGATAGAAAATTGGCTCAGCGACAGAAAGCAAAGAGTAGTCATAAACGGTAAGGCATCAAAATGGACCAATGTAAGTAGCGGGGTACCCCAGGGATCGGTACTAGGACCAATTCTCTTTCTAATTTACATCAACGACATAGATGAGGGTCTCACCTGTACAATCTCAAAATTTGCTGACGATACAAAAATTGCAAATAGCGTACTCTCAAAAGAACAAGTTGACGATATGCAACACAATCTAGATAAATTGTCATGTTGGGCCCAAATTTGGCAAATGAGTTTCAATGCGGATAAATGTAAAGTACTACATATCGGATACCTAAATGAGAAAGCAAACTATTCGATGAATGGCACTCAGCTTAAGAATGTAAACAGAGAAACCGATCTGGGAGTAACAATATCGAGTAACCTAAAACCGAGTCAACAATGTTCAGAAGTTGTTAAGAAGGCAAACAAAATAATTGGCTTTATAGGCAGGTCATTTGAGCATAAATCCAAAGAAGTTATCCTAACCCTTTACAATTCATTAGTCCGCCCTCTTCTGGAATACTGCGTTCAATCCTGGTGCCCTTATTACCAAAAAGATATAAACAAGCTAGAACGAGTTCAACGTAGAGTTACCAAAATGATACCTAGCCTAAAGAACAAACCATACGAAGAGCGTCTTAGAGAATTAAATCTATTTCCTTTAACCCAGCGCAGATTAAGAGGTGACTTAATTCAAGTGTTCAAAATCATCAAAGGCATCGACAATATGAACTGTAGTAAGTACTTCACTATCGACCAATCTAATTACACGCGGGGAAACGGTTGCAAAATTATTGGTAAATCTTTTAACTCACACGAATCTAAGAATTTCTTCTTCAATCGAGTTGTCAACTTGTGGAATGGGCTTCCCCGAAACGTTATAGACTGCATCACCGTTGATTCATTTAAACTCCGCCTAGACAAATATCTCGCATCAAACCCGCGACTGACTGCGTTTGTAAATGAATAACTTTATTTTATCCCCCCCTCAGTTACTAACCCATCTGTCCCCTACTAACTTCCTAATCCTGCCACGGACATTAGTTCCAGGGCAGTAATTCCCTTTCCAATGTTCCCTTACCCACTCTAAACCACTGTTTGGACACTTGATCCTCAGTGTTTTGGAGGACAAGCAACCTAGAAGGGTCACTAGATCTGTTGTTGCTTGATTTCCTTTGTACTCCTTTGTACCTGGACAGGGCTTTTTGGACAACGACTGATTGGCTGTTTTCCTATCCCTTATGTCCTGTTCCTTGTGTCCTCCTTCTGTACCTGGTTCCCACCCTACGGGCGTCCTCCTTGTATCCTGGGAGGACCCAAAGACCACCTGAAAAGTCCTAGGACTCGACCCAAAGTGGCGATGTCCTGTGTGTTTTGGATTCCCTCCCCGCCCCTATTACACTTATAGGGTACTGTTGGGTTGCTCACACTTGACCTTTTCCTTCCAGCTGGTGCCCGCTCTACTGCCGGCTGTCCCTACGCCGCCGCCGCTTCGCCGCCTCCTCCCTCCGCTCTCACAGAGGGTTCTCAGGTATTTCGAAGGGTACCGCTTTCCCCACGATTTTGGTTCGGACCTGTTCCCAGGGTTGGGCCTCGCTAAGGGGCTTGTCCCAGCCCTGGTGTTGAGGGTCTCTGGTGTGGGTGTTTTCTTTTGACTTTCCTGTTATACTTGCTACATAGCTTCTTACTGGATATTGTCTTATTGAGTCTTACATGCTGAATTGGCTCTACTGCCTCATATTGCCTGTCTCACCTCTACTGGTGGGTAATGCTTCCCCATTTTTCAGTGCTGTGATGCCGGCTCCTCCCTGTTCTCGGCCGACGTGTCAGCGGACGGCCTTGCGGGATCACCGGGAATGTTGCCTCCACACGGCCTGCTATGGGAAGGATGTTTACGATCCCCGCCGGTGTGGGGTGTGTCTCTCCGCTCTTCAACTACTCGAGACTCTCCCTACGTCGGCGGAAGGACAACGGGCCAGCACGTCTCTACGCCGTTCATGGGACGTCATCTCCCGTCACGTCCAAAGGGTCCTGCACAGGGCTCCTTCCTTCCGTGAGGATGACTTCCGGGTGTTGTTAGGGATCCCACCTACCTCCGATGCTGCACGCCGTTCCCGCTCCCCTACTGTTCGTCACTCTCGCTCTCCTCATACGGCTTGGGGCTCCCCTCCCGGGAGTTCGGGTCAGGCGGGCGGGAGGGCGCGTTCCAGGGAGCGGGCCCCCAGGCGTCATGAACATCGTGTGCCTCCCTCCGACCTATCCATGACTTCTGGAACTTCTGGCAGGAAGAAACGTCGCCGATCTTCGTCCCCTGCTGATCGACCCCGTCTTGCTTCTCCTCACCTCAGGATGAGCCCCCCTCCTTCGCAGGGTTCCACGGTCTTCAGGGCCAAACGCCGTCCTGCCCCGCCTGCCGAGGAGGTCGTTCTCCATCCTGCACCATCTTCAGCCTCTGGTGGGGTGGAGTTCGAGCCTCTGCCTGCCTCCCAGCCTGTGAGGGGTCCCGGCCTCTTCCCTATGGCGGGCCCGGCTGTGGTGGTCCCGGCGGCGATGCCCTCCACGCCTCCTCCTCAACCTGGGGGTTCCGACGCCTCGATCCCTTGTGGCCAGCAGTCTCCTCCTCGTCTCCCTGACCATTTAGACGATGTTCTTGAGATGGAGGTTGCGGATTTTGATCGGCTGGAGGACGAGGATATGGGGGTCGACTCGTCTTCGGACGGTGCACCTGATTCGGGCCAGGAGGACCCCGACGTGGCGGCACAGTCCTCTCCACCGTCCCCTGCGTTCTCCCCGCTCACGGACCATGGGGCCCGTGGGCCCAGTGAGGCTGGTTCCCTGTCTCCTCTACAGACGTCCTTCCCTCCTGCTGCGGAGACGGAGTTACGGGCGGAGTTGGCGTCTATTCGTCTTGAGATGGCCTCCAATAAGGCAGACATCCTCTCCTCTGTCACGGCGGCCTTGGATACAGTGGTCTCCCGGTTGGGTACTACTAACCCGGTGCCTCTGCAGACTCCGCTTGTGGCTCCTCTCCCACCTGTTGCCGACCACATCCCATCTCGGCCTGCTCTCCCGGTCGTGGTACCGTTGACATCATCTACTTCATCACCTGCACCTCCGACACCACCTACGACTCCTCTCTGGCCCGTTGTTATCCCGGGCCAGGATTTGGGGTTGTTCTCTTACCACCTCTCCGTGCCGCCTCTCTCCAAGTTTAAGATCCCCAAAGTCAAGATGCCTTCCCTGTATGGGGATTCTGTTGCTTGGAGAGCTGTGATCGCCTCCACCCCTGAGGGGGCGGTCCACCTGCCGGCCGGAGAGCGGGCTGTGCCGGAGGGCTGGGCTATACAGGTGAATGAGAAAAACATCTTCAGGGCCATTACTCCACAGGGTCTGGTCCCTGAGGTCGATGTGAGGGTGTACCCTAACCGGCAAGACATGCGGTATTTTTCATATCATCCGTCGGTCTTGCCTTACACTGCCACCAAGCCCTGGGCTGACTACTCCCGCCAAGACCTGTCTGCGGATGTCCACTCTCTCTCTGCCATCTCAGGGATGCCGTACCTCAGGAATGTGCGAGATCGGGACGGGGTCCTGATGCTCGAACTCCCGCACGTCTGTCCGGGTCCCTGGGGTGAATGGATCCGTGAAGCAGTGGAGTTTGGTCAGTCCATGGCTGAGACCTTGCCGGCCATCCCATCCATGGATTCATCTTTTCTGTCGGGCATGCTCCTTACCTCCTCGGGCTTCCCTCTGCCTGTGTGGGAGTGGCTCAATGCTCCAACACTGTCGGTGGGCCCCCTTCCGTGTTCCTTTTTCACGGCACCGGAGAAGGCACCACTGGACCGGGACTTTAAGTTCCGTCAGCGCGCGGCGCGCCAACTTTCAACTCTTCTTGCTCAGTTGGAACTGGCGCGGGTTCACCTCCGCCTTATTGAGTCGCTGGAATCGGCTGATCATCGCCAAGGTTTTGAGCATGTCCGACGGATCACCCTGCAGCTTGCCCTCAACCCTGTTCAGGACATCCGCCACTCCCTCCATGAAGCCACTCGTTGCCGTCAACAACTTCGGGTGGCTTTCTGTAAGAAGGCCCCTGACGACGTCTGCAACCGCCTCCTACTGACTGACCTTCTGACCCCTGGACTGTTCCCTGAGGAGGCTTGGCAAGGGGCTTTCTTACTGGCGCAGAGTGACACATACTCTGCTCAACGGAAGGTGGTGGCGAAGCCCACTTCATCCTCCTCCACCCGCGGACGCGGGGGCAGGTCTGTCGCCGGCAGAGGGCGCCAGGCTAGAAGTGTGGCCAGGGGACTGGCTCACAGGGGGCGTGGTGTACCCGCCTTCCGTGGTCGTCGGTCCCCGGATCGCCGTCCCCGTTAAGAGGGGATGCGGCGCTGGCAGGCGCAGGGCCCCAGTTCCTCTGCTGCCAGACACAGCCTGGAGGGGGATAGGCCGGAGCGCGAGGCTCGTCCATCGTTTCGGCGGGGCGGGGGGACGTCTGGAGGAAGACGTGGTGGCTCTCGCTCCCACTACGATAAGTCCAAGAGGGGCTCCGCGCCAAAAAACGCATAGTTCCTCCTGGCCAGTCCCCTCTTCCCTCGCCCGACCATCTCGTCGAAGCGGTGATGGGCCTGACACAAGGCGCCCGCACCGGCTTCTTCCGCCCCCACTACCGGCAATGGCCCCGCCGGTCGTGGGCGCGTCGGGTGGTCAAGAAGGGTCTGACTTGGAGGTGGAGGTCCAGGCCTCCTCTCAGGTGCCCTCCCCGACAGCGACCAGTGTCTCAGGAAGTGGCCCAAGTGATCATGTCCATGCACGAGGAAGGCGTTATCAAGGAAATATCTTCTACACAAAAGGTATTTCTGTCTCATGTGTTTCTGGTCCCAAAGAAGGACTGCGCTGCTATGAGGCTGGTGGTAGATCTCTCAGTCCTCAACTCTCACATTGTGAACACCCGTTTCCGCATGCTCACCATCAACCAGGTACGCCTGGCACTCAAGCCCTTGTCTTGGGTGGTCACCCTGGATCTGAAGGATGCTTATTGGCATGTGCCGATGGCTCCTCGGTTCCAGGGCTGCCTCGCACTGCAGTTGGATCAACGGGTGTTCCAATTCACCAGACTACCATTCGGCCTCAACATAGCACCGCAGGTCTTCACCAAACTGGTGAAGCAGGCTCTGACCCCCTTGCTCTTACACGGGATTCAGATCCTGTTTTACCTGGACGATTGGCTCATCTCCGCAGACTCTCTCACACACTGTGTACAAGACATGCTCACTGTAGTCGGACATATCACAAACCTGGGGTTCAAACTAAACATTCCCAAGTCCTGCCTCTCACCGTCACGAGAAGTGACGTGGGTGGGCTTGCACTGGGATCTCCAAAGCGCCACCGTTTCCCAGAGTCGGGTGAATGCAGCGAAACTTCAAAGGAAGCTCTTTGTCGTGTTGCACTCGATCTCGATAACACGAAAAATCTGGGACTCCCTACTAGGGTCTTTGAATTGGGCGTCTCTGACCGTGCCCTTGGGCCGGCTCCGACTAAAACGCCTCATTCAGCTGGGCAACAGGCACTTCCCTATCTCGCCCCCTTACCGTTTGTGGACGGTACCGCGCTCAATACATCTGAGACTGACACACTGGGTCGCTCGGGGCACGCTCTCTGCGGCTGTGCCCTGGACTGCTCCTCCGCCGACCATCTGGGTAGACACAGATGCGTCGAGCGAGGTGGGGTGGGGCTATCAATCAGACATGGGACATCAAAACCACGGCAGGTGGTCGGGGCTCTCACACTTCCACATCAATGCCCTGGAACTGTTGGTACCGTTGTTCTTCCTGCGGGATCACGGACTGGCCCTCACGAGCAAGTCGGTGGCCTTCAGGATGGACAAAATGTCCGCGGTTCATTGTATCCAAAAGCAGGGCTCCTCCAGGTCTGTTGTGCTCCAAGACCTGGTGGAGAAATTGTTTTACCTGGCCGATCATTACAGCATCACCCTGCATGCGACTTACCTGCCCGGGACGGCCAATCTTTGGGCGGATGCTTTGTCGAGAGGACAGAGCACCAAGGTAGAATGGTCATTAAGACAAAGCGTTTTCGACGACCTCGCAGCCTCCTGGGGCCATCCGCAGGTGGACTTGTTCGCCTCCTCAGGGACGAACAAGCTGCCGGACTACCTCACTCGCTGGACTTGTACTCAGGCGGGGGGGCCGGATGCCTTCAGCGAGGACTGGAGCAGGTGGCAGTCGATTTACGCTTTTCCACCGCCCGACGCACTGCTTATGTGCAAAGTCCTACACAGGCTGAGAGAGTACCGTGACAAGGTTTGGTTAACCCGGGAGCTGCGGGGAGACTCTTAAGAGTTCCCCCGGCGCACTGCGGGAAGACTCTTAAGAGTCAGAGAAAATAAAAATCAACTTTTGACATCGAAAAAAAAATATTTTTTTATATTTTTTTTTTTTATTTTTTTATTTTTTTTTGGCCCCTGGGCCATGCAAAATCTCAGTCCTCTACCTCCCCTCCTTCCCCACTTTCCTCCTCTCCTTCAGTTATCACCTATTTTCCCTGTTATTCCCTTATTCTGAGGTATATTTTCGTGCTAACATTAGAAATCCGATTGGAGGGTGTGGTCATCACTGATAGCAAGCGAGTGCAAGAGAGAGAGAGAGAGAGAGTATCGATCGACTGCGTCTCAGTGGCCTTGGGGGAAATTGGCGGGAAAGCAGATTGCCTCACCCATACATTATACAACTCGCGGGCTATATCTCCGATTTTGACCATCCAAACGCTGTTTTCACTCGTTTTATTGTTGTTTCAGGTTAATACCTTTATAATCAACCCATAATAGGCGCATATGGATAAATATTAATGCTATTAATGGCACAATGAATATTTTAGTGACGGAAACACCTCAAATACGTCAGCACAGGGGGACGTTTCCAATTACCCCCATGCGCACTTCAGAGGTTAATCGCGCCCAAGCCTGGTACGCTCAGCTGAAGCGATGGTGCCCGAGTCCCGTTCCCCTGTCTGTCTCAGACTTCCACTTGGGACAGATTGGAGACCTAGGGACCTCGTTGGCATTCGCATCGTGGATGTTTGTGAGGCAGGGTGGTTACCGTAATATGGACGTTGCTTGACTGATATGCTTAATCAGCACTGGACTAAGGCTACTTGGAAGACTTACGAGTCTCATTGGAATACTTTCACTAAATGGATCAATGACACCGAACAAACAGTTCCGTCGGTTGCGTTAGTCTTCCATTACCTTAATCACTTGTTTGCGACACGCACATACATGTACAACACCATTAAGAACCACCTGTCCGCTATTAGGGAGCCTTTTGAGACCTTGACGGGGCTGGTGCTCCCTCACAAGGAGCTGTCTTTTTTCATGAAAGCCTGCTTTAGGCTCAGACCGTCCCCACGCCAGATACCGCCTCAATGGTCTCTGGCGAAGGCTCTCAGGCTCCTTACCTCACCCATCTACACCACTAACCCAACACCTGTTCATCTGCTTGATAAAACTTTGTTTCTTTTAGCGTTGGCTACAGGACAGAGGGTCTCGGAGTTGGCTGCCATGTCGAGGGCCCCGAATTGCATGTGTTTTTCGCCTTCCTTGGGGTCAGCCACTTTGGCCCCTTCCGTTCATTTTGTGGCCAAGAATGAACGTGAGGCGCACATTTTTAAGCCGTTTACTGTACCAGCTTTAAAAATGTGGGAGCACGCATCATCCGCTATGCCCGGTCAGAGCCTTGCATGCGTATGTGCGTGCCGCTGTGCCGACGTCGGGGACGGCGCTCTGGTTGGCCCCTAAGACAGGGACACGGTTAGGCAAACGTGCTGTGGGACTTCATTTACGCCATGTCATTACTGCGAGTAATCCCCTTACGAAGGGCTCCGCTCTTATGCAGCGACTGTGAGGTTTCTCAACAATTCCTCACTTTCGGATATAGCCGACACAGGGTTATGGTCCTCCCACAGCACTTTTGTCTCATCGTACCTGTCCATGTCCACTGCCAGGCCAGGTGTGCCTTGTGTTGCGTTAGGCCAATGTGTCACGTGATTCATCTCCATCCTGTGTCTCTTCTCATCCCATACTGTATTTTCTTCCTTTCCCTACACTGGGGGGGGGAGGGGTCATTTTGTGTGATTGTACAATGCCTTTCTCTCTTTCATTTTACATGTATGTCATCCCTGTTTCGTATTAAGGTTATCTCTCTTACTTCTTTACGTATAGACTCTACTGTCTTGGGGTTACTTGTTTGGTGTGTCTATGCCTCATACCCGGTTTTTGTAATTAAAGAGTGTCCTTGGAGATCTTCCGCCTACTGTGCCTTGCCTTCAGATTCTTGTCTTCATGTACAACTTGCCTTCATTCTTCCCATATTCGTGTGCCATTCTCCGGTCGACATGACCTAGTATTCCTTAGCCTGCTGCGGCACTTTTAAGACCCTAGACTGATACTGGTAACATGTACTTCCTTAATATGCACCGTACTGTTACGCTCTTTTTCTGATAATAAACTGATTTGTTTATTTTGTGTCTTTTCTTGGTCCTCTGCTTGTGCTACGGCTTGGGGTTTATGGTTTATTGGATGTCCGCCTCCAATTTGGGATTCAAGCCCTACGTTGGAAACGTAGAGACTGCTACTAAATTGGGAGGTTTGACGACCTCCCTTATAATCAAATAAGGAAAACCTCTTATTTGGTAGCAGTCTCGGAGTATCCAACGACAGAGTATCCCGCCCTCATGCCGATCCCCTGCCCATCCAATCTAAACTGATTACTTGATACCTCGATACTTTGGCAGGTCCTGGCACAGGCTCATAGAACATGGAGCATGGCTCAGAGGAGAGCAGCTAGATTAAATGGGTAACTATAACAATTCTTTCTCTCCTTCGCTATCTCTTCTTTCCTAGTCGTCTCGGAGTGTGTACAACGTGCCTAGTAGTGAATTGAGGTGCAACTCTAGAGATTATTTGGTTACTTCGCGTGAGTACCGATAAATCGGCCCGCTGTGGTAGCGGCTGAGATCATAAGCCCTACGTTGGATACTCCGAGACTGCTACCAAATAAGAGGTTTTCCTTATTTGGTTATAAGGGAGGTCGTCAAACCTCCCAATTTAGTAGTGGCCCCGTAATCATTGACGATTATGCCTATTACATAAGGCACCCTCTTCAAACACTCATCCGCCGTAGTTTGAATCTACCGCGCAGAGCATAAAAATTGAGGAGCCTTCATCATGAGCGCACGCAACCTCACTCATGGTTCAGTCATTATGAAATTGGGTTCTCACTACGAAAAAACTTCGTAACAAATAAAAAACAAAAAGAAAATAAGAATAACTATTCATAAGCTCTCCATATAATCGTGGATGTACTTGTGTGGATCTTTGACCAGACGCTGACTCAGGCGTCATTCTTCCTTCACTGACATATCAAGTAAACCAAAATCCTTAATACATCAACGAATGGGAAGGGGAAGGTCGGGAGGGTCCCAGTCGTCAATGATTACGGGGCCACTACTAAATATTAGGTTTTCTTTATCTCCTTACAGGAGTCAAACCTATAATTTATTAGTGGCCCCTCCATCATTGACGATTATGCCTGATATCTAAGACTGGAGGGGGACATTCGAAATCATATCATAACTCTAGCAAAAGCAGATAATCAAACAACCACATAGTATTCTTACTTCGAAAAGATATATATTTTGGCGCAGCACAATATACAAAAAGGGGTACAAGCAGGAGCGTGCTTCAAAGAAGCCTGCTTGATAAAAAAGGGTTAACTCTGAGATTCTGAGTACAGATCCGCCAGTTAATAAGGCACCCCACTTAAAATAAGTGGTGAAAAAATAAAAACTTATAAGTTTATATGTGCACATATAAACCCCATAAAACTAGTGGATATATCTTGCAAAATATATCCAATGCTTAAAATTAGATTGCTTCACAGCCAAAAACTACTTACAACAACACTGTTGTTTGTACTACAATTGTACTAGCACAATTTCCTGTAATGAATAGTACAGAGAAATTTTCATATCACAACACCCATAAACAGTATCACAGCTCACATACTCCGGCGGGGTCTCGGGTGTCCTATGTTACACTGACTGCACCCCCCCCCCCCCTTTTCTTGAAATTAAACAATAAGTGACTTAGGGGCCACCTAGACCCTCTGCCTTAAAGCTATACATGGCAAGGAAGGTTTGTCTAGAGCTACTGAAAGGTATCGAGTCAAAAACGTATGATTAGAGGCCCACAACTGTGTGGACAGATTTTTGTTTAAGGAAACGTAAAGAGGCTGCCCACTTGCGTAAATCGTGGGCCCTACCCACAACGCCGGGATTACTCTCTTTAATGACTTCGACCAAGAGAGAAGCCAGTTTACGTTTCATCAAGCGTTTACCCGTACTTGCTACCCATAAAGCACCCTGGTGATTTAGAGGTGCCACTCTCAAATATTTGGTTAGAGCTTGCACTGGACATAAATTATGGTGCACCTTTCCCCTTTTCAACGCCGGCACCGTGAACTCTGAAAACACGTGTTCACTGTGCTCATTCTTGGCTATGAACCCTGGGGAAGGTGCAATGTGAATACACTCATTAAGCCTACCAAACCTGAGGCAATTAGGTGTGTTGCTCATCGCCGCCAGCTCAGATACTCTGTTCCCGGTAGCCAAAGCCATAAGGAATACTGCCTTTTTTAAAAGTAATGTAAAATCTGCAGTATGTTGGTACAGACGGGAATGAAGTAACGACAATGCTTTGTCCAGAGACCAGGTAGGCATGAGCTGACGGGGAGGTGGGCGGAGTTTAAAACATGCCCTCATAAAACCTGTTTCCTCCGCGACTGGTATGGTGAGACCGGTAAGGTCCAAAAATGGCATCCTAATCGCTGTTAAGTGATTTTTTAACGTTACTACAGATAAACGTTTCTGCTCGAACAGATAATTTAAATAATTAAAAACCAAAGCCACCGAGGGCACAGTTTGTTCTGTTCTAAGAATCCAAGAAGTAAAGGCTTGCCAATGCGATTGATACTGTCGCTTTGTAGACTGGGTATATTGATTCATGAATTTATTGGTCACGTCTCTACCATATGGTGCTAGCCACTTGGCCTCCTGAATGTCCATAATGCAAAAGTCAGCGAGGTCTCTAGGTTGCCAATTGTGTCTAAGTGGAAAAACCCGACCAGGAGTGACACCGGGTGCGGGCACCACGTTTTCAATTGCTGGTACCACAACTGCGCCGGCCACAGGGGCGCGATTAGCAAGACTACGCCCCGATAATCCTGTAGTTTGTTTACTACGTGGCACATTAGAGACGCGTCTGGCGGAGGAAACAGATAAATGGAACTCCACCTGTTCCAGTCTGTCACCAGTGCGTCTGGCCTGCCCGCCGGCGTTATCGTCCGGCGGGTGAGGTACAGTGGGAGTTTGTGATTCTCCTCTGATGCAAACAAATCCACTTGTGGATGGTAAGGCTCCGCAATCATTTGGTCGAAAATGGTTTGCTTGAGCGCCCATTCTACTGTTGTGCTCTGTCTCCGAGACAGAGCGTCTACCCAGACGTTTGCTACGCCTGGGAGATAAGATGCGTGAAGATGAATGTCCAGCCTGTTGGCTAGAATAAAAATCTTTTCTGACACGTTTAGCAACTTCCGAGATCTCGTTGACCCTTGTTTCTGAATACAGTGAACCGCACTCAGATTGTCCATTCTGAAGGCCACCGACTTGCCCCGTAAAGTAGAGCCATGAGCCTGAAGGAAATATAAGGGGACTAGTAATTCTTTGACATTGATGTGGGAGATTTCTAAATGGGACCAAAGCCCTTGACCCTGGTGCCCTTGGCTTGACTGAAAGCCCCAACCTATCGTTCCTGACGCATCCGTGTCTACCCATACCGTCGGCGGAGAAGAGGTCCATGACATTACTGAGTGCAACGTTTCCCTCTTCGCCCAGACCGCTAGTAAGTTGTGGATTAATTTTGGTATGGGCCATAATTTTTCCGCCGGCAATAGTGGAAAACATTTGTTGCCTTCCAATATTAAACGTTTGACTTTCAACCGGCCCAACTTTACAGTTAGTTGAATCCAGTTGAGAGAGCCGACCAGAGACTCCCAGATTCTCCGTGTCGTAGCCAGACTGTGAAGGAACAGAAACAATTTTCTGCGAAATCTGTTTCGATTGTCCACACTCTGACTCAGAGTGAGAGTAGCTGTGTCCCAAATCAGCCCTATCCACTGAACTACTCGTGAGGGAACAAGGTTTGACTTTACCAGGTTTACCTTGAATCCTAGAGATTTGACATGATTTCATGTTATGTTGACATGATTGATGCATAATTGTTCCGTCTCTGCCACTACTAGCCAGTCGTCTAGATACCACAAAATCCTGATCCCTTGCTCTAACAAGGGCATCAGGGCTTGCCGGACTAATTTCGTGAATAAGCGAGGTGCTAGGTTCAATCCAAATGGCATCCTCTGAAAGACATAAGTCTGATGCATTATTCGTAAGGCCAGAAACCGTTGAAATCTTTTGTTTACCGAGACGTGCCAATACGCGTCTTTCAGGTCTAAAGAACACATCCATCCTCCCGGCGGAAGTGTTAGCCTGATTTGATTCACTGTCAGCATCCTGAAGGACACGTTGTGAATATGGAGGTTCAGATAAGACAGGTCTACAACTGGTCTCATCTGAACACTGTCCCTTTTGGGCACTAGAAATAGTTTGGATGTAAAGACTGGGTAATTTTGAGGAACCGGGATGATGACATTCTTGGCGATCATTTCTCGGATCAGTGACTCCACCTCTAATGAAACTAAATTTGCCTTTGTCGGCTGACGTAAACGAGGTCGCCGGAGCCACTGCCAGGTGATGCCTTTGCATGCCACCATCCTCGCCCAAGTATTTAATGGCCATGCGCGGTGACACGTCCGAAACGACCCAGTTATCAGACAAGGGTTTGCCGGCTGTACTACCCTCTGATCCACCCGCCGTGAGACCGGCCCTGGGAGTGAGAGAGACTTTATTTTTTTTATGGTGGTGGTGGTGGTGGTGGATGCTTAGCCGACTGGCCGGCGTTGGCAGAAGACGGGCCCTGGCCCGGTCTGTTATACCTTCGTCCTTTATGACCTGCAAACTTTCCTTGTTTATACCTGTACTGACCTTGGGGGGAAGAGGACTTAGGTATATGAAAGGGCTTTGACCCACCCGGCTGAGCTTTTGCGACTGGCTATGGTTTGGGAAAGTTAAAAGCAGGTTTCTTAGAAGGGGCGGGATTGTGCTTAAAGGCCTGAGCCATGTTAAATACAGTTCTCCACACATCAGGGGACATTAAAGAGGGAGTTAGCACCGGCGACATGACCACCTGGTTCGCAATTCTATCAGGAAGTTTCCTCACCAGGGACATCCTAAGATCCTGTCTCGCCCGCACCGCCTCGAGCAAGGCTGTACGGATATCCCCCAACGACTGAATAGAAGTCTGAAGGAGTAAACGTCGAGATAGTTCAATTGATCTTCTGACATCCGCGTCCGCGATTGCCTGAGTAGATCTTAGCATAGACTTCACCACCTGGTGCGTAACAATGTATTGGGAAAAAAGTCTATACGCCTTCCCCCATAGCCTAAACTCCCGGTCTAGGTCTTGGGGAAGGTGTAGTGAAAGGATCTTTAAGTTCGCATAGATTGATTTGGGGGGCAGCTAAAAATGCAAACAAAGCAGATGGAACTCCGCCGGCAGAAAAGACTGGCAGAGAGAACCAAGAATGGCTGTCCTGAGGAATTTGGTGCGAAGATTTTGAGGTGAAGGTGGTCGCAAAGTTCTGAGCCTCTACCTCCCATTCCACCCAAGGTCCTGGACCCAACTGCCCCACCTTCAAAACTGGATTAGCGGCTGTGTCTGTGACCGTTTGTAAATCTAATTCTGGAGTGAGAGCTGACAGTGCTTTTATATCATTAAAACCGTCATGCTTGGTCCAGTCAGAAAACAGTTTTGAAGCTGATGCAGGGGGTAGTGCAGGTGTAGCTGTATACACAAAATAGTCATGGTGATAATAGTTAGGAATGGCCTTAATATTAACATCAAGTACATTACCCACAATATCTAAAGCTCGTAACCTTCTAGATTTATTTCCTTGGATTACCCACTCTCGTGGCACTGGAAGTTCCCCTGACAAAGTGGGCTGTGCTACCTCTGGCTTAGTTGGGACCATTTGTACCCATGAATCATCTGGACCGTATAAAAGGGGCATAGCTACCTTTCTTAACGGTGCTTTATCTAAAGGGGGAGGATTCACATCCGCTACACTAGAAGTAGTCAGTACCGCCGAAGCAGGCCTAGTGACCATAGTAGGTGATACAGAAGGAGGGTGCGGAATCTGAGTTAAAGCAATGGAAGTAGTCAGAGGCCGAACACTTGAAATTGTCATGGAAGCTCCCAGGTCCACTGTAGGAGTCTCCGGCTGCTGGCCAAATTTTTTCGTTAGAGCAGTAGCTAATAACCCATCTATTTCCTCCGCCGTGACAAATTTAGCAGATGAAGAACTAAGAGGTGAATCATTCCTATCCTGTGAGTCGTCTAAAACTGAACCCGACTCCTGCACCTCCATGTCAGAGATTATAGACACCTCATCCTTGTCATCTGGCCCATCATGAGAGGATTCCGCCGAAGCCGGGACCCCTTCGTGTTGCCATGTTAAGTCTGGAATGGATGATGGGATCGCAGCGTCCCGGTGGACGTCCGCCATTACCTGTGTCTCCTGAACCAGATGTGGGCCTTCATTCCATGGTTGGTAATACCTCCACACACCCAGGCCTTGGCCTGAACTACCTTGGGAGTCAGTTACCCCATCAACCACTGAGCCCCCACTAGACCCTTCTAGAGGGCGATAACTGCCCACAGAACTCTCTAATTCTAAGTTTATAATATCCATTGGTAACCTGTCCGCCGGTAACACCCACACCACAGTCTCTGACTCCACTCCCGCCCCATCAGATTGGACATTAGATACGTCGGGAGTAGAGGCAGAAAGTGATGCACGAGGCTCCGGCGAACGCCGGGAGGCCTTTCGTTCATGAGAATCTTTCCTAGAAGATTTGTGGCTTCGGTGACTTAGATCTATCACTAGAACTGCTCTTGGACTTCTCCTCTTTGCTCTTCTTCCTCGCCGGTGAAGAAGAGTGACTAAGCGGCTGTTGTCTGAGGGGCGACCTGGACCTGGACCGCGCCCGTGACGTGGAGGCTGTCACCGGGGGCGTAGGTTCACGAGGTCTCTTAGATGTGCCGGGGGCTGGAGTAAGTGCTGTACCCTGCCCAGTCTCTGCCGACTTTCGTACAATTACTCTAGATTTAGAAGGGGTACGTTTAATAGGGGGGTGCTCAATAAGTAATTTATCCCAAAGAATTACGTTATCACATTGAAGGGCTTTATGAGCCACTGTGGTAGCATAAGTGGACAACAGCTGCCCTCACGCAAAGCGACCGCCGCGGGTCTATCATTGTCTCGCAATACTTTATTACTCAATTGAGTACAGAAGGTACAGTTCTGCGTCACCCACAAACCCCTTGAGCGATCTAAACATTTAACACATCTAATGCAAAGAGTGTGTGCAAAGATAGGGATACCTGAACAGGAGGGTGAAACACACAAAGCAAAAACAGGGTCTAGGGCAGCCATGACAGAGACTGGTGGAAATCTAACCCACCCCCGGGTTTACTCCAGGTTCTCTATAGACCCGCCGGAACTCCGCCCTGGAAAAAAGAAAATTTCCAGGAATTAATGCTCATAAGGCTACACCAACATGTTCGAACACAAGTGTTAAATAACCCGCCGGGTAACGAGACGTAATACACAACCATTACAGCTCGCTACGCGGAGGTTAATAAGTAAAGATTTCAGAATATCTTAACCTGTCCAAAAGATTTACGAATATCCTCTGACATGATATAAAGACCAGCATGGCTTTTATAAATGACGCAGTCTTCCCAGTGGTGTTTGTTAAGTTTTACTGGAAAACACATAAAAAAGACGCCGGCCCCCATATTATCTCGCAGATCAAAAACTGGGAAGCCTGTCTTAAATGCTAGATCTGACTTCTCCCGAAGCCGTCCTAGATCGCCGTATGTCGAAGGCGGCGATACTTTAACGTATCCCTCAATTGTCTGGTCAACTATACTGAATTGCAAATCCGTTAATCCCACCCTCCCACGGTGCAACCGCCGGGTGTGAATTTTAGTTTATAACGTTAACCCCAATTGTTCCTATCCCCACTTCTTTGCAAAAGATCGCCGGGGAGGAAAGACCAATCAACAAACAGCCTACTTTTACTGGCTTTGCAAAACCGGGAAAAACTAAACTCAACAAGTGTCCGCTTGAACACTTAGTTAAATGGGTAAAGCCATCCCGCCGGGAAAAACAGTCAGCCTGAACACAGGCTCCACCACAGAGACGCAGTCCTGGAGAGCCTCAAGCCACCACTCGCCGGGGAAAACAAGCCTTTTTTAACCACGCGTGATTAAAAACACGGCAACCAGCCGGGTTTTCACGGTGTAACCGAGAAAACCCGCCGGAAAAGGCAACCCACCCCGCCCACATTCAATCTGAACGCACCAAATAGATATTGGAATTAGCCAAAGCGCAACTAACCCAGGACACACAATTAGTCCGTGGAAATAGCCAATACACAACTAATCCAGGACACACAAATAGTCCGTGGAATTAGCCAATACACAACTAAACCAGGACACACATGACACAGTAGTACATATTTATAACATAAATCAATAACACTTGTACATGTGGCAAAGCTACGAGACGCTGGCTAGGCCTAAGCAGACGGAAATAATATGTAATCACGTCGTAATATAAACAAAAAGCACTGAATCATATCACAACAGGAACCACCGTCAACACACCAATATAGCACAAAATTCCCGGTAAAGGGAAGAACTGACTCGGGACCCAGAAAAAACTTCACTAAGTGAAGAAAAATACGCTGGGAACGTCAGAGAAAAGAACAAGCTACTTCATCAGAAAGATAAGAAGAAGCCTAATAACGCGTAGTGAAAGCCGCCTACATCACAAAGCTAGCTAACCGCGCAAACGATTCACGCGTCCACCACGGGACCATGAGGGTACACCCGAAATAGATGTCCCAAACACACGACCCAAAATACACTGCACTGCGGGCAACCCGCCCAGGACACTCCTGCTACGCATATCCTAACCTGACTCGATACATCCCGGAGTAAACAAATGAGAAAAAACTCACTAGGGACGCAGCAAATGCGGAACCAGCGGAGCGTGGGGAGGCACGTACGGGTAGGTTGAGCGCAGAGCAGAGAAGGAAGAATGACGCCTGAGTCAGCGTCTGGTCAAAGATCCACACAAGTAGATCCACGATTATATGGAAAGCTTATGAATAGTTATTCTTATTTTCTTTTTCTTTTTTATTTGTTACGAAGTTTTTTCGTAGTGAGAACCCAATTTCATAATGACTGAACCATGAGTGAGGTTGCGTGCGCTCATGATGAAGGCTCCTCAATTTTTTATGCTCTGCGCGGTAGATTCAAACTACGGCGGATGAGTGTTTGAAGAGGGTGCCTTATGTAATAGGCATAATCGTCAATGATGGAGGGGCCACTAATAAATATACTGGTGTAATACATGGTACACTACAGTCAGTAGTCCTACACAGTAACTTATATACTGGACACAAGGTAATATACTGGTGTAATACATGGTACACTACAGTCAGTAGTCCTACACAGTAACTTATATACTGGACACAAGGTAATATACTGGTGTAATACATGGTACACTACAGTCAGTAGTCCTACACAGTAACTTATATACTGGACACAAGGTATTATACTGGTGTAATACATGGTACACTACAGTCAGTAGTCCTACACAGTAACTTATATACTGGACACAAGGTAAGTTACTGGTGTAATACATGGTATACTACAGTCAGTAGTCCTACACAGTAACTTATATACTGGACACAAGGTAATATACTGGTGTCACACATGGTACACTACAGTCAGTAGTTCTACACAGTAACTTATATACTGGACACAAGGTAATATACTGGTGTAATACATGGTACACTACAGTCAGTAGTCCTACACAGTAACTTATATACTGGACACAAGGTAAGTTACTGGTGTAATACATGGTACACTACAGTCAGTAGTCCTACACAGTAACTTATATACTGGACACAAGGTAATATACTGGTGTCATACATGGTACACTACAGTCAGTAGTCCTACACAGTAACTTATATACTGGACACAAGGTAATATACTGGTGTAATACATGGTACACTACAGTCAGTAGTCCTACACAGTAACTTATATACTGGACACAAGGTAATATACTGGTGTAATACATGGTACACTACAGTCAGTAGTCCTACACAGTAACATATATACTGGACACAAGGTAATATACTGGTGTAATACATGGTACACTACAGTCAGTGGTCCTACACAGTAACTTATATACTGGACACAAGGTAATATACTGGTGTAATACATGGTACACTACAGTCAGTAGTCCTACACAGTAACTTATATACTGGACACAAGGTAATATACTGGTGTAATACATGGTACACTACAGTCAGAAGTCCTACACAGTAACTTATATACTGGACACAAGGTAATATACTAGTGTAATACATGGTACACTACAGTCAGTAGTCCTACACAGTAACTTATATACTGGACACAAGGTAATATACTGGTGTAATACATGGTACACTACAGTCAGTAGTCCTACACAGTAACTTATATACTGGACACAAGGTAATATACTGGTGTAATACATGGTACACTACAGTCAGTAGTCCTACACAGTAACTTATATACTGGACACAAGGTAATATACTAGTGTAATACATGGTACACTACAGTCAGTAGTCCTACACAGTAACTTATATACTGGACACAAGGTAATATACTGGTGTAATACATGGTACACTACAGTCAGTAGTCCTACACAGTAACTTATATACTGGACACAAGGTAATATACTGGTGTAATACATGGTACACTACAGTCAGTAGTCCTACACAGTAACTTATATCTGGACACAAGGTAATATACTGGTGTAATACATGGTATACTACAGTCAGTAGTCCTACACAGTAACTTATATACTGGACACAAGGTAATATACTAGTGTAATACATGGTACACTACAGTCAGTAGTCCTACACAGTAACTTATATACTGGACACAAGGTAATATACTGGTGTAATACATGGTACACTACAGTCAGTAGTCCTACACAGTAACTTATATACTGGACACAAGGTAATATACTGGTGTAATACATGGTACACTACAGTCAGTAGTCCTACACAGTAACTTATTTATTAGTGGCCCCTCCATCATTGACGAACATGCCTATTACATAAGGCATCCTCTTCAAACACTAATCCGCCGTAGTTTGAATCTACCGCGCAGAGCATTTACAAACTGAGGAGCCTTCATCATGAGCGCACGCGACCTCACTCATGGCTTCAGTCATTATGAATTGGGTTCTCACTACGAAAAAACTTCGTAAAAAATAAAAACAAAAAGAAAATAAGAATAACTATCCAATAAGCTTTCCATCATATCGTGGATGTACTTGTGTGGATTTCTGACCAGACGCTGAATCAGGCGTCATTCCTCCTTCTTTGCTCTGCGCTCAGCCTGCCCGGACGTACCTTTCAGGCTCCGCTGGTTCCGCATTCGTTGCGTCCCTAGTGAGTTTTTTCTCATTTGTTTACTCTAGGATGTATCGAGTAAGGTTAGGATAGGCGTAGCAGGAGTGTCCTGGGCTGGTTGCCCGCAGTGCAGTGTATTTTGGGTCGTATGTATGGGGCATCTATTTCGGATGTACCCTCGTGGTCCTGTTGTGGACACGTGAACTTTTCACAGTTGTGTTAGTTGGTGATGCAGGCGGCTTTCATTACGCGTTAATTATTGCTGCCTTTTATCCTTCTGATGAGGTAAGCTGTGTGTTTGCTGACGTTCCCAGCGTATTTTTCTTCACTTAGTGATGTTTTTTCTGGGTCCGTGTCAGGCTTCCCGGGGTGGGAAGTTATCGCTTCGGTGGTGTGTTGGCGGTGGTTCCTGTTGTGATATTCCAGTGTGTGTTTATATTTCAACTATTTTCATGCCGTCTACCTAGGCCTAGCCAGCCGCTCGTAGCTTTGCCACATGTCTAGTGTTATTTATTTTATAAATATGCCCTACTGTGTCATGTGTATCCGGGTTTTAGTTGTGTATTGGCTAATTCCTCGGACTATATTTGTTTCCTGGTTTAGTTGTGTATTGGCTAATTCCACGGATTATGTTGTGACCTTGGTTAGTCGTGCGTGTCTCTCCTCGTGTCGTATTGTTCAGATGGTGTCTGTTCAGGGTGGGGTTTGCCTTCCGGCGGGTTTTTCTCGGTTTCACCATGAAAAATCCTGACCGATGAGCAGTGTTGGGCCACACGTGGTTTTTAACTCTGGCTGGTTCCCCGGCGTGGGGAGGTGTCTGTGGCTCTCCAGGACTGCGTCTCTGTGGGTGCCTGGTTTCAGGCCTCCTTTAAAATTCCCGGCGGGATGGCTGTACCCATCCTTACATATATATTTAGATATATATAAAGAAACGACGTTCTTGAGAACACTCGTTTTTTATAGGTTTTTCTACCTGGTTTACGACAACCACATGGAAAACCTAGCTGTTGTTTAGGCGTTCCTCCCCGGCGATCTTTTACAAAGAAGTGGGGTCAGGAACTTGTGGGGTTAACTTTTAGACTTCTCACCCGGCGGGTGCACCTGAGCAGGGTGGGATAAAACGACTTAGGTCTCTTATAGTTAACCAATCCATTTGAGTGATACTCTGTGTATCGCTGCCTTTACTCTTACGGCAATTGAAGGATCAGTGAGGTTTAACCAAATCGATTCCCACACCCGGCGGGTGCCCCTAAGTGGAGGAACTAAGGAATTTATAAACAAATTCAATTTCGATTAACCTTAATTGGGTGATACTTTCAGTATCGCCGCCTTCTATTTTTACGACGATCGTTTGGGACAATTCGTTAAAAAATCAGATCTCGTATATTCCTGCCCTGGGCTATTCTACTAAAATATTTCAAGGGCCGGCGTCTTTATGAGGGGGGGCTTTGTTACAAAATTGAATCTTGAGACAGTCACCACCTCCTACAGACTATAAGTGCCATACTGGACCTTTATATCAGAGGGTATTCTTCATGTTCTTTAGCTAAGAAGATTTGTTTAGCCTCTTTACACCCAGCCGCGTAGCGAGATGTGTTAGCTGTGTCTTTGCATCCCGTTACCCGGCGGGTTATTAACACTTGTATGCGAACACTTGGGTTAACCTTATGAGCATTAATTCCTGGAAATTTTTCTTTATTTTTCCAGAGCTGAGCTCCGGCGGACCAATACAGACCCGGCGGTAGTTTCCTCACACCAGTCTCTGTCATGGCTAATGTGGCCCCAGTTTTTGCCCTGTGCATTACCCCTACTTGCGCGGGTATCCCAATTTTTGCGCATACCCTTTGCATAAGGTGTGTTAGATGTCTAGACCGTTCAAGGGGTCTCTGGGTTACACTTAATTGTTCATTTTGCTCCCAATTAGCCAATAAAGTCCTGTGTGACAATGACAAGACCGCGGCGGTAGCGTTGAGAGAGGTCAGACAACAAATGTCGGCCTATACTACCATTGTCGCACATAAGTCACTTCAATGTGACAACGTCCCACTTTGGGATAAGTTGCTGTCAGAGCACCCTCCCCCTAAACGTACCTCTAGAGTAACGGGTTTTAAGCCGACAGAGACTAGCCAGGGTTCTGTATCGTCTGTGGATACGTTTAAACGCCCGAGAGAGCCTACTCCCCCGGCAGCCACCTCCTCGTCGCAGGCGAGATCGAGGTCAAGGTCACCCCTCAGACAGCGGTCTTCAAGTCGGGCCTCTTCCCCGGCTAGTAAGAAGTGTAAGACTGAAGCTTCCCCCAGTGGCCATGGTGGTGATTCTTCCAAACCTAGGTCTAGTTCGCGGTCACACCGTAGCCACAAATCCTCCAAAAAGGATTCCCATAAGAAGTCCTCTCGACATTCTACTAAGTCTAGTGCATCTCATCGTACCTCTACACCTGAAAATGTTTCTGTTACAGCCTCAGAGTATAGTGAAGCGCATGTCCCTAAACAAGATTTACCTATTGATATTTTAACCCTAGAAACGGAAAGTTCAGGAAATTCAATAATTGAGAATGTTTCAGACTCTCAAGAGAGCGTAGGCCAGAGCCTCGGTGTTTGGCGGTTTGCTCAGCCAGGGTCTGACCATCCACGTCCGACTCATACGAGTCACACAGTAGCCGATGTCCACAGGGACGCGGCGACCCCATCCTCTATCCCTGATTTATCTTGGAAACAAGGTGCCCCTGCCTCGGCGGGGTCTTCTCAGGAGGATCGGGAGGAACAAGATGAAGTGTCATTAATTTCAGATAGGGAGGGACAAGGGTCAGGCTCAGGCCTGGACGCCGCCCATGATAATACTGATTCACCTGAAAGTTCTGCATCTAACCAGTTTGTTACAGCACAAGAAATTGATGGGTTACTTACTCATGCTCTATCAAAATTCTTTAATCAACAACGAGAAAACCCCACAATGGACTTGGGGGCTCCCTTGACAAGTTCTGCGGTACGGCCTCTGATAACGTCAATCGATTTATCTAAGATTCCTAACCCTCCTACTCTGTCACCGGCAGGGAGCTCTAAGCCAGCTACGGCGGCATTCACTACGTCAAATGTCAGGGTCATTACGGATGTTAATCCACCCCCTCTAGACAAAGCGCCTCTTAGAAAGGTAGCTATGCCCCTGCTTTATGGGCCAGACGAGTCATGGGTCCCTTTGAACCCCTCTAAGCCAGAGCTTGCCCAGCCTACCTTGTCAGGGGAACTCCCGGTACCACGTGAGTGGTTTATCCAGGGAAATAAGTCTAAGAAATTAAGGGCATTGGATGCCTTGGGTAATGTTTTGGACGTAAATATCAAGGCTATACCTAGTTATTATCATCAGGATTATTTTGTTTATGCATCTAAGCCTGCTTTACCCCCTGCCTCAGCTTCAAAACTTTTTTCAGACTGGTCTAAGCTGGATGGGTTTAATGATATTAAGGCTCTGTCGGCTCTTACTCCTGAACTAGATTTACAGACCGTCACAGACGAGACAGCTAATCCAGTGTTGAAGGTGGGACAGTTGGGACCAGGACCTTGGGTGGATTGGGAGGTAGAGGCTCAAAACTTTGCAACCACTTTCACTTCTAAATCTTCCCACCAGATCCCTCAGGATACACATTCATGGTTCTCCATGCCGGTAGGTTCTGCCGGCGGAGTTCCGTCAGCTTTATTTTCTTTTTAGCTGCCCCTAAGATTAATCTTTGTGAACTAAAGGAACCATTCACTACCCCTACCCCTTCTCACCTAGACAGAGAATTTAGGCTAAGGGGAAAAGCTTTCCGCCTGTTTTCACAGTACATAGTTTCTCAACAGGTGGCTAAGTCTTTACTCAGGTCTACTCAGGCAATCGCAGACGCGGATGCTCGAAGATCAGTTGAGTTATCCCGGCGTCTGATTCTTCAGTCGTCGATTCAATCCTTAGGTGACATACGCACAGCCTTACTTGAGGCGGTGCGAGCACGACAGGATCTTAGGATGTCATTAGTTCGCAAGCTGCCTGATCGCATTGCTAACCAGGTGGTAATGTCCCCAGTACTTACACCTTCTTTAATGTCCCCTGATGTATGGCGAACAGTGTTTAACATGGCACAGGCCGTGAAGCACAGTCCCGCACAGGCTCAATCAGGCTAACACTTCCGCCGGGTGGCTGGATGTGTTCCCTAGACCTGACAGACGCCTATTGGCACGTGTCGGTCAACAAAAGATTTCAAAGGTTTCTGGCCTTGAGGATCAGGCACCAAAATTTTGTTTTTCAGAGGATGCCGTTCGGTTTGAACCTAGCACCTCGATTATTCACGAAACTAGTCCGGCAAGCCCTGATGCCGTTGTTAAAACAGGGAATCAGAGTGTTGTGGGATCTAGACGACTGGCTGGTGGTGGCAGAGACACAACAATTATGCATAAAACATGTCAATATCATTTTAAATCATGTCAAAACTCTAGGCTTCAAGGTAAATCTGGTAAAGTCAAACCTTGTTCCCTCAAGAGTAATTCAGTGGATAGGGCTGGTCTGGGACACCACCGCTCTCACTCTGAGTCAGAGTGTGGACAATCGCAACAGGTTTCGCAGGAAACTGTTCAGGTTTCTTCACAGTCTGACTACGACACGAAGAGTCTGGGAGTCTCTGGTCGGCTCTCTCAACTGGATTCAGCTAACTGTCAAGTTGGGCCGGTTGAAAGTAAAACGATTAATATTGGAAGGCAACAAATATTTCCCACTCTTACCGGCGGGAAAATTATGGCCCATACCAAAATTAATCCACACCTTACTAGCGGTCTGGGCGAAGAGGGAAACATTGCACTCAATCATGTCATGGACCTCTCCTCCTCCAACGGTATGGGTAGACACGGATGCGTCAGGCACCATAGGGTGGGGATTTCAGTCAAATCAGGGGCACCAGGGTCAGGGACTTTGGTCCCACTTAGAAATCTCTCACATAAATGTCAAAGAGTTACTAGTCCCCTTGTATTTCCTTCAGGCTCACGGCCCGGCGTTACGGGGCAAGTCAGTGGCCTTCAGAATGGACAATCTGAATGCAGTTCACTGTATTCAGAAACAAGGGTCAACGAGGTCAAGGAAGTTGCTACTCGTGTCGGAAGAGATTTTTGTTCTAGCCACCAGTCTAGATATTTATCTTCACGCATCTTATCTCCCAGGCGTAGCGAACGTCTGGGCAGACGCTCTGTCCCGGAGACAGAGCACGACAGTAGAATGGGAGCTCAAGCAACCCATTTTCGACCTAATGATTGCGGAGCTCTCCCATCCACAAGTGGATCTTTTTGCGTCCGAGGAGACTCACAAGCTTCCTCTATACCTCACCCGCCGGGCGATAACGCCGGCAGGGGGGCCAGACGCCCTAGTGACAGACTGGAACAGATGGAGCTCCATCTATCTGTTTCCGCCGCCAGATGCGTCACTAATGTGCCACGTAGTGAACAAACTACGAGTTTATCGAGGCTTAGTCTCGCTAATCGCGCCCCTGTGGCCGGCGCAGGTGTGGTACCAGCAGTTAATAATGTGGTGCCCGGACCCGGTATCGCTCCCGGTCGGGTACTTCCACTTAGACACGATTGGCAACCTAGAGACCTCGCTGACTTTTGCATTATGGACATTCAGGAGGCCAAGTGGCTAGCACCATACGGTAGGGATGTGACCAATAAATTGCTCAATCAATATACTCAGTCTACTAAGCGACAATATCAATCTCATTGGAAAGCTTTTACTTCTTGGATTGTTAGAACGGAACAAACTGTACCCTCAGTGGCATTGGTTTTTAATTACTTGAACTATCTGTTTGAGCAGAAACGTTTATCTGTGGTTACTTTGAAGAATCACTTAACTGCGATTAGAGTGCCCTTTTTCGACCTTACAGGTCTATCCATACCGGTGGCGGAGGAAACAGGATTTATGAGAGCGTGTTTTAAACTCCGCCCACCTCCCCGTCAGCTCATGCCTACTTGGTCTCTGGACAAAGCTTTGTCTTTACTTCATTCTCGTCTGTATCAAAATACTGCAGACTTTGCTTTAATCTTAAAGAAGGCAGTTTTCCTTTTGGCTTTGGCCACCGGAAACAGAGTGTCTGAGCTGGCGGCGATGAGCAACACACCTAATTGTCTTAGGTTTGGTAGACTTAATGATTCAATTTCCATTGCACCCTCCCCGGCGTTTGTAGCCAAGAATGAGCATAGTGCACACGTGTTTTCTGAGTTCACGGTGCCGGCGTTAAAAAGGGGAAAGGTGCATCATAATTTATGTCCAGTGCAAGCTCTAACCAAATATTTGAGAATAGCTCCTCATAACCCCCAAGGTGCTTTATGGGTAGCGAGTACGGGTAAACGCTTACTTAAACGGCGATTAGCCTCTCTTCTGGTAGAAGTCATTAAAGAGAGTAATCCCGGCGTTGTGGGTAGGGCCCACGATTTACGCAAGTGGGCGGCCTCTTTACGTTTCCTGAAAAACTTTTCAGTTGAAGATATTGCGTCCACACAGTTGTGGGCGTCTAATCATACGTTTCTCTCTAGATACTTGTCAGTTGCTCTAGACAAACCTTCCTTACCATGTATAGCTTTAAGGCAGAGGGTCTAGGTGGCCCTGCAGTCACTTATGTTTATTTTCAAGGAAGGGGGGGGGGTGCAGTCAGTTGACATAGGACACCCTAGACCCCGCCGGAGTATGAGAGCTGTGATACAATTTAAGGTTAAAATGTGATATGAAAATTTCTCTGCGAGAATTTGTGCTAGTACAAAGTTTAGTACAAAACAACGGTGTTGTTATAGTAGTTTTAGCTGCGAAAGCAAGGTAACATTAGTTCAATGGAGTTCATTAGCAATTGATCTCCACATGTATTTTGGGGTTTATGATGTGCACATATAAACTTATAACTTATTATTTTTGTCACCACTCGTTGAGTGGGGTGCCTTTTGTAACTACAGATCTGTGTTCAGAATCTTCAGGGTTACCTATTTTTGTCAGGCAGGCTTCTTTGAAGCACGCACCTGCCTGAACCCCTTTTTCTTGTATATTTCCGGCCTACGCTGTATTAAATACATTTTTCAAAAGTAAGAATACTATGTGGTTGTTTTTATTATCTGCTTTTCTAGAGTTATGATATGATTACGAATGTCCCCCTCCAGTCTTAGATATCAGGCATGTTCGTCAATGATGGAGGGGCCACTAATAAATTATAGGTTTGACTCCTGTAAGGAGATAAAGAAAACCTAATATTTAGTAGTGGCCCCGTAATCATTGACGACTGGGGCCCTCCCGACCGTCCCCTTCCCATTCGTTGATGTATTAAGGATTTTGGTTTACTTGATATGTCAGTGAAGGAGGAATGACGCCTGATTCAGCGTCTGGTCAGAAATCCACACAAGTACATCCACGATATGATGGAAAGCTTATTGGATAGTTATTCTTATTTTCTTTTTGTTTTTATTTTTTACGAAGTTTTTTCGTAGTGAGAACCCAATTCATAATGACTGAAGCCATGAGTGAGGTCGCGTGCGCTCATGATGAAGGCTCCTCAGTTTTTAAATGCTCTGCGCGGTAGATTCAAACTACGGCGGATTAGTGTTTGAAGAGGATGCCTTATGTAATAGGCATGTTCGTCAATGATTACGGGGCCACTACTAAATATTAGGTTTTCTTTATCTCCTTACAGGAGTCAAACCTATAATATACTGAACACAAGGTAATATACTGGTGTAATACATGGTACACTACAGTCAGTAGTCCTACACAGTAACTTATATACTGGACACAAGGTAATTTACTGGTGTAATACATGGTACACTACAGTCAGTAGTCCTACACAGTAACATATATACTGGACACAAGGTAATATACGGGTGTAATACATGGTACAGTACAGTCAGTAGTCCTACACAGTAACTTATACACTGGACACAAGGTAAGTTACTGCCATGGTGTAATACATGGTACACTATTGTTAGTAGTCCTACACAGTAACATATATACTGGACACAAGGTAATATACTGGTGTAATACATGGTACACTACAGTCAGAAGTCCTACACAGTAACTTATATACTGGACACAGGGTCATATACTGGTGTAATACATGGTACACTACAGTCAGTAGTCCTATACAGTAACTTATATACTGGACACAAGGTAATATACTGGTGTAATACATGGTACACTACAGTCAGTAGTCCTACACAGTAACTTATATACTGGACACAAGGTAATATACTGGTGTAATACATGGTACACTACAGTCAGTAGTCCTACACGGTAACTTATATACTGGACACAAGGTATTATACTGGTGTAATACATGGTACACTACAGTCAGTAGTCCTACACAGTAACTTATATACTGGACACAAGGTAATATACTGGTGTAATACATGGTACACTACAGTCAGTAGTCCTACACAGTAACTTATATACTGGACACAAGGTAATATACTGGTGTAATACATGGTACACTACAGTCAGTAGTCCTACACAGTAACTTATATACTGGACACAAGGTAATATACTGGTGTAATACATGGTACACTACAGTCAGTAGTCCTACACAGTAACTTATATACTGGACACAAGGTATTATACTGGTGTAATACATGGTACACTACAGTCAGTAGTCCTACACAGTAACTTATATACTGGACACAAGGTAATATACTGGTGTAATACACGGTACACTACAGTCAGTAGTCCTACACAGTAACTTATATACTGGACACAAGGTATTATACTGGTGTAATACATGGTACACTACAGTCAGTAGTCCTACACAGTAACTTATATACTGGACACAAGGTAATATACTGGTGTAATACATGGTACACTACAGTCAGTAGTCCTACACAGTAACTTATATACTGGACACAAGGTAATATACTGGTGTAATACATGGTACACTACAGTCAGTAGTCCTACACAGTAACTTATATACTGGACACAAGGTATTATACTGGTGTAATACATGGTACACTACAGTCAGTAGTCCTACACAGTAACTTATATACTGGACACAAGGTAATATACTGGTGTAATACATGATACACTACAGTCAGTAGTCCTACACAGTAACTTATATACTGAACACAAGGTAATTTACTGGTGTAATACATGGTACACTACAGTCAGTAGTCCTACACAGTAACTTATATAGTGGACACAAGGTAATATACTAGTGTAATACATGGTACACTACAGTCAGTAGTCCTACACAGTAACTTATATACTGGACACAAGGTAATATACTGGTGTAATACATGGTACACTACAGTCAGTAGTCCTACACAGTAACTTATATACTGGACACAAGGTAATATACGGGTGTAATACATGGTACAGTACAGTCAGTAGTCCTACACAGTAACTTATATACTGGACACAAGGTAATATACTGGTGTAATACATGGTACACTACAGTCAGTAGTCCTACACAGTAACTTATATACTGGACACAAGGTAATATACTGGTGTAATACATGGTACACTACAGTCAGTAGTCCTACACAGTAACTTATATACTGGACACAAGGTAATATACGGGTGTAATACATGGTACAGTACAGTCAGTAGTCCTACACAGTAACTTATACACTGGACACAAGGTAAGTTACTGCCATGGTGTAATACATGGTACACTATAGTTAGTAGTCCTACACAGTAACATATATACTGGACACAAGGTAATATACTGGTGTAATACATGGTACACTACAGTCAGTAGTCCTACACAGTAACTTATATACTGGACACAAGGTAATATACTGGTGTAATACATGATACACTACAGTCAGTAGTCCTACACAGTAACATATATACTGGACACAAGGTAATATACTGGTGTAATACATGGTACACTACAGTCAGTAGTCCTACACAGTAACTTATATACTGGATACAAGGTAATATACTGGTGTAATACATGGTACACTACAGTCAGTAGTCCTACACAGTAACATATATACTGGACACAAGGTAATATACTGGTGTAATACATGGTACACTACAGTCAGTACTCCTACACAGTAACTTATATACTGGACACAAGGTAATATACTGGTGTAATACATGGTACACTACAGTCAGTAGTCCTACACAGTAACTTATATACTGGACACAAGGTAATATACTGGTGTAATACATGGTACACTACAGTCAGTAGTCCTACACAGTAACTTATATACTGGACACAAGGTAATATACTGGTGTAATACATGGTACACTACAGTCAGTAGTCCTACACAGTAACTTATATACTGGACACAAGGTAATATACTGGTGTAATACATGGTACACTACAGTCAGTAGTCCTACACAGTAACTTATATACTGGACACAAGGTAATACACTGGTGTAATACATGTGTGACGCTTCTGCATAGTAGCCATGTGCGGGCATGCGCGCGCGTCGGCTGCCCAGCCGTTTAGAAACCGGCTGGTGGCAGCCGGCCGGCCGGCTTTTCCTTAGTATATATCCTACGACAATGTAACTAATGTCTGGGATATTCTTATGTTGTTTCACAGCTTGTAGCTTCCCTTATTCTTAACCAACGCATCTTAGTATATTTTATTCTCAATAGTTGATTGTTTCATTATAATATATAAGATGTAAGTCTAGTGAGAGTGGGAGGAGACGAGCGGGAGAGAGAGACCGGCTGGGGGACGTTGCTTCGCGCGGAGAGTCTAGCTTGGGACGAGCCTGATGTTGCCACATGCATTTGATTGCAACGTTAGGCTTAGTTTCGACTCACGCACGGGGTAGAGGATTTTGACCCGGCAACTGTGTTGAGTGTTGCCAAGCATGGGATGTATTTTGCATGCCTAGGGTGGGGTCCAGACAGATTCAAGACTCAGAGCTCACCTCACTGTAGTACCCTTCGGACCCCCTTGATATCTATCCCTCTCAACCCCACTTAGAAACTTTCTCTCTTACTTTGTATACCTTCCTTCCACTACTTCACCAATCTATTTAATTATCCCATCCCCTTGATAGACCTTATATCTATTATTGTATTAACGACGAGCTCTCAGATAACTAGATAGGATTTTGGGCCTTATGTAGAGATTTAATTGTTAATGAGACCTAGGAAGCTTTTTTGTTGTCTCATATTTGGTGGTTTCATGCGCTGCTAGTGTGTTCTTGTGTCAGGTTAGCAGGGGCTAGACCGGAGGGGAGGCTTTTTGCGATCCTTTAAGTAAAGTCTGCTGGTGCGAGTCCTGTGGACCCGCACGACTTTACTAGGATACCCGTGGGAGTCTGGGGGCATTTTCTTGTCTGTGTCCCTGTGTGTCTAGCGTTGTGTTGTGTGAGGGCCCTTGCCTAGTCCACTCAGCACTGCGCTAGCACGTCTTGCTTTTGTTTTAGGGTCGCCAGGAGAGAGTCAGATACTTGCGATCTGAGTCTCTCAAGAGAGCACCCTTTCAATTAGAGTAATTTGGCGCACAGACTTGGGAACATCCCTAGGCTAGAGCAGGTGGCTCAGCCCGGGTATCCGAAGCCTATATCCTTCCGGCTAGACCTCTGCCGCCTGGCAGATTAACAGCTAGGGGTTTATTATTTCTGTATGCTTGTTATTGTGCCACAGTTTACCGTTTTGTGAGCATTGTGAGTCAGGGTGTGGCTTAGAGACTCTGTCCGAGCAGGCTTGCCTGACTAAGAGTGACAAGCACACCTGTATGTGGTTATGTTGCGAGTTGCTACCTTTATTTAATTATACCTATGCCATTATACACTGTATGGCCTATCACTAGTATTTATTCCTGCTTATGAGTTAAGAGTTCTCTAAATCCGTAATGTACTTTCTTTGCTAAGCATCAGATCCTACAGTAGCCGCATGCAGTTTAGAAACCCGCATCTTGTCTACCGGTACGATGTTTTGAGGACTGTTTGCTTTCACCTTCTTTCACGCAGGGGTGATTAGTTGTATTAATTAACGTAACGTTAAATGTACTTTCTTCTAGTTTGTTATTAAATTGTTTCTGCAATTTAATTCCGTTATCTATCTTTTCCTTGAAGCTTTAAGTCAACTTAATTGTGTGATCTTTTATATAGCCTGCTTGAGTATCAGCAGTCTATAGTGCGTGCACCCTGTAACCGAGTCATAGGATACCTTGTTGTCCAGGCAGGACTCTTGACGGTTTAGGGTGGTTTGTTGCCTGGGTTTATAGATAAGGGTTGGATCTAGCGTTTTCCGTTGTTGCTTGTTGCCGCATACCTAGTCCAATAGAAAGAGCCCAGTGTTTATATGAGGCGTTCATTCGCGGAACGTGTTGACCGCCCAAAATAAAAAACCGAGTAAATCGCGTCTGAAGTTTGCCGACTTATAAAAAGCTGTAACTATCAGACCCGATTAAGGAGAGAGGTGACAGTGTTTTCAAAATGTTCGGAAAATAGTATCTAGCCACGTACCACAAAAAAAAAATAATAAATTGCTTGTAATTTATCGCAGAACATGATAGTTGCCCAAAATAAAAATAGGAGTAAATCGCGTCTGAAGTTTGCCGACTTATAAAAATCTGTAACTATCAGACCCGATTAAGGAGAGAGGTGACAGTGTTATCAAAATGTTCGGAAAATAGTATCTAGCCACGTACCACAAAAAAAATAATAATAAATTGCTTGTAATTTATCGCAGAACATGATAGTTGCCCAAAATAAAATAAAAAATAAATCGCGTCTGAAGTTTGCCGACTTATAACAAGCTGTAACTATCAGACCCGATTAAGGAGAGAGGTGACAGTGTTATCAAAATGTTCGGAAAATAGTATCTAGCCATGTACCACAAAAAAATAAAAATAAATTGCTTGTAATTAATAGTAACGTGAGTGTGATTGAAATAATCCCATGATTTTATAACCCCATATCAATTCAATACTGTAGAAACGTTGAGAAAAAGCAAATGTATAACAATAAAACATAAATAATATTATCAGTGAATAATAATAAGACATGGAAGAGTAGGGTAAGATAATAGAAACATAATTTTATAAAATTAATAAGCGATAATAAAGATTAGAAAATGGAGGAAGACATGGTGAATAATAATGAATAAGTAAAACACAAGAATAGAGTAATAATTTTGCTACTTTAATGTTATTGATTTATTATTATAGAAAGTAAGCTAGTATTAATGTTAATTAATTAATTTGGGATGTTTTATTCAGCTTGGGAAGGACATGATTTTACAAAATTTTAACCTAAGGAAGGAATTTGATGGCTAGTTACTATAATGTTCTTGTGTAAAGATTGCTATTGTTTAACAATTTTACCTTACTAAAATGCATTATTACTCTATTCTATTGTTACATTTATATATTCATACTCACCGAGTAGTCAGGCAGTGTCGCTATCACTGTCACTATCATCTGCATACTCATGCAGGTTGTCATCAATATCAGAGGAGTCAGAGTTGTTGTCCAAGGCTGGTCTAGCTGCTCTACTGAGGTCCCTCTGCATACGAAAAAGTTCGTGGTAATACTCCGAGTGGATTGGCGGAATGTAGGATAGCAGGTCGTGGACGGCTTGGAGTTTGTCAGCTTGAAGTTTGATGGCAGCTGGGTACTTGGGGGTGAGTGGCACTCTTGTGTTGCCCGCGGCCGTCTCTCTTCGGTGTACCAGTGTCACTCACGTGGGTCAGGGCATTCTCTAATCTTGTCCTACCTATGGCTAAAATGTTGATGAAGGCTGTCTTGCAAACCTTATAAGTTGTAGACTGGTAGGAGAGAGTAAATTTGTGGGTGCATGACCGATGGGGACCAGGGTTGTTGATGTCGGCAGGCTTTCTTCGTCGTTTCACTGGCACTGACAGAACGTGTTTCTGAATGAAGGTATTCTGGACTAACCAATCTCCAGTTTGCCAGAAGTTATTGTGGATTGCTTGGCGGATAGGTTCAGCAATTTTATCGTAGCATCCATCATTGCAAGGCGGCCCAATAACTCTAGCATTCACTGTATTTCCTGTTTGGCGGCTGACATATTCCTTCCCAGTATTTCTCTTGTTCCTGGCGATTATTTCAGACCAATTGTCCGGGTTACACCTCTTTTTTATAGGTGGGGGTGGGCTCCCACTATCACTCTCACTCTCACTATCACTCATTGTTCAGGGAAGCACTGCAACACGGTCAAAACGGCACAAAAACAACACCAGGTGCGAGGTAAATGATCCGTACGGCGTGAGAGCTGAGCTAGACTGTATTGTGGCGGGAGAACAGAGAGCAACGCGCGCCGTGAGTGGCTGAGCTGGCGCCCACGCGGTACCATAGCCGGGCTGTCATTGGCTGGCTGAACACACGCTGCCTGGGTGGCGCGTATCACCCTATGCGATGCAGAGACTAGGGCTAGGCAAACGCCCTGTCAACACGGATGAAAGTGCGTCGTACTTTATGCGATTTTCAACCATGTTGACATTCTCAAATATAGCTCCCTACCGCGGCTCCAGATTCGAGAAGGTTGTGGCAATATAATGCGATAATATAACGGCTTTTGCCAGAGGTGGCGGTTATCACGTTCCGCGAATGAGCGCCTCATATATCCCAGGATGTAACAAATGGCGACCTTGCATAGAATTTACTGAACAGAGGAATATAGTGGTCATTTGTTTTGAGATTCCTTATGATTAGAGGAATACAGTGGACATAGAGTTTTTTTTTTGGAGCAACCAATATAACACATTAAAGACTTTAAATAACATTAGTATATACATACTTGCATAGGAGATAAGGCACATTCTATAACCGTGATAATTACTGCAGTACACAAGCATGTCTAATACATCAGAACACAGTGATGGGTCAGGTCACGATACGGGCTCGGAGGGAGAAAGACCTGTGGAGTGGCTAGTCGATAGCGAGGAGGGTGCTAGAAGATTTTTAGAGGTGCCTCTTACCGCTGACAGGGTGTTGAAGCTGAATAAGTATGGCTTAAAGTGTGTGGCAGGTCTTCAGGGTCACCAGGGTTTAAGTGGCATGAGGAAAGATCAGCTGAGGACTTTGATATTGGGTTTAGAAGGGAGAGACCTGGGTGGAGAGGCGACTGGGGGCCCAGGTCCCCAGCCCCCCCTCCACTCTACCCCCGTATCAAACGTCAGGGTGCCTGAATTTAGTACATACCCCCAAGTTGATGGTCAATGGCAGCGTGGAATTCAATCACAGGGACCCTCCCCATTAACTGCACCTTCCCCTCCTCAAGGGTTGACTCCAGATTTGTTGTTTCGGCTTGAGATGGCCAAGGTTGAGGCCGCCGAAAGACAGGTTAGAGTTCAGGTAGAGGCTGCCGAGAGACAGGCAAGTGTGCAGGCTGAGGTTGCTATACGAGAGGCTGAACTGCAGGCAGAGTCTACTAGGTATCAGGCTGACAGGGAGCTGGAGAGATCTCGAGTGGAGGTAACAGGGCGAAATATTGGGGGAGGTAACAGACATCGGGACCAATCATTGTCGCACCTGCTTAAACTAGTTCCTGTGTTCGATGAATTATGTGTGGCTGAGTTTTTTTATGCAATTTGAGAAGAAGTGTCAGGAACACCAGTGGCCTCAGGAAAAGTGGGCAGCATTAGTTTCATCAAGACTCCTAGGAAAGGGGCTAAAAGCGTATGATGCACTACCTTTAGAGTCCTGTGTAGTTTATGATGAGCTAAAGAAGGCTGTGCTACGGGCCTATGAGTTACAACCAGAAACTTACCGCTTGAAGTTTCGGGGTGTTACTAAGGGCAAGGATAGTACCTTCCTAGAACACGCCCGGGACTTGTCTGATGCACTACGACATTGGCTGCGTTCCGAGAGGGCAGCTACTTTTGAGGAGTTGAGTGAGCTGGTTCTCTTGGAGCAGTTCTTTAAGTGCACAGGCGGGGACTTAACATTAAATATAAAGGAAAAAATCCTAGAACTCTCCAGGAGGCAGCAGAAATGGCTGACCTCCGACTGTCATTAATTCGAGGGTGCGGAGCAGCAGCTAGGAGTGAGTCGGGTGCAAAGGATCGTACCCCTCCCCCTCCCAAGAATTTTGATACACATAAATACACAAAACCGTTTAGCACTGACAATAAAACTGAACATAAACCAAATACCGTCCCGTATAAGAAGTCTAATGGTACCTCCCCCTCCCAAGGGAAACCAAAGAGTAAAGAGTGCTTTGCATGTCACAAGGAGGGTCACTTTGCAAATGCTTGTCCGAACAAGCCACCAAACAAGGTTGTGTCATTGGTCCGCAGCATAGGGGTGTCGCCTATATCTTCTGAGTTTGCCAAGGGTAGTTCGTCAGAGGTTGGGACACAGCCTGTGTTCAAGAGTCCGGAAGGCTCGAACCCTGTCCGCGACGTCTTTGGGGGTCATAGAGGGCATGGTTTTGTGAGGTGGGCTGGCAAAAGGCGAGGAGTTAAGCTATTGCGTGATACGGGGGCTTCTCAGACCTTGTTAAAGAACTTTACTGGTAGGCCGATTAACGCTGCTCAGGTGGTGGTAGTTCAGGGGATCAATGCTACGAAGTCCTACCCGCTGGTGCGGATGGAGCTGGAGGTGGGTGGTGTGGCGAAGGAGCTGGATGTCGGAATTGTAGAGAACTTGCCTGTTGGGGGCGTCGACCTCCTCCTCGGCAACGACTTTGCGGTGCCTGCTTCTAAGGTTTCACCCTTGGTCATTGCTGAGAAGGCGGCCGACGTTAGTAGGGAGGAACAGGAGTGGGTTGAGAAGTGTAGCGTACAAACCATGGCGTGTGTTGTGACGCGTTCTCAGACATCTGGAGCCTTGCAGCCACCACCTCAGTCTATCAAACCGCGGAGGAAAGGTCACAAGAAAACGGGAAGTGTTGGTCAATTGGAGAGTTTTGAGCCGGCAGTGTTTCTTGGTGACTCATTATTGGCACCTATGTTAGAGTCTGGAGAGGACCCGGGGCCTGTCACCGCTAGTGCAGGTGCAGGGCAGGAAGAAACTCTGCGACAGCCTCGTTATGCGCAGCGTGAGGAAAGGATGGCTCGGCGGGACATTGGAGGTGGAAATAAATTATTTAAGATTAACTTGGATAATCTCGCACCTGCTGATATATGTTCCTTGCAGCTGGAAGATCCTGAAGTCAGGGCGTGTGGTAATGGTGCTGTCGAACTGGAGAGCGATGGGGATGCGCAGCCTGGTGATTTTTTCTTGTCCGAGGGGATCTTGTATCGGAGACATCAGGATCCCAAGAAAAAGTGGGATGGCGGGTCAGGATTAGTGGACCAGTTAGTAGTACCGAGGGTGTGCCGTGAGAGCTTATTGAGATTAGCTCATGATGTGCCTTTGGCAGGGCACCTGGGGGCACGTAAGACGGAGGCAGCTCTGAGCAAGCTTTCTGGTGGCCTGGGTTAAAGGCGAGTGTCGTGTCATGGGTGTCACAGTGTCACACTTGTCAAGTTGTTGGGAAACCCAATCAGGTCATCCCGAGAGCCCCGTTACAACCCATCCCTGTCATTGGGCCGCCCTTCAGCAAAGTAGTTATCGATATGGTTGGCCCATTGCCCCCCACTAGTGCCGGCAATAAATTTTTACTAACTGTAATGGATGTAGCAACACGGTCTCCAGATGCTTACCCCATGCGCAACGGGATGGCTAAGACTGTTGTCAAAAACCTACTTGTCTATTTCTCTCATTATGGCTACCCTCAGGAGATCCAGTCTGATCAGGGATCCAATTTTACTTCTGCTCTGTTTAAGCAGACCATGCAGCAACATGGGATAGTATCTGTGGTGTCGTCTGCCTACCATCCCGAGAGTCAGGGAGTTTTGGAAAGGTGGCACTCGACTCTCAAGAGTATGTTGCGGTGTTATTGCATGGAAAATGGGAAGGACTGGGATCTAGGTCTCCCATACGTTTTATTTGCTGCGAGAGAAGTACCTGGGGAGAGCTTGGGATTTAGCCTGAACGAGTTTGTTTTTGGACACAGGGTCAGGGGGCCCCTCCACATAGTCAAGGAGATCTGGGAGGGAGTCACAAAGCCATGCTCGCTTCTAAAGTATGTAGTTGAAAGCCGTGAGAGAATGCTAAAGAGCTTGGAGGTAGCAGGTCGGAACCTTAAGAGTTCACAAGCTCAGATGAAGGACAGATACGACCAGAAGGTGAAGCTGAGGGAGTTTGAAGTAGATCAGGAGGTACTGATACTACTGCCTCTGGTGGGACACCCCTTGTCTGCCAAGTATTCTGGTCCGTATCGGGTTGTAAGGAAGGTTTCTGATCTCGACTATTTAGTAGCTACTCCTGATCGTAAGAAAAAGAACCAACTTTGCCATGTAAATCTGATGAAGGAGTATGTGAGGCGCCCCTCCGAGCCTCTCACTGTCCCGGTGTTGATCTGCAGCGATCGTGGTGGAGAAGGAGGAAGGGACAGTCAAGCTGCGGAGGAGGATAATTGGGATTGCATGTTTCCGCGGATCAGTGGGCGGGGAATTCTAGACAAGTGGCTCACGAGTTGATATTGCACCTGCCTGAGCAACAGCGTGTAGCTGTGCAGCACTTGTTTGATTCAAACCCAGCTGTTTTCGCGGAGCATCCTGGCCTCACTACTCAAGCGTTGCACGATGTCGATGTTGGGGACCACCCGCCCTTTAAATCAGTGCCATACCGTGTTCCCCCTATTAAATTACCAGCACTTAGGGAAGAGCTGGATTATATGCTGAAACGTGGGCTGATTTCTGAGGGTGCAGTAAGGTGGACTTCCCCAGTCACACTGCAGCCCAAACCAGATGGCAAGGTGCTGTTTTGTATAGATTTCCGCAGGTTGAATGGTTTAACCCCCACAAATGCCTACCCTCTCCCTCGCGTGGACGACAGTGTGGATAAGATAGGAAAAGCCAAGTTCCTCACTAAGATAGACCTTGTTAAGGGTTATTGGCAAGTGCCCTTGTCTGAGCGAGCGCGAGAGGTGTGTGGGTTTGTGGTGGACGGTGCCACATATCGTTGCCATGTTATGCCATACGGGCTGAAAAATGCCCCTGCAACGTTTCAGAAATTATTGAACGACATTGTAGCCGACATTCCCAACTGTACGGTGTACCTAGATGATGTCATAATATACGACGATGATTTTAACAGTCACTGTGCTCACATCGGACAGCTTTTTAATAAACTAAATGAAGCAGGTTTGGTGGTAAACCAGGGTAAGTGCGATTTTGTCAAAGCCACAGTTTTGTACCTGGGGTTCGAGGTGGGGATGGGTCAGGTGTGCCCTCCACAGACAAAGATCAAAGCCATCGATCAGTTTCCCCAGCCTACGACTAAGAAACAAATCATGCGGTTTCTAGGTATGATAGGCTATTATCGTCGCTTCATCAAAGGATATTCGACTGTACTTGCACCTTTAACTGACTTATTAGCGAAGGACAAGAAGTTCCGGTGGTCTCCTGAGTGTGCAGAGGCGTTTTCCTTGGTGAAACACCTGTTATGTACCCACCCCATACTCAGGGCCCAGGACTGCAGCAGACCTTTTCAGCTGGCGACTGATGCCAGTGGCGTAGGGGCTGGGGCTGTCTTGTTACAGACAGATGATGAAGGTATCGAACATCCAGTGAGTTTTTACAGTAAAAAATTCAATAGTGCACAAAGGAATTACTCTGTAATTGAAAAAGAACTCCTGGCGATAGTGCTGGCGCTCAGGCACTTCGATGTATATGTTCCTGCTTTCGGACCAGTCGTAGTGGTTTATACCGATCATCACCCTCTGAAATTCTTGAATCAGTTTCATAACCGGAATATGAGGCTGACCAGGTGGTCACTCATGCTTCAGGAGTATAATCTGGACATACGCCATATTGCCTGTTCTGATAACGTGATAGCGGATTGTCTATCAAGGGTGGATGATGTTGGTTAGACTGCCACAGGATTGAGGGTTGAGTGTGGAGGAAAATAGGCTGTCACTGTAGTTCAGCCGAAAAAAACAAATTAAAAAAGCAAAAACCTTATAAAAACTCTATATTTTTATAACGTGTAGAATTTTGTATAAGATGTTGTAGCAGTATCTAAGTTGAATGTTTTCGCTTATTGTCGCTAAGTTAGTTGAACTTGCTCGGTGGAGCGCAACAGTCTTTATTTTTTTATATATAGTGCCTTGTGTCGCAACAGTGTGTGGTACTATGAGAAGCTTTCTGTTAGATATGAAGAACTTAGTCAAGGGTCTTATATCTTGGGGGAGGTGTGACGCTTCTGCATAGTAGCCACGTGCGGGCATGCGCACGCGTCGGCTGCCCAGCCATTTAGAAACCGGCTGGTGGCAGCCGGCCAGCCGGCTTTTCCTTAGTATATATCCTATGACAATGTAACTAATGTCTGGGATATTCTTATGTTGTTTCACAGCTTGTAGCTGCCCTTATTCTTAACCAACGCATCTTAGTATATTTTATTCTCGATAGTTGATTGTTTCATTATAATATATAAGATGTAAGTCTAGTGAGAGTGGGAGGAGACGAGCGGGAGAGAGAGACCGGCTGGGGGACGTTGCTTCGCGCGGAGAGTCTAGCTTGGGACGAGCCTGATGTTGCCACATGCATTTGATTGCAACGTTAGGCTTAGTTTCGACTCACGCACGGGGTAGAGGATTTTGACCCGGCACCTGTGTTGAGTGTTGCCAAGCATGGGATGTATTTTGCATGCCTAGGGTGGGGTCCAGACAGATTCAAGACTCAGAGCTCACCTCACTGTCGTACCCTTCGGACCCCCTTGATATCTATCCCTCTCAACCCCACTTAGAAACTTTCTCTCTTACTTTGTATACCTTCCTTCCACTACTTCACCAATCTATTAAATTATCCCATCCCCTTGATAGACCTTATATCTATTATTGTATTAACGACGAGCTCTCAGATAACTAGATAGGATTTTGGGCCTTATGCAGAGATTTAATTGTTAATGAGACCTAGGAAGCTTTTTTGTTGTCTCATATTTGGTGGTTTCATGCTTGCTAGTGTGTTCTTGTGTCAGGTTAGCAGGGGCTAGACCGGAGGGGAGGCTTTTTGCGATCCTTTAAGTAAAGTCTGCTGGTGCGAGTCCTGTGGACCCGCACGACTTTACTAGGATACCCGTGGGAGTCTGGGGGCATTTTCTTGTCTGTGTCCCTGTGTGTCTAGCGTTGTGTTGTGTGAGGGCCCTTGCCTAGTCCACTCAGCACTGCGCTAGCACGTCTTGCTTTTGTTTTAGGGTCGCCAGGAGAGAGTCAGATACTTGCGATCTGAGTCTCTCAAGAGAGCACCCTTTCAATTAGAGTAATTTGGCGCACAGACTTGGGAACGTCCCTAGGCTAGAGCAGGTGGCTCAGCCCGGGTATCTGAAGCCTATATCCTTCCAGCTAGACCTCTGCCACCTGGCAGATTAACAGCTAGGGGTTTATCATCTCTGTATGCTTGTTATTGTGCCACAGTTTACCGTTTTTGTGAGCATTGTGAGTCAGGGTGTGGCTTAGAGACTCTGTCCGAGCAGGCTTGCCTGACTAAGAGTGAGAAGCACACCTGTATGTGGTTATGTTGCGAGTTGCTACCTTTATTTAATTATACCTATGCCATTATACACTGTATGGCCTATCACTAGTATTTATTCCTGCTTATGAGTTAAGAGTTCTCTAAATCCGTAACATACTTTCTTTGCTAAGCATCAGATCCTACAGTAGCCGCATGCAGTTTAGAAACCTGCATCTTGTCTACCGGTACGATGTTTTGAGGACTGTTTGCTTTCACCTTCTTTCACGCAGGGGTGATTAGTTGTATTAATTAACGTAACGTTAAATGTACTTTCTTCTAGTTTGTTATTAAATTGTTTCTGCAATTTAATTCCGTTATCTATCTTTTCCTTGAAGCTTTAAGTCAACTTAATTGTGTGATCTTTTATATAGCCTGCTTGAGTATCAGCAGTCTATAGTGCGTGCACCCTGTAACCGAGTCATAGGATACCTTGTTGTCCAGGCAGGACTCTTGACGGTTTAGGGTGGTTTGTTGCCTGGGTTTATAGATAAGGGTTGGATCTAGCGTTTTCCGTTGTTGCTTGTTGCCGCATACCTAGTCCAATAGAAAGAGCCCAGTGTTTATATATCCCAGGACGTAACACATGGTACACTACAGTCACTAGTCGTACACAGTAACTTATATACTGGACACAAGGTAATATACTGGTGTAATACATGGTACACTACAGTCAGTAGTCCTACACAGTAACTTATATACTGGACACAAGGTAATATACTGGTGTAATACATGGTACACTACAGTCAGTAGTCCTACACAGTAACTTATATACTGGACACAAGGTAATATACTGGTGTAATACATGGTACACTACAGTCAGTAGTCCTACACAGTAACTTATATACTGGACACAAGGTAATATTTATTAGTGGCCCCTCCATCATTGACGAACATGCCTATTACATAAGGCATCCTCTTCAAACACTAATTCGCCGTAGTTTGAATCTACCGCGCAGAGCATTTAAAATCTGAGGAGCCTTCATCATGAGCGCACGCGACCTCACTCATGGCTTCAGTCATTATGAATTGGGTTCTCACTACGAAAAATCTTCGTAAACAATAAAAACAAAAACAAAATAAGAATAACTATCCAATAAGCTTTCCATCATATCGTGGATGTACTTGTGTGGATATTTGACCAGACGCTGATTCAGGCGTCATTCTTCCTTCTCTGCTCTGCGATCAGCCGGCCCGGACGTGTCTCTCCACGCTCCGCTGGTTCCGCATTTGCTGCGTCCCTAGTGAGTTTTTTCTCATTTGTTTACTCCGGGATGTATCGAGTAAGGTTAGGATATGCGTAGCAGGAGTGTCCTTGGCTGGTTGCCCGCAGTGCAGTGTATTTTGGGTCGTGTGTTTGGAGCATCTATTTCGGATGTACCCTCGTGGTCCTGTTGTGGACAGGTGAATTTTTTCATAGTTGAGTTAGCTTGTGATGCAGGCGGCTTTCATTACGCGATTAATTCTGCTGCCTTTTATCTTTCTGATGAGGTAGCGTTGCTTTGCTGACGTTCCCAGCGTATTTTTCTTCACTTAGTGAATTTGTTCTGGGTCCCGAGTCGGTCTTCCCTTGGTCGGAAGTTTTTGCTACAGTGGTGTGTTGGCGGTGGTTCCTGTTGTTATATTTCCAGTGTTTTTTGTTTATATCTCAACAGTTCTTGTGCCGTTTGCTTAGGCCTAGCCAGCCGCTCGTAGCTTTGCCACATGTACAAGTGTTATTGATTTATTTTATAAATATGTCCTACTGTGTCATATGTATCCGGGTTTAGTTGTGTATTGGCTAATTCCACGGATTATATTTGTGGTCCCTAGGTTAGTCGTGCTTGGCTATCTCTCGGGTCCTATGTGCGTTCAGATGGTGTCTGTTCGGGGTGGGTTACTTTCCGGCGGGGTTTTCTCGGTTTCACCATGAAAACTCCGGCCGTGAGCCGTGTTTGGCCACGCGTGGTTTCAAATCAGGCGGGTGTCCCCGGCGAGTTGGTGTCTGTGTCTCTCCAAGACTGCGTCTCTGTGTTGGTGCCTGTTTCAGGCTCCCTATGATTCCCGGCGGATTGGTGGTATCCATCTAACATTGTTCATGCGGACATATGTTATGTAGTTTTTCTACCCGGTTTTACAAACCAAAGGAAAAACCCTAGCTGTTGTTGTGGGCTTTCCTCCCCGGCGATCTTTTACAAAGAAGTGGGGATAGGAACTTATGGGGTTAACGTTTAAGACATCAGATCTCACCCGGCGGGTGTACCTTGTTAAGGTGGGATGAACGAATTGGTAATTCAGTTTAGTTAACCGGTCCTTTTTAGTGATACTACATGTATCGCCGCCCTCACTCTTACGGCGATCGAAGGCTCAATTAGGGTTAACGTATTTTTTCATAAGTTGGCCACACCCGGCGGGTGCTCCTGGGAGGGGGAAATACGGAATGTACAATTCAAGCTAGTTACCCAATTAATTGAGAGATACGGATCTGTATCGCCGCCTTCACCATACGGCGATCTATGTGACAATTCATTAGAAGTCAGGTCTCATATCAGCCTGCCCTGTGTTAATCTGTTAGATACTTCAGGGGCCGTGTCTTTGTGGGGGGTTGTTTTCAAAATTGAATCTTGTAACAGTCACCGCCAGAAAGACTTTATAAACGCCATACTGGTCTTTTATATTATGTCAGAGGGTATTCTTAAAACTTTCTTAAAGACATGTCTAGATATTCGGATATCTTTATAAAAAACCCGCCGCATAACGAGCTGTAATCATTGTGAGATTACGCCTCGTTATCCGGCGGGTTATGAACACTTGTATGCGATCATTTTGGGTTAACCTTATGAGCATTAATTCCTTTAAATTTTCCCTTTTTTCCAGGGCTGGGCCCCGGCGTACCAATACAGACCCTGCAGTAAGTCCCCACCAGTCTCTGTCATGGCTACCTTTGCCCCGGTTTTTGCTTTATGCATTAATCCAACCTGTGCCGGTATCCCTCTTTTTGCGCACACTCTTTGTATCAGGTGTGTTAAATGTCTAGACCGTTCAAGAGGTCTGTGGGTGATGCGCAACTGTTCCTTTTGCTCCCAACTAAGTGTCAAAGTCCTCCAAGATAATGATAAGACCGCAGCGGTCGCCTTACGAGAAGTTCGGCAACAAATGTCAGCGTATACTACGATTGTGGCTCATAAGTCACTTCAATGTGACAACGTCCCTCTTTGGGATAGGCTTCTTCTTGAGCACGCTCCCCCTAATAAACGTTCCTCTCGAGTAACTTGTCATAAGCCGGCGGAGACTGGACAGGGTTCTGTGTCATCTCCTGCCCCTGCTACTTCGAAACGTCACCGTGAGCCTACACCCCCGGCGGAAGTCTCCTCGTCTCCGGCGAGATCTAGGTCTAGGTCACCCCTTAGACACCAGCCACCCAGTCTTGCCTCTTCACCATCGAGTAATAGGAGTAAGACAGAAAGTTCCACCAGGGGTCACGGCGATAAATCCTCCAAATCAAAGAGTAGTTCACGGTCACACCGCAGCCATAAATCTTCAAAAAAAGGATTCCCATGATAGAAAGGCCTACCGACACTCACCTGTTTCTAGTGCTTCTCGTCATACCTCTACCCCAGACAGAGTTGGTGTTCGGTCTCAAGGGTCCAGCGTAGTACCTGTACCTAAAGGTGATTTACCCATTAACATTTTAACCCTGGAGTTGGAGGGTTCAGAGGACTCAGTGGTTGAGAGTGTTTCAGACTCCCACGGGAGTAGAGGCCAAGGCCTAGGTGTTTGGCGATATTCTCGTCCGGGGCCTGACCACCCACTTCCGGCTCAAACTATTCACACAGTGGCTGACGTCCATCGGGACGCGGCGATCCCTTCCTCTACTCCTAACTTATCTTGGCAACAAGATGGTACCCCAGCTTCGGCGGGATCTTCTCAGGAGGAACAGGATGACAAAGACGAGGTTTCGATGATATCGGATATGGAAGGGCAAGAGTCAGGTTCAGGCTTAGATGCCGCACAAGATCTTAATGATTCATCAGAGAGCGCATCATCAAATCAATTTGTCACTGCACAGGAAATTGATGGGCTACTTGATAATGCTTTATCTAGATTTTTTGGCCAACAGCAGGAAACTCCCACAGTGGACTTGGGAGCTCCCACGACAAGCTCTATGGTACGGCCTCTGATGACTTCTATTGCTTTGCCTCAGATCCCTCACCCCCCCTCTATGTCACCATCGGTGGTTACTAGGCCTGCTACGGCGGCATTGACCACTTCGAATGTAAGGGTTATAACGGATGTCAATCCGCCCCCTCTAGACAGAGCGCCTCTCAAAAAGGTAGCTATGCCCTTGCTTTACGGACCAGACGAGTCATGGGTCCTTTTGACCCCCACTAAACCAGAGCTCGCCCAACCTACCTTGTCAGGGGAACTCCCAGTGCCGCGTGAGTGGGTCATCCAGGGCAATAAATCTAAGAAATTAAGGGCCTTGGATACTTTGGGGAATGTGCTAGATGTCAACATCAAGGCTATACCTAGTTATTATCATCAGGACTATTTTGTTTATACTGCTAAGCCTGCTTTACCCCCTGCCTCAGCTTCAGGTTGTTTTCTGACTGGTCTAAGCATGATGGGTTTAATGACATTAAGACACTGTCAGCTCTCACTCCAGAACTCGATTTGCAAACCGTCACAGACGCGGCAGCTAATCCAGTCTTGAAGGTGGGGCAGTTGGTCCCAGGACCTTGGTTAGAATGGGAGACAGAGGCTCAAAACTTTGCGACCACATTTACTTCCAAAACTTCCCACCAGATTCCTTAAGATACTCATTCTTGGTTCTCCATGCCAGTGTGTTTTGCCGGCGGAGTCCCTTCGGCTTTGTTTGCTTTCTTAGCTGCCCCTAAAATTAATCTTTGTGAGCTAAAAGACCCTTTCACTACCCCTACCCCAACTCACCTAGACCGTGAATTTAGGCTACGGGGGAAAGCTTTTCGCCTGTTCTCTCAATACATAGTGTCTCAACAGGTAGCTAAGTCTTTGCTCCGGTCCACTCAGGCAATCGCAGACGCGGATGCCAGACGATTGGTTGAATTGTCCCGGCGACTGCTTCTTCAGTCGTCAATCCAATCATTAGGTGACGTACGCACTGCCTTGCTTGAGGCAGTACGAGCGAGACAAGATCTTAGAATATCCTTAGTCCGCAAACTGCCTGATCGCATTGCGAATCAGGTGGTCATGTCACCAGTGCTCACTCCCTCTTTAATGTCCCCTGAAGTGTGGTGAACGGTTTCTAATATGGTTCAGGCCGTTAAACACAGTCCCACCCCTTCTAAGAAACCTGCCTTTAACTTCCCCAAACCCAGGCCAGTCGCTAAAGCTCATCAGGGGGGAAATAAGCCCTTTCTTCCACCTAAGTCCTCCTCCACTCAAGGTCAGTTCAGGCATAGACAGGGTAGGTTTTCAGGTCAGAAAGGACGCGGCTATAATAAGCCAGGTCAGGGCCCGTCTTCTGCCAACGCCAGCCAGCCGGCGAAGCGTCCACCACCGCCAACTCCACCACCGTAAAAAAACTAAGGTCTCTCTCACTCCCGGTGCCAGTAGTAAGGCCGGCGGATCCGAGGGTAGTACAGCCGGCGAATCCTGGTCTGCTAACTGGGTCGTTCCGAACGTGTCACAAAGCATGGCCGGTAAACACTTGGGCACGGATGGTGGCACGCAAGGGCATCACTTGGCAGTGGCTCCGGCGACCTCGCTTACGTCAGCCGACAACGGCGAATTTTGTTTCTTTAGAGGTGGAGTCACTGGTCCAGGAAATGATTGCCAAGAATGTCATCATTCCGGTCCCCCCAAATTACCCTGTATTCACGTCCAAGCTCTTTTTGGTTCCCAAACGGGACAGTGTTCAGATGAGACCGGTCGTCGACCTGTCTTATCTGAACCTTCACATTCACAACGAGTCATTCCGAATGTTAACAGTACACCAAATCAGGCTAACACTTCCGCCGGGAGGTTGGATGTGTTCCCTAGACCTGACAGATGCTTATTGGCACATATCGGTCAACAAAAGATTTCAAAGGTTTCTGGCCTTACGGATCAGGCACCAAAATTTTGTTTTTCAGAGGATGCCATTCGGTTTGAACCTGGCACCTCAACTATTCACGAAATTAGTCCGGCAAGCCCTGATGCCGTTGTTAAAGCAAGGAATCAGAGTTCTGTGGTACCTAGACGACTGGCTGGTGGTGGCAGAGACAGAGCAATTATGCATCAAACATGTCAACATACTTTTAACTCATGTCAAAGCTCTAGGGTTCAAGGTAAATCTGGTAAAGTCAAACCTTGTCCCCTCACGAGTGGTTCAGTGGATAAGGCTGGTTTGGGACACAGCGGCTCTCACTCTGAGTCAGAGTGTGGACAATCGCAACAGGTTTCGCAGGAAACTGTGCATGTTTCTTCACAGTCTGACTACGACACGGAGGGTCTGGGAGTCTCTGGTCGGCTCTCTCAAAATGAATTCAACTAACTGTAATGTTGGGCCGGTTGAAAGTAAAACGGTTAATATTGGAGGGCAACAAATATTTCCCACTCTTACCGGCGGGAAAATTATGGCCCATCCCAAAATTAATCCACACCTTACTGGCGGTCTGGGCGAAGAGGGAAACGCTGCACTCAGTAATGTCATGGACCTCTCCTCCGCCAACGGTATTGGTAGACACGGATGCGTCAGGCACGATAGGTTGGAGATTTCAGTCAAACCAGGGGCACCAGGATCAGGGGCTTTGGTCCCACTTAGAAATCTCCCACATCAATGTCAAAGAATTACTAGTCCCCTTGTATTTCCTTCAGGCTCACGGCTCTACTTTACGGGGCAAGTCGGTGGCCTTCAGAATGGACAATCTGAATGCAGTTCACTGTATTCAGAAACAGGGGTCAACGAGATCAAGGAAGTTGCTAAACGTGTCAGAAGAGATTTTTACTCTAGCCAACAGGCTAGACATTTATCTTCACGCATCTTATCTCCCAGGCGTAGCAAACGTCTGGGCAGACGCTCTGTCCCGGAGACAGAGCACGACAGTAGAATGGGAGCTCATGCAACCCATTTTCAACCTAATGATTGCAGAGCTCTACCATCCACAAGTGGATCTGTTTGCGTCCGAGGGGACTCACAAACTCCCTCTATACCTCACCCGCCGGACGGAAACGCTGGCAGGGGGGCCGGACGCCCTAGTGACAGACTGGAACAGATGGAGCTCCATCTATCTGTTTCTGCCGCCAGACGCGTCACTAATGTGCCACGTAGTGAACAAACTACGAGATTATCGAGGCTTAGTCTCGCTAATCGTGCCCCTGTGGCCGGTGCAGTTATGGTACCAGCAATTGAAGACGTGGTGCTCGCACCCGGTGTCGCTCCCGGTCGAGTATTTCCACTTAGACACGATTGGCAACCTAGCGACCTCGCTGACTTTTGCATTATGGACATTCAGGAGGCCAAGTGGCTAGCACCGTATGGTAGAGATGTGACCAATAAATTAATCAATCAATATACTCAGTCTACGAAACGACAGTATCAATCACATTGGAAAGCCTTTACTACTTGGATCATTAGAACAGAACAGACTGTGCCCTCAGTGGCGTTAGTATTTAATAATTTGAATTACCTGTTTGAGCAGAAACGTTTATCTGTGGTAACGTTAAAAAATCACTTAACTGCGATTAGAGTGCCCTTTTTAGACCTTACAGGTCTCTCCATACCGGTGGCGGAGGAAACAGGTTTTATGAGAGCATGTTTTAAACTCCGCCCACCTCCCCGTCAGCTCATGCCTACTTGGTCTCTGGACAAGGCATTGTCTTTACTTCACTCTCGTCTGTACCAAAATACTGCAGATTTTGCGTTACTTTAAAAAAAGTCTGTATTCCTTTTGGCTTTGGCCACCGGGAACAGAGTGTCTGAGCTGGCGGCGATGAGCAACACACCTAATTGCCTTAGGTTTGGTAGACTTAATGAATGTATTCACATTGCACCTTCCCCAGGATTTGTAGCCAAGAATGAGCACAGTGCGCACGTGTTTTCTGAGTTCACTGTGCCGGCGTTAAAAAGGGGAAAGGTGCACCATAATCTATGTCCAGTGCAAGCTCTAACCAAATATTTGAGAGTAGCTCCTCTAAACCACCAAGGTGCTTTATGGGTAGCGAGTACGGGCAAACGCTTACTGAAACGGAGGTTAGCTTCTCTTCTGGTCGAAGTCATTAAAGAGAGTAATCCCGGCATTGTGGGTAGGGCCCACGACTTACGCAAATGGGCAGCCTCTTTACGTTTCTTGAAGAACTTTTCAGTTGAAGATATTTCGTCCACACAGTTGTGGGCGTCTAATCATACGTTTTTGACTAGATACTTGTCAGTTGCTCTAGACAAACCTTCCTTACCATGTATAGCTTTAAGGCAGAGGGTCTAGGTGGCCCTTCAGTCACTTTTGTTTACTTTCAAAGGGAAAAGGAGGGGGGGGGGGGGTGCAGTCAGTGTACCATAGGACACCCTAGACACCGCCGGAATGTAAGAGCTGTGAGACAAATTATGGATAATGTGATATGAATATTTCTCTGTTCTATTCAGGGCGAGAAATTTTGCTAGTACATTGTTAGTACAAACAACAGTGTTGTTATAGTAGTTTTAGCTGTGAAAGCAATTTAGTTTAAACAGTGGAGATCGTTTGTAAAACATTTCCACGAATATTATGGGGTTTATTATGTGCACATGTAAACTTATAACTTATTATTTTTGTCACCACTCGTTGAGTGGGGTGCCTTTGTAACTACAGATCTGTTCACAGAATCTCCAGAGTTACCCTTTTTTGTCAAGCAGGCTTCTTTGAAGCACGCACCTGCTTGAACCCCTTTTTTGTATATATATGGGCTGCGCCAGCAACCAGCGACCGCGCTGGTGTAGTGACTAGCGTCTCGGACTGCCACCCAGAAGGTCCGGGATCGCGCCCACGCTCGGCGCATTAAAGATTTTTCACAAGCACTAAGTCGTTACCATCCCTCATGAGCAAGGGGATGGGGTAGTAGTACAGGACCCCAATGGAAATACGCCTAATCGGCCTTATTGGGCTATCCTTAGCTGGCTTAGCATGCGCTGGCTTTAAGAACTATTATTATTATTATTATTATTATAAATATATTTTCGAAGTAAGAATACTATGTGGTTGTTTGATTATCTGCTTTTCTAGAGTTATGATATGATTACGAATGTCCCCCTCCAGTCTTAGAAATCAGGCATGTTCGTCAATGATGGAGGGGCCACTAATAAATTATAGGTTTGACTCCTGTAAGGAGATAAAGAAAGCCTAATATTTAGTAGTGGCCCCGTAATCATTGATGACTGGGGCCCTCCCGACCATCCCCTTCCCATTCGTTGATGTATTAAGGATTTTGGTTTACTTGATATGTCAGTGAAGGAAGAATGACGCCTGAATCAGCGTCTGGTCAAAGATCCACACAAGTACATCCACGATATGATGGAAAGCTTATTGGATAGTTATTCTTATTTTCTTTGTGTTTTTATTGTTTACGAAGTTTTTTCGTAGTGAGAACCCAATTCATAATGACTGAAGCCATGAGTGAGGTCGCGTGCGCTCATGATGAAGGCTCCTCAGATTTTAAATGCTCTGCGCGGTAGATTCAAACTACGGCGAATTAGTGTTTGAAGAGGATGCCTTATGTAATAGGCATGTTCGTCAATGATTGTGGGGCCACTACTAAATATTAGGTTTTCTTTATCTCCTTACAGGAGTCAAACCTATAATACTGGTGTAATACATGGTACACTACAGTAAGTAGTCCTCCACAGTAACTTATATACTGGACACAAGGTAATATACTAGTGTAATACATGGTACACTACAGTCAGTAGTCCTACACAGTAACTTATATACTGGACACAAGGTAATATACTGGTGTAATACATGGTACACTACAGTCAGTAGTCCTACACAGTAACTTATATACTGGACACAAGGTAATATACTGGTGTAATACATGGTACACTACAGTCAGTAGTCCTACACAGTAACTTATATACTGGACACAAGGTAATATACTGGTGTAATACATGGTACACTACAGTCAGTAGTCCTACACAGTAACTTATATACTGGACACAAGGTAATATACTAGTGTAATACATGGTACACTACAGTCAGTAGTCCTACACAGTAACTTATATACTGGACACAAGGTAATATACGGGTGTAATACATGGTACACTACAGTCAGTAGTCCTACACAGTAACTTATATACTGAACACAAGGTAATATACTGGTGTAATACATGGTACACTACAGTCAGTAGTCCTACACAGTAACTTATATACTGGACACAAGGTAATATACTGGTGTAATACATGGTACACTACAGTCAGTAGTCCTACACAGTAACTTATATACTGGACACAAGGTAATATACTGGTGTAATACATGGTACACTACAGTCAGTAGTCCTACACAGTAACTTATATACTGGACACAAGGTAATATACTGGTGTAATACATGGTACACTACAGTCAGTAGTCCTACACAGTAACTTATATACTGGACACAAGGTAATATACTAGTGTAATACATGGTACACTACAGTCAGTAGTCCTACACTGTAACTTATGTCGGGAATAGGGCAATGATCCCGACAGTTTTAGGTCCAATAGGACATTTGAATTTGGCGGTATCGTATCGCTTGTACGATTTCGGCTGGTTCTTTGTGTATTTTAGTTTATTCTTAAGTATAGGTTAAATATTAACTGTAATGTATAAATATCTACATCAGCTCTAGATGTATCATGAAACCAATTTATGGGTTATAATTATTATGAGCCGGCAGCCATATGCAATTTCGCGAAGCGATCGGACGCCGGACCTTTAGTCTCTCAATCAACACCATACAGGCAACATCTCCCCCCCCCCCCCCCCCCCCCCCCGGCTCTGACTCAACCCACAGTTCACCATGTGCTACAACTATTAATCTATAACAACAGTCCTACATCACCAGTCCTCTAAGCTAAGTTCATTGTATCGATATTGTATTATGTGAACATTCCTACATGTCACATAATTGAATTGCAATTGCAATAATTATTGCAATTGCAATAATTGCAATTGAATTAGCCGCGTGTGGGGGACTGGATTACACCCATCGACTACGTCGTTGGTAATTATATTATAACTATTTGTTGGGATATTTCATGTACAAGTGATATGTAATTTAACCTCTTTATCTAAATTCCCGACAAATAATGGTCCTTCGTGCCCTAAGGCTTCCTTACCGTAGTACCGTTTTGTTTGCTTCCTGGACGCTTGTGGGCTTACAAATGGCTGCCGGCTCACGCGTTGTTAGGCCGACTGCCGTTCCCTAGTTTAGACCCAGCTTCTTCCCTCGTGTTTTTTACCATTTAGGCGCCGTCCCTATCTTTTTTGGGGCTAGTTTCCAGATTTTTTGGGCGTGTGTTCCTTGGCCTTTTTATGGTGGGTTAGCTGGGCTGGTGATTGGGGTAGGGGTAATTTCGTCGGGCACCATTTCGCGCTAGTAGGCTAAGCTAGGCTAGGCTAGGCAGGCTAGGCCTGCGGGTGTCTGTGGTAGCTGTTCATTTCGCCTGTGGTGTTCGTTGTGTTTTATCATGAGACTCATTTAATTACATTTTGCCGGTGGGGAGGGTTCTCATGTGACTCGTTTAATTAAATTTTATAGCCTAGTTGCCTAATTACGGTCATGGGGTTCGGTCTCTGTTGATTCCTAAGCGATTGACAGCCAACAGACCTCATGATTGTGGGATGGGCAGCTGGGCTAAGCCTAATACTTATTACTAGGCCTAGTCAGTTCTTTTCATTTACCCTTCTTTCTCTAGCCCTAGTTTGTTTCTGCTATTTGTCATTCTTATTCAATTAATTCTTCCTACTGCAGCTAATAACCTAATAGACTTAACGATGACAGATTTAAAGAAACTTAAGATTCTTAAGGGAGGGATGAAGGGAAGTTTAAATAAGTGTTTAAGAGATCTTGATGAATTTTTATTAAGTGCCACGGCTGATCAAATAAAGGGGAGTAAGGGGTCGGGCGCAAGTTGGGCGCAATAGTCCATCAGGCGCCTGGCCCGGGGAGACGATTAATATGAAGGGTGTGCCTGGAAGTGTGGTGGGAGGGCTTGTGGCTTTGGCTCCGCTGCATGTCTGCCTGCCGAGATCGGAACCTCTCCGGGTGGTCAGGGGCCGGGGGAGTGCTGGAGCGACCTTGGTAACCCTAGTCTCTGGGTCTTCTCCTGGGTGACCTGGTTGTGTGAGAGTTTGTGTTTTTTATCTGTGTTTATTTTTAGTTTTGTGTTGTTTTTGTGTTTTCCCTGTTCTTGCTCTGTCTTGAGTCAGCTACCCCCAAAATGGGGATTGGGCCTGAGCATATAGATAGATAGATAGATAGATAGCCACGGCTGATCAAATAAAGGGTAAATTCGCTACTGTTACTAAATCGCTAGCTACTTATGATAGTTATGCTCAGCAGGTATATGGTTTATTGACAGTTACTGACGATGTGGAAGAAGAAATGTCGGCAGATCTTGAGTACTTTGAGGACGTTAATACAGCCTTAGCCAGACTATCTTCCACCCAAGAATCAACCTCTGTTAACCCGGGAACTGCGGGGAGACTCTTAAGAGTTCCCCCGGCGGACTGCGGGGAGACTCTTATGAGTGAGTGAACAAAAAAATCAACTTTTGACATCGAAAAAAAAAATATATATTTTTATTTTTTTATTTTTTATTTTTTTTTGGGCCCCTGGGCCATGCAAAATCTCAGTCCTCTACCTCCCCTCCTACCCCACTTTCCTCCTCTCCTTCAGTTATCACCTATTTTCCCTGTTATTCCCTTATTCTGAGGTATATTTTCGTGCTAACATTAGCGAGTTGCAAGCAGGGTGTTGTCATCACTGATGGCAAGTGAGTGCAAGAGAGAGAGAGAGAGAGTATCGATCGACTGTGTCTCAGTGGCCTTGGGGGAAATTGGCGGAAATTGGCTTGCCTCACCCATACATTATACAACTCGCGGGCTATATCTCCGATTTTGACCATCCAAACGCTGTTTTCACTCGTTTTATTGTTGTTTCAGGTTAATACCTTTATAATCAACCCATAATAGGCGCATATGGATAAGTATTAATGCTATTAATGGCACAATGAATATTTTAGTGACGGAAACACCTCAAATACGTCAGCACAGGGGGACGTTTCCAATTACCCCCATGCGCACTTCAGAGGTTAAGGACACCGGTACACCAAAGGCGACTGGTTTTAACCTGCCGAAGCTTACTTTGCCTACCTTTTCCGGGGATTCGGCTACCTGGACTGGATTTTGGGATATCTTTGAGTGTTCCGTCCATCATAATAAAACACTCACATCCATCCAAAGGTTCACATATCTCCGTGGTCAATTGAAAGGGGAGGCATTGAAGTTGATCGGTGGGTACAAGCTAGAAGCTACAAGCTACGAGTCTGCAGTGGAGTTGCTGAAGAGAACTTACGGGAGAGAGGAAGTCATCAAGACCGCGTTAATTACCAAATTCTTTACACTAGATCCTCCATCCTATGATGTGGCGGACCTAAAGGAGTACTATGCCTCCTTTGAGAGCCTCCTCCGAACTATGGAGACAATGGCCATCACCAAGGAGGAGATATTTAGTGTAAGTATCTTGAACAAGATACCCTCTCCCCTAAGGGAAATCGTAAGACGACTCTCCACTCAACTTGGAAGCGTTGGTGCAGGTGTACCAGACTGAAGTCTTCAATATGGAGAGTACTGGACACTACCGACAAGTGGAGATGTCGCCATCTACTGCAGCTTTCCCGGTACAGACTTCTCCTAAACAGAAAAGGCCAATATCATTAGGTTGCAAGTTGTGCAGTGTCCACGGTCATCTGTGGTACCAGTGTCCTAAGTATCCTAAGGCTACACAGAAGATTGGCCAGGCTAAATCGCTTAAGTTATGTACCAGCTGTCTGGCAAGAGACCACTTCAACAGTAATTGCACCAATTCCTACATCAAACCTTGTAAGTATTGCAAGGGGAAACATTGGTTTTCCCTTTGCACCCAGTCTGATCGGCACGACGGCAAAGTAAAGGGGAGAACCCCCAAAGAGTCACATGAGAAAGGTAAGAGCGAGGGTGATAAAGTATCTGCCATGTCCATTGCTTCTCGAGAATGTCAATTGCTTCCTACTATGATGCTGCCAGTAGTGGGGAGTAATAATAATACTATAATGACGCGCACCTTACTTGACCAGTGCTCACAGAGGTCATTCGTTCTGCGGTCATCATTACCCCAGCTCAAGTGTACCAGCAAGGGTCAAGAGAATTTGCGTCTCCATGGTTTCACTGGTGAAATAGATTCCAGTGACATAGTGGTATAGTGATATAGTGGAGATTTCCTATGTTTATAGAAGAAAGGTATGTCCCATCAAGGCTGTAGTGGTCGACACACTACCCAGTTTCTATATAGCATCAGAGATTCAACCACATTTAAAATATCTCAGAAGCAAGGGTTATAGACTGGCTGATGATCAACTCTCTGCTAACAATGGTATTATGCTACTGGTCGGAGCTGATTATTACTACGACCTGGTTCACCCGGATATCGGCGGGTATATAAGCTAATAATGCTCCCCACGATCCAAGGGTATGCCATTTCTGGATCGTATGCCACTTCCTCTCAAGACACACAGGTGGAGGTGGTTACGGTCCTCAAGGTAGCAGTAAGCCCCATAGATAAATATATTAGGCCAAATATGCCTGATAATACATGTACTGATATAGATAAGCTATGGGACTTGGACAATATTGGAATTGACCCACATGAACTTGATCGGGAGTCCAAGCTAGCGTTAAGCTCATATGAAGAGACTGTAACGTATGACTCTGGCAGGGGTCAGTATGTGGTAAGGCTCCCTTGGAATGATAACAAGAGTAAATTACCTACTAATTTCCATCTAGCACTTGGTAGGTTACGTGGCCTTCAGAAGCAGTTTGTCAAGGGTCCAAATTATTGTGAGACTTATGCGGCAGTTTTAACCGAGCAGGTACAACGTGGATTTGTGGAGAGAGTAGATCTCAGTGAGTATGGGGATAACATCCATTACCTTGCTCACCATGGGATTAAAAAGGACAGTTCCACCACTCCTGTTCGTATTGTGTATGACTGCTCTGCTAAATCCAGTGATCGCTCCTATAGCCTGAATGATTGTCTGTACACGGGTCCGTCCCTGGTCTCTGATCTCGCGCAAATTATGTTGCACTTCAGATGTCATAAGTTTGCATGGGTCGCCGATATTGAGAAGGCCTTCCTGATGCTTCAACTCCATCGTGAAGACAGGGACTCGACAAGATTTTTATGGCCACGGGACCCAATGGATCTAGATTCAGAGTATCTGGTCTACAGGTTCGGAGTCGTCTTATTCGGGGCGACCTGTTTCCAGTTCCTTCTCAACGCTACTATCTTGCGACATCTTGAGGAGGCTGGACTAGATCCTGACTTCAAGAATGAGATCAAGCAGGGGATCTATGTGGACAATCTTCAAGGCACTGGGGACGATGACAACTTATTGCTCGACAGATGCTGGGAGATCCGCGATCTATTTGCCAAGGCTCATCTATACTTGAGAGAATGGGCCACTAATAGTGATCTTTTGAAAGGTCAATTTGCTTCTGACGGTATAGCTACTGAGAATAGTGAGGTGAAGTTTTTAGGCCACAAATGGGACACTACCACAGATTGTATATCCTTCTGTCACACCCCATGCGGCAGTGAGCTTATGACCAAGCGAAACTGCTTAAGCTTGTCAGCGAGGTTGTTTGATCCCCTAGGTTTTTTGCTGCCTGTAACTATCCATGCTCGTATGTTTTTACAGCAACTGTGGCGACTAAAACTAGATTGAGACACGCCCCTCCCGACTGAGTTACAAGATGCTTGGCGGTTGATTCGGTCGGACCTTTCCACATGTTGCAGGGTCCAACTTAATCGTCAGGTTATTAGTGGTCAACAGGTGGATCTACATGCCTTTTCTGATACTAGTAATAGTGCGTACGGTACTGCCATATACATATGCAATGGTAGTGAAGCGACACTGGCTATAGCAAAGGCCAAAGTAGCCCCTATAAAGAGGATTACAGTTCCTAAATTAGAACTTACTGCATTGCTTCTGTCTGCTCGTCTCATAAAGTTTACACTGGATGCTTATGCAGACATACTACAGATTAATAACGTCTATGTCTGGAGCGACAGTCAAATAGCACTTTCATGGGTACACAGCCAGAAAGTGTTACCTGTTTATGTCTCTAATCGCACTGATGAGATACATAACTTAGTTCCTACAGCTAAATTTCGCTATGTGAGCACCAGGGATAACCCCAGTGACATAATTTCCCGGGGGATCTCGGCGCAACAGTTTATGTCGTCCTCTATTTGGTGGCATGGACCTCCATGGCTTACATCTCCAACTGAATGGCCTCAGGATTTCAGGGAATGCATATCTGATCCTTCAAGTCGGCCCCAAGATGATGTGTTAAGTAGTTCGAATGTGAGTACTACACATCAGGATAACAAGTTGGTAGAGTGGGAACGTTACGGCAGCTATGATCAAGTAATACGGGTATTTGCATGGATATACCGTTTCATTAACAACATGAGAAGTCGGGCTCATGGGTCTTTCCTTAGTGAAGATTCGAAGCATATCAGACTCCATGAATTGAGATCAGCAGAAGCAAAACTAATATGTTTAGTACAAAGGGAATCTTATCCTACTGAACATCAAATCCTGAGCAAGGAGTCAAAGGCCAAACCCTCAAACTTAATGAGGCAGCTAGGATTATATATGGAAGGAGGCATAATTAAGTGTAGAGGCAGGATACAAAAGGCGGACATTATTGATTCTGCGAAATATCCTGTCCTCCTTAGCTCCTCTCATTTGATTACCAAACTGTTGATTCGCCAATGCCATAGGACCTGCCTACATTTTGGCGTAAATTATGTTCTGGCGTATATGCGACAACGTTGGTGGATCCCTAAGATGCGACAAGCAATTAAAGGGATCCACAATAGCTGTACTATCTGTAAAAGATTACAGGGTAAGCCTTACTCCCCAGTTGATCTACCTCCCTTGCCTGAGTTCAGGGTACAAAGGACTGAACCATTTCAGGTAACCGGGGTAGACTACATAAGAACATAAGAACATAAGAAAATGGGAGTCTGCAGAAAGCCGATTGGCCCAAGCAAGGCAGATCCCTGTCCCACACAACCCCAATTACAAAGCCCAATTATAGGCTCAAAACTCTAATACCCTGAGGATCATCTTACCAAAACGGTTAGAGATTAACGCAGGATTACAGGGGTCTGCAGAGCGCTGATTGGCCCAACCCTGCTGATCCCCCTTCACACCCAACCCTTCTCGTCCATATGCTTATCCAATTTTATCTTAAAGCTCCCTATTGTTTTTAATCCCACTATAGCACTTGGTAGTCCATTCCACCCATCTACAACTCTGTTACCAAACCAATATTTGCCTATATCTTTTCTGACACAAAATTTATCTAATTTGAAACCATTGGTACGAGTTCTTTCGCTATCACTGAGCTTTAGTACATTTGTCATGTCCCCTTTGTTAATCCCACTAACCCACTTGAACACCTCTATCATATCCCCTCTAACTCTGCGTCTCTCTAACGAATGTAAGCCTAATTTCTTCAACCTTTCTTTATACGGAAGATTTCTAATATTATGGATCATTTTTGTCATTCTACGTTGTACTCTCTCCAATGAATCTATGTCCATTCTGTAATAAGGACACCAAAATTGAACAGCATAATCCATATGGGGTCTCACTAATGACAAGTAAAGTTTTAAGATAACATCAGCAGTTCTGTTACTCACACTCCTTGAGATGAACCCGAGAATCCTGTTTGCCTTGTTTCGAACGCTTATACACTGTTGTCTAGGCTTCAAATCATTGCTAACAAACACACCTAGATCTTTCTCACAATTCGAGTTTTCTAATTCCACATTAGCTAGTTTATATTTAACATTTGTATGCATCTTCCCTATCTTTAATACCTTGCATTTGTCAATGTTAAACTTCATCTGCCAATTTACTGACCATTCGTGTAAGGTATCTAGATCCCTTTGGAGGCACTCTATATCTCTATCTGAATCAATTGTTCTCCCCATTTTGGTATCGTCTGCAAATTTACTTATCCTACTAGTTATACCTAAATTATAGGTTTGACTCCTGTAAGGAGATAAAGAAAACCTAATATTTAGTAGTGGCCCCGTAATCATTGACGAACATGCCTATTACATAAGGCATCCTCTTCAAACACTAATCCGCCGTAGTTTGAATCTACCGCGCAGAGCATTTAAAAACTGAGGAGCCTTCATCATGAGCGCACGCGACCTCACTCATGGCTTCAGTCATTATGAATTGGGTTCTCACTACGAAAAAACTTCGTAAAAAATAAAAACAAAAAGAAAATAAGAATAACTATCCAATAAGCTTTCCATCATATCGTGGATGTACTTGTGTGGATCTTTGACCAGACGCTGATTCAGGCGTCATTCTTCCTTCACTGACATATCAAGTAAACCAAAATCCTTAATACATCAACGAATGGGAAGGGGATGGTCGGGAGGGCCCCAGTCGTCAATGATTACGGGGCCACTACTAAATATTAGGTTTTCTTTATCTCCTTACAGGAGTCAAACCTATAATTTATTAGTGGCCCCTCCATCATTGACGAACATGCCTGATTTCTAAGACTGGAGGGGGACATTCGTAATCATATCATAACTCTAGAAAAGCAGATAATCAAACAACCACATAGTATTCTTACTTTTGTAAAAAAGAGATATTCGGGTGCATAAACTTTATACAGCCTAAATCTTCAAAAAGGGGTACAAGCAGGAGCGTGCTTCAAAGAAGCCTGCTTGAAAAAGGATTAACTCTGAGATTCTGTGCACAGATCTGCTAGTTAAGAAGGCACCCCACTTAAAGTAAGTGGTGAAAACAAATTTATAAGTTTACATGTGCACATATAAACCCCATTAACTAGTGGATATATTCCTAAAATATAACCAAACATAAATGAATTCTTGTACATTCGTAGAAGTACTGAACTCGTGTACTTATGCAGAAGTAAATACTTCAAAAGTAAAAGTCGTAGTTGCAACTACCAAGATTTCTCAAAAATCTATTGCTTCACAGCCAAAGCTACTTACAACAAGAATTGTTGTAACACTCCTATTGGCCTTTAGCACAATTTCCTGCAATGAATACTACAGAGAAATGTTATAATACAATGCCTACAACCAGTATCACAGCTCGTATGTTCCGAACACATACTCCGGAGGGGTCTAGGGTGTCCTATGTCACACTGACTGCACCCCCCCCCCCCCCTTTTTCTTGAAATTAAACAAAACGTGACTAAAAGGGCCACCTAGACCCTCTGCCATAAAGCTATACATGGCAAGGAAGGTTTGTCCAGAGCTACTGAAAGGTATCGAGGCAAAAACTCCTGAATGGAGGCCCACAACTGTGTGGACGTAATAACTTCCACCGAAAGATTATTAAGGAAACGTAAAGAGGCTGTCCCCTTGCGTAAATCGTGGGTCTTACCCACAACGCCGGGATTCTTCTCTTTAAAGTCCTCGACCAAGAGAGAAGCCAGTGTACGTTCCATCAAGCGTTCACCCGGACTTGCGACCCATAAAGCACCCTGGTGATTTAGAGGTGCCACCCTTAAATATTTGGTTAGAGCTTGCACTGGGCAAAAAAGATGGAGCACCTTTCCCCTGTTTAACGCCGGCACCGTGAACTCTGAAAACAAGTGTTCACTGTGCTCAAACTCGGCTAAGAATCCTGGGGAAGGTGCAATGTGAATACACTCATGAAGCCTATCAAACCTGAGGCAATTAGGTGCGTTGCTCATCGCCGCCAGCTCAGATACTCTGTTCCCGGTAGCCAAAGCCATAAGGAATACTGCCCTTTTGTAAAATCTGCAGTCTTTGGTACATACGGGAACGAGAATAACGACGATGCTTTGTCCAGAGACCATGTAGGCCTGAGCCGACGGGGAGGTGGGCGGAGTTTAAAACCTGCCCACATAAATCACTTTCAGATAAATGTTTCTGCATGAACAGATAAATTAAATAATAAACAACCAACGCCACCGAGGGCACAGTTTGTTTTGTTCGAAGAATCCGAGACGTAAAAGCTTGCCAATGCGATGGAAACTGTCGCTTTGTAGACTGAGTATAATGATTCGTGAATATCTTGGTCACGTCGCTACCAGATGGTGCTAGCCACTTGGCCTCCTGAATGTCCAAAATGAACAAGTCCGCGAGGTTTCTAGGTTGCCAATTGTGTTCTAAGTGGAACAACTCGACCAGGAGTGACACTGGGTGCGGGCACCACGTGTTCAAATGCTGGTACCACACTGCGCCGGCCACAGGGGCGCGATTAGCGAGACTACGCCTCGCTAATCCTGTAGTTTGTGGACTACGTGGCACATTAGAGACGCGTCTGGCGGCGGAAAATAGATAAATGGAAATCAACCTGTTCTCGTCCGTCATCAGAGCGTCAGGCCCGTCCGCCGGCGTTATCGGCCGGCGGGTGAGGTACGACTGTGAGAATCGCCATACACCTTGGCTGTGGCTGTCCCTCGCTTGCGAGCTCGGTATACTCCCTGAATGGGAGCCCTCGTCCGAGTCCCGAAAAGGTTTACGATAATTAAAAGCTCCCATAGCTCATTAACACATTGAAAGCAGAGCTGGTGAGCAAAATCATAAAGTATACTAATTAAGTTAATTTATATTTAATTGTATTAAAATAAATTACTATAAATAAACATAATATTATCATAATATAATCATAGAAAATATATATGTTTTTTATGATTCAGCTATTAAATTATTTCATTAACAAATAAAAATAAGATAGGGCTACCTGAGCTTAACGGCGTTGAACATACAGCAATGAGAGGTTCAAGTGCCGACACGACAGAGACTGGGGGAAAACTACCCCGCCCCCGGGAACTACCTGGTCACCTGGTGCAACACCGGTACTCCGCCCTGGAAAGAGAAATTTCCGCGGATTAATGCTCATAGGGTTACACCCAAAAAATGGTACAAAATATGTGCCTCAAAACCGCCGGTCAACGAACCGTAGCACTCCACCACTACTTTTCGTTGTCCTTTTAGTTTCATATTAAAGATTTCAGCATATCTTTACCTGTCCAGAAGATTTAAGCATATCTTCTGCATCCTCATAAAGATGAAGCATATCTTTATTAAAGATGAAGTCTTGCAAGTATCCCTTTACACTTGAAACACTAGTAAGATTCCGGCATCTTTTTATCCTATAAAAAGTCTAAGCCTATCTTAATCTCTAATCTGGCTTCTCCCAGAAGCCCTCATAGATCGCTGTCTTGAAGGCCGTGATACCCTATTGTATCAATCAATTGTTTGGCAAATTATCGCGAATTGCAAATCAGTTAATATAACCACCCAAAGGTACAACCGCCGGGTTTTATATGCAGTGTCAAACCAATTGTACCAGCCCCAGACCTCTGTGTAAAAAGGGCGCCGGGAGGGAAAGACTAAACAAACAAACGGCATTGTTTCAATGGCTTATTAAAGATTTCAGCATATCTTTTACTTGTCCAAAAGAATTAAGCATAACTTCTTAATCCTCATAAAGATGAAGCATATCTTTATTAAAGATAAAGTCTTTCAAGTATCCCTTTACACTTTCAATTGTTTGGCAAATTATCTTGAATCGCAAAACCGTTAATATAACCACTCGAAGGTACAACCGCCGGGTTTTATATGCAATTGCAAACCAATTATACCTGCCCCAGACCTCTTTGTAAAAAGGTCGCCGGGAGGTAAAGACCAAACAAACAGACAGCATTGTTTCAATGGCTTTGAAAAGCAGAGAAAACTAAGTCCAACAGGTGTCAGCCTGATCACCTAGAAAACTGAGTGGAGCCCCCCTCGACGGGAATAACCCAGGAAGCCTGATCCCAGGCTCGACCATAGAAAACGCAGTTTCTGATGAGCCCTCAAGCGACCAAACTCGTCGGGGTAACTTACCTATTTTAGCCATCCTGACTAAAACTCGGTAAACAAAAACGGTGTCCTCGGAGCAACGAGAAAAACGCCGGAAAGGTAACCCACACTAAACTATACATGACAGGAGGGTGTAATGCATAAAGCAATGAATAACACAGGAAGCCTGATCCCAGGCTCGACCATAGAAAACGCAGTTTTTGATGAGCCCTCAAGCAACCAAACTCGTCGGGGTAACTTACCTATTTTAGCCATCCTGACTAAAACTCGGTAAACAAAAACGGTGTCCTCGGAGCAACGAGAAAAACGCCGGAAAGGTAACCCACACTAAACTATACATGACAGGAGGGCGTAATGCATAAAGCAATGAATAACACAGGAGGCCTGATCCCAGGCTCTACCACAGAAAACGCAGTTTCTTATGAGCCCTCAAGCGACCAAACTCGTCGGGGTAACTTACCTATATTGAGCCATCCTGACTAAAACTCGGTAAACAAAAACGGTGTTCTCGGAGCAACGAGAAAAAACGCCGGAAAGGTAACCCACACCAAACGAGACATTTTAACACATTTTATACAAAGGGTGTGTGCAAAAATAGGGATACCTGAACAGGAGTGCGTAATGCATAAAGCAAAAACCGGGGCAAAGGTAGCCATGACAGAGACTGGTGTGAAACTTACTCCAGGTTCTGCATAGACCCGCCGGGACCCATCTCTGGAAAAAAGCAAATTTCCAGGAATTAATGCTCATAAGGTTAACCCAAACATGTTCGCACACAAGTGTTAAATAACCCGCCGGGTAACGAGACGTAATACTCAACGACTACAGCCTGCTACGCGGTGGGGTTTCCTAAGTAAAAGATTTCAGAATATCTTAATTTGTCCAAAAGATTTATGAATACCCTCTGACATAATATATAAAGACCAGCATGGCGTTTATAACTGATTAAGTCTTTCCGGTGGTGTTTGTTTCAAGATGCAATTTTTGGAGAAAAAAAAAATAAAAAAGACGCCGGCCCCCGAATTATCTCGTAGATCAAAAACTGGGAAGCCTGACAAATATACGAGATCGAACTTCTCCCGAAGTATCTTTTTAGATCGCCGTATGTTGAAGGCGGCGATACAAAACGTATCCCTCAATTGTCTGGTTAACTAACTGAATTGTAAATTCGTTATTCCCATTCCTCCAAGGAGCACCCGCCGGGTGTGAATATTAGTTTAAAGAATGTTAACCCCAATTGTGCCCTAAAGCGCCGTATGTTGAAGGAGGCGATACACAATGCATCCCTCAATTGTCTGGTCAACTAAACTGAATTTTGCAAATTCGGGCATCCCACCCTTCCAGGTTGCACCCGCCGGGTGATTTAAAGTTTAAAAGTTAACCCTAATTGTTCCTAACCCCACGTCTTTGTAAAAGATCGCCGGGGAGGAGATACAAATATCGCGAATTGCAAATCAGTTAATATAACCACCCAAAGGTACAACCGCCGGGTTTGACATGCAATGTCAAACCAAGTGTACCTGCCCCAGACCTCTTTGTAAAAAGGTCGCCGGGAGGGAAAGACTAAACAAACAAACAGCATTGTTTCAATGGCCTATTAAAGATTTCAGCATATCTTTACCTGTCCAAAAGATTTAAGCATATCTTCTGAATCCTCATAAAGATGAAGCATATCTTTATTAAAGATGAAGTCTTTCAAGTATCCCTTTACACTTGAAACACTAGTAAGATTCAGGCATCTTTTTATCCCATAAAAAGTCTAAGCCTATCTTAATCTCTAATCCGGCTTCTCCCAGAAGCCCTCATAGATCGCCGTCTTGAAGGCCGTGATACCCTATTGTATCAATCAATTGTTTGGCAAATTATCTCGAATCGCAAATCCGTTAATATAACCACCCGCCGGGTTTGATATGCAATGTCAAACCAATGATACCTGCCCCAGACCTCTTTGTAAAAAGGTCGCCGGGAAGTAAAGACCAAACAAACAGACAGCATTGTTTCAATGGCTTTGAAAAGCAGAGAAAACCAAGTCCAACAGGTGTCAGCCTGATCACCTAGAAAACTGTGTGGAGCCCCCCTCGACGGGAATAACCCAGGAAGCCTGATCCCAGGCTCGACCATAGAAAACGCAGTTTCTGATGAGCCCTCAAGCGACCAAACTCGTCGGGGTAACTTACCTATTTTAGCCATCCTGACTAAAACTCGGTAAACAAAAACGGTGTTCTCGGAGCAACGAGAAAAACGCCGGAAAGGTAACCCACACTAAACGATACATTACAGGAGGGCGTAATGCATAAAGCAATGAATAACACAGGAAGCCTGATCCCAGGCTCGACCACAGAAAACGCAGTTTCTTATGAGCCCTCAAGCGACCAAACTCGTCGGGGTAACTTACCTATTTTGAGCCATCCTGACTCAAACTCGGCAAACAAACACGGTGTTCTCGGAGCAACGAGAAAAAATGCCGGAAAGGTAACCCACACCAAACGAGACATTTTAACACTTTTTAAACAAAGGGTGTGCGCAAAAATAGGGATTCCTGAACAGGAGGGCGTAATGCATAAAGCAAAAACCGGGGCAAAGGTAGCCATGACAGAGACTGGTGGGATACTTACTCCAGGTTCTGCATAGACCCGCCGGGACCCAGCTCTGGAAAAAAAAAAAATTCCAGGAATTAATGCTCATAAGGTTAACCCAAACATGTTCGCACACAAGTGTTCAAGAACCCGCCGGGTAACGAGACGTAATACTCAACGACTACAGCTCGCTATGCGGTGGGGTTTCCTAAGTAAAAGATTTCAGAATATCTTAATATGTCCACAAGATTTACGAATACCCTCTGACATAATATATAAAGACCAGCATGGCATTTATAACTGATTAAGTCTTTCCGGTGGTGTTTGTTTCAAGATGCAATTTTGGAAAAACCCTCCTAAAAAAGACGCCGGCCCCCGGATGATCTCGTAGATCAAAAACTGGGAAGCCTGACAAATATACGAGATCTAACTTCTCCCGAAGTATCTTTTTAGATCGCCGTATGTCGAAGGCGGCGATACAAAACGTATCCCTCAATTGTCTGGTTAACTAACTGAATTGTAAATTCGTTATTCCCATCCCTCCAAGGAGCACCCGCCGGGTGTGAAAAATAGTTTAAAAAACGTTAACCCCAATTGTGCCCTAAAGCGCCGTATGTTGAAGGAGGCGATACACAATGCATCCCTCAATTGTCTGGTCAACGAAACTGAATTTTGCAAATTCGGGCATCCCACCCTTCCAGGTTGCACCCGCCGGGTGATTTAAAGTTTAAAAGTTAACCCCAATTGTTCCTAACCCCACTTCTTTGTAAAAGATCGCCGGGGAGGAAATACAACAACAGCATAGTTTTATATTGACTTTGCAAAACCGAAAAAACTACAAACAACACATGTCCGTATGAACACTGTTAGATGGGTACAGCCAACTCGCCGGGAAACATAATGAGCGTGAAACAGGCACCCCAGAGACGCAGTCCTGGGGAGCCACAGACACCCACTCGCCGGGGAAACAAGCCTGTTTTTAAACCACGCGTGGCCAAAACTCGGCAACCAGCCGGGGTTATCAAGGTGAAACCGAGAAAAACCCGCCGGAAAAAACCCACCCCGTCCAGATACCATCTGAACGCACCACCGGACCGAGGCGTAGCCAAAACACAACTAACGCCGGGCCCAACATAGTCCGTGGAATTAGCCAAAACACAACTAACCCAGGACACATAAATAGTCCGTGGAAATAGCCAATACACAACTAAACCAGGACACACATGACACAGTAGTACATATTGAGAAAATAAATCAATAACACTTGTATATGTGGTAAAGCTACGAGAGGCTGGCTAGGCCTAGGCAGACGGATAACATTAACATGTCGGAATATAAACAAAAAGCACTGAATTATATCACAACAGGAACCACCGCCAACACACCACTGTAGCAAATACTTCCGGCAAAGGGAAGAACTGACTCGGGACCCAGAAAAAACTTCACTAAGTGAAGAAAAATACGCTGGGAACGTCAGCAAAAATACGCTACCTCATCAGAAAGATAAAAGGAAGCAATAATGCGTAATGAAAGCCGCCTGCATCACAAAGCTAGCTAACTGTGAAAAAGTTCACCTGTCCACAACAGGACCACGAGGGTACATCCGAAATAGATGCCCCAAACACACGACCCAAAATACACTGCACTGCGGGCAACCAGCCCAGGACACTCCTGCTACGCCTATCCTAACCTTACTCGATACATCCCGGAGTAAACAAATGAGAAAAAACTCACTAGGGACGCAGCAAATGCGGAACCTGCGGAGCGTGGAGAGACATGTCCAGGCCGGCTGATCGCAGAGCAGAGAAGGAAGAATGACGCCTGAATCAGCGTCTGGTCAAAGATCCACACAAGCACATCCACGATATGATGGAAAGCTTATTGGATAGTTATTCTTATTTTCTTTTTATTTTTTATTTTTTACGAAGTTTTTTCGTAGTGAGAACCCAATTCATAATGACTGAAGCCATGAGTGAGGTCGCGTGCGCTCATGATGAAGGCTCCTCAGTTTTTAAATGCTCTGCGCGGTAGATTCAAACTACGGCGGATTAGTGTTTGAAGAGGATGCCTTATGTAATAGGCATGTTCGTCAATGATGGAGGGGCCACTAATAAATCAAGGTCATTTATGTATATAACAAACAACAGAGGACCTAATACAGATCCCTGGGGGACACCACTTTTGACTGCTCCCCATTCTGACTTCGTACCATTTATGCTGACTCTCTGCTTCCTACCAATTAGCCATGGCCTAATCCATCCCAACAACGCCCCACCTATTCCATGCGCCTCAACCTTTCTCATCAATCTCTCATGGGGGACTCTGTCGAAAGCTTTACTGAAATATAAATATATTATATCATATGACTTGTCATTATCTACTGCTTCATATACCTCTGAGAAAAAACTAAGCAAATTAGTAAGGCAAGAACGTCCCTGAGTGAATCCATGCTGAGAAGAATTTATTAAATTAAATGTATCTAAGTGGTTTCTAATTTTACTAGCAATAATTGACTCTAGTAGCTTTCCTATGATTGATGTAAGACTAATGGGACGGTAATTGGATGCTATTGATTTGTCACCTTTTTTGAAGATCGGAACTACGTTTGCAAGCTTCCAAGCTTCTGGAACTATACCTGTCTCCAATGACTTGTTAAATAAAAATGTTAATGGGTAACTTAACTCATCCCTACATTCTTTTAATACTCTAGCATATACCTCATCAGGACCAGGCGATTTATGAGGTTTCAGTCTGTCAATTTCCTTAAGCACATCATTTCTACTTATAGTGACCGTACTTAACCTATTTTCTATACTATCGCTATATACCTTACGGACTTCTGGAAACTGTGCCAAATTTTCATTAGTGAAAACGGAAAGAAATTGACTATTTAATGTACTGCACATTTCTAAATCATTTTCTGTCATTTCTCCTATCGAAGTTTTAAGGGGACCAATTACATCTCTAACCTTGGATTTATATAGTTGGTAAAAAGTTTTAGGATTATTTTTTGAGTCATTGGCAACCTTAATTTCATAATTTCTTTTTTCTTTCCTAATATCCTTTTTTACCTGTCTTGATAGTTCTGATAGTAAGCAAGTAGGTGAATTTCGCCTTTTCTAATTTTTCTATATATTCCTCTCTTTTGTCCTAGAAGATCTAATAGTCTATTATTCATCCATTTGGGTTGGTTCTGTGTTGATCTAAATTTTCTTTTGGGGATGTATTTATTTTGTGCATTGAATACTGACTTGATAAAATTTTCGTATGTATCTACCAAAGGTTGACGTCACTTCCTGACTTAAGATGACAGGTGCCTGAGACGGGGTACACTCATTTGGACACCTGGATCGACTTAATTTTTTTACCATAGGGTCCGCTAATAGGGCTCTTCTTAACCCACCATAATTGGCTTTTCTAAAGTCAGGTATTAATGTTGTATTCTCTCTGGTATTACCTTTCCATTGAATATTAAAATACACAGAATTGTGGTCACTATTTCCTAGGTGGTCCCCTATCTCTACATTATTTACCATATGTTCATTGTTACTGAAAACTAAATCGAGAATATTATTACCTCTAGTCGGTGTATCTATGAATTGAAATAAAAAACTATCTTGAACTACCTCTATAAACTCCTCAGAATCAGAGTCTCCTATTTGATGCTGCCAATCTATATTCGGAAAATTAAAATCCCCCATAATGCACACATTGCTAAACCTTGATGCCATTTTAATTTCCTCCCATAATGACGTTCCGTCATTTCTACTCATATTTGGCGGTCTATACATAACTCCAATAACTATGGTCTCACTACCTTCGTTAACCTCTACCCAAACACTTTCATTATCGTTATTTAGTCTAATACCTGATTTAATACAGCTTTTTAATGTACTCCTGACAAACACTGCTATACCGCCACCCCTCTTACTTGTTCGGTCATATTTAAACAAACTATATCCTGGTATATCAAATTCTGCTAAAAAATGCCTGGTTTCTGTATTAATCCACGTTTCAGTTAGCGCTATTATGTCTATATTTTCTTTGCTAACAAGGGCTCTAAGTTCGTTCATTTTGTTACATAGACTCCTACAGTTTGTGTAATATACTCTCAATTTACTTCTTTTCTTTATACCTAATTTACCTTTGTTTTTAGCGACATTTCCATCTTCCGTTGCACCATCACTACTATCATTTGCATTATAGTCATCATTTTTAGCATGAGACTGAATATCCTTATCGCTTTCGCCTGACGCTAAAATTGTTCCATTTAACCTCTCATTTACACTCTCAATATTTCTGTTCAAAACCCCACAACCACCCTATCTAAAGAACTAGCTAATGTAGAAACCCCTAACCGTGAAAGATGAACCCCATCCCTTGCGTACATCCCATCTCTCCCATAGAAACTATCCCAGTTATCAATGAATGGTATTGCTTTTTCTTTGCAATATTTCTCCAAACGGCAATTGACACCAATCGCCCTGGATGTCCATTCCTTGGGAACTCCTCTTCTGGGTAGGATACAATGTACTACAGGGATCCCTCCCTTCATCCTAACTTTATCTAACACATCCCGATACTGCTGCAGCAGTTCCTCACTTCTACCCTTACCAACATCGTTACTCCCGGCACTGAGACAGATAATGGGGTTATCTCCACTATCTTCCAAGATGTGGTCCATCTTCTCTAAAACCCTCCCAACTCCATGGCCAGGCAGCCACACAACCTTCCTAAGTTTAGTGCGGGTAGCCCTAACTAAATGTCTTACCATGGAGTCGCTCACAATCGACACAGACTTACCTTCTCGGGACACAGACTTACCTTTCCCTCGGGAGGATCCAGCAGCTGCAGTTGGAGAACCCCCGGTGGTGGCAGAAGCTCCCTTGGTGGTGGTGGTGGTGGGGGTAGTGGTGGTGGTAGGTAGCACAGCGTCAGAGGTTGGAGCTGAGTCGGCGGCAGGCACTTCGGTTATCCCTCCCTTATCCTGACTAGCTTTTCCCTCACATTCGTCTCGCAAAGGAGAGAATGTATTTGTCACACTCATACCTATTCTACTATCCTGCTTCTTGAGTGTGACTTTCCCACCCGTATTCTTAACAACCTGCCATGAATACAATTTTTCATCAACTTCCTCCCTTTTCCCCTTACTTGACTTTATTTCCTCTTGGCTAAGCTTGAAAGCTAGATTTTCGTCTTTAATCAAATCCACTTCCCTCTGAAGTTTAACATTAACCTCCCTTAGAGCCAAGACCTCTTCCTTCACCACAACCATCTACTCTCTTACCTGGAGAATAAGATGATGCAGATCAGTTAGAGACTCGCACTCCATACCTGCCATGATCCCAATAAGCTTAGCGAGGAGCAAGAAACTAAGTACAGAAAAACAAAAACAAGTAAACTAACAGCTAAAAACTGAGCTATAACACTTTTATATAACACGAGTGCACTGCCCCCAAACACAGGTAGGTGTAATGGTCACTAAAGGTCACTGGTAAGTGGTCCGGGCAGGAGCTCAGATTAACACAACCTTCTCCTGTCACTGACTGAACTATTATGAATCACTGACTGAACTATTATGAGTCACTGACTGAACTGACTGAACTACACCGGAGCGATTCATGTTAGAGAATCGCCCGGTAATATCATAAAGGTATATGCCGTCCTATTCACATGTGCGGTAACCAGAGCGATTCATATTGAATTGATTGACGACCTATCCAGTGAGGGGTTTTTACATACTCTAAGACGCTTTGCAGGCCGCAATGGTTTCCCTCAAATTATTATGAGCGATAATGCGACTTGTTTTGTCGGGGCCTCTAAATATCTCCAGAGTTTAATGGATGACCCGCAGGTAGTGGCTACCCTCACTGGAAAGGGTTGTCAAAGGAGATTTATACCAGCACGTGCACCATGGTTCGGGGCGATTTGGGAGAGAACAATCGGTATCGTCAAATCTGCCATGAAGAAGGTATTAGGAAGGGCACTGGTGACCAGACGGGAGTTGCAAACCATCTTAGTAGAAATTGAGATGTCATTCAACGACAGGCCCTTGACCTATACCTCGGCAGATGTTGATGACCTCTTACCCATTTCGCCTTCTATGCTAACACATGGACGAACCCTTAATACCTTTCCTAGATCGTCCGTAAATGACGAAGATCTGCATGACCCTACGTTCGGCAATGCTGACGCCACACGTCGTCGCTTCCAGTATGTAAACAAGGTGTCCGACGATCTATGGAAACGGTGGACCCAAGAATATTTGCTGTCTCTTCACGAGCGTCACTCTAATAAGATCAAAGGGACGAATCAACGATGGCCTCGTATCGGGGATATCGTCCTGATTCATGATGAGCGTCCTAGGTTATTTTGGAAGCTTGGGATTATCGATTTGTTCCAGGGCATTGATGGTCTTATAAGGGTTGCTAGAATACGAACTTCGACTGGGGTTACTACTCGCCCAGTCGTACGGTTATATCCCTTGGAGCAGGATGTAGAACTGCCGGATGATCCTGGCGTCTCTACTGATACCCCTCCGCGGGAGAGTGCTGGTGACAGTGCTCCTCAAGGTGGGGCAGCTGATGATGAGAAGGATGATCCTCCTCAGGCTTCAGGTGGCGCTCGTCCCAAAAGGAGGGCGGCTATGAGTTCCGTGGATCTTTGGAGATCAAAGATCAAACTAGGTGATCTTTGACTTCGATGTCCTTTTGTTGTTCTCTGTATATAGCTCCTGTATATCATTTTGGTGGCGGGCAATATGTCGGGAATAGGGTAATGATCCCGACAGTTTTAGGTCCAATAGGACATTTGAATTTGGCGGTATCGTGTCGCTTGTACGATTTCGGCTGGTTCTTTGTGTATTGTAGTTTATTCTTAAGTATAGGTTAAATATTAACTGTAATGTAATATCTACATCAGCTCTAGATGTATCATGAAACCAAGTTATGGGTTATAATTATTATGAGCCGGCAGCCATATGTAATTTCGCGAAGCGATCGGACGCCGGCCCTTTAGTCTCTCAATCAACACCATACAGCCAACATCTCCCCCCCCCCCCCCCCCCGCCCCCCCCCCCCCCCCCCCGGCTCTGACTCAACCCACAGTTCACCATGTGCTACAACTATTAATCTATAACAACAGTCCTACATCACCAGTCCTCTAAGCTAAGTTCATTGTATCGATATTGTATTATGTGAACATTCCTACATGTCATGCAATTGAATTAGCCGCGTGTGGGGGACTGGATTACACCCATCGACTACGTCGTTGGTAATTATATTATAACTATTTGTTGGGATATTTCATGTACCAGTGATATGTAATTTAACCTATTTATCTAAATTCCCGACAACTTATATACTGGACACAAGGTAATATACTGGTGTAATACATGGTACACTACAGTCAGTAGTCCTACACAGTAACTTATATACTGGACACAAGGTAATATACTGGTGTAATACATGGTACACTACAGTCAGTAGTCCTACACAGTAACTTATATACTGGACACAAGGTAATATACTGGTGTAATACTTGGTACACTACAGTCAGTAGTCCTACACAGTAACTTATATACTGGACACAAGGTAATATACTGGTGTAATACATGGTACACTACAGTCAGTAGTCCTACACAGTAACTTATATACTGGACACAAGGTAATATACTGGTGTAATACATGGTACACTACAGTCAGTAGTCCTACACAGTAACTTATATACTGGACACAAGGTAATATACTGGTGTAATACATGGTACACTACAGTCAGTAGTCCTACACAGTAACTTATATACTGGACACAAGGTAATATACTGGTGTAATACATGGTACACTACAGTCAGTAGTCCTACACAGTAACTTATATACTGGACACAAGGTAATATACTGGTGTAATACATGGTACACTACAGTCAGTAGTCCTACACAGTAACTTATATACTGGACACAAGGTAATATACTGGTGTAATACATGGTACACTACAGTCAGTAGTCCTACACAGTAACTTATATACTGGACACAAGGTAATATACTGGTGTAATACATGGTACACTACAGTCAGTAGTCCTACACAGTGTTACGTCCTGGGATATATAAACACTGGGCTCTTTCTATTGGACTAGGTATGCGGCAACAAGCAACAACGGAAAACGCTAGATCCAACCCTTATCTATAAACCCAGGCAACAAACCACCCTAAACCGTCAAGAGTCCTGCCTGGACAACGAGGTATCCTATGACTCGGTTACAGGGTGCACGCACTATAGACTGCTGATAGTCAAGCAGGCTATATAAAAGATCACACAATTAAGTTGACTTAAAGCTTCAAGGAAAAGATAGATAACGGAATTAAATTGCAGAAACAATTTAATAACAAACTAGAAGAAAGTACATTTAACGTTACGTTAATTAATACAACTAATCACCCCTGTGTGAAAGAAGGTGAAAGCAAACAGTCCTCAAAACATTGTACCGGTAGACAAGATGCGGGTTTCTAAACTGCATGCGGCTACTGTAGGATCTGATGCTTAGCAAAGAAAGTACGTTACGGATTTAGAGAACTCTTAACTCATAAGCAGGAATAAATACTAGTGATAGGCCATACAGTGTATAATGGCATAGGTATAATTAAATAAAGGTAGCAACTCGCAACATAACCACATACAGGTGTGCTTCTCACTCTTAGTCAGGCAAGCCTGCTCGGACAGAGTCTCTAAGACACACCCTGACTCCCAATGCTCACAAAAACGGTAAACTGTGGCACAATAACAAGCATACAGAAATAATAAACCCCTAGCTGTTAATCTGCCAGGCGGCAGAGGTCTAGCCGGAAGGATATAGCCTTCGGATACCCGGGCTGAGCCACCTGCTCTAGCCTAGGGACGTTCCCAAGTCTGTGCGCCAAATTACTCTAATTGAAAGGGTGCTCTCTTGAGAGACTCAGATCGCAAGTATCTGACTCTCTCCTGGCGACCCTAAAACAAAAGCAAGACATGCTAGCGCAGTGCTGAGTGGACTAGGCAAGGGCCCTCACACAACACAACACTAGACACACAGGGACACAGACAAGAAAATGCCCTCAGACTCCCACGGGTATCCTAGTAAAGTCGTGCGGGTCCACAGGACTCGCACCAGCAGACTTTACTTATAGGATCGCAAAAAGCCTCCCCTCCGGTCTAGCCCCTGCTAACCTGACACAAGAACACACTAGCAAGCATGAAACCACCAAATATGAGACAACAAAAAAGCTTCCTAGATCTCATTAACAATTACGTCTCTGCATAAGCCCCAAAATCCTATCTAATTATCTGAGAGCTCGTCGTTAATACAATAATAGATATAAGGTCTATCAAGGGGATGGGATAATTAAATAGATTGGTGAAGTAGTTGAAGGAAGGTATACAAAGTAAGAGAGAAAGTTTCTAAGTGGGGTTGAGAGGGATAGATATCAAGGGGGTCCGAAGGGTACGACAGTGAGGTGAGCTCTGAGTCTTGAATCTGTCTGGACCCCACCCTAGGCATGCAAAATACATCCCATGCTTGGCAACACTCAACACAGTTGCCGGGTCAAAATCCTCTACCCCGTGCGTGAGTCGAAACTAAGCCTAACGTTGCAATCAAATTGGCAACATCAGGCTCGTCCCAAGCTAGACTCTCCGCGCGAAGCAACGTCCCCCAGCCGGTCTCTCTCTCCCGCTCGTCTCCTCCCACTCTCACTAGACTTACATCTTATATATTATAATGAAACAATCAACTATCGAGAATAAAATATACTAAGATGCGTTGGTTAAGAATAAAGGCAGCTACAAGCTGTGAAACAACATAAGAATATCCCAGACATTAGTTACATTGTCGTAGGATATATACTAAGGAAAAGCCGGCCGGCCGGCTGCCGCCAGCCGGTTTCTAAACGGCTGGGCAGCCGACGCGCGCGCATGCCCGCACGTGGCTACTATGCAGGAGCGTCACACCTCCCCCAAGATATAAGACCCTTGACTAAGTTCTTCATATCTAACAGAAAGCTTCTCATAGTACCACACACTGTTGCGACACAAGGCACTATATATAAAAAAATAAAGACTGTTGCACTCCACCGAGCAAGTTCAACTAACTTAGCGACAATAAGCGAAAACATTCAACTTAGATACTGCTACAACATCTTATACAAAATTCTACACGTTATAAAAATAAAGAGTTTTTTATAAGGTTTTTGCTTTTTTAATTTGTTTTTTTCGGCTGAACTACAGTGACAGCCTATTTTCCTCCACACTCAACCCTCAATCCTGTGGCAGTCTAACCAACATCATCCACCCTTGATAGACAATTCGCTATCACGTTATCAGAACCGGCAATATGGCGTATGTCCAGATTATACTCCTGAAGCATGAGTGACCACCTGGTCAGCCTCATATTCCAGTTATGAAACTGATTCAAGAATTTCAGAGGGTGATGATCGGTATAAACCACTACGACTGGTCCGAAAGCAGGAACATATACATTGAAGTGCCTGAGCGCCAGCACTATCGCCAGGAGTTCTTTTTCAATTACAGAGTAATTCCTTTGTGCACTATTGAATTTTTTTACTGTAAAAACTCACTGGATGTTCGATACCTTCATCATCTGTCTGTAACAAGACAGCCCCAGCCCCTACGCCACTGGCATCAGTCGCCAGCTGAAAAGGTCTGCTGAAGTCCGGGGCCCTGAGTATGGGGTGGGTACATAACAGGTGTTTCACCAAGGAAAACGCCTCTGCACACTCAGGAGACCACCGGAACTTCTTGTCCTTAGCTAATAAGTCAGTTAAAGGTGCAAGTACAGTCGAATAGCCTTTGATGAAGCGACGATAATAGCCTATCATACCTAGAAACCGCATGATTTGTTTCTTAGTCGTAGGCTGGGGAAACTGATCGATGGCTTTGATCTTTGTCTGTGGAGGGCACACCTGACCCATCCCCACCTCGAACCCCAGGTACAAAACGGTGGCTTTGACAAAATCGCACTTACCCAGGTTTACCACCAAACCTGCTTCATTCAGTTTATTAAAAAGCTGTCCGATGTGAGCACAGTGACTGTTAAAATCATCGTCGTATATTATGACATCATCTAGGTACACCGTACAGTTGGGAATGTCGGCTACAATGTCGTTCATTAATTTCTGAAACGTTGCAGGGGCATTTTTCAGCCCGTATGGCATAACATGGCAACGATATGTGGCACCGTCCACCACAAACCCACACACCTCTCGCGCTCGCTCAGACAAGGGCACTTGCCAATAACCCTTAACAAGGTCTATCTTAGTGAGGAACTTGGCTTTTCCTATCTTATCCACACTGTCGTCCACGCGAGGGAGAGGGTAGGCATTTGTGGGGGTTAAACCATTCAACCTGCGGAAATCTATACAAAACCGCACCTTGCCATCTGGTTTGGGCTGCAGTGTGACGGGGGAAGTCCACCTTACTGCACCCTCAGAAATCAGCCCACGTTTCAGCATATAATCCAGCTCTTCCCTAAGTGCTGGTAATTTAATAGGGGGAACACGGTATGGCACTGAATTAAAGGACGGGTGGTCCCCAACATCGACATCGTGCACCGCTTGAGTAGTGAGGCCAGGATGCTCCTCGAAAACAGCTGGGTTTGAATCAAACAAGTGCTGCACAGCTACACGCTGTTGCTCAGGCAGGTGCAATATCAACTCGTGAGCCACTTGTCTAGAATTCCCCGCCCACTGATCCGCAGAAACATGACAATCCCAATTATCCTCCTCCGCAGCTTGACTGTCCCTTCCTCCTTCTCCACCACGATCGCTGCAGATCAACACCGGGACAGTGAGAGGCTCGGAGGGGCGCCTCACATACTCTTTCATCAGATTTACATGGCAAAGTTGGTTCTTTTTCTTACGATCAGGAGTAGCTACTAAATAGTCGAGATCAGAAACCTTCCTTACAACCCGATACGGACCAGAATACTTGGCAGACAAGGGGTGTCCCACCAGAGGCAGTAGTATCAGTACCTCCTGATCTACTTCAAACTCCCTCAGCTTCACCTTCTGGTCGTATCTGTCCTTCATCTGAGCTAGTGAACTCTTAAGGTTCCGACCTGCTACCTCCAAGCTCTTTAGCATTCTCTCACGGCTTTCAACTACATACTTTAGAAGCGAGCATGGCTTTGTGACTCCCTCCCAGATCTCCTTGACTATGTGGAGGGGCCCCCTGACCCTGTGTCCAAAAACCAACTCGTTCGGGCTAAATCCCAAGCTCTCCCCAGGTACTTCTCTCGCAGCAAATAATACGCATGGGAGACCTAGATCCCAGTCCTTCCCATTTTCCATGCAATAACACCGCAACATACTCTTGAGAGTCGAGTGCCACCTTTCCAAAACTCCCTGACTCTCGGGATGGTAGGCAGATGACACCACAGACACTATCCCATGTTGCTGCATGGTCTGCTTAAACAGAGCAGAAGTAAAATTGGATCCCTGATCAGACTGGATCTCCTGGGGGTAGCCATAACGAGAGAAATAGACAAGTAGGTTTTTGACAACAGTCTTAGCCATCCCGTTGCGCATGGGGTAAGCATCTGGATACCGTGTTGCTACATCCATTACAGTTAGTACAAATTTATTGCCGGCACTAGTGGGGGGCAATGGGCCAACCATATCGATAACTACTTTGCTGAAGGGCGGCCCAATGACAGGGATGGGTTGTAACGGGGCTCTCGGGATGACCTGATTGGGTTTCCCAACAACTTGACAAGTGTGACACTGTGACACCCATGACACGACACTCGCCTTTAACCCAGGCCACCAGAAAAGCTTGCTCAGAGCTGCCTCCGTCTTACGTGCCCCCAGGTGCCCTGCCAAAGGCACATCATGAGCTAATCTCAATAAGCTCTCACGGCACACCCTCGGTACTACTAACTGGTCCACTAATCCTGACCCGCCATCCCACTTTTTCTTGGGATCCTGATGTCTCCGATACAAGATCCCCTCGGACAAGAAAAAATCACCAGGCTGCACATCCCCATCGCTCTCCAGTTCGACAGCACCATTACCACACGCCCTGACTTCAGGATCTTCCAGCTGCAAGGAACATATATCAGCAGGTGCGAGATTATCCAAGTTCATCTTAAATAATTTATTTCCACCTCCAATGTCCCGCTGAGCCATCCTTTCCTCACGCTGCGCATAACGATGCTGTCGCAGAGTCTCTTCCTGCCCTGCACCTGCACTAGCGGTGACAGGCCCCGGGGCCTCTCCAGACTCTAACATAGGTTCCAATAATGAGTCACCAAGAAACACTGCCAGCTCAAAACTCTCCAATTGACCAACACTTCCCGTTTTCTTGTGACCTTTCCTCCGCGGTTTGATAGACTGAGGTGGTGGCTGCAAGGCTCCGGATGTCTGAGAACGCGTCACAACACACGCCATGGTTTGTACGCTACACTTCTCAACCCACTCCTGTTCCTCCCTACTAACGTCGGCCGCCTTCTCGGCAACGACCAAGGGTGAAACCTTAGAAGCAGGCACCGCAAAGTCGTTGCCGAGGAGGAGGTCGATGCCCCCAACAGGCAAGTTCTCTACAATTCCGACATCCAGCTCCTTCGCCACACCACCCACCTCCAGCTCCATCCGCACCAGCGGGTAGGACTTCGTAGCATTGATCCCCTGAACTACCACCACCCGAGCAGCGTTAATCGGCCTACCAGTAAAGTTCTTTAACAAGGTCTGAGAAGCCCCAGTATCACGCAATAGCTTAACTCCTCGCCTTTCGCCAGCCCACCTCACAAAACCATGCCCTCTATGACCCCCAAAGACGTCGCGGACAGGGTTCGATCCTTCCGGACTCTTGAACACAGGCTGTGTCCCAACCTCTGACGAACTACCCTTGGCAAACTCAGAAGATATAGGCGACACCCCTATGCTGCGGGCCAATGACACAACCTTGTTCGGTGGCTTGTTCGGACAAGCATTTGCAAAGTGACCCTCCTTGTGACATGCAAAGCACTCTTTACTCTTTGGTTTCCCTTGGGAGTGGGAGGTACCATTAGACTTCTTATACGGGACGGTATTTGGTTTATGTTCAGTTTTATTGTCAGTGCTACATGGTTTTGTGTATTTATGTGTATCAAAATTCTTGGGAGGGGGAGGGGTACGATCCTTTGCACCCGACTCACTCCTAGCTGCTGCTTTGCACCCTCGAATTAATGACAGTCGGCGGTCAGCCATTTCTGCTGCCTCCTGGAGAGTTCTAGGATTTTTTTCCTTTATATTTAATGTTAAGTCCCCGCCTGTGCACTTAAAGAACTGCTCCAAGAGAACCAGCTCACTCAACTCCTCAAAAGTAGCTGCCCTCTCAGCTCAGAACGCAGCCAATGTCGTAGTGCATCATACAAGTCCCGGGCGTGTTCTAGGAAGGTACTATCCTTGCCCTTAGTAACACCCCGAAACTTCAAGCGGTAAGTTTCTGGTTGTAACTCATAGGCCCGTAGCACAGCCTTCTTTAGCTCATCATAAACTACACAGGACTCTAAAGGTAGTGCATCATACGCTTTTAGCCCCTTTCCTAGGAGTCTTGATGAAACTAATGCTGCCCACTTTTCCTGAGGCCACTGGTGTTCCTGACACTTCTTCTCAAATCGCATAAAAAACTCAGCCACACCTAATTCATCGAACACAGGAACTAGTTTAAGCAGGTGCGACAATGATTGGTCCCGATGTCTGTTACCTCCCCCAATATTTCGCCCTGTTACCTCCACTCGAGATCTCTCCAGCTCCCTGTCAGCCCGATACCTAGTAGACTCTGCCTGCAGTTCAGCCTCTCGTATAGCTGTTCTCTCTGCAGCCTCAGCCTGCACACTAGCCTGTCTCTCGGCAGCCTCAACCTGAACTCTAACCTGTCTTTCGGCGGCCTCAACCTTGGCCCTAGCCTGTCTTTAGGCGGCCTCAACCTTGGCCATCTCAAGCCGAAACAACAAATCTGGAGTCAACCCTTGAGGAGGGGAAGGTACATTTAATGGAGAGGGTCCCTGTGATTGAATTCCACGCTACCATTGACCATCAACTTGGGGGTATGTACTAAATTCAGGCACCCTGACATTTGATACGGGGGTAGAGTGGAGGGGGGGCTGGGGACCGGGGCCCCCAGTCGCCTCTCCACCCAGGTCTCTCCCTTCTAAACCCAATATCAAAGTCCTCAGCTGATCTTTCCTCATGCCACTTAAACCCTGGTGACCCTGAAGACCTGCCACACACTTTAAGCCATACTTATTCAGCTTCAACACCCTGTCAGCGGTAAGGCGCACCTCTAAAAATCTTCTAGCACCCTCCTCGCTATTGACTAGCCACTCCACAGGTCTTTCTCCCTCCGAGCCCGTATCGTGATCTGACCCATCACTGTGTTCTGATGTATTAGACATGCTTGTGTACTGCAGTAATTATCACGGTTATAGAATGTGCCTTATCTCCTATGCAAGTATGTATATACTAATGTTATTTAAAGTCTTTAATGTGTTATATTGGTTGCTCCAAAAAAACTCTATGTCCACTGTATTCCTCTAATCATAAGGAATCTCAAAACAAATGACCACTATATTCCTCTGTTCAGTAAATCCTATGCAAGGTCGCCATTTGTTACGTCCTGGGATATATAAACACTGGGCTCTTTCTATTGGACTAGGTATGCGGCAACAAGCAACAACGGAAAACGCTAGATCCAACCCTTATCTATAAACCCAGGCAACAAACCACCCTAAACCGTCAAGAGTCCTGCCTGGACAACGAGGTATCCTATGACTCGGTTACAGGGTGCACGCACTATAGACTGCTGATAGTCAAGCAGGCTATATAAAAGATCACGCAATTAAGTTGACTTAAAGCTTCAAGGAAAAGATAGATAACGGAATTAAATTGCAGAAACAATTTAATAACAAACTAGAAGAAAGTACATTTAACGTTACGTTAATTAATACAACTAATCACCCCTGCGTGAAAGAAGGTGAAAGCAAACAGTCCTCAAAACATCGTACCGGTAGACAAGATGCGGGTTTCTAAACTGCATGCGGCTACTGTAGGATCTGATGCTTAGCAAAGAAAGTACGTTACGGATTTAGAGAACTCTTAACTCATAAGCAGGAATAAATACTAGTGATAGGCCATACAGTGTATAATGGCATAGGTATAATTAAATAAAGGCAGCAACTCGCAACATAACCACATACAGGTGTGCTTCTCACTCTTAGTCAGGCAAGCCTGCTCGGACAGAGTCTCTAAGACACACCCTGACTCACAATGCTCACAAAAACGGTAAACTGTGGCACAATAACAAGCATACAGAAATAATAAACCCCTAGCTGTTAATCTGCCAGGCGGCAGAGGTCTAGCCGGAAGGATATAGGCTTCGGATACCCGGGCTGAGCCACCTGCTCTAGCCTAGGGACGTTCCCAAGTCTGTGCGCCAAATTACCCTAATTGAAAGGGTGCTCTCTTGAGAGACTCAGATCGCAAGTATCTGACTCTCTCCTGGCGACCCTAAAACAAAAGCAAGACGTGCTAGCGCAGTGCTGAGTGGACTAGGCAAGGGCCCTCACACAACACAACACTAGACACACAGGGACACAGACAAGAAAATGCCCCCAGACTCCCACGGGTATCCTAGTAAAGTCGTGCGGGTCCACAGGACTCGCACCAGCAGACTTTACTTAAAGGATCGCAAAAAGCCTCCCCTCCGGTCTAGCCCCTGCTAACCTGACACAAGAACACACTAGCAAGCATGAAACCACCAAATATGAGACAACAAAAAAGCTTCCTAGGTCTCATTAACAATTACGTCTCTGCATAAGGCCCAAAATCCTATCTAATTATCTGAGAGCTCGTCGTTAATACAATAATAGATATAAGGTCTATCAAGGGGATGGGATAATTAAATAGATTGGTGAAGTAGTGGAAGGAAGGTATACAAAGTAAGAGAGAAAGTTTCTAAGTGGGGTTGAGAGGGATAGATATCAAGGGGGTCCGAAGGGTACGACAGTGAGGTGAGCTCTGAGTCTTGAATCTGTCTGGACCCCACCCTAGGCATGCAAAATACATCCCATGCTTGGCAACACTCAACACAGTTGCCGGGTCAAAATCCTCTACCCCGTGCGTGAGTCGAAACTAAGCCTAACGTTGCAATCAAATTGGCAACATCAGGCTCGTCCCAAGCTAGACTCTCCGCGCGAAGCAACGTCCCCCAGCCGGTCTCTCTCTCCCGCTCGTCTCCTCCCACTCTCACTAGACTTACATCTTATATATTATAATGAAACAATCAACTATCGAGAATAAAATATACTAAGATGCGTTGGTTAAGAATAAAGGCAGCTACAAGCTGTGAAACAACATAAGAATATCCCAGACATTAGTTACATTGTCGTAGGATATATACTAAGGAAAAGCCGGCCGGCCGGCTGCCGCCAGCCGGTTTCTAAACGGCTGGGCAGCCGACGCGCGCGCATGCCCGCACGTGGCTACTATGCAGGAGCGTCACACCTCCCCCAAGATATAAGACCCTTGACTAAGTTCTTCATATCTAACAGAAAGCTTCTCATAGTACCACACACTGTTGCGACACAAGGCACTATATATAAAAAAATAAAGACTGTTGCACTCCACCGAGCAAGTTCAACTAACTTAGCGACAATAAGCGAAAACATTCAACTTAGATACTGCTACAACATCTTATACAAAATTCTACACGTTATAAAAATAAAGAGTTTTTATAAGGTTTTTGCTTTTTTAATTTGTTTTTTTCGGCTGAACTACAGTGACAGCCTATTTTCCTCCACACTCAACCCTCAATCCTGTGGCAGTCTAACCAACATCATCCACCCTTGATAGACAATCCGCTATCACGTTATCAGAACCGGCAATATGGCGTATGTCCAGATTATACTCCTGAAGCATGAGTGACCACCTGGTCAGCCTCATATTCCGGTTATGAAACTGATTCAAGAATTTCAGAGGGTGATGATCGGTATAAACCACTACGACTGGTCCGAAAGCAGGAACATATACATTGAAGTGCCTGAGCGCCAGCACTATCGCCAGGAGTTCTTTTTCAATTACAGAGTAATTCCTTTGTGCACTATTGAATTTTTTACTGTAAAAACTCACTGGATGTTCGATACCTTCATCATCTGTCTGTAACAAGACAGCCCCAGCCCCTACGCCACTGGCATCAGTCGCCAGCTGAAAAGGTCTGCTGAAGTCCGGGGCCCTGAGTATGGGGTGGGTACATGACAGGTGTTTCACCAAGGAAAACGCCTCTGCACACTCAGGAGACCACCGGAACTTCTTGTCCTTAGCTAATAAGTCAGTTAAAGGTGCAAGTACAGTCGAATAGCCTTTGATGAAGCGACGATAATAGCCTATCATACCTAGAAACCGCATGATTTGTTTCTTAGTCGTAGGCTGGGGAAACTGATCGATGGCTTTGATCTTTGTCTGTGGAGGGCACACCTGACCCATCCCCACCTCGAACCCCAGGTACAAAACTGTGGCTTTGACAAAATCGCACTTACCCAGGTTTACCACCAAACCTGCTTCATTCAGTTTATTAAAAAGCTGTCCGATGTGAGCACAGTGACTGTTAAAATCATCGTCGTATATTATGACATCATCTAGGTACACCGTACAGTTGGGAATGTCGGCTACAATGTCGTTCATTAATTTCTGAAACGTTGCAGGGGCATTTTTCAGCCCGTATGGCATAACATGGCAACGATATGTGGCACCGTCCACCACAAACCCACACACCTCTCGCGCTCGCTCAGACAAGGGCACTTGCCAATAACCCTTAACAAGGTCTATCTTAGTGAGGAACTTGGCTTTTCCTATCTTATCCACACTGTCGTCCACGCGAGGGAGAGGGTAGGCATTTGTGGGGGTTAAACCATTCAACCTGCGGAAATCTATACAAAACCGCACCTTGCCATCTGGTTTGGGCTGCAGTGTGACTGGGAAGTCCACCTTACTGCACCCTCAGAAATCAGCCCACGTTTCAGCATATAATCCAGCTCTTCCCTAAGTGCTGGTAATTTAATAGGGGGAACACGGTATGGCACTGATTTAAAGGACGGGTGGTCCCCAACATCGACATCGTGCACCGCTTGAGTAGTGAGGCCAGGATGCTCCGCGAAAACAGCTGGGTTTGAATCAAACAAGTGCTGCACAGCTACACGCTGTTGCTCAGGCAGGTGCAATATCAACTCGTGAGCCACTTGTCTAGAATTCCCCGCCCACTGATCCGCAGAAACATGACAATCCCAATTATCCTCCCCCGCAGCTTGACTGTCCCTTCCTCCTTCTCCACCACGATCGCTGCAGATCAACACCGGGACAGTGAGAGGCTCGGAGGGGCGCCTCACATACTCTTTCATCAGATTTACATGGCAAAGTTGGTTCTTTTTCTTACGATCAGGAGTAGCTACTAAATAGTCGAGATCAGAAACCTTCCTTACAACCCGATACGGACCAGAATACTTGGCAGACAAGGGGTGTCCCACCAGAGGCAGTAGTATCAGTACCTCCTGATCTACTTCAAACTCCCTCAGCTTCACCTTCTGGTCGTATCTGTCCTTCATCTGAGCTAGTGAACTCTTAAGGTTCCGACCTGCTACCTCCAAGCTCTTTAGCATTCTCTCACGGCTTTCAACTACATACTTTAGAAGCGAGCATGGCTTTGTGACTCCCTCCCAGATCTCCTTGACTATGGGGAGGGGCCTCCTGATCCTGTGTCCAAAAACCAACTCGTTCGGGCTAAATCCCAAGCTCTCCCCAGGTACTTCTCTCGCAGCAAATAAAACGCATGGGAGACCTAGATCCCAGTCCTTCCCATTTTCCATGCAATAACACCGCAACATACTCTTGAGAGTCGAGTGCCACCTTTCCAAAACTCCCTGACTCTCGGGATGGTAGGCAGATGACACCACAGACACTATCCCATGTTGCTGCATGGTCTGCTTAAACAGAGCAGAAGTAAAATTGGATCCCTGATCAGACTGGATCTCCTGGGGGTAGCCATAACGAGAGAAATAGACAAGTAGGTTTTTGACAACAGTCTTAGCCATCCCGTTGCGCATGGGGTAAGCATCTGGATACCGTGTTGCTACATCCATTACAGTTAGTACAAATTTATTGCCGGCACTAGTGGGGGGCAATGGGCCAACCATATCGATAACTACTTTGCTGAAGGGCGGCCCAATGACAGGGATGGGTTGTAACGGGGCTCTCGGGATGACCTGATTGGGTTTCCCAACAACTTGACAAGTGTGACACTGTGACACCCATGACACAACACTCGCCTTTAACCCAGGCCACCAGAAAAGCTTGCTCAGAGCTGCCTCCGTCTTACGTGTCCCCAGGTGCCCTGCCAAAGGCACATCATGAGCTAATCTCAATAAGCTCTCACGGCACACCCTCGGTACTACTAAACTGGTCCACTAATCCTGACCCGCCATCCCACTTTTTCTTGGGATCCTGATGTCTCCGATACAAGATCCCCTCGGACAAGAAAAAATCACCAGGCTGCACATCCCCATCGCTCTCCAGTTCGACAGCACCATTACCACACGCCCTGACTTCAGGATCTTCCAGCTGCAAGGAACATATTTATTAGTGGCCCCTCCATCATTGACGAACATGCCTATTACATAATCTCCTCTTCAAACACTAATCCGCCGTAGTTTTGAATCTACCGCGCAGAGCATTTAAAAACTGAGGAGCCTTCATCATGAGCGCACGCGACCTCACTCATGGCTTCAGTCATTATGAATTGGGTTCTCACTACGAAAACTTCGTAAAAATAAAAACAAAAGAAAATAAGAATAACTATCCAATAAGCTTTCCATCATATCGTGGATGTACTTGTGTGGATTTCTGACCAGACGCTGATTCAGGCGTCATTCTTCCTTCTCTGCTCTGCGCTCAGCCCGCCCGGAAGTGCCTCCCCACGCTCCGCTGGTTCCGCATTCGTTGCGTCCCTAGTGAGTTTTTTCTCATTTGTTTACTCCAGGATGTATCGAGTAAGGTTAGGATAGGCGTAGCAGGAGTGTCCTGGGCTGGTTGCCCGCAGTGCAGTGTATTTTGGGTCGAGTGTATGGGGCATCTATTTCGGATGTACCCTCGTGGTCACGTTGTGGACATGTGAACTTTTTCACAGTTGAGTTAGTTTGTGATGCAGGCGGCTTTCACTACGCGTTAATTATTGCTGCCTTTTATCTTTCTGATGAGGTAAGCTGTGTTTTCTGACGTTCCCAGCGTATTTTTCTTCACTTAGTGAAGTTTTTTCTGGGTCCCGAGTCAGTCTTCCCTGGGTTGGAAGTTGTTGCTCGGTGGTGTGTTGGCGGTGGTTCCTGTTGTGATATTTCCAGTGTGTGTGTATATTTCAACTGTTTTTTATGCCGTCTGCCTAGGCCTAGCCAGCCGCTCGTAGCTTTGCCACATGTACTAGTGTTATTATTTATTATTTATAAATATGCCCTACTGTGTCATGTGTATCCGGGTTTTAGTTGTGTATTGGCTAATTCCTCGGACTATAATTGTTTCCTGGTTTAGTTGTGTATTGGCTAATTCCACGGATTATGCTGTGACCTTGGGTTAGCCGTGCGTGGCTATCCTCGTGTCGTGTGTTGTTCAGATGGTATCTGTTCAGGGTGGGTTTCCTTCCGGCGGTTTTTTCTCGGTTTCACCGTGAAAAATCCTGGCCGAGAGCAGTGTTGGGCCACACGTGGTTGTTGACACTGGCTTGTATCCCCGGCGGGTGGGGTGTCTGTGGCTCTCCAGGACTGCGTCTCTGTGGTGCCTGGTTTCAGGCCTCCTTTGATTCCCGGCGGGATGGCTGTACCCATCCATATAAAACGGCGTCCTTGTGGACATACGTTTTAGGAGTTTTTTTTCTACCTGGTTTTACGACAACCACATGAAAAAACCTAGCTGTTGTTTAGGCTTTCCTCCCCGGCGATCTTTTACAAAGAAGCGGGGACAGGAACTTATGGGGTTAACTTTTAAAACTTCTCACCCGGCAGGTGCACCTGGGTAGGGTGAGATGAACGACTTAGGTCTTCCAGTTAGTTAACCGATCCATTATAGTGATACTCTGTGTATCGCTGCCTTTACTATTTACGGCGATTGAAGGTTCAATTAGGTTATATCGATTCTCACACGGCGGGTGCTCCTAGGTGGAGGAATTAAGGAATTTTACAAATTCATTTTAACCTATTTAATTTAGTGATACTATCAGGTATCGCCGCCTTCGATCTTACGGCGATCTTGGGACAATTCGTTTAACATTAGATCTCGTATCATCCTGCCCTGGGCTATTCTACTATAATAATTCAAGGGCCGGCGTCTTTTTGGGGGTTGCTTTGTTACAAAATTGAATCTTGAGACAGTCCCCTCCTCCGAGAGACTATAAGTGCCATGCTGGACCATTATATCAGAGGGTATTCTTCACTTTCTTTAGCAAAAGATTTGTTTAGACTTTACACCCCGCCGCGTAGCGAGATGTGTTAGTTGTGTCTTTGCATCTCGTTACCCGGGGGTTATTAACACTGTGTGCGATCATGTTGGATTACCCTTATGAGCATTAATTCCTGGAAATTTTCTTGTTTTTTCCAGAGCTGAGCTCCGGCGGACCAATACAGACCCGGCGGTAGTTTTCACCCACCAGTCTCTGTCATGGCTACGTGGCCCCAGTTTTTGCCCTGTGCATTACCCCTACTTGTGCTGGTATCCCTATTTTGCACACCCTTTGCATAAGGTGTGTAAATTGTCTAGGCCGTACAAGGGGTCTCTGGGTGATGCATAATTGTTCCTTTTGTGCTCAACTAGCAGTTAAGTCCTTTGTGATAATGTTAAGACCGCGGCGGTAGCGTTGTGAGAGGGTCGACAACAAATGTCGGCCTACACTACCATTGTCGCGCATAAGTCACTTCAATGTGACAACGTCCCACTTTGGGATAGATTGCTGTCAGAACACCCTCCCCCTAAACGTTCCTCTAGAGTCGCGAGTGTTAAGACGACGGAGACTAGGCAGGGTTCTGTATCGTCTGCGACTACAACTAAACGCCCGAGAGAGCCTACACCCCCGGCATCCGCCTCCTCGACGCAGGCGAGATCTAGGTCAAGGTCACCTCTCAGACAACAGTTTCTAGTCGGGCCTCTTCGCCGGAGAGTAAGAAGAGTAAGACGGAAGATTCCACCATGGTCACGGCGGAGATTCTTCCAGATCTAAGACTAGTTCGCGGTCACCGCAGCCATAAATCCTCAAAAAAGGATTCACATCGGAAGTCCTCTCGACATTCCCCTAGTCTAGTGCATCTCATCGTACCTCTACACCTGACAGAGTTGTGTTAGGGCCTCTGAGTCCAGTACAGCACCTGTCCCTAAAGAGGAGTTGCCAATTAATATTTAACCCTGGAAATGGAAAGTTCAGGAGGGTCAATAATTGAGAATGTTTCAGACTCTCAAGAGAGCGTAGGCCAGGGCCTTGGTGTTTGGCGGTTTGCCCAACCACGGTCTGACCACCCACGTCCGACTCATACGAGTCACACAGTAGCCGACGTCCACAGGACGCGGCGACCCATCCTCTATCCCAGACTTATCTTGGAAACAAGGTACCCCTGCCTCGGCGGGGTCTTCTCAGGAGGATCGGGAGGAAAAGACGAAGTTTCAATAATTTCGGATATGGAAGGACAAGGGTCAGGCTCAGGCTTGGACGCCGCAAGAGATAATAATGATTCTCCTATAAGTTCTTCATCTAACCAGTTTGTTACAGCACAAGAAATTGATGGGTTGCTTACTCATGCTTTATCTAAATTTTTTGGTCAGCAACAAGAAACCCCACAATGGACTTTGGGGCTCCCTCGACAAGCTCTACGGTACGGCCTCTGATGACGTCAATTGATTATCTAAGATTCCTAACCCTCCTACTCTGTCACCTGCAAGGAGCACTAAGCCTGCCACGGCGGCATTGACAACTTCAAATGTCAGGGTCATAACGGATGTCAATCCACCCCCTCTAGACAAAGTCTTAGAAAGGTAGCTATGCCCCTCCTTTATGGGGCAGACGGGTCATGAGGTCTTTTGGACCCCTCTAAACCAGAGCTTGACCAACCTACCTTGTCAGGGGAACTCCCGGTACCGCGTGAGTGGTTTATCCAGGGCAACAAGTCAAGAAATTAAGGGCCATGGATGCCTTGGGTAATGTTCTGGACGTACGCACCAAGGCTATACCTAGTTATTATCACCAGGATTATTTTGTGTATGCTTCTAAGCCTGCTTTACCCCCTGCCTCAGCTTTAAAACTATTTTCAGACTGGTCTAAGCTGGATGGGTTTAATGATATTAAGACTCTGTCAGCTCTTACTCCTGAACTAGATTTACAGACCGTCACAGACGACGCAGCTAATCCAGTTTTGAAGGTGGGACAGTTGGGTCAGGACCTTGGGTGGATTGGGAGGTAGAGGCTCAAAACTTGCAACCACTTTCACTTCTAAATCTTCCCACCAGATCCCTCAGGACTCACATTCATGTTTTTTCCATGCCGGTGGTTCTGCCGGCGGAGTCCCGGCGGCTTTGTTTGCATTCCTAGCTGCCCCTAAGATTAATCTTTGTGAACTGAAGGACCCGTTCACTACCCCTACCCCTACTCACCTAGACAGAGAATTTAGGCTACGAGGAAAAGCTTTTCGCCTGTTTTCACAGTACATAGTATCTCAGCAGGTGGCTAAGTCTTTACTACGATCTACTCAGGCAATCGCAGACGCGGATGCTCGAAGATCGGTTGAGTTATCCCGGCGACTGATTCTTCAGTCGTCAATCCAATCCTTAGGTGACATACGCACCGCCTTGCTTGAGGCGGTGCGAGCACGACAAGATCTTAGGATGTCGTTAGTTCGCAAGCTACCTGAGCGCATTGCTAACCAGGTGGTGATGTCACCAGTACTTACCCCCTTCTTTAATGTCCCTGAAGTATTGCGAACGGTGTTCAATATGGCACAGGCCGTTAAGGACAGTCCCACCCCTTCTAAGAACCTGCATTTAACTTCCAAACCCAGGCCTACTACTAAAGCCCAGCCAGGGGATCTAAACCATTTCTTCCGCCTAAGTCCTCCCACTCCCCCCCAGGGTCAGTACAGGCATAGGACAGAATAGGTTTTCAGGTCAGAGAGGACGCGGCCCAAATAACCAGGTCAGGGCCAGTCTTCGACCAACACCAGCCAGCCTGCGAAGCGGCCAGCACCAACCCCCATCAAAAACTAAAGTCTCTCTCACTACGGCGCCTACCTTAAGGCCGGAGGAACCGAGGGTATACAGCGGCGAACCCTTGTCTGCTAACGGGGTCGTTCCGAACGTGTCACCAAGCATGGCCGTTAACACTTGGGCACGGATGGTGGCACGCAAAGGCATCACTTGGCAGTGGCTCCGGCGACCTCGATTACGTCATCCGACAACGGCGAATTTTGTTTCTTTAGAGGTGAGTCACTAGCCCAGGAAATGATTGCCAAGAATGTTATCATCCCGGTCCCCCCAAATTACCCTGTATTCACGTCCAAACTATTTTGGTTCCCAAAAGGGACAGTGTTCAGATGAGGCCGGTCGTAGACCTGTCTATCTGAATCTTCACATTCACAACGAATCTTTCAGAATGTTAACATACACCAAATCAGGCTAACACTTCCGCCGGGAGGTTGGATGTGTTCACTAGACCTGACAGACGCCTATTGGCATGTATCGGTCACAAAAGATTTCAAAGGTTTTTTGGCCTTACGGATCAGGCACCAAAATTTTTGTTTTTTCAGAGGATGCCGTTCGGTTTGAACCTAGCACCTCGATTATTCACAACACTAGTCCGGCAAGCCCTGATGCCATTGTTAAAACAAGGGATCAGAGTGTTGTGGTATCTGGACGACTGGCTGGTGGTGGCAGAGACACAACAATTATGCATAAAACATGTCAATATAATTTTGAACCATGTCAAAACTCTAGGCTTCATGGTAAATCTGGTAAGTCAAACCTTGTTCCCTCACGAGTAATTCAGTGGATGGGCTGGTCTGGACAACCGCCGCTCTCACTCTGAGTCAGAGTGTGGACAATCGCAACAGGTTTCGCAGGCAACTGTTCAGGTTTCTTCACAGTCTGACTACCACACGGAGAGTCTGGGAGTCTCTCGTCGCCTCTCCCAACTGGATTCACCTAACTGTCAAGTTGGGCCGGTTGAAAGTAAACGCTTAATATGGAAGGCAACAAAATATTTCCCCTCTACCGGCGGGAAAATTATGGCCCATCCCGATATTTATCCACCCCTTGCTAGCGGCCTGGCCGAAGAGGGAAACATTGCACTCAAATGTCATGGACCTCCTCCACCAACGGTATGGGTAGACACGGATGCGTCAGGCACAATAGGTTGGGGATTTCAGTCAAATCAGGGGCACCAGGGTCAGGGGCTTTGGTCCCACTTAGAAATCTCGCACATCAATGTCAAAGAATTACTAGTCCCCTTATATTTCCTTCAGGCTCACGGCCCGGCGTTACGGGACAAGTCGGTGGCCTTCAGAATGGACAATCTGAATGCAGTCCACTGTATTAGAAACAAGGGTCAACGAGGTCAAGGAAGTTGCTAAACGGTCAGAAGTGATTTTGCTCTAGCCAACAGTCTAGATATTTATCTGCACGCTTCTTATCTCCCAGGCGTAGCGAACGTCTGGCATACGCTCTATCGCGGCGACAGAGCACGACAGTAGAATGGGAGCTCAAGCAACCCATTTCAACCTAATGATTGCAGAGCTCTCCCATCCACAAGTGGATCTTTTTGCGTCCGAGGAGACTCACAAACTCCATCTATACCTCACCCCCCGGGCGAAAACGCCGGCAGGGGGGCCAGAGCCCTAGTGACAGACTGGAACAGATGGAGCTCCATCTATCTGTTTCCGCCAGATGCGTCACTAATGTGCCACGTAGTGAACAAACTACGAGATTATCGAGGCTTAGTCTCGCTAATCGCGCCACTGTGTCCGGCGCAGTTGTGGTACCAGCAATTGAAAATGGTGCCGGACCCGGTTATCGCCCCCGGTCGGGTATTTCCACTTAGACGCGATTGGCAACCTCGCGACCTCGCTGACTTTTGCATTATGGACATTCAGGAGGCCAAGTGGCTAGCACCATAACGGTAGAGATGTGACAAATAAATTACTTAATCAATATACTCAGTCTACAAAACGACAGTATCAATCACATTGGCAAGCCTTTACTTCTTGGATCGTTAGGACAGAACAAACTGTACCCTCAGTGGCATTAGTTTTTAATTATTTAAATTATCTGTTTGAGCAGAAACGTTTATCTGTGGTAACATTAAAAAATCACTTAACTGCGATTAGATTTCCCTTTTTAGACCTTACAGGTCTCTCCATACCGGGGCGGAAGAACAGGTTTTATGAGAGCATGTTTTAAACTCCGCCCACAGCTCATGCCTACTTGGTCTCTGGACAAAGCTTTGTCTTTGCTTCACTCTCGTCTGTACCAAAATACTGCCAGACTTTGCATTAATCTTAAAAAGGCGTTTTCCTTTTGGCTTTAGCCACCGGAAACAGAGTGACTGAGCTGGCGGCGATGAGCAACACACCTAATTGTCTTAGGTTTGGTAGACTTAATGAATGTATTTCCATTGCACCTCCCCAGGTTTTGTAGCCAAGAAATGGCATAGTGCACACATGTTTTCTGAGTTCACGGTGCCGGCGTTAAAAAGGGGAAAGGTGCATCATAATTTATGTCCAGTACAAGCTCTAACCAAATATTTGAGAGTAGCTCCTCACAACCCCCAAGGTGCTTTATGGGAGCAAGTACGGGTAAACGCTTACTTAAACGGCGATTAGCCTCTCTTCTGGTAGAAGTCATTAAAGAAAGTAATCCCGAGTTGTGGGTCGGGCCCACGATTTACGCAAATGGGCAGCCTCTTTACGTTTCCTGAAATTTTTTTCAGTTGAAGACATAGCGTCCACGCAGTTGTGGGCGTCTAATTTTTCGTTTCTGTCTAGATACTTGTCAGTTTGCTCTAGACAACCTCCTTACCATGTATAGCTTTAAGGCAGAGGGTCTAGGCGGCCCTGCAGTCACTTTTGTTTTCTTTCATGGGAAAGGGGGGGGGGGGTGCAGTCAGTTGACACAGGACACCCTAGACCCCGCCGGAGTATGAGGGGTGTGGTAAAATTTAAGGGTTAAATGTGTTTCTGAAAATTTCTCCAGTGAGAAATTGTGCTAGTACAATGTTTAAGTACAAAACAACGGTGTTGTTAGAGTAGTTTAGCTGCGAAAGCAATTTAGTTTTAGATTATTGGAGTTCCTTTGCAATTTATCTCCAAGTTTATGTTGGGGTTTATTATGTGCACATGTAAACTTATAACTTGTTATTTTGTCACCACTCGTTGATTGGGGTGCCTTTGTAACTACAGTCTGTTCAGAATCTTCAGGTTACTATTTTTTGTCAGGCAGGCTTCTTTGAAGCACGCACCTGCCTGAACCCCTTTTTCTTGTATTTGTCGGCTACGCCGTTATTAAATATATTTTCAAAGTAAGAATACTATGTGGTTTTTTATTATCTGCTTTTCTAGAGTTATGATATGTACGATGTCCCCTCCAGTCTTAGAAATCAGGCATGTCGTCAAGTTCGTCACTAATAATTTATAGGTTCGCCTCCATTAAGGAGATAAAAAAAACTTAATTTTTTATAGTCGCCCCGAAACCATTGACGACTGGGGCCCTCCCGACCGTCCCCTTCCCATTCGTTGATGTATTAGGATTTGGTTTTACTTGATATGTCAGTGAAGGAAGAATAACGCCTGAACAGCGTATGGTCAGAAATCCACAAGTACATCCACGATATGATGGAAAGCTTATGGATAGTTATTCTTTATTTCTTTTTGTTTTTATTTTTACGAAGTTTTTCGTAGTGAGAACCCAATCATAATGACTGAAGCCAGATTGAGGTCGCGTGCGCTCATGAGAAAGCTCCTCAGTTTTTAATGCTCTGCGCGGTAGATTCAAAACTACGGCGGATTAGTGTTTGAAGAGGATCCTTATGTATAGGCATGTTCGTCAATGATTAACGGGCCACTACTAAATATTAGGTTTTCTTTATCTCCTTCAGGAGTCCAACCTATATATCAGCAGGTGCGAGATTATCCAAGTTCATCTTACATAATTTATTTCCACCTCCAATGTCCCGCTGAGCCATTTCCTCACGCTGCGCATAACGATGCTGTCGCAGAGTCTCTTCCTGCCCTGCACCTGCACTAGCGGTGACAGGCCCCGGGGCCTCTCCAGACTCTAACATAGGTTCCAATAATGAGTCACCAAGAAGCACTGCCAGCTCAAACTCTCCAATTGACCAACACTTCCCGTTTTCTTGTGACCTTTCCTCCGCGGTTTGATAGACTGAGGTGGTGGCTGCAAGGCTCCGGATGTCTGAGAACGCGTCACAACACACGCCATGGTTTGTACGATACACTTCTCAACCCACTCCTGTTCCTCCCTACTAACGTCGGCCACCTTCTCGGCAACGACCAAGGGTGAAACCTTAGAAGCAGGCACCGCAAAGTCGTTGCCGAGGAGGAGGTCGATGCCCCCAACAGGCAAGTTCTCTACAATTCCGACATCCAGCTCCTTCGCCACACCACCACCTCCAGCTCCATCCGCACCAGCGGGTAGGACTTCGTAGCATTGATCCCCTGAACTACCACCACCCGAGCAGCGTTAATCGGCCTACCAGTAAAGTTCTTTAACAAGGTCTGAGAAGCCCCAGTATCACGCAATAGCTTAACTCCTCGCCTTTCGCCAGCCCACCTCACAAAACCATGCCCTCTATGACCCCCAAAGACGTCGCGGACAGGGTTCGATCCTTCCGGACTCTTGAACACAGGCTGTGTCCCAACCTCTGACGAACTACCCTTGGCAAACTCAGAAGATATAGGCGACACCCCTATGCTGCGGGCCAATGACACAACTTGTTCGGTGGCTTGTTCGGGACAAACATTGGCAAAGTGACCCTCCTTGTGACATGCAAAGCACTCTTTACTCTTTGGTTTCCCTTGGGAGTGGGAGGTACCATTAGACTTCTTATACGGGACGGTATTTGGTTTATGTTCAGTTTTATTGTCAGTGCTACATGGTTTTGTGTATTTATGTGTATCAAAATTCTTGGGAGGGGGAGGGGTACGATCCTTTGCACCCGACTCACTCCTAGCTGCTGCTTTGCACCCTCGAATTAATGACAGTCGGCGGTCAGCCATTTCTGCTGCCTCCTGGAGAGTTCTAGGATTTTTTTCCTTTATATTTAATGTTAAGTCCCCGCCTGTGCACTTAAAGAACTGCTCCAAGAGAACCAGCTCACTCAACTCCTCAAAAGTAGCTGCCCTCTCAGAACGCAGCCAATGTCGTAGTGCATCATATAAGTCCCGGGCGTGTTCTAGGAAGGTACTATCCTTGCCCTTAGTAACACCCCGAAACTTCAAGCGGTAAGTTTCTGGTTGTAACTCATAGGCACAGCCTTCTTTAGCTCATCATAAACTACACAGGACTCTAAAGGTAGTGCATCATACGCTTTTAGCCCCTTTCCTAGGAGTATTGATGAAACTAATGCTGCCCACTTTTCCTGAGGCCACTGGTGTTCCTGACACTTCTTCTCAAATCGCATAAAAAACTCAGCCACCCTAATTCATCGAACACAGGAACTAGTTTAAGCAGGTGCGACAATGATTGGTCCCGATGTCTGTTACCTCCCCCAATATTTCGCCCTGTTACCTCCACTCGAGGACTCTCCAGCTCCCTGTCAGCCCGGTACCTAGTAGCCTCTGCCTGCAGTCCAGCCTCTCTGATAGCTGTTCTCTCTGCAGCCTCAGTCTGCACACTTGCCTGTCTCTCGGCAGCCTCACCCTGTACTCTAACCTGGCTTTCGGGGGGCTCAACCTTGGCCCTAGCCTGTCTTTAGGCGGCCTCAACCTGGGCCATCTGCAGCCGAAACAACAAATCTGGAGTCAACCCTTGAGGAGGGGAAGGTACATTTAATGGAGAGGGTCCCTGTGATTGAATTCCACGCTACCATTGACCATCAACTTGGGGGTATGTACTAAATTCAGGCACCCTGACGTTTGATACGGGGGTAGAGTGGAGGGGGGGCTGGGGACCGGGGCCCCCAGTCGCCTCTCCACCCAGGTCTCTCCTTTCTAAACCCAATATCAAAGTCCTCAGCTGATCTTTCCTCATGCCACTTAAACCCTGGTGACCCTGAAGACCTGCCACACACTTTAAGCCATACTTATTCAGCTTCAACACCCTGGCAGCGGTAAGGCGCACCTCTAAAAATCTTCTAGCACCCTCCTCGCTATTGTCTAGCCACTCCACAGGACTTTCTCCCTCCGAGCCCGTATCGTGATCTGACCCATCACTGTGTTCTGAGTATTAGACATGCTTGTGTACTGCAGTAATTATCACGGTTATAGAATGTGCCTTATCTCCTATGCAAGTATGTATATACTAATGTTATTTAAAGTCTTTAATGTGTTATATTGGTTGCTCCAAAAAAAACTCTATGTCCACTGTATTCCACTAAACATAAGGAATCTCCAACAAATGACCACTAATTCCTCTGTTCAGTAAATCCTATGCAAGGTCGCCATTTGTTACGTCCTGGGATATATAAACACTGGGCTCTTTCTATTGGACTAGGTATGCGGCAACAAGCAACAACGGAAAACGCGAGATCCAACCCTTATCTATAAACCCAGGCAACAAACCATCCTAAACCGTCAAGAGTCCTGCCTGGACAACGAGGTATCCTATGACTCGGTTACAGGGTGCACGCACTATAGACTGCTGATAGTCAAGCAGGCTATATAAAAGATCACACAATTAAGTTGACTTAAAGCTTCAAGGAAAAGATAGATAACGGAATTAAATTGCAGAAACAATTTAATAACAAACTAGAAGAAAGTACATTTAACGTTACGTTAATTAATACAACTAATCACCCCTGCGTGAAAGAAGGTGAAAGCAAACAGTCCTCAAAACATCGTACCGGTAGACAAGATGCGGGTTTCTAAACTGCATGCGGCTACTGTAGGATCTGATGCTTAGCAAAGAAAGTACGTTACGGATTTAGAGAACTCTTAACTCATAAGCAGGAATAAATACTAGTGATAGGCCATACAGTGTATAATGGCATAGGTATAATTAAATAAAGGCAGCAACTCGCAACATAGCCACATACAGGTGTGCTTCTCACTCTTAGTCAGGCAAGCCTGCTCGGACAGAGTCTCTAAGACACACCCTGACTCACAATGCTCACAAAAACGGTAAACTGTGGCACAATAACAAGCATACAGAAATAATAAACCCCTAGCTGTTAATCTGCCAGGCGGCAGAGGTCTAGCCGGAAGGATATAGGCTTCGGATACCCGGGCTGAGCCACCTGCTCTAGCTAGGGACGTTCCCAAGTCTGTGCTCCAAATTACTCTAATTGAAAGGGTGCTCTCTTGAGAGACTCAGATCGCAAGTATCTGACTCTCTCCTGGCGACCCTAAAACAAAAGCAAGACATGCTAGCGCAGTGCTGAGTGGACTAACAAGGGCCCTCACACAACACAACACTAGACACACAGGGACACAGACAAGAAAATGCCCCAAGACTCCCACTTATCCTAGTAAAGTCGTGCGGGTCCACAGAACTCGCACCAGCAGACTTTACTTAAAGGATCGCAAAAAGCCTCCCCTCCGGTCTAGCCCCTGCTAACCTGACAAAAGAACACACTAGCAAGCATGAAACCACCAAATATGAGACAACAAAAAAGCTTCCTAGGTCTCATTAGCAATTACGTCTCTGCATAAGGCCCAATATCCTATCTAATTATCTGAGAGCTCGTCGTTAATACAATAATAGATATAAGGTCTATCAAGGGGATGGGATAATTAAATAGATTGGTGAAGTAGTGGAAGGAAGGTATACAAAGTAAGAGAGAAAGTTTCTAAGTGGGGTTGAGAGGGATAGATATCAAGGGGGTCCGAAGGGTACGACAGTGAGGTGAGCTCTTGAATCTGTCTGGACCCCACCCTAGGCATGCAAAATACATCCCATGCTTGGCAACACTCAACACAGTTGCCGGGTCAAAATCCTCTACCCCGTGCGTGAGTCGAAACTAAGCCTAACGTTGCAATCAAATTGGCAACATCAGGCTCGTCCCAAGCTAGACTCTCCGCGCGAAGCCACGTCCCCCAGCCGGTCTCTCTCTCCCGCTCGTCTCCTCCCACTCTCACTAGACTTACATCTTATATATTATAATGAAACAATCAACTATCGAGAATAAAATATACTAAGATGCGTTGGTTAAGAATAAGGGCAGCTACAAGCTGTGAAACAACATAAGAATATCCCAGACATTAGTTACATTGTCGTAGGATATATACTAAGGAAAAGCCGGCCGGCCGGCTGCCGCCAGCCCGGTTCTAAA
>CM064511.1:22777132-22952637 GCA_032716605.1 Paralithodes platypus | reverse complement strand
GGTGGGACACACCCCTGTCTGCCAAGTGTTCTGGTCCGTATCGGGGGGTTTGTTAAGGAGGTTTTCTGATTCTAGACTCTTTAGCAGCTACTCCTGATCGTTAAGAAAAAGAACCAACTTTGCCATGTCAATCTGTGGTAAGGAAAGGAGTAATGTGAGGCGACCCTTCCGAGCCTCTCACTGTCAAGGGTTGTGTTGAGCTGCAGCGCTCATGGTGGAGAAGGAAGGAGCGGGACAGTCATTGCTGTGTTGGGGGGGGATAATTGGGATTGTCATGTTTACGCCGGAGATCAGTGGGCGGGGAAAAAAAAATATTCGAGACAAGTGGTCTCACGAGTTGATATTGCCACCTGCCTGAGCAACAGGTTTGTATTTGTTGTAGCTTGTTGCAGCACTTGTTTTTGATTGAAACACCGCTGTTTTCGCGGAGCATCATGGCCTCACTAAACAATCGCTGTGCACGGATTGTCGATGGATGGGGACCACCCGCCCTCAATCAGAGTGCCATACCGTGTTCCCCCATTTAATTTACCAGCACTTAGGGAAAAAGAGCGGGATTATTTGCGGAAACTGTGGGCTGATTTCTGAGGGGTGTTCAGTAAGGTGGAATTCCCCCGGTCACATTGCAGACCAAAACCCCCCAGATGGCGATGCAGGGTTGCGGTTTTGTATAGATACGCAGGTTTGAATGGTGTTTTAACGCCCACAAATGCCTACCATCTCCCTGCCGTGGAGGCCAGTGTTGGATAAAGATAGGAAAAGCCCAAGTTCCTCACTAAGATAGACCTTGTTAAGGGTTATTGGCAAGTGACCTTGTCTGAGCGAGCAAATGAGGGCGAGGGAGTGTGTGGGTTTGTGGTGGACCCGTTGTGTGCCACATATCGTTGCCATGCTTGTTATGCCATACGGGCTGAGAAAAATGCCCCTGGCAACGTTTCAGAAATTAATGAACGACATTGTAGCCGACATTCCCACCTGTACGGTTTGTTTGCCCTAGATGATGTCATAAGATACGACGATGATTTTAACAGTCACTGTGCTCACATCGGGAGAGCTTTTTAATAAACTGAAGATAATGAAGCAGGTTTGGTGGTAAACCGGGGGGTAAGTGCCGATTTTGTCAAAGCCACAGTTGGTACCTGGGGTTCGAGGTGGGTGGGGATGGGTCAGGTGTGCCCTCCACAGACAAAGATCAAAGCCGCGGATCAGTTTCCCCAGACTCGGAACCTGTCCCTAAGAAACAAATCATGCGGTTTCTAGGTATGCATAGGCGTTAGCGAGCTTCATCAAAGGCTCTATGCGACTGTACTTGCACCTTTAAAGACTTATTGCTTAAAGGACAAGAAGGTCCGGTGGTCTCTCCGGAGTGTGCAGAGGCGTTTGACTTAGTGAAACACCTGTTATGTACCCACCCCATACTAAGGGCCCCGGCACTTCAGCAGACCTTTTCAGCTCGGCGAAGATGCCACTGGGAGTAGGGGCTGGGGCTGTGTCTTGTTACAGACAGATGAGGAAGGTATACGAACATCCAGTGAGGGTTTTTTACAGTTTAAAAAATTCAATAGTCCACAAAAAGGAATTACTCTGGAATTGAAAAAGAAAATCCTGGCGATAGTGCTGGCGCTCAGGCACGTCGATGTATATGTTCCTGCTTTCGGACCAGAGTAGTGGTTTTTACCGATCATCACCCTCTGAAATTCTTGAATCAGTTTCATAACCGGAATAGGGAGGCTCTGACCAGGTGGTGGCACTAATGCTTCAGGCAGTATAATCTGGACCATACGCCATATTGCAAGTTCTGATAACGTGATAGCGGATTGTCTATCAAGGGGGGATGATGTTGGTTAGACTGCTACAGGATTTTGAGGGTTGAGTGTGGAGGGAAAATAGGCTGTCACTGTAGTTCAGCCGGCAAAAAAAACAAACAAAAAAGCAAAAACCTTATAAACAACTCTGTATTTTTATAACGTTGTTAGAATTTTGTATAAGATGTTGTAGCAGTATCTAAGTTGAAGCTTTTCGCATATTGTCGCCTAAGTTAGTTGAACTTGCTCGGTGGAGCGGCAACAGTCTTTTTTTTTTTTTTTATATATAATGTGCCTTGTGTCGCAAACAGTGTGTGGTACTATGAGAAGCGTGTCTGTTAGATATGAAGAACTGAGTCAAGGGTCTTATATATTGGGGGAGGTTTGTGACGCTCCTGACATTAGTAGCCCTGAGTAGGGGATGCTGCGCGCGTCGGTTGCCCAGCCGTTTAGAAACGGGATGGTGGCAGCCGGCCGGCCGGCTTTTCCTTCTTAGTCTATATCCTACGGACAATGTAACTAATGTCTGGGATATTCTTATGTTGTTTCACAGCTTGCGCTGCCCTTATTCTTAACCAACGCATCTTAGTATATTTTATTCTCGATAGTTGATTGTTTCATTATAATATATAAGATGTAAGTCTAGTGAGAGTGGGAAGGAGCGGAGACGAGCGGTGAGAGGGAGGAGATGAGAGACCGGCCTGGGGGACGTTTGTCTTCGCGCGGAGAGAGACAGAGAGTCCAGCAGCTGGGGATATCGAGCAGGATGTTGCCACGTGCATTTGATAAGCAACCAGGGCTTAGGTTGCGACGTCACGCCCGGGAGGTAGAAGATTTTGACCCAGGCAACTGTGTTGAGTGGGATGCCAAGCATGGGATGTATTTTGCATGCCTAGGTGGGGGGTCCAGACAGATTCAAGACTCAGGAGCTCAAATCACTGTCGTACCCTTCGGACCCCCCTTGATATCTATCCCTCTCAACCCCAATTAGAGGAAACTTTCTCTCTTACTTTGTATATCTTCCTTCCACTACTTCACCAATCTATTTAATACTCTCATACCCTTGATAGACCTTATTATTTTTTTGTTTTTTTATATCATTATTGTATTAACGGACGAGCTTCTCAGATAATTAGATAGGATTTTGGGATTTATACAGAATTATAATTGTTAAGGAGACCTAGGAAGCTTTTTTGTTGTCTCATAGTTGGTGGTTTCATGAGTGCTAGTGTGTTCTCTGTTTCAGGTTAGCAGGGGCTAGACCGGAGGGGAGGCTTTTTGCGCTTCCTTAAGTAAAGTCTGCTGTGTGCGAGTCCTGTGGACCCGCACGACTTTAGCCTTAGGATACCCGTGGGAAGTCTGGCGGGGCATTTTCTTGTCTGTGTCCTGTGTTGTGTCTATTGTTGTGTTGTGTTGAGGGCCCTTGCCTAGTCCACTCTACAGCACTGCGGCTAGGACGTCTTGCTTTTGTTTTAGGGTCGCCAGGAAGAGGGGGAGAGTCAGATAACTTGCGATCTGAGTCTTCTCAAGAAGAGAGCACCCTTTCATAATTAGAAGGAATTTGGCGCACAGAATTGGGAAACCGTCCCTAGGCTAGAGCAGGTGGCTCAGCCCCGGGTATCCGAAGCCTATATCCTTCCGGCTAGACCTCTGCAGCGCTGGAAGAAGAAACAGATAGGGGTGTATTATCTCTGCATGCTTGTTATTGCTGCCACAAGTTACCGTTTTTGTCGTGAGCATTGTGAGTCAGGGTGTGGCTTAGCGACTCTGTCCGAGCAGGGCTGCCTGACTAAGAAGTGAGAAGCACACCTGTATGTGGGTTATGTTGCGAGTAGTTGCTGCCAGTTGATGCCTTATTTAATTATACCTATGCCATTATACACGGTATGGCCTATCACTAGTAGTATTTTATTCCTGCTTATGAGTTAAGAGTTCTCTAAATCCGTAACGTACTTTGTTTGCTAAGCATCAGATCCTACATTGGCCGCATGCAGTTTTAGAAACCCGCATCTTGTCTACGGTACGATGTTTTGACCGGACTGTGTGCTTTCACCTTCTTTCACACAGGGGTGATATTATTAGTTTGTATTAATTAACGTTAATGTTAAATGTACTTTCTGTCTAGTTGGTTATTAAATTGTTTCTGCAATTTAATTCCGTTATCTATCTTTTCCTTGAAGCTTTAAGTCAACTTACTTGTGTGATCTTTTATATAGCCTGCTTGACTATCAGCACGTCTGAGTGTGTGCACCCTGTAACCGAGTCATAGGTATAGATCCCTTGTCCAAGCAGGACTCTTGACGGTTTTAGGGTGGCTTTGTGGCCTGGGTTTATAGACAAGGGTTGGATCTAGCGTTTTTCCCGTTGTTGTGCTTGTTGCCTGTTTGCCGGTAGTCCAATAGAAAGAGCCCAGGTTTATATATCTCAGGACGTAACAAATGACAAGCATTTGCAAAGTTTCCCTTGGGATGAGTGCGAAGGGTAAGTCTTTGGTTTCCCGTGGGATGTGTGGTTGGTACCATTATAATTCTTATACGGGTACGGTGCGGTATTTGGTTTATGTTCAGTTTTTATTTTTTAGTCAGTGCTCGATGGGTTTTCTGTATTTATGTGTGATCAAAATTTCTTGGGAGGGGGAGGGGTTACGGTCCTTCTTTGCACCCGAAGCACTCCTAGCTGCTGCTCCGCACCCTCGAAATTAATGAACAGTCGGAGGTCAGCCATTTATGCTGCCTCCTGGAGAGTTCTAGGATTTTTTTCCTTTATATTTAATGTTAAGTCCCCGCCTGGCACTTCTTGCACTTCTTAAAGATACAATGCTCCAAGAGAACCAGCTCACTCAGCTCCCTAAAAAAGTAGCCTGCCCTCTCGGATGCAGCCAATGTCGTAGTGGCATCAGAACAGTCCCGGGCGCGTGTTCTAGGAAGGTACTATCCTTGCCCTTAGTAAAACCCCGAAAACTTCAAGCGGTAAGTTGCTGGTTGTAACTCATAGGCCCGTAGCACAGCCTTCTTTAGTAGCTCATAATTAAACTACACAGGACTCTAAAGGTAAGTTGATCATACGCTTTTTAGCCCCTTTCCTAGGAGGTCGCTTGATGAAACTAATGCTGCCCACTTTTCCTGAGGCAACTGGTGTTCCTGACACTTCTTCTCAAATCGCAAATAAAAAAAACTCGGCCACACATTAATTAATCGAACACCAGGAAATAGTGTTTAAGCAGGTGCGACAATGATTGGTCCAGATGTCTGTTACATCCCCCAATATTTCGCCCTGTTACCTCCACTCTGAGATCTATCCAGCTCCCTGTCAGCCCTGGGATAATAGTAGACTCTGCCTGCCAGTTCAGCCTCTCGTATAGCCGTTCTATAGAACCTCAGCCCTGCACACTAGCAACTCAGCCTGGTAGCCTCTCGGCAGCCTCAACCTGAACTCTAACCTGTCTTCGGCGGCCACCTCAACCTTGGCCATCTCAAGCCGACCGAAAAAACAAATCTGGAGTCAACCCTTCTGAGGAGGGAAAGGTGGCATTTAATGGGAGAGAGTCCCTGTGATTGAATTCCACGATGCCATTGACCATAAACTGGGGGGTATGTACTAAATTCAGGCACCCCTGGACATTTGATACGGGGGTAGAGTGGAGGGGGGGGCGGGGGGGACCGGTGGCCCCAGTCGCCCCCCCTCTCCACCCCGGTATCTCCCTTCTAACCCGAATATCAAGGTCCTCAGCTGATACTTTCCTCATGACACTTAAAACCCTGGTGACCCTGGAAGACCTGCCACACACTTTAAAGCCATACTTATTTAGCTTCAACACCCTGTCAGCGGTAAGGAGGGCACCTCTAAAAAATCTGCTATGCTAGCACCCTCATAGCTTATCGACTAGCCACTCCACAGGTCTTTCTCCCTCCGAGCCCGTATCGGTGACCTGACCCATCATCACTGTGTTTGTCTGATGTATTAGACATACTTGTGATACTCTGCAGATAAATAGTAATTACCACGGTTATAGAATGTGCATTATTCTCCTATGCAAGTATGTATAGACTAATGTTATTTAAAGTCTTTAATGGGTTATATTGGTTTTTGCTCCAAAAAAAAACCAACTCTATGTACACTGTATTCCTCTAATCATAAGGAATCTCAAAACAAAATGACCACTATTTTCCTCTGTGCAGTAAATTCCTATGCAAGGTTCGACATTTGTTAAGTCACTGGGGATATATAAACACTGGGCTCTTTCTATTTTGGACTAGGTATGCTGGGCAACAAGCAACAACGGAAAACGCTAGATCCAACACTTATCTATAAACCCAGGCAACAAACCACCCTAAACCGTCAAGAGTCCTGCCTGGACAACGAGGTATCCTATGACTCGGTTACAGGGTGCACGCACTATAGACTGCTGATATTTAAGCAGGCTATATAAAATATCACATAATTAAGTTGACTTAAAGCTTCAAGGAAAATATAGATATCGGAATTAAATTGCAGAAACAATTTAATAACAAACTAGAAGAAAGTACATTTAACGTTACGTTAATTAATACAACTAATCACCCCTGCGTGAAAGAAGGTGAAAGCAAACAGTCCTCAAAACATCGTACGCCTAGACAAGATGCGGGTTTCTAAACTGCATGCGGCTACTGTAGGATCTGATGCTTAGCAAAGAAAGTACGTTACGGATTTAGAGAACTCTTAACTCATAAGCAGGAATAAATACTAGTGATAGCCATACAGTGTATAATGGCATAGGTATAATTAAATAAAGGTAGCAACTCACAACATAACCACATACAGGTGTGCTTCTCACTCTTAGTCAGGCAAGCCTGCTCGGACAGAGTCTCTAAGCCACACCCTGACTCACAATGCTCACAAAAACGGTAAACTGTGGCACAATAACAAGCATACAGAAATAATAAACCCCTAGCTGTTAATCTGCCAGGCGGCAGAGGTCTGGCCGGAAGGATATAGGCTTCGGATACCCGGGCTGAGCCACCTGCTCTAGCCTAGGGGACGTTCCAGGTCTGTGCGCCAAATTACTCTAATTGAAAGGGTGCTCTCTTGAGAGACTCAGATCGCAAGTATCTGACTCTCTCCTGGCGACCCTAAAACAAAAGCAAGATGTGCTAGCGCAGTGCTGAGTGGACTAGGCAAGGGCCCTCACACAACACAACACTAGACACATAGGGACACAGACAAGAAAATGCCCCCAGACTCCCACGGGTATCCTAGTAAAGTCGTGCGGGTCCCCGGGACTCGCACCAGCAAACTTTACTTAAAGGATCGTAAAAAGCCTCCCCTCCGGTCTAGCCCCTGCTAACCTGACACAAGAACACACTAGCAAGCATGAAACCACCAAATATGAGACAACAAAAAAGCTTCCTAGGTCTCATTAACAATTAAATCTCTGCATAAGGCCCAAAATCCTATCTAGTTATCTGAGAGCTCGTCGTTAATACAATAATAGATATAAAGTCTATCAAGGGGATGGGATAATTAAATAGATTGGTGAAGTAGTGGAAGGAAGGTATACAAAGTAAGAGAGAAAGTTTCTAAGTGGGGTTGAGAGGGATAGATATCAAGGGGGTCCGAAGGGTACGACAGTGAGGTGAGCTCTGAGTCTTGAATCTGTCTGGACCCCCCCCCCTAGGCATGCAAAATACATCCCATGCTTGGCAACACTCAACACAGTTGCCGGGTCAAAATCCTCTACCCCTGGCGTGAGTCGAAACTAAGCCTAACGTTGCAATCAAATGCATGTGGCAACATCAGGCTCGTCCCAAGCTAGACTCTCCGCGCGAAGCAACGTCCCCCAGCCGGTCTCTCTCTCCCGCTCGTCTCCTCCCACTCTCACTAGACTTACATCTTATATATTATAATGAAACAATCAACTATCGAGAATAAAATATACTAAGATGCGTTGGTTAAGAATAAGGGCAGCTACAAGCTGTGAAACAACATAAGAATATCCCAAGACATTAGTTACTTTGTGGTAGGATATATACAAAGGAAAAGCGGGCGGGCGGGCTGCCACCAGCCGGTTTCTAAACGGCTGGGCAGCCGACGCGCGCGCATGCCCGCACGTGGCTACTATGCAGAAGCGTCACAATAGGATCTGATAGGAAAGATTAAAGTATAAAAGTAAAGAGGGGAGGGAAGGATCAATTCTTCTAGACTAAGAGGCAACCAATGAGTTCAAGGGGAAACAGTTTTGCTTAGTTGCCCGATAGATCAGCTATAGCTAGGAAAGGACACTAGTCTTTTGAAATAGCGAACTAATTTGTTAATAAGGAAACTATATAGAAGGACACTAGTCCATATGAATAACGGGATTCTTATGTTTTAGAAAGGAAGTTACATCCATATAAATCGAAAGGGTCATGGAGGCGGTTTGGGAAAAGTGTTAAGGATATCACATATAACAAAGAATTCCTCAGAAGTTATGTTAAGGAGAATATAATTGTGAATCTGTTTTGGTCTCGAGATAAGTCACCGAAGGCCCAAGGGACGTGGTTAATTCTTGAGAATAGAATAAGAATATAATTTTTGTGTAAATTAGGTAAAGAACGATTGTGTCATTAGGCCCTGGTCTCAACAGAAGACACAGCAGGGCTCAGATGAAACTATTTAGGATTAGTAACTAATAACGTGTTTGTTGGATCGAAGTCGACTTGAGTCAATACCTGAATAGCGGGAATTCAGCTAGGGAGTAACGGGAACTCTAGGGGTCCAAAGTACAACCTATCTTGAATCGACGTAATATTCAATCCGTGTCTTGAACTCATCTCGGCCCGAACAAAGTACCCGTTATTAGAGTAGTTAGGAAGTTTGTTAAATAAAGTATACGAACTTCTAAATGACTGTCGATTTATCCCCCATAATAGTAGTATCGTAGCAGAAATTAACATAAATACTAAATTTTGGTGACAAGCGGTGGGATTCGACAAATCATATTTAGATTGAGTATAATTATCTAACAGAATGACGGGCGTGTTGCCATCCAGATTATGGGAAGAGGGGAAGGAAGAAATCGAGCTCTGGATCGAGCAGTTAGAATGTCAGTTCACGCTACTTGACGTAGGAGAAAATGGAAAGAAAATCGCCTATGGAAAGGCACACTTAGGCAAGGCCCTGAATGATGTAAGAGTACGTCTGGAGGGACTAGAGTCATGGGCCGAAGTCAGGAGTGCCCTAATTGAAGAATTTGGCCGAGAAACTTCCACCAGAAAAGCCAGAGACAAACTCAAGAGTCTGAAACTCGATGGCCAAAATGTGAGAGCCCTGAGGAGGGAAATCGCTAAGAATGTTAAACTGGCGTATCCCCATATGGACCAAGAGAGCCAGGAAACTGAGATCAGGGAGATTATGATCCAAGCCTACCCGGTGGAGGTTAGAAAGCATTGCATCATTCATGAGGTCAATACTACTAAGGAACTTATGGGGGTCATTAAAAAGATTATGGAGGCTCGAGAAGTAAAAGAGGAAAAGCAAAAAGGGGAGGAGGAGAACCCAAGAAAAGGGTATCCGAGAGCCCTGATCCGATGCTTCACTTGTTGACAGACCGGACACCTAGCTAGGAACTGTACCAACCGTCCACAAGTCCCAACTCCTAGATTTGACCCCTGACCCGCACTTCCAAACGATCGACCTCTACCCAGGGGAACCGATCCAAACCGGGGAGGAATGCTGGCGGTAGAATATCGGGAGACCGAAAATCAGCCAAACGTCATGATGCCGGAAGAGAGAGAACATTTTCTGTGAAACCTCACACAGAAGGGCGGTATAGTAAGGTCAATATCTTAGAGAGACAAACGCCTTGTGAAACTATAGTCATACATGGGAAAGCCGCTAACATGTTAATTGATACAGGGGCAAACCGAAGTTGTCTGCTAGAGAATTTCATAAAAAAAAAATCAGCAAGAAATGGGCCCATTACATCAAACCAGTATTCAGTTGTCAGGAGCCGGGAGTCAACCATTAACGATCCTAGGGAATTACATTCACCACAGATTTCTGTGTTTTATCGGGAAAATCAAATAGTGGAGTCGATGGGTATCTGGGGATAGATCTTATGAGTCAGTTGGGAGTAACTATCCAGTGTGGGCCGAAAGACACAACGACCACTCTCCGACCTCAAATAGTAACAGGAAAACTGTCTATCCCTCCTAGATCTTGGAAAATTATAGAGATTCCTCCAACCCCAGGCATGACTGCCGAGATTTTTTAACCTGATGCACAGAATAAGGTGAGAATATATCCCACCTTTATTACTGCCGACCAGAGGAAACTAGTTCTAGCTAATTCTGGTGATGACGCGATTAATTATAAAAAAAGGAAAACTGTTAGGACAAGTCACACCCGCTCAACCCACCACTGTTAGAACTGACGGACCCGTGAACTTACCTGAAATTCCGAAACAATTAACGTCAAATTAAGCCAATACCTTACATGAGTAAAAGTTGCTCTGGACGTACCGAGATGTGTTTCCTCAAAACGAAGGGGACCACGGATCGGTTCGAACCCAACACACCCATGAGATACACACTCAAGGGCCTCCTATTAGGCAACCCTATAGACGACAAAACCCTATTATGAGACAAAAAGAAAAGGAACAAGTTGAAGACATGATTAAGCAGGGGATAGTAGTAGAATCCTACAGTCCGTGGTCCTCTCCAGTAGTCCTAGTAAAAAAAAAAGATGGGTCTACTCGGTTCTGTGTAGATTATCGAAAATTAAACGATGTCACCATCAAAGACGTGCAGCCCCTACCTCGTATTGATGACTCGTTAGAATCGCTCAATGGGTCAACCTGGTTCTCTACCTTAGATCTATAGAGTGGATACTGGCAAGTACCAGTTAGGTCAGAGGATCAAGAGAAAACCGCATTTGCCACGAGCGAAGGCAAACTCTACCAGTTTACTGTCTTGCCGCTTGGAGTTTGCAATGGCCCCGCCAGTTTCACTAGAGTTATGGACGAAGTATTGAGGGGATTAACCTGGAAAACTTGTTTGGCTTACTTAGATGATATTATAATCTTTTCCGCTAATTGGGAGGAACATATTCACCGACTACAAGAAGTGTTAGAAAGAATCAGGGGGGCAGGACTTAAACTGAAGACTTCAAAATGCCAATTAGGGGCCCGTGAGGTAGCATATCTAGGGCACGTGGTTTCCGGTAAAGGTATCGAACCGGACCCACATAAAGTGAGATCAATTGCCGAAATCTCACCTCCGTCCTCTGTCAAAGAGATTCGAGCGTTTCTGGGAATGGCCATCCTACTATCGAAGGTTCATACCCAACTTCTCAAAGATCGCTCGCCCCATGACTCAGAGACTGGAAAAAGGGAGATTTGACTGGGATCAGAGTTGCCAGGTATCTTTTGATCACTTGAAACAAAAACTAACTTCTAACCCCATAGTTTGTCATCCGGATTTCACAAAGCCATTTCAGCTATATACCGACGCTTCCGATGAAGGGCTCGGAGCCGAATTGGCACAGAAAGTATACGGAAAAGAAAGCATAGTGGCCTTCGCTAGCCGGACACTGAATAAGGGAGAAAAGAATTACAGCATTACTAAAAAGGAATGTTTGGCTGTAGTGTGGGCTGTACAATATTTCCGTCCCTATCTAGCCGGGGTCCACTTTGAAGTTATTACGGACCACCATAGCTTGCAATGGCTCAGGAAAATGAAAACGGAAGACGGATTATTTGTCAGGTGGAAGGGGATTTTGGAAGAATACTCTTTTGAAGTTAGACATAGACCCGGTAAATTACACACTAATGCCGATGGCTTGTCTCGACTACCGGTAGCACCCATCCAACCCACTGAACCTCACAGGAGAAAACATGGCCCTAGATATGGTAACAAAGTAAAGTTTTCGAAGGGAGCCTGGAGGGATTCTAAAGATCGGGTAGTACTTGATTATTCAGAGGCTAAACACATGATTCAAATTCTCCACGGACAAGAAGGAAGGGGGACTCATTTGGGACAGTCTCGGGTTCTAAAACAATTTAATGAAAGGTACTGGACCAAGAGGGCCGACCAGATCGTTAAAGAAGTTGTTCAAAAAATGTTGAGATGTCAGAGGGGCAAAGATGGAAGGGGACCTAGACAGTTGCCCGGACATTTCACAGCTGGTACACCCTGGGCCAAATTATCAGTGGACATTATGGGACCTCTGCCCAGACAGACAAATAAAAGGTACATCTTGACCTGTGTCGATATCTTTTCCAAATACACGGTTGCTTGTGCTATTCCGGACAAGAAAGCCGAAACGGTGGCTAAGGTTATCTTGGAAAAGGTCATTTTTGTATATGGCACCCCTGGAGGTATTCAGAGTGACAGGGAAAGAGAATTTAATAACGAGATCTGGCAACACTTAGGAGAAACCTTGGGCTACAAGATACAGCACACCTCCCGTATTACCCTCAGGGGAATGCTGTATGTGAAAGGAACCATAGGGTGTTAGCCAATTGCATCCAGGCTAGTCTGAGCTCGCAAGGGGAGAAAATCACCCGAGGGTGGCCGGAACTTCTGCCAGAAATTGTCTGGGGGATAAATACCACGGTGTGTAGAACTACTGGGTATTCACCCTATGAGATTATCTTTGGCAGCACGCCGAAATTGCCTCAAGAACGATTATTGCCCTACTCCAGTTCGTCCACGCAATATTCCCAACCTGGAAAATATTGGAAGGAACAAGGGGAGCGACGACAGCAAGTTCATGATCATATTGCCCAGCAACAGCCTAAGAAAGTTTCTCTAAATAATCCTTATTACCGGGGGGAATATATTTTGGTGAAGAGACATGATCCCACCCGAGCTGGTAAACTGGAGGAGAAATACGAGGGTCCCTTCAGGGTTGTAGAGATAAATGGACCCTATCAAGTGATGTACTTGCATCATGGAGATATTGTGTCAGTTACCCATATTCGTCATACCAAACGATATGAAGGAATTCTTCCCCCAGCTATGAGCGAGTGGAGTAGCGAGGAAGGGAGCGAAGAGGAGATAGAATCCGGGGTTGATGACCCTGGTACTTCCTCAGCTTGGCCAGACGTTGGAGGTCCTACTCTGAACAGCAACTATTTAGAGGACTCTCCGTTCTGGTGGTCACTTAGTCGTAAAAATCAAGAGAATCTCCCTGAGGTTGGGCCAGAAGGAGAGGTAGGAAGCAAAGAAATCGTACTCAGTGGGGAGGATGACTATTATGAGCTTACCGAGGATGAAAAGTCTACGGTCCCAGCCAGTGAAGTTTCAGTTTCTCCGAGAGATTTCACTAAAACTTTGAGTAGTGAAGACGAGTGTTTCCGAGACGAGATAGACACGAGAGACGTATCTCTTGAAATTAAACGTACAAATGGTTCTCCCACAACTAAAGTAAATGAATCTAACGAAACTCCCTTACCTAATGTTCAGGATAAGACTCCGGCTAGAGCGTCTAATTCCACGGGCCCCATCGAGACCCTCACTCGTAGTGGTAGGATTAGCCGCCCACCAATCAGATATCCGGACGAGGCTATACATAGGACCCCCGGGGCACGTGCCTGCCAGTTGCAAGGCACCATGCCTCTCCCCTCTGACCCTCAGTACCGACTCCGTCGACTAGTAGCAATAGTCGACAGACAAGGGCAAAGAATAAATACCACTCGAGCTCTCAAACAGCTTAGTCATCCCGGGGAGGTTCTAGTAGCCAAAACTGTCGTGGGGAATCAGAATCCTGCTCTCCAGCTACACAATAATTTGTGGAGTTTTCTGGGTTTGGAAACATTAATTCACATACACCACACACAGACAGAGTAGTTCGGATTGCAGAGCAAGTGAGTGGGGGAGGATGAGAAGGGGTAGGTGGTGTGGGGATTGGTATTGGTGATGGTGAGGGCCTAGCTATGGTGTGTGAGGGAGTCCTGGGCGACTCAGAGGAGTCGGGTTGCTTGAACTCCTCGTCCTCCATGGCCCTCTTGCGCACTGCGGTCCCCTTCATAGTGTGGAGCTTCAAGGTTCTTTTCCTGCACTGACCAGTCCCCAGCCTTGAATGGCACAGCCTACACCCTCTTCCCCCTGATGTTTGAGTCAGGGTCCCTGAGGCGCATTCGGTAGACCTTTCGTTTAGGGCCGATAGCTCTAGCGAACGCGATAGCCGCCGATTCGACGAATCGGCGATCGAAAACGATTGCTGTTTTAGCTATCAGAGCGATCGGTCCTCGGAGGTTGATCGAATGATCGCCGAGAATGTAAACAAACCATTTTTGGCGCAATCTTTGACAGTTGTGATCACCACAGTGACATTTCAAGTGACAGGGACTTAAAATGGATCCTCCAACTGCGTAAGTATTGGCATAAACTTTAGGAAATATAGAGGGATGAGTTACCACATACCATGTTTAAAATAAGACTGAAATTTTAATAAGGTAGGCTACTAGGAGCGCTAACATGTTATGGTAAGCAATTAGGCCAACAAAATCTAAAAATAATAAAAATAAGAAATCCTAAAAGAAGAATGATCCATTTAAAGCCTTGGTGTGTTGCTAATTGTTTAAAAATGTTCGTAATTCTAAGGAGTAGCCTATTTATAAAACTAGCCTAGCCTAATCCCAGATGATAGCCTAGTAGTGAGAGAGCTTTGACCTATTTCATACTAGGCTAGCCTAATTGCTGGATTACCTTTAACCCTCGTCTAGCGGGGGGTTTTGGGCTATTTTGGGCATATTCAGGCCCTCCTGAATGATCAATCAAGTATCTGCATGAAAAGAAATGTATTCAGCAAAAAACTAGGTGCTACAAGCTTCAAAATGAGACCAGAACGAGCTACGTAGCACTCGTCGTTTTCATGCAGTGCTACCACTAACATGGGAGTTTAGCGTATAGCGGCATATTTTTTCCAGCTACGCTCACTACTGGCTACACTGCCGGCCTCTCGAGAACAGAGGGAGCGTGAGTCAGTGTGCGGCGGTAAGCCCTGGGTGTCGGCCGTGTGGCCTGCTGCGCTCCCGGCCATTTGCACTCGATTTTAACCCTTTAAAAGCCTTAATAATGCTCCTAACTTGCTGCTTTTTAGATACACTTAAGTCGGGCCCCGCTCTTTAAGTGTTAAGGCCTACCTTACCTAAATTAATTTGACTAGAAACTTAACCAACCTAAATTAACCTGAGTTAGGCCTACCAATCTAACCAAACGACCAAACTAACCTAACCTAACCCAACCCAACTTAACCAACCTACCTCATTCTAGCTTAATGTAACTAAGCTAAGCAACCTAAATTAAACTCTCAACTTTAACAACTAAGATAGGTTATTTAAGTTAGGATAGGTTAATTAACCCTGGGACTTGCAGACCTTTAAATTAAAATTAGCATATGTTTCCCCAATCCCAGCCATGGGCCATGCAGCCGCCAAACAGCGCAGTGCCACAATTAAGTCTAGCACTACCGTCCAGTAGCCAACAACTGAGCTCAGACCGCGGGAAAAGTGACACACCGTTCCAATGCCTCTCCCGCAGTGTAAATTAATTTAGCAATGCTTCCGCAATTGTATTATCACAATCAGAGTAATTTCAAGATTTTGTGCACAGTTTAAGGTGCATCAGCTGTGAAATGACAGTACACGGAGCCTAGTCGGGATTACTGTGAGTCTGTGAATATTTTGGGCAAGAATGTAGTTACCGGGTGTACCACCTGTCTTGTTTACACTACGCGGACGCTCACCATCATGTTCCCGTCTATTTTGAGTGCCTTTGGATACAAAAATACATTACCCTAACCAAACAACCTAACCTAACCTAACCTAGTATTATAGATTTATAAGGATTTATTTTATTATAAGTATTTATAGATGATTTATGTTGTATGTCGGTAGTGGTACACCCGGTAACTACATCCTTCCCATATTTTGTGAGTCGACTGAGAGCTGACTCTGGGAGCCGCTCGGTTAAATTATTTGTATGCCTTTTTGCTAATTTTACGCTTCATTCTTCTTCCAAGTCAAGCTTTGCTTACTTCAGTAAGGGTTGTGTTAGTGGGCGTAGCCTACCGTCGCTTTGTTCACATAGACGCACGCTCGCAGATATGTTGCTGTCTCATTTGACTTACTTTTTACAAAATTATCCCACGGCCAGCTGTTACTTGCCCCTTGCTAGTAATAGAAATGATGATTACAATAAGTCATGGGGGATGAGAGGGGCAAAGCCCCCATCAACACATTATTAACCTACAGCTGGCCGTGGGCTACAATAATGGGTTGAGGGGGGCTTTGCCCCCCACACTCCCTATGACTTAATGTCATCATCATATATATTACCAGCAAAGGGCAAACTCTTTCGTCTCTGTCTATCCTCTAACGTCTTCCCTTCATGCTGGAAGTTTGCTCACATTCAACCTGTCCCAAAGAAGGGTGACCGCTCTCAACCCTCCAACTATCGTCCAATTGCTCTTATCTCTTGTCTTTCTAAAGTTTTTGAAACTATTCTTGCTTCCAAATTTCTTAAGCATTTCTCTTCTCATAATCTGCTCTCAGATCGCCAGTATGGCTTCCTTAAGGGTCGCTCTACTGGTGATCTTCTTTCATATCTTACTAACTCTTGGTCATCCTCCTTCCGGGACTTTGGTGAGACTTTTTCTATTGCACTAGACATATCGAAAGCCTTCGATAGAGTCTGGCATAAATCTTTAATTTCTAAACTACCCTCCTTCGGTTTCTATCCCTCCATCTGTGCCTTTGTCTCTAATTTCCTTTCCGGCCGTTCCATAGCCGCGGTTGTGGACGGCCATTGTTCACTTCCTCACCCTATAAACTCCGGTGTTCCTCAGGGCTCTGTCCTATCTCCTATTCTCTTTCTAATTTTTATAAATGATCTCCTTAACTGTACCTTAATTCCCATCCATTCATACGCAGACGACTCAACCTTACACTACTCCATTAGTTTTTTCAGAACGCCCCAGCCAGCAATCCCTCAACGACAAACATAATGAAGCCATAGAACTCTTAAATTCTGATCTAAATACTATTTCCAATTGGGGCAAAGAAAACCTTGTTAACTTTAATGCTTCCAAAACCCAATTTCTCCATCTATTTACCCGTCAGGATCTCCCAGCGGACTATCCCTTATTCTTCAACTATACAAAAATCAACCCTTCATCTTCTCTCAATATTCTTGGTGTCTCTTTTTTTTCTGCTCTCATTTGGAAGGACCATATTACCAGTCTTGCTAAGGCAGCCTCCCAGAAGCTGGGTGTTCTCAACCGCCTTAGGGGGTTCTTTTCCCCTGCACAGCTTCTTGCTCTGTACAGGGGCATAGTGCGCCCTTGTATTGAGTATTGTTCACATGTGTGGGGAGGTTCCTCTCACACCGCTCTCCTGGACAAAGTTGAAAGGAAGGCCTTTCGTATCATTAACTCCCGTCCACTCACCAACTCTCTGCAATCTCTCTCTCTCCGCCGCAATGTTGCATCTCTCTCGCTATTCTATCGCTACTATAATAATCAGTGTTCCTCAGAGCTATCCCAGTGCATACCACCTCCTTTACGTAGGGCACGTGGTACCCGTCTTGCAACTCAATCCCACCCCTACTCTGTGCAACTCTCCAACCCAAGAGTGAAACGTTACTCTCAAACTTTCTTCTACTCAACAGCTGAGCTCTGGAACTCTCTCCCAGAATCAGTCTTTCCCTCTTCCTATGACTTAAATTGCTTCAAACTCCGTGTGTCCAGGCATTTTGGCTCGAACGTCCCTTGATTTTGGCCCTGTCACTCTTTCAACTATGGGGGAGGCACTCGCTATAGGCAGTTATGCCTTTTGCCTCCCTCAATCACATAGAAAAAAAAAACAAAAAAACAAAAAACAGCTGGCCGTGAGATAATTTTGTACAATAAAACAGTCAAATTTGACTCGAACTTAACTGCAAGCATGCGATTATGTAAACAAAGTGGATGGTACGCCCGCTAACATAGCCCTTACCTTTACTTCATTGGGTATAGGTTTATAAATATTGAAATGTAAGAAAACATGTGAAATATAAATAAATTTACATGAAAACTAGGACAAAATTAGGTAAGGATGTAGTATTCGGGCGTACCACCCGCCTTGTCTACACTACTCGCACACTGGCAATCATGGTTCTGTCTATTTTGACTGCACGGTTACTACTGTAGGCTACATAGTACATCCTTCCCCAAAATTCTTAAAGGTTTTTCTACACCTATAGTCCCCCTATTATTTCGCTAAAATTTTGCTCAAAATATGTCAATGTGCTTCTTATCAGAATTGTTCGACTTAGTACATCGTTATACTTTGATGAAACCCGGAAGTTGATAGAGAGTTAGAGAAGAAAGTAATATGTGTGGAAGGCAGTAGGAGAATATTATTCTCCCCTAACTGACATGTGGTAGTGGTGAGCAGTTGCTCCCATTCCTTCATAGTCTCAGAGCCTCACAAGACTTTGGAGCAGGTGGACATGCCTGTAAACAGTTCATGGTTTGAAGCTTAATTTAGCGCTAAGACACAATCAATTCTATGCACCAGCATGAAGGCTGCAAACAAGGTCCGAACGCGATTGTCCTTGTTTCGTATAGGCTATAACTCATACTGCCTTCCACACATATTACTTTACATGATATTATCATGTATTAACACCTTACGAGCGGCCTATGCGGTTTATTTATGTGTACCGCACAGCGGGGTGTTTTTAGCCAAAATAGGGCTGTTTACGTGATCATTTTCATGCCTAAATAAGACCCAGAACGTAAAACAAGTACCTATCCCTGAAAGGGCATAAACAGAGCTTTCGAATGACACCATAACGATCCTTGTATGATGGATAGTTTTCTTGCAATAACCGTGCAACGCGAGTGCAAAAAGCAGGTAATTCGGTACTTTCAGTACATAATTGAGTATGTAGCGAGTGAGAGAAGGAGGAGGGAGCTGAGATTTGTGTCAGTACGTTCGCCGCGGTGGTCTGGAGCAGTCATACGCTCGCTAGTCTCCTGCCACCACTTGTCTCTCTCTCTCAGCCACATTACGTGCTGAAATTGCCACTCGAGTTATGTCGAGCGCCGCCACATAGTCCAGCTTTATTTAACTCGACTTATGTTGCTCGCCGCTAAATAAGGGTTAACTTTATGTGGGATATATTAAACGTATGTGTACATCGCTTTCAAAATTCTTAGGTACCCGGTACCGTACTGATACCAGTACTGTACTTTGTTGTATTATTGATATTATTAGTCCTACTGTACTCTCATTCCAGAGATATGTTTGAATGCTTCATCTGTCATGGTATTTACTGCACACTAGAGGCAGCCCAAAGATGTGCAGAATTATGTCATCATAGAACATCTAGTACAGGTAAGAACATTGCCTTCTGTATTATAAGTATGTCCATATCCAGTATAAGTATGTAACAGCCTATAATATGACTACAGTATATATATATTAATGCTCACTTTTATTGTATGTAAGTTGTACTGGATAATTATATCTTGACTGGCGTTAATAGTTATTCTCATACTAAGGTATGGTATATACTGTATATTGTAAATAGATATACGGATACCGTATTAATCATATACCGGTATCAATTTTGTGTATATTGTATGCTAGTTTTATTAATCTGCATCTTTTATTTATTTTATTCTGCATCCATATCTGATGCAGAAGCAGTAGTGCCAAGACCACAACATCCACCACCACCGCCTCCTCCTCCTGGAAACACTACTGAGCTGGTTGCAGTGGTTGTTGTTCCAGAACCACCAGCATCCCACAGTTCTCTTCCAGACAGTCTTGCAACCCTGGAATCATCTCAAGACACACCAAGTAAAAAAGGTTGGTGTAAGATAACTGACCTTGAAGCAGTGTACAGTAAACCTCTTCTCTTTCATACCTTGGATACCCAGTACTTTCAGAGAGTCTGAAATATATCTGAATACAGTACAGTAATTATATTCACATTTGAGTCTGTTTTAATTACTTCATTGTAGAGTTACTTCAAATCTCACCTATAACTCATAGTGTTTCCAGAGAGGATCTTCCAATTCAACCAGACATGGGACATATGTTAGTATAGAATTTGCTTAAAATCCACAAGATTTTTTTTTTTTTTTTTTGTTTTAAAAGCATGGATATATGCATGCATTTAGTTGTGACCCTTAGTTACTCAAAGGTGGCACTCTTGGTAACAAAGATGGGAATCCCCAACTGCAATACAGTACTGCTGTTATGTGGGAGCCCTCAGTTCCAGTACCGTACCACCTCCCCACCTCTAGGATCCATGTCATTTATATACCTCGCAACTCCATCCTTCCAAATCCCTCTCAGTTTTTATCTTCCTCTCTGCCCTTCCACTTCACTCTAATGCACTCTTTTAGCCATTCTCTCATTTGCCATATGCTCCACATGACCAAACCACCTCAAGATGTTTCTCATAACACTCCAGCATGTCCACATCTACACCACTATGCTCTCCACTTCCTTATTTGTCTATCTATCTCTTCCAGCATGTCCACATCTACACCACTATGCTCTCCATTTCCTTATTTGTCTATCTATCTCTTCATGTGTCTCCACGTGCACTCTCAAGTAACTAATTTCCACCCCTCTCACTCTTGATTTAGGCCTATATCTCTCCAAAAACGTCAATGTCAGGATTATCATAATTTTATGAAGCGACTTTCTTACTTTCAAAATCACCGCCTTGTTACTGTATTGCTCTCAGCATTCCTACAACCCTCTTCCCCTGTTTTACCCTCTCTTGCACTTCATCCTCTATTATGTACTCCCATCTGAACTGATCACACTGTCCAAATACTTAATTGAGGTGACATTCTCCATTACCTGACCATACAACCTCATCTAACACTCAGTGAATGCATTCCTCTCAAAGACTCATGCTCTTCACCACATTAACCTTCAGGTTCCGTTTCTCACACACAGTTTCAAACATATTCATAAAACCCTGCAAGTGTGACTCATTATCACTCATCATAACTGTATCATCAGCAAACAGTAGCACAAGCAACTTCCACTGGGGGTACTCCAACATCCACTGATCTTCCTTGTATTTCTTTCATGACTCCATCCATAGTTATACTGAACAACAATGGGGACATGACACACCCAATTTTAGCACAACTTTAGATCAATGAACTTGCTTTTTTCATCCTCTACTGTACATGCACTGCCGCCATTGTACCATCATAATATTATACCGGTATGCTCTTTACCACTTCCAACAACTTTTACCAACAAATTTGTATAATCTCAATACTTTCCACAAACCTTCTCTATCTCTAGGCTATTTACTTTCATAGGTTTTCTCGCCGCCATTGTACCATCATAATATTATACCGGTATGCTCTTAACCACTTCCAACAACTTTTACCAACTACTTTGTATAATCTCAATACTTTCCACAAACCTTCTCTATCTCTAGGCTATCTACTTTCATAGGTTTTCTCCAAGTCCATGAAGGCAGCATACCCACCCTGCTCCTCACCTACCCATCACTCTCTTGATCACTATCCTACAGTACATCTTCCCTATTTTGTTAAGGAGACGTATCCTCCTGTAATTACTACACACTCCTCTCTCCTTTCCCTTTATACTAGGGAACTTTATTATGCCTGATTTCCAGTCTTCAGGCACCTTCCCCTTCTCCAATGCTAGTCATTTTCCATTCCCATTAAATTAAAACTGTATGCAAATGTTCCTTTATCTGCTTCTCTTACTGTTTATTCTATGTAATTTCAGCTACTGCCAATGGAGTATGGTCTCAACAAGCCATACTTCTACTAGTGGAGACCTTCAGAGAACTGCGCCACCTCCTTTCCTCTAGTACCATCAAGAAGATGGAAGTGTGGCGCAAGATAGCCAAGAAGCTGCAAGACTTCGGCCACCAATTCACCGCTGAAGCTTGCGACAGGAAATTTAAAAACCTCAAGTACAGGTACTGTACTTATACCATACAATAATTTTATGTTACGGTTCTCATTGTTTGGATAAAAAGAGAGCTTTGAAAAGATAAATGTGCTAATTTTGCATCTCTCTTTCTTCTACCGCTATTATTAATCAGTGTTCTTCCGAGCTTCCTCAATTTATATCTCCCTCCTTACAGAGAGTAGGTGGCACATACCCCTATTCTGTCCAATTTTCTAACCCAAGAGTGAACTAATTTCCAATCTGTCTTCCGTCCAACAAGTTAACACTGGAACTCTCTTCCTCATTCTTCAAATCTGCTTCAAGCTCCGCATGTCAAGACATTTTGACTCTTAATGTACCTTGAAATTGTCTGTCACTCTTTCAAATTAGGGGGACACTAATTACAGGCAAATTTGCCTTTTGTCTCCTTGTTACTCAAATACAACAAATATTTATAATAATAATAATGAGTAATCGTATGTGGCGTCAAGGACACCATTTGAATCCAAAGAGATATACTGTATTAGTATATATAGCTGAAATGCTATCCTAATATACTTTTGTTCATTAACCCGTAAACGGCGGCAAAGCTCATAAGAGGTTTTACGGGGCGACGGCGGCAAAGCTCTTAAGAGGGGGGCCTAAAAAACACATTTAAACGGCCCCAGTAGCACTAAACAATTTTTGTTTTCCTATACCTCATATCACTCCTCCTCATCCCCTCCTTCCCCCTTTTCCCCTCCCCCTTCAATTATCACCTATTTTCCCTGTTATTTCCTAATTCGTTGGTATATTTTGTGCTAACATTAGCAAAATGTGTGGAGGATGTGCTTACGTGCCTAGCGAGTGTGTTATACAACCGAGTGTGTGAATGAGTAGGCTCAGTGTGGCTTGAGGCCTCGTGGAGGGAGGGGTTGCCTCAATTTTCTCCATAATTCATGAATGGCTGGTCAATCTATATTCGCGATTTTGACCAGAAAATTATATATTCTATCTATCTATCTATCTATTGCCTGACGCCGTGATCCCCGAAGGGGTGGCCACGAACGAACCGCCCCCATGTACCTCTGTCCCCAGTCAGTCGACGCCCCTCCCCCCAACCAGCACCGCCTTCGTTCATGTAGTTCCTCACTCCATCCTTCCACCTCATATTCGGTCTACCTCTCCCCCTCTGTCCCTCCACCTCGCTCTCGTACACCCTCTTAGTCATTCTCTCGCTTTCCATACGTTCCATATGGCCGAACCATCTCAAGTTGTTCCTTTTCACACATTCCAGCACATCTACCTCCACACCACACCTCCTTCTTACTTCCTCATTAGTCTGTCTATCCCTCCATGTAACTCCGCACGCACTCCTTAAGTAATTCATTTCCACTGCTCTCACTCTTGGTCTGAGTCTCTCAACCAACGTCCATGCTTCGCTTCCGTAAGTCAGTGTCGGGATTACCACACTGTCATGCAAGGACTTCTTCACTTCCATACTGACCACCCTATTTCTTGTTACTGCTTTTAGCATTCCTACAACCCTCTTCCCCTGTTGTACCCTCTCCCGCACCTCTTCATCCATAGTCCCATCTTTACTCAACACACTGCCCAGATACTTAAAAGAGTTGACGATCTCCATAGCCTGACCGTTCAGCTTCACCTCACACTCTGTGACTTCACCCCTTTCGAAGACCATAACCTTGCTCTCCCCCATATTTACCTTCAAATTCCGTTTTTCGCACACTGTTCCAAACTCATTTACCAGACCCTGCAACTCCCATTCATTATCACTCATCAGAACTGTATCATCCGCAAACAGCAGTATAGGTAGCTTCCACTCAATTCCCTCCCTTTTCAGCGATACACCAACATCCACTGCTCTTGATAGTATTTCTTTCATAACTCCATCCATATATACAGTAAACAACCACGGGGACATAACACACCCCTGTTTCAAACCAACATTCAGGTCAAAGAACTCGCTCTGCTCACTCTCCACACGTACTGCCGCCTTTGCACCCTCATACATGCTCTTCACTGCTTTCAGCAACTTGCCCTCTACTCCGTATATTCTAAGTACTTTCCACAAACCTTCTCTATCCACTCTGTCATAGGCCTTCTCTAAGTCCATAAAGGCAACATACACCTTTTGTTTCTTCTTTTGTTTATATATTCACTTGTTTTATTGTTGTTACAGGTTACTATCTTCATAGTGAAGGTAAAATAGGCTCATATGAATAAGTAATAACAATATTTATCGTAAAATGACGATTATAGACCTGAATGGAGCCAATATGCTCGCCCATGGGCAGCTAGTTCAATACCCCCCCCACTCGTCATTGCTGGGTTAAATACAGTACTGTACTGTACATAGCCTACTGTTGTCAACCCATTGACTGCGAAAGTTCTCTCGGAAGCCACGGTATTTAAACGTGTAAATATAACCCTTAAAAAAACATGCCAGTGCTGGGAAATGTCTGAAATTTGGATGACACATAGAAAGTAGTGGCATCTTTCCATACCGCATTCTCCACTCCTTCCCCGCTTTATACCTTAACTTCCTTAAGGCATTTCTTGGACATTACATGTTTCCTCTGTATCATTATTTTAATTTATTCCATTTCATTATATTTTACAGTATTGGGCTACTGTACAGTATATATCTATCTAATTCCAAATGCCTCAATCCTGGAAAGGGTGACCACTAACAAAATACCCTGCTCCTATTATTTGTTGCCTTCGGCAACAAAGAATCTTTATGACATATTTAATCATAGCAACACCAAAGACAATGATTTTATAATGAAAACTGATGATTAAAAAAGAATAGATATGATTTACATATTATGTTTGCAAAACATCAGTATGTAAGTACCATATTAAAACATTACAAAATTTCCGACACAATGCTCGCCTTTGATTTTTGTCTATATAATATATCACTTTCATTAACCAACTCACTATACATACTATAGTACTGTATATAAATTCATAATTGTACCGGTACTTATTTAATTCAGTAAGGTTACAGGTGGCTGAAGCATCCCAATCAATGTTATAAACAATTTTATTTTTTCATTTTGATAATTTATATTTATATATTGTATTCATGACCAGTTAAATGCAACATTATAATTTGTTTCAATATTTCACAGATATAAGACCATAAAAGACTCCAACAGACTGACAGGAAGAGGTGCTAATCACTGGCAGTACGTTGAGGTGATGGATGAGCTGATGGCTGGTGACCCAGCCATTGAGACTGAAGCTGTGGAAAGCAGTCTAGTTCTTGGTATGTATTGGTATTATACCTTACTGTACTTGTTCACTCCTTTGCAAATCTTGTATGACGCTTGGCATCTTACCCCTAGGAGCTACTGTACTTCATGTATATATAGTATACTGAACTTAATGTATGACACCTTGCCTCCAGTTACCCAGACATGCACCCACTGCCCACTCCTCAGTGCTATTTCCACTATGTGGATTAAGACCATTGTCACCATTGTGGAGTCAGCAATCTAAACTAGACTGCAGGTCCTGGACCGAGTCATCACTGAATAAGTGTTCATGGCCTCTAACCCCTCACTGCATTAGCAGATATCAGGGGTAAAGTAGCCTTTTATCACATTTACATTGTGAATGTTTGCATCTGGTCAGCATTAGTAGCTGATTACACTAGTTACAGAGAGCACAACAACAGCCACTCCAACACTGTATGATTTTCACACGCTGGTTACCTCGTTTAGGCACTATATGTTTGTAACTTGTTTGCTAAATAAAATTTCAATTTAAATAATTTCAATTTGTTACATTATATTCATAAACTTTGAATTACAGTAACACCTTATTTTAGGTACTGGAGGTCTACCTGTAAGGTGCCGTTCTACTGCCGCATCACCTCATGAGGGTCAACCTTCATGCAGTTCTGCTCGGCTACCAACAACTGCAGCAAGAATGCAGGTTCCACTCGGAAGCCCATCACCTGCAGCTTCACAAGCCACCACCTCTACAGGCCTACCTCCTCCTTTGCCCAGCCATCAGCGTCCCAGTAAACGGAAACGATCAGAGCATGAGGAGGCCGAATTAAGAACAACTCTCTCTGAAAGAACTGTCGCCATGGAGCGCGTAATTGCAGCCACAGAAACCCGCAATAATATATTGGACCGCTGCATGAATCAGATGCTTGAACAACATCAAGACTTTTTGCAGATGCAGCGTGAGCAAAACATCAGACAACAAGAAATGCAAGAGCGACATCATCAAGCACTTGAAGCCTTGCATGAACGTCAGCTGCAGCTGCAACAAGAGCATTTGAGAGAAACCCGATTGTTACAAGAACATGTCCAAAGGAGCCAGAGGGACCAACAAGACCAGCAGAGAGAGTTGCAACGGCAAATGATACAGCTACTTCAACAGCTTGTTCAACAAAAAAATCAGCCCTCCTCTTAATAATCACGTTCTACTTTTGGACATCTGGGCTGTGATGGCATGTGAAGTGAATGGTGTGTATGGTTGTGTATGTCATCCAGGGCTGGCAGTGGGCGTGTATCTGATTATCGAGGCAGTTTTTCCGAGTTTTATTGTCTACACATTTTGGCTGAGTAGTGAGTATATACTTAAATGACAGATTATCTCTTTTCTCTTTATCTTCAGTTAGGAAGTTTATATTTAGTGTGATCTTACATGCATTTTTGTCTACTTCATCAAATATAGAATAGTATTATCTTGTATCTCTGATGAAATATATATTGTATTCTATTTTGTATTGCTATGTGTACTATTTTGTCAGGATGTTTTGGTTATTATCAATTGCTCATCTACAGGTCTAACATTCAAGGCTATGTGTTTATTGTTGTTGATCCCAAGGTCAGTTTAACATCTCATTTATGCTCGTAACTTAATATTGAGAGATTTTATGGCTGTTTGTTTATGATTATTATTCAAGAAAGTCTCGCAAAAATCGACGGTGACTACATGCGATACTCCACTTTAGGAGCTTATTGTGAGAAAACGGCCCAACACAATTTTGTCAAACGTTCATTTCCCTAAACTACGTTTTTCCTACAAAAATCAACCATCAGACCTTTTAGTACTAAAAACACATAAATGTCTGTCAGCTCTGGGACTAATATAAGAAAAGTAGTACTGTACAAGGAAAGTAACGGGCAGATACAGCTAACGTTGGGTAGAGGATGCCAAACCTCACTCTGGATTGGACCAGCCCTCACCCTAGGGCTATGTAATGATTACGATTAATAAGGTTTTGTTCATTGAAAGTGTTCACTTTAAAGCCAAGTTCTGAAGCATCTTGGTTATCATAAGGCATGGTACAGTCTCATGCATTCGATATGGATTCAAATAGGTGTAGAATACAACTATTAATTCACAAATGTATATGTATACAGAAATATATTGGGAAATAATGCAGCACCATATTGTATAAGAAATACTTTATTAAAAGCCTATTAAAAATAATGTATATGGCGATACATTTTCCTTAACATGTAAATAGAAACACATTTATAAATAGATTATAAGCCTTAGCCTACCTTGTATAAACCATAGCATTAGTTTCACCTCACTATTTACTTTTCCAAAAAATACCCAATGCACTAGTTTACTCCTTATTAAAACTCTGATTTTTCTAATAATATATTTATCTACCAGCACAGTTGATAACATTTGTTGATAAAATTTGAAATAAAAGAACACAATCCATTACATGAGCAAGTTAATATGGTTCCCAATCAAACTAATCACACATGAAACTATGCACTATCGTCATGTTCAATGAATTAGTCAGTTTGGGAAGTACGGGTCGTTCTGGTAACTTGTACTAAAAATCTGTATGAATAAAGAAACTACAATTTGGTGCGGGGTACTACATTAGGTTACTTTGCGGATGGGGCTCAATGGGTTAAAGGCAAAAATAAATATTTGTGAGACTGTTGATTTTATAACACAGTGCTTTTTATAAAGGTATACTGTCATGCCAGGAAGTCTTTGACCTGGGGGTAACTGCAGTACAGTATAGCTATGTGCACACACAGACCAGTGAAGATACAGGCTCGATTATTAAATAACTGAACTACTGTACCTGCAACACATAATTCACCCAGGATGATAATTATACTGTGATCATATATATACTACTGTAGGCTACTGTGTTTGACCACTGCGGTATCTGTACCTGCCTGGCCTAGAACTTATAACTTGACAATGCCATTGCATATCCATATAATATTACAAAAGGCAATGTATTTATGATTATTATGTTTACATTCAATAATTCAGAACAATGGTTCATATAGCAGCCTAGATTTAATAGTTTTGTAAATGGTTCAAATTACAGCTTGGCTATAGTAGTATATTAGCAATGAAGGTTCATTTAAAAACATTTAAACTCCCTGAAAATAAGTAAAATACAGTAAAGGTAATGAAATACAGGCTCTGGTCTGGAGTCAGCCACTCCCAGCTGTGGGGTATGTGCCTGAGTACATACATACATACATACATATCAGTATGTCAATAAATTAAACAGCTCAGTAAATCACTACAAATGTACAGCTGGCTCAATAAGCAATATCCATAATTACATTAGAACAGTATTTTACATTCATAGTGAAGTTATCAAAAGAAGCACATTATGGACATATTTGGTTACATGTGTATGGTTAGATAGACATCCTAATGCCGGCATCACACGAGAGCTTTTATGGTCAACATTCGATGATCAAAAAATGTCTGGAATATTTTGCACTGGTATCGGAAACTAGACTGCTGGTAGATGAATTTAGGTAACAGATAAATATTTAATGTTTACCTTACGAGCTGCCAGACCAGTGTTAAGGATAAATGTTGAGTGAAAAAGTGCTTGTGTAATACCGGTTTTAGGGAAATAGAACAGAGTAGAGAGGGTGCGTAGGGATTGACTGTACATCACCGGTGGCGAGATATCAAGAAATAGTTTAGGCCGATTGGACATGTGACAAGGATAAGTGAGAAGGGTAAAGCCTGGTTCACACATAGCCGAGTCGGTGCGCGAGTCCAACACGAGTCACACTCGTCGATTATCGCCGTCGCTGGAGGCCGAGTCGGCCGCGAGTAGCAATTGATCCCGAGTCAACACGTGTTCATGCAAGAGTCTGTACGAGTAACTGAGAGTCAAAACGAGTGTAACACGAACCCAAGACGAGTGTCAAAAATTGGAAAAATAACGGTTATTCCAGGGCACGTAAACAAAGAGTAGGTACGAGTCACGACGAGTGTAACACGGATCAACACGAGTGTAACAAGGGTCAAAACGAGTGTAACACAGGTCAACACAAGTGTAACACGGGTCAACACGAGTGTCAATATTAACAATCCTTTTACATTATTATTTATTTTCTAAATTTATTTCAGCGATAATATTCATTACTATGATTTTATTTATATTTTTCTCATATATTTGGGTAATGTTCACCAGAGAAATTGAGATTTTTTTTTTTTTTTTTTTTCTGTCTATTTAATGCATCAATCTCCCTACATAAATATAACTATGTCTTATTTGGTCTTTTTTTAATCTATGAATCATTTCTAATACGATGGAATTGAAAATAATATTACCCTTCTAACACACAAATAATAACATGAAAAAGAGTCAATAAAAATGTCTCCTTTGTCTTTTCAGAACCAATTAAGTCCGTCTGTCTCATAATACTTCGTGTTTATCCCTCACTTCCCCCTCTGCAACTCTCTTTATATCTATTTATCTCTCTAATGCATCTACGTAACTCCCTTATACATTAACATAACTATGTCTTATTTGGACTTTTTGTAATCTTTGAATCATTTCTAATGCGATGGAATTGAAAAATATAATATCCTTCCAGCACATAGATAAACAATAAGTAAGATAGTCTACAAAATATTTCAACCCTCCCCTCCGTCTTGCTGTGCGAGGCCCGAGCTTCGGAGACAGAAGATTTACGTTTGATAGATTTTTTTTTTTTTTTTCCCCACGGTATACACAAAATGATGGGGAAATATTGTAACATGTTTTTAATTGACATTTGTGTCGTGTTTGCTGATTATGAGTTGGTGGAAACAAAAATCTGTAATTCCATCATATCGGAAATTATTCACAGATTATATAGAAACCAAATAACATACACTTTTAAGTATGTTCAATAGTTTTGAATTATGAATAGGGTGTAGCACAAGGCTTATCAACATCATCACAGTAACGGGAGTCGGGGTTGAAGCCAGGACGGGGAGGGGAGCGAGTATGCCTACAGCCCCGGGGATTTTTTTTTTTTTTTTTTTTTTTTATGTGAAATTTATCATATTAATGACAAATACGACCCTTATTATGTTTTCAGGGACTGTACAGCGCATAGTATTATGTTCTTATATCCATAACAGTATTATAATAATTTTCAGCATATTTCCCTTATACAGTATGTTCTACCATGAACTATGTCCTTCAAAATGCTTAATCATCATAATTATTTTATCTATTCTTCCAAAAAGTATTTAATTCATAATACTTATTTGTTTCTCTGTTAACAAGTCATTTAAAACTTGAGTAAAAGAAAATTGTAAATTAAACTAATTATTTTATGTGAATAAAGTAACTATAAATATTAATTGGATGCAAAACAACACCTGGAGTCACATACATTTGATTTTGACATACAAAATACAACTTCTAAATGATGACGATAATCGACGAATCACCAAAGAGTGTTACACTGGTTTACACGAGTCAACACGAGTTAACACGAATAACGAAGTTATTCAGTCAAACACGAGTTAACACGTATGTACATGAGTCTACACGTATGTAGCCACACTCGTGGGTACTCGCCAAAATTTCATGCATGCATGAAATTTTTGGACCCCGTGGCGAGTACCCACGAGTGTGTCGAGTAAACAAAGAGTATACACGAGTCTAACACGAGTGTTGAGGAGTCTCGACGAGTCATTGCCGAATAGCAAAAATTTCATCACTCGTGTTGGACTCGCGCACCGACTCGGCTATGTGTGAACCACCCTTAAGTGGGAGTACACCGAAGAATACTGGGATGAGGCCTTGACAAAGGAGTGACTAGTGACAATCGATAAGTCATATGATATTTAGGGCAGCTTGATGTGTCTCTTATTAGAAAAGCGTATTAACACGGCTGAATATGCACCCATTTTTTTTATCTAAAAACCATTGGAATCGGCATTCGAAGTAGAACAATCTGACAATTTACGAGAGTATTTGATGGGATAACTTTTATACAACCATTACATTTTGTTTAGTAGTTTTCATTAATTTGAAAAAAAAAAAAAAAACATACACCCTTTGTAGAAAAGGAGCAATCACTTAAGTCTAAAGAAAATGCTGATTAAAATGGTTGAGAAACAACAAAGCAGTAGTGATTTTTTTTAAATTCAGATAAAGAGTATCACATCAAATACCCTTTAAAATAGTCGGATTATTCTGGTTCAAATGTTGATTACAATGTTTTTTGGATGTTAAACATTAGTGCATATTCAATCAAGTTATAGGTTTTTTTTTATACAAGTGTTTTGTCAATGGCAATGCAAAAAAAAAGTGATTTGTCAGCGGCAATGCAAAAAAAGTGTTTTGACAGCGGCAATGCTCCCCTTAGTAGATACTGTACCCTACATTATCCTAATTATGCAAGTGAATGTGCTATCTGATCTCGCTTACGTTGGGCTTCTTGTGCAGGTTGCAAAGCCTAAGGATCTGGCATTGGGGGCATTTCTTCTATATCCTGGTATTCAAAATCTTGGTCATCAAGCCGTTCTTTCAAAAGGATGTAATTGTGTATAATACAAACAGCTGATACAACTAGCGGTATATTGTCTATTGAGGTCATGTTCAAATACTTTAGTCTCTGAAATTTACCTTTGAGGAGACCAAAGGCTCTCTCAATGACAGCACGAGCAGATGAGTGACGAGCATTGAATGTTTTTTGCACATCAGTAAGATGACCATTGTCTCTATACGGAACTAACATGTGATTCCAGAGTGAACGCTGAGTCTCTTAAAAGATGAAATTTTCGGGGAAGTATCCATTTTGTAGGGCAGTGTACAAAGGGGACTTCTTAAACACTCGCTGATCATGAAGAGAACCTGGCCTTCCAACATTTATATCAAAAAATCTAAGATTGCTGTCACGCTTGGATCTTCTGATCACTGTCTGATACAGGCCACCTGTCTATCACCTACCACACCTTCCCACTCTGAACCTGTTTTGGTGACTAAATGGCATTACGATAGGGCAGACTGGGAGGGTCTTCAAGGTTTCTTTATTGATATTCCCTGGACCTCTTTTTTCTAATGATGCACACTCCACCTTGAGCCACATACAAGATTTTGTAAAAATTGGAATGGAAACTTTTATTCCTCATCAAAAGTACAGTAAAAGATCTAATTCACCTAAATGGTTTGACCATAATTGTGCTAGAGTAACTGAACAAAAACAATAGCCTACAATGCATACACAAGATCAAAAACACATGAAGCCTTTAATTACTTTAAAAACATCAGAAATCATGCCAAAACTGTATTAAACCTAACTAAATCAAACTTTCTCCACAAGCAGGCAAATAAACTTCTAAATAATCCAAATGATAACAAAATATTTTGGTCTACTCTTAACTCATTTAAATCCAACTTCACTACTGCTTCATCCATTCCACCATTAAAATCTCCGACTGGCAATCTTGTAAGTGACCCACGAGGTAAAGCTAACCTTCTTGCGGATATTTTCTCCACCAACTCAACCTTAGATGAAATAAATCAAGATGTTCCTGTACTTAATTTTAATTCGCCTGAAATTCCCTCACTTAAGATCCACACCAGACATGTCAAAACTATTTTGCAGAATCTCTCGGTAGATAAGGCTCCTGGTCCAGATGAAATTCCTCCAATAGTACTTAAGAATTGCTCCTTGGTGCTCGCTCCTGTATTGGCAACAAATTTCCGTCTGTGTACTCATACCTCATGCTTCCCAGTACCCTGGAAAGAAGCAAACATCCATCCAGTTCCTAAAAAAGGTGCCTCTTCAGATCCATCAAACTACAGACCATCTGGCATCAATCCTTATTGTCGAAGATGTCACACTACGGCCTTGCATCATTAGTTCCACTAATTTCTTCTTATCTTCATAACAGAAAAATATGTGTAATGGTAGATGGCCTTTATTCTCAATTTCACTCAATAAATGCTGGTGTTCCCCAGGGATCAGTTTTGGCCCCAATTCTGTTCCTCATTCATTTTGGTAGGTAGTAGGGGTAGGCAGCCCCGCCCAGGGAAGTACTACCGCCAAGGTTTCGGGAGACTCAGGGAATAGCCTGAATTCCATTTTCTCTCCCAGGCCTTGGTAGCTGGATACATATCTTTCTGCCTCACACATCAGGGGTATCAGGAAAACCCTCTTTATATAACATACACATCCAACTTCACGACATTGCCCTACATCGCTATCCTCTATCCATAAAATACTACTCTTCCCACTACATATCATACATGTAACACCATACACTTACCTTATAAATATGGCAGTACAATTGTTAAGAGCAAACCTGGTGGTCCCTCGGATATCCACCCCCGGCAGGGTTGGGTTATTGACACAGGGCCCTCCCGGTCGTCATCATGCGACTGTGTCAAGAGCATTGCAACGTCCCAAAGCTGCTTGTCAGTACAGCTATTTCTTTAGTAATATAAGGGGACTTCACTCTAACATCAATTCTGTACACCAATTTCTTCAAGCAGAATCCCCTACTCTCCTTTTTTTGACAGAGACTCAAGTAACATCCACATCTGACACATCTAGATTTAATTTTCCAGGTTATCAACTGCTCCAAAATTTCAGACCTAAAGGTGGTGTATGTTGCTTCGCAAAATCTGAAATTGCCCTGGAGGAGGTTACTAGTTTCAATTGTCCCTATTTTGATTATTCTATATACAAATTAATTTCTGCTGGTAAATTTAAATACATATGTTGCATCTACCGTTCCCCAAATACTCCTCCAGAGCAAAGTCTTTTTGATTCTCTGTCCTCACAACTCAGTGTCCTCAACTTAAATGCTTCTTCTGAAATCACTGTGTTGGGTGATTTTAATGTCCATAATGTTGAATGGCTCACTCATTCAGCCAGGACTGATGATGCTGGTCTTGAATGTGAGCTATTTGCAGACTCATTTAATCTCATTCAACTAGTCAACCAACCCACCCGTGTACCAGATAATCCTAATCATAATTCCCACCTACTGGACTTATTTTTAACAACCAATTCAGAAAATTATGATGTTACAGTGAGGTCCCCACTTGGATCTTCTGATCACTGTCTGATACAGGCCACCTGTCTATCACCTACCACACCTTCCCACTCTGAACCTGTTTTGGTGACTAAATGGCATTACGATAGGGCAGACTGGGAGGGTCTTCAAGGTTTCTTTATTGATATTCCCTGGACCTCTTTCTTTTCTAATGATGCACACTCCACCTTGAGCCACATACAAGATTTTGTAAAAATTGGAATGGAAACTTTTATTCCTCATCAAAAGTACAGTAAAAGATCTAATTCACCTAAATGGTTTGACCATAATTGTGCTAGAGTAACTGAACAAAAAGCAATAGCCTACAATGCATACACAAGATCAAAAACACATGAAGCCTTTAATTACTTTAGAAACATCAGAAATCATGCCAAAACTGTATTAAACCTAACTAAATCAAACTTTCTCCATAAGCAGGCAAATAAACTTCTAAATAATCCAAATGATAACAAAATATTTTGGTCTACTCTTAACTCATTCAAATCCAACTTCACTACTGCTTCATCCATTCCACCATTAAAATCTCCGACTGGCAATCTTGTAAGTGACCCACGAGGTAAAGCTAACCTTCTTGCAGATATTTTCTCCACCAACTCAACCTTAGATGAAATAAATCAAGATGTCCCTGTACTTAATTTTAATTCACCTGAAATTCCCTCACTTAAGATCCACACCAGACATGTCAAAACTATTTTGCAGAATCTCTCAGTAGATAAGGCTCCTGGTCCAGATGAAATTCCTCCAATAGTACTTAAGAATTGCTCCTTGGTGCTCGCTCCTGTATTGGCAACATTTTTCCGTCTGTGTACTCATACTCATGCTTCCCAGTACCCTGGAAAGAAGCAAACATCCATCCAGTTCCTAAAAAAGGTGCCTCTTCAGATCCATCAAACTACAGACCAATAGCTATAACTTCCACTCTTGGCAAAGTTTTTGAAATTATATTAAATAATCACATAATTAAGCATCTGGAGAATAATAAATTAATCAGTGATAGGCAATATGGTTTTAGACGATGTCGATCAACTGCAGACATTCTTTGCCTTCTTACGCATCAAATCAACCAAGCTACAGACCAACATGGTGAAACACATACAATAGCACTGGATATATCAAAGGCATTTGATAGAGTCTGGCATCAATCCTTATTGTCGAAGATGTCACACTACGGCCTTGCATCATTAGTTCCACTAATTTCTTCTTATCTTCATAACAGAAAAATACGTGTAATGGTAGATGGCCTTTATTCTCAATTTCACTCAATAAATGCTGGTGTTCCCCAGGGATCAGTTTTGGCCCCAACTCTGTTCCTCATTCATATCAATGATCTCATATCTACCACTCATAATCCAATACATTCCTACGCAGATGACTCAACACTCCACAGTTCCTTCACATTTACCAATTCTTTCACCCAACCCGATCTTATAAATTCAAAAATAAACACTGCAATTTCTCTGAACCAGGACCTTTCTAGAATTAATGAATGGGGACAAGAGAATCTAGTTTCCTTTAATGCACAGAAAACCAAGTACATTCAATTTTCTAACCGACAGAATCTCACTGACTCCCATATATTTTTTAATGATGTAAATATTCCCACTTCCCTAGTATTGACATTCTCGGTGTAACATTAACTACTAACTTGAGCTGGACACATTATGTTAGAAGCATTGCTAAGAATGCCTCTAAAAAACTGGGACTCCTGTACAGAGTTCGAGAATTCTTCACTGACGAGCAGTTGGCCGTAATATATAAAAGTCATGTGCGCTCTCAGATGGATTACTGTTCACCTCTGTGGGGTGGAAGTGGAGTGGTTGCATTGAGGCAGTTGGACAAAATTCAAAATAAAGCTATTAGATTAATCAATAACCCTGCAATCACACAGGACCTTCCTACATTAGCCATACGAAGAAACGTTGCATCCCTTGCATTATTCTACAGATATTTTCACAGCAATTGTTCCGAGGAACTTGCTTCAATTGTGCCGCCTCTCCACATCTTTCCCCGTAGAACTAGGGCAGCTGAGAGCGCCCATGAATTTACACTTTCTCCTCCACAATGCAGAACTTCTGCTTATCAGAATTCATTTATCCCCAGAGCTACTACTCTTTGGAATTCACTTCCCTCGAATTGCTTTCCACAAACTTACAATCAACAAATGTTTAAATCCAGTTGTTACAAACATTTTATGAATGGAGGATGCCTTTAGGCACATGGACCTTTTTGTTTTATCTGTGTTTTTCCTTCCTCCGTTCATTGTCTCTTAAAAAAAAATAAAAATAAAAATATCAATGATCTCATATCTACCACTCATAATCCAATACATTCCTACGCAGATGACTCAACACTCCACAGTTCCTTCACATTTACCAATTCTTTCACCCAACCCGATCTTATAAATTAAAAAATAAACACTGCAATTTCTCTGAACCAGGACCTTTCTAGAATTAATGGATGGGGACAAAAGAATCTAGTTTCCTTTAATGCACAGAAAACCAAGTACATTCAATTTTCTAATCGGCAGAATCTCACTGACTCCCATATATTTTTTAATGATGTAAATATTCCCACTTCCCCTAGTATTGACATTCTCGGTGTAACATTAACTACTAACTTGAGCTGGACACATTATGTTAGAAGCATTGCTAAGAATGCCTCTAAAAAACTGGGACTCCTGTACAGAGTTCGAGAATTCTTCACTGACGAGCAGTTGGCCGTGATATATAAAAGTCATGTGCGTTCTCAGATGGATTACTGTTCACCTCTGTGGGGTGGAAGTGGAGTGGTTGCATTGAGGCAGTTGGACAAAATTCAAAATAAGGCTATTAGATTAATCAATAACCCTGCAATCACACAGGACCTTCCTACATTATCCATACGAAGAAACGTTGCATCCCTTGCATTATTCTACAGATATTTTTTCACAGCAATTGTTCCGAGGAACTTGCTTCAATTGTGCCGCCTCTCCACATCTTTCCCCGTAGAACTAGGGCAGCTGAGAGCGCCCATGAATTTACACTTTCTCCTCCACAATGCAGGACTTCTGCTTATCAGAATTCATTTATCCCCAGAGCTACTACTCTTTGGAATTCACTTCCCTCGAATTGCTTTCCACAAACTTACAATCTACAAATGTTTAAATCCAGTTGTTACAAACATTTTATGAATGGAGGATGCCTTTAGGCACATGGACCTTTTTGTTTTATCTGTGTTTTTCCTTCCTCCGTTCATTGTCTCTTAAAAAAAAAAAAAAAAAAAAAAAAACAGCCTGGAGCTGGATGTTTGGATAGCCTTTCCTTGATACATATGACTCCCTAAAATCTTTTGGACCAGGAATTTCTAATAGTGTGCCATCTACTGCTCCTATGATACCCATAATGCCAGATTTGTCGTGGAAGTCATCTGCTAAAGCCTGAAATTGGTTGGGTTGAGGAAAAGATAGTATGTTATCCTGAACTAATTTCAGACCGTTACACACTTCCATGACAACATCGTGAAGGGATGACTTGCTTAGTCCAAAGCGATCACTAACGCTTCTGAAGGTTTCTAGGTTTCCCAGCATCCACAGGGTTGCCAAAATATTCTTCTCGATGGTTATCACTCTGTCAAGAACATAGGGGCTCAGCAGGTGGCACAGATCCTGTAAGAAAAGATTTGACCTTAATGGAGGTGCTCTTTGATCTTCTGCAAATTTACTGAGTTGAGTAACTGAACACAGAAGTGCCCTTCAGAAAAGGAAGAAGAAACTAAACACTAATAATAATAATATATGTGAAGCATGGACTTTGTTGGAGTGACATAAATAAGGGGTCAAAATTAGTAACTTGGGGATGGTGGCATCTGACAATATTTAGATAGACACACATCTAGGCCAGTATGTGTGGTGAATGAGCAGAGCGAGTTGTTTGATGGGTTAAAGCAAGGGTGTGTGATGTCCCCATGGCTGTTCAATATATCTATATGGATGGAGTCATGAAAGAAATACCCGGTACAAGGAAGAGCAGTGGATGTTGGTGTACCTCTGATAAAGGAAGGAAAAGAGTGGAGGTTACCTGTACTGCTGTTTGCTGATGAGCGATAGTGAATGGGAGTTGCAGGGGCTGGTAAATATGTTTAGAACAGTGTGTGAAAACGGAATCTGAAGGTAAATGTGAGGAAGAGCAAGTGTGAGGTGAGGTTGAACGGTCAGGTTCTCGAGAATGTCAGCTCATTAAAGTATTTGGGCAGTGTGTTGAGTAAAGATGGGAGTATGGATGAAGAAGTGCGGGAGAGGGTGCAACAGGGGAAGAGGGTTGTAGGAATGCTGAAATCAGTAGCAAGAAATAGGGTGGTCAGCATGGAAGTAAAGAAGTCCTTGCATGGCAGTGTGGTAATCCCAACATTGATTTACGGGAGCGAAGCATGGATGTTGGTGAAAAAGAATCAAACCAAGAGTGAGAGGGTTGGAAATGAGTTACTTGAGAAGTGCATACGGAGTTACATGGAAGGATAGATAGACGAATGAGGAAGTACGAGAGGTGTGGTGTGGATGTAGATGTGCTGGAAAGTGTGAAAAGGAATACGGTACCTTGAGAAGGTTCGGCCATGTTATCACTCTGTCAAGAACATAGGGGCTCAGCAGGTGGCACAGATCCTGTAAGAAAAGATTTGACCTTAATGGAGGTGCTCTTTGATCTTCTGCAAATTTACTGAGTTGAGTAACTGAAGCGAGAGAATGACTAAGAGAGTGTACAAGAGTAAGGTGGAAGGACAGAGAGGGCGAGGTAGACCGAGTGAGAGGTGGAAGGATGAAGTATATGAGTGAAGGCGGTGCTGGATGGTAGGAGGGGCGTCGACTGACTGGGGACAGAAGTGCATGGGGCCGTTTCGTTCGTGGCCACCCCTTCGGGGATCACGGCGTCCGGCAATAGATAGATAGACATCTAGGCCAAATTTTATTAATTGAACAATGCAAAGTGATTCGCAAATAATTAAATTAAAGTTAGGTTAGGCTATGGCAAGTGATTTTTGAGATAAATTAAGGTCACACATCAAAAGAATCATAGGTTACTAAACATTCTTACAAAACTATTATAATTAAATTGAGAAACTTAATTTAAAGATCAAATAATTGTAGGGAAAAGGCTCGCACATTCGTGCTCACGACCATTACGCTCGCTCGCGTCTAATTTGCTCAAATTTGGGTCCTCATCCCCCAAGGACTTATTGTCATCATCATATACATTGCCAACATGGAGTAAATAACAGCTGGCCATAGGATAATTCAGGAAAAAGCGGTCAAATTAGACGCTTGTAACGGTCGTGACCGCGAGTCGCTGCGGCGAGCGCCATCGCCTTATCCAAATAATAATCTTTGATAATTTAATTTTTTGGCACAGGCGTAGGGCTAAGCTATAGGCTATTTTTTTTTTTTTTTTTTTTTTTTTTCTATATTCCAACTTACTTCCTCTCGGGCATGGGCGGAGAGCCTTAACATTCACCGCTTTACAATGAACAGTGAAGCCCGTGAGGTCTTGTTCCAGTCTAGGGAGTGAGACATGTGAAGCACGTAGAGTACAACGAGCACCTGCCATCTTGCCTTCACATGAGGCACGGTGCTCACTCATGGCCCAAAACGACCCCATCTCTGAAGCCACCTCGATCCCGTGCTTCACTCTCTCACCCCGTACACTCGGACTCTCACACTTACACACACACAACGCCACCTGTTGAGCAGATAACTCACCAGCCTATAGCATAGCCTATGCATAATGTTGGTTGGTTGAATTTTCGAAGAGGACAATTATGAAATTATTTGTAATTGTTCTGTATGCTCTACAGTATTTTACATACAGTACACGTAGGTCCTATGGTACTTTAACGTGCGATAGGTCTTTATATGCTTGCGGAAATTATGAATAAATGAAATTCCCAATCCCTTTGTCCCCTCCTAACAAGAGTGCTACTAGGATAGGTTAGGTAAGGTTGTTAGGTTAGGCTAATGTATTTTCAAAGTTGACTATAGGCCTATGTCAAATAAAATACCGAAAACAAAACAAAAATAACTAGGGCCTAGTAAAACGCCTGTCCACGGTCTCTTAATTTTGTACCGAAAATGTCAATAAGTCCTGGTGGGATGAGATGAATTCTGTATCCCAAGGCCAACTGTTATTGTCATATAATTATAGCCTAGCTTATTCTTGTCATTTTATTGTCTTTAAACCCACATTTTCCTTGATCTTCATAGCCCTCCCCACTAGTGGGGGCTGTTTTTAAATAGGCCTAGATGGAAAATGAGTAAATAGGCTACTAATTTCTGCTCCAAATCTATATAATACAACACTAGGCTATAGCTGAAGGACAAAAACACACACAACCAAAAATAGGGTCCCGGTACTTACTAAAATCGCTGTTGGAGCTAAAAGTCAGGTTTAGGCTACTATATTATCCACAATACATAGGCTTTACCGGTGTATAGGCCCTAAATATATATATATATATATATATATATATATATATATATATATATATATATATATATATATATATATATATAGCCTGGCCCTATATATACAGTATATAGCCTAGGCCTATAAGATTTGTGAACTGTAATGTTTTACAAATTACTGGTCCATTGACCAGTAATATGTAAAACATTACAGTTCACAAATCTTTCAGTTTAGGCTATATTATCCTAGGCCTAGCCTATCTGTATTTTGTGTTGGGATTAGGATATTCCCCTGTTACGACTTAACATATTCCTATTCAGGCTATCCAATCATCATTGCATCCATTGAACTAGGCTAGGCTATGCAAAGTTGCTTTCAAATTAATTTGGGTTGGCCTAGACCTAACCTACATAGGTTAGGTAGGCCTAATGAATTATGACCATAATGTTGATAAGTTTGACCGTTGATGTTGTTGTTGTTTTTCCCCAAGCTGCCTGGCCGAACAGCCCCAAGGCCCCGAGCAAGGCCAAGGCCATAATCGAGCGCCCCCACAAAACCCTCCCTGCCGACCACAATAAAGCCTGGGTGACCGAAGCCACTCCATGGCGGGGAGCTGAGGAGGGTGCGGAAACGCCCGGGAAACCAAAGCCCCACCCAGGGCCCTGTGCCCCTCAGCAATTATGAAGAGAAAGTTGAGGGGCAAAGGAAAGATGTGACGCTTTGGCTTCCAATCTTGGTAGATTAGGAGGTCAATCCACGCAAGAAACGCCGTCACTTGAGATCTAGAAAATATATAAGTAAAAGGAACAGTCAGAGTAAGCTATGGGTATGGCAGAGATCGCTCAGTTCTCACTCTGATAGACCAGCACATCACCACATGACTAGAACCCAATCCTCTCAGCATCAGCTAGGAAAGGCCCTAGAAAGCCGCCTTTGGTGGGGGGATAGCTCCCCTATTTCAACCCTTTTCGGGGTTAGGCACCCGTTTGACCGTTGATAGGATAGGTTAGATTACAAAACAAAATTAAAGTAGGCATAGCCTAGCCTAGGCCTAAACATTTAAAATATCACATCTAATGCAGAAAAGGAAAACACAACTAGGGTTTGATGTCAAAATCAGAAGCCTAGTTTTGACAAAAATAAATTAGTATTAGTTTTGACACAGCAGTGGCGCACCATGACTATGAGGCTGGGGCCTCTGGATATATCAAGTAACTAAAGTAAGTAGGCTAAACATAGGCCTATTTATAAATGACTAACCTCAACTGTGGTCCTTTGCATGCGGAAGTGAGACTTGAATACTAGATCCGAGTATGCTGGGACGATGAGTTCCACATAATTGGGAATGGTGACAGGTCGAGGTCGCTCTCTCACCGCTACAGCTTCCACGTACTCGTCAAGGGCCTCGTCTCTTGCAATGACTGCTTCGACGGCATCCAGTAGTCCTCTATCGTCAAGCTCTGCGACACAGACAATTCCTGCAGCCAGGGGGAGGTCTGCCATATCCTCTTGTTTGTTGTAGGCTTGTTTGGATAGGCTGGGTAGCGTCCGTGTAGATCCGTTGGACCTTGATGGTAGCGTAAGCCTATATTTGGCGCCTTTTGTCAATTTTCATGGACGGATGGTTCTTAGCTATCATATTTAAAGTTATTATATTGCTAATACTATAGATTGCGTATCGTGTTTCCCCTTCTTGAATACAATTTATGTACATATCAACCCTTGTCTAGCGGGGGGTTTTGGGCTTATTTGGGCATATTCAGGCCCTCCTGAATGATAAATCAAGTATCTGCATGAAAAGAAATGTATTCCGCAAAAAACTAGGCGGTAAAAGCTTCAAAATGAGATCAGAACGAGCTACGTAACACTCGTGGTTCTCATACAGTGGTACCAGTAACATGGGAGTTTAGCGTATAGCGGCATATTTTTCCCAGCTATGCTCACTACTGGCTACACTGCCAGCCTCTTGAGAACACAGAACATGAGTTAATGGGCGGCGGTAAGCCCTGGGAGTCGGCTGTCTGGCCCGCTGCGCTCCCGGCCATTTGCACTCGATTTTAACCCTTTAAAAGCCTTAATAATGCTCCTAACTTGCTGCAAATTGGAGGCGGACTTAAGTCCGCCCCCGATCTTTAAGGGTTAAACACACTACAAAAAATAGGCGAAAAATAAAGCAATTCTTGTCACGATATCAGTTTGTTATTGTTTACAAAGCTCTGGCAGACCGATCGGCGATCTGCTTCGTTCGGTAGTGAAATCGAAACACCGTTCGGTCAAGCGCTATCAGATGAATCGGCGATAGGTCTGCCGAACGCGCCTCTGGGCTCCCAAGAAGAGTTCGGGTACATCTCCTCCTCCACTCTTCCCCTATAAGTTAGGGTTGTCTATGGTGTTAGGCGGTCACCCTGTCAGAGGGGTGTCTCTGGTGATAGCTGTCCCCCTGGTATCTGAAAGGGGTGTGGTCCCCCTGTAATAGGGGTGTCTCTGGTGATAGCTGTCCCCCATATGGTATCTGAAAGGGGGTGTTTCCGGGTGGAGGGGACTCGATAGCTATGGCGGGCAACCTATCTAGGGGAAAAAACCCTACACAAATTACCGATGGGCGAGACGGTAATCGGTGCCACTTACAGGTGGCGATTTTTGTAACAGATATAACAGATATATATATATATATATATATATATAACAGAGAGTATAATCGGAAGGTGTTATTGAGGTAAATATTGTAAACTAATGTCATTGGAGTAACTGGGTGAAGGAACCCAATGTTATATATGAGAGGGAACCTGTAATCCCGGTCGGTAAATTTGTGAAACTTTATATTATTGTTGAGGTACTTGTGTAGTGACGACGTTTGTGTCAGATGAGTTAATAGATTATATGAATTGAAGCTTTGGTCTCGAGAGAAGGCACCGAAGGCCCAAGGGACGTGGTTAATTCTTGAGAATAGAAGAAGAATATAATTTTTGTGTAAATTAGGTAAAGAACGATTGTATCATTAGGCCCTGGTCTCAACAGAAGACACAGCAGGGCTCAGATTAAACTATTTAGGATTAGTAACTAATAACGTGTTTGTTGGTTCGAAGTCGACTTGAGTCTATACCTGAATAGCGGGAGTAACGGGAACTCTAGGGGTCCAAAGTACAAACCTATCTTGAATCGACGTAATATTCAATCCGTGCCTTGAACTCATCTCGGCCCGAACAAAGTACCCGTTATTAGAGTAGTTAGGAAGTTTGTTAAATAAAGTATACAAACTTCTAAATGACTGTCGATTTATCCCCATAATAGTAGTATCGTAGCAGAAATTAACATAAATACTACAATGTCAAATAATATGGGGAGCAGCAAACAAATCTACTCTTAAACCCTTAGAAATTTATTAAAAGAGAATGATACGAAAAATTGTGGGCTTTATACGGTATGAACACAGTAATGCTTCATTATACAACAACAACATACTCCAGATCCGTGAGATAAATACAGTATATTAGCGTGTTCTTTGCTTGTCTATAAGTGCATTAACAGCCTTATTTCCAACAACTCATACTTTTACACCAACTCAACCAGGGATATATCCAATAGGAAATAATTCAGTCAGTAGTACTATTTATGTCGTCATATCAATCACAACGCAATATTCGTTAACATGGTGCAATGGTTTTCAATTCCCTACCAGATGATATCGTACATAATAGCTCTGTTCCCACCTTTTAGATCATTATTTGAATATACCTGTTAAATAGTTATGTTCAAATATAAATACACAATCCTTATATTATTGCAATATAGATAGATGTACAATAACTAAACTAATACATATTCTTAGTCTAACCAATCTGTTCAATTTCAGTGTCCAATAATTTCTTTTTGTAACAGTACAAGTATATACATACCTACTTTACCTCTTATAAGATGAGTGTGTTCATGAAAGAGATTGGTCATGTTAGAATATTTTATTTTAATCAACCTGTATAACTATGGACCAAATAATGATTTTAATCATAATTATTAAAGAAAAAAGAAAAAACAAATGCTATCCATACTACTCAATGTTTATGAAGGCTTACATTGTTGCTACATAGTTATACATTTAACAGGGATTGATGTTAAACACCACTAATATAATTACCTCTAGACAAAAACAAATAAAATATATATATATATATATATATATATATATATATATATAGAGAGAGAGAGAGAGAGAGAGAGAGAGAGAGAGAGAGAAACCAGCGCTGGGATGAACATCTTTATTGTGGGACATTTCGGCTTACACACAAGCCATCTCGAGCCAAAGACAAAACGGGCCTACATAAATATTTGCATATTACTAGTGGTCAGTATTAAAAAGGTGTTGGAAAATTATTATTTTAATTAAGGGTGGAAACTAGAAAACTAAAAAAATAATCACAGGAATCCGAGGATTTCTAAGCATTAAATGATATACTAAAATTAAGTAGGTTGACAATAAGAAATACAAGTAAATTGTACGAAAGGGGGTGAGTCTATATTGAAAACAACAACAATCTAGAACGGGTTCGCACTAGAGTGGAATGGGGTCGCGGAAATATCATTAGAAACACCGAAGATTTAACAAAAGAAAAAAAGACGGAAACTGCATGTTATATACGAAATACATTAAATTAGCGTGAAAGACAGTTAAACTATATAGGAAAACCACTAGAGTATCGTTATTTACAGTTGGAAATTGAAAGATGAGAAACTGATTAAATAATTCAGAGAATCAGAGAAAATCACTAAGTATTAAAATATATAAAAGTGTTAAATATTAAGTTTTAATTATAATACAAAAACATTGAAATAGTACGAAGGGGGGGGGGGGGGAACTATATAGGAAGACATTGCATTAAAGTAGAGTGTGGTTACGGAATTAGTAAAGCATGTGGATATATCTAATAAGAACATAGAACTAATGGAATAGAGCCCACAATCCCTACATAATAAAACTGGAAAACATACCACATAATACTTAGAAGCAAAGTGTGGTAGAATATTAGTGGAAGTTAATTATATATATGTAGGCTATAATCCAAACAGATCAATCCAAGGCAAATTACTCTAAGTCTAAATTGAATTTAATCTGAATCTAATCTAATTTACATCCAAAGGTCACTCACATATGCTTATATTAAAATAATGTTCAAAGGGTTAATTATACACCAGGATTTAACTCACCAATATCTCCACCTGACAATAAGACAAGGGAAAATGCCGGTCAAGATGGCGGACGGCGGGAGGGTCAAGACTGGCACGAGAGCTCAGTACAAGAAAAGAATAACAAATGGTTATGATATGGTAATGGACATGGGTAGAAATGCTTAGCTGTCAGTCAGGGCGTTGATGAGAGTGTCGTCGTTGAAGTGTGTATGTGGGTATTGCTGGCTGTATATTGTGAATATAGGCACAATAGCACAATTAAATGAGACGGATAGGGTGATGTTTGTGAAGGCTCTAAGGTCCCGCGGACATTGCTGCCTTAGCAAACGCCAGGCGGGAAAACTATCGTACCGCGTCTAGGTTGCTTAATACGATAATTTAATATATACGATAAATTCATATATACTGTAGTACACAAGACCGTGTCAATATTGCTTAACCCCTCCTGGCCCGGGCTAGCTCTCCTAATGACAGTGCGGGGTACCCGGGCGATCTGGCCGAAAAACGTCTAGGCCTAGGCTACCGTATTTTTGTTTATTTTAACTGCTAGAAATTTCCCACACATCTATAAACGTAGTGCGGTTTTCAATCTGTAGACTGGCGTTGAGTAGAGCTCTGTGAGTCAACTGGTTCAGTTGTGATGACGATTTCAGTGGAGCGAATTTTTCCGCGATGTTGACAATATCGGAGATTTTCAGACACTAATTTCGTCTGACGTCACAACAATAACATTGATCCGACGTCTCCTTATTATTTTCGGAGGTGCGGTGACGCAACGATCGGCTTTGTTTACATGCGTCGGACGCACGGCGTTCAGACCAAGCTTAATAGGCTTTCAAGCTTACTGCCTTTTAACAGCACACCCGGGCTCCTGCCCTTCTTTCGCGGTGTCCTTTCACACTGACACCCGGGCTGGAAGGGTTAATAGCATATTAGGCCTTTTATAATCTTAACTTACTTTCAACTTGCAATCTTATTATTCACGATCTAATTTCCTACGACGTACACCGCGGAAATTACCGTTACTACTTTACCTAACTAAACACATCACAGAGACGTACATTAGCACATAAATTGTCTATCACTATCGTATTACACGATACACTCCCCCCACAAGAAAACCTGAACCCCACCTTAAATTAAAGTTGCCCAGAGGCTATCTTCTGACGCCACATGTCAACGGCGCCAGCAGCAACACGTCTGGGACGCATCCCGGTCCGAGGGTGACCACCATCAGTAGGAAGTGAATCATCACATTGAGAATCCTCGGACCAAGCAATATCAGGTGAAGCCTCAGATTGTAAAGCAGAATCGAGTTCCAGTGGCTGTCTTCAATAGTGCCACCCGCTCTACAGAGTCTTCCCACTTGTACACCTCCAACACGCGGCCTAATTTCCATTATAAACGAGGACTATCTTCCCGTATTAAAACCACTTCACCAACAGTAGGTGCCGATGTGCTTTATACTCCTTTCCCTCAAAGCTAGTAGATATTCGTTAATCCTCCTTTTTCTAAAGTCCTCGATTACCTTCGATATATACTGGTATTGCTTAGATACTGCTGCTTCAGAGTACAACGAAGGATCCTCTAGTTCTACAATTAACTGGAAATCGGACGGAAATGCAGTCAATGGTTTACCGTAGAGTAAGTGAGCTGGCGTTAATGGTAGTTGTTCTTGCAGGTCGGTGTACACATACGTGAGCGGACGATCATTCACGACTGCTTCTATTTCAGTGAGGACTGTCATCAACTCACTCTTCTTCAATAGAGCACGTCCCACTACCGCTCTTAGTCTTGATTTAACTATGCCGACACACCGTTCCCACATCCCACCAAACCAAGGGGCCTTAACTGGTATGAACCTCCATTCGCATTTCTATTCTCCCATAAAAGCAATGATTGTAGGATCACTGCTCATATCCTTAAGGTATCTAGATGCCTGGATAAAAGTAGGAGCATTGTCGCTAAATACTAGTTGAGGGAATGAACGACGTGCATAAAACCGTCTAAATGCTATCATAAATTCCTCACTAGACATATTGTCACATACTTCTACAGTATGTGTACCGTGCGAGACGTCGCACAGGTAAACAATAATATATAGACCTTATCCTGCTCTTTCGTCTTCAATGCTCCAGTGTAATCTAACCTTACAGCTTGGAAGGGCTCGATATGTTTTAAACGGCATTCAGGTAAAGGGGGAGCTGGTCCAGTCATATAAGGTTTACCCTTTAGTCTCTGGCATATAACACATTTCCTTACTGCGCGTCGAGCTACTTGTCGAATTCTGGGTATCCACCATGTCAGACGCAAATTTGATATGATGTGATAGACCCCGTAGTGTTTTACAACTTTATGTGCACGTATGACCAATAGGTCAGTAACGTGATGTCTTGCTGACATAAGTATAAGACGATTTGTGCCGTCCGTTACACCCGACCACTTCAGGCGTCCGTCACACCTGATGAGGCCATTATCTAGGTGCAACCTCAGTTGACACACTAAGTTAAGCATTATTAACTTATCAGAGCTTTGTTAAGATTCTAGTTCATTGCAAAAGGTTTCTACTTGAACCTATTTAATTAACACCTTACGAGCGGCCTAGGCGGTATATAATATGTAGCCACCAGCGGGGTGTTTTTAGCCAAAATAGGGCTGTTTACGTGATCATTTTCATGCCTAAATAAGACCCAGAGCGTAAAACAAGTATCTATCCCTGAAAGGGCATAAACAGAGCTTTCCAATGACACCATAACGATCCTTTTATGATGGCTAGTTTTCTTGCAACAACCACGCAACGCGAGTGCAAAAAGCATGTAATTCGGCACTTTCCCCATACAATTCCGTATATAGCGAGTGAGAGAGGGAGGGAGGAGGTGGATTTCGTGTCAGTAGGTTCTCCGCGGTGGTCTGGAGCAGTCATACGCTCGCTACTCTCCTGCCACCACTTGTCTCTCTCTCTCAGCAACATTACGTGCTGAAATTGCCACACGACCTATGTCGAGCGCCGCCAGATAGTCCAGATTTATTATACTCGACTTATGTTGCGCCCCGACAGTTATGGGTTAAAGTTACTTCAGCTGCTTTATATTCACGAGCATTAATGATGTGACCCTTATTGCAGAGTTGGCCCGTTACTTTAACCTTGATGTTGGATACAAATCTCAACACCCAAGCTACAACTCTGACTAATTTATTATAGTCACCGAATCTTGCCCACTCTATTAATGAATCCGGTGGCTCATTTGGTTGAGCTGTAACTGTCACTGTTTCCAGTAGCAGAAGTCCCTCACAAACAGCTTTCCATATCGTCCATTCATTCTAATGCAGCAACCAATTTTGACCATGCCACCACAATTCGGACTTTATTAACTGGTTAGCCGTTATTCCCCTAGTTATGAGATACTTTAGGTTGTCTTTTGTATTGACATAATGATATGTGACGTCTGGTAATAGGGCCCTAATCTCACCTACCCTATTTCGCACATAAGCTGGCAGAGACTTCTTGCTATGTACCCAGTTGAGTGCTACTTGACTATCGCACCATACGTGAACGACATAAATATTGAATTCCTCCTCATATGCTGTGCATACATGTTTCACCAGACATGCTAATATCAGCATGGCAGTCAGTTCCATTTTAGGGATAGTTACCTTCTTGACCGGTGCTACCTTCGCTCGGGCTGTAACTAAATGCGCCCCAAATGAAGTAACAACATAAATGGCTACCCCGTAAGCCATGGCACTAGCATCGCAAAACGTATGTAATGTAACATCGCCGAATGCTGTTACTTTTCGAGGTAGATGTTTAGTACATAGGATGTCATACTCTTTCAACAATAATGTCCCTTGATCATTTAAGTCCTCAGGCAAACTGTCATCCCATCCTACGTTGCGTAGGATGGCGTCCAAACTTCCTGCATCAGAATCCTAGCTCTTATGGTAACGGGTTATAACGGGTAACCCAAAGGATAAACAAAAATTGAAACTTTGCTCAACAGACTCCTCTTCGACTGTGTTCCCATCTGCTGAACAAAAGACTTTGTTTGAAAAGTTAGCATGTCTTGTTTTGGTTGCCAGATCATCCCCAAATTCCTGGTTATGAGATGTCGTACCGTCCATCTGAATTAGACTCTGAAGATTTTCACTGCTATTAACCCACTTGCGGAGAAATAAATGAGCTTCTGTGAACAATCTACGTGCTTGCCAGTAGGTATGTAATAATGCATCCTGACTATCGCTAGAACTCTGCAAATTGTCTATATACAACCTGCGAGATAGTTTATTATTGTCCTCAAGAGTATCTGACAGATGTTTTTCAATTGTGGCATTTAACAGAAACTGCGAGCATGTAGCACCAAAGAATACGACCCTAAAGCGGTATATCTCGACCGGACTTCCAGAGTCGCCAATGTCTTCGAACCATACAAAGCGAGTGACATCTCGATCTTCCCTTTGCAATCTCACCATCAAGAAAGCCTTCTGATGTCACTGGTGAAAGCATAATTCCCCAGTCTAAATCGCAATAGGCGTTGAGGACAAATCCGACACCATTGACGGACCAGTCAGTATGCAGTCATTTAGACTGGCCTGTTGAAACTTGGTGGGCCGAGCAGTCATACACCACCCATATTGGTGTGGTGGCACTGTCTTTTCTCACTCCATGATGGGCTAGGTAATGAACCCTACCCTACCTAGTTGGTTCTTTCACATCAAATTGTTCTATGAAACCCCGGACTAAGTAGTCCCGAAAGACGTCGTCATACGCCTGGCGCGTGCTCGGTTCATGTGTTAATTTACGCTGTAATGCGCGCAAGCGACCCAATGACAAACCATAATTCGTTGGTAGGCTTATCTCATTATATTTCTAGGGTAAACTAACCTCGTACTGTTTTTCTGCGGCACAATAGCTCACAGACTCCTCAAAATTCTTTATCGCAATTTCCTAGTCATAATCAGTCTCCACAGGATTAATGCCTATGTGATCTAATTTCCACAGTCTTTCCAGGTCGAACTCGGCAGTCCTTTTAGGGTCACTACGTTAGGATTCTTCACTTACCAACTCCTCTGCCGCGGTTACATTAACCCTTAATATCGAGACCGTGTCGACCAGGATGTTTGACTGTGTGGTATGTACTTTTCCACTCATACAAAAGCCAAATTAAGTAAAGATTTGAATTACACCACACATTCTTTTAAATCCAGGATATACTACATCGTAATAGTGATCAACACCAAGTAGAATATTCACCTCACTTTGATCTCCCATGGGATCTGACAAGTTAACCTCTTTGCTACGTAATGCGTGTTCCATCTTCTTCACTCCTCTAGATACATATTCTGGTAGGGTGTCTACTTCGATAGTCATAAAGTACCTTTGTTTACGGTAAAAATAGGAAACTTCCGCTATTTCGTAGTCCCGTTGGTCAGTAACCCCTGTAAAGCCCTGAAATCGAACAGTGTCAGCCCCTATGATTCGGTGCTTAACCATTGTCGAGCAGGGGGTTTTGGGCTTATTTGGGCATATTCAGGTCCTCCTGAATGATAAATAAAGTATCTGCATGAAAATAAATGTATTCAGCAAAAAACTAGGCGCTAAAAGCTTCAAAATGAGACCAGAACGAGCTACGTAGCACTCGTCGTTCTCAGGCAGTGTTACCACCAACATGGGAGTTTAGCGTATAGCGGCATATTTGTTCCCACTACGCTCACTACTGGCAACACTGCCGGCCTCTCGAGAACAGAGGGAACATGAGTCAGTGGGCGGCAGTAAGCCCTGGGAGTCGGCTGTCTGGCCCGTTGAGCTCCCGGCCATTTGCACTCGATTTTAACCCTTTAAAAGCCTTAATAATGCTTCTAACTTGCTGCAAATTGGAGGCGGACTTAAGTCCGCCCCCGCTACGAATGGGTTAAGTCCCATTAATATGGACCTTTATATAAAGGACCGTTGAGACCCCTGGTCGAGAAGCACTCTACAAACTTTATTACTGTCAATACCTTCCATGGGAGTCTTAATGGTGGGCAATATAGTGGTGTCTTTCGTACTACCAAATTTCAAAGTTGTAGTACCCTCTGGTTTGTCATCTCTACCGTTGTCAACTGTAGGACACAACTTATCAAAGTGATGTCCTTTACAGTGACGACAGGGCCTTAATTATGTGGCAGTACATTGCCCTTGCTTACTATGTTCTCTACTCAGACAACCTGCACATACCTTCAACCTTTTCGCTTTTGCGATTTGTAATGCATTTGTTGGGTATTACACACAGAAACTCCATTTATGCTTGTTATTATTACAAAGTTTACATACAGTCTGTGCGGGTTTCTTGTATGTACCCTCTTTCTTTCCCTTGGTACCCCACCGTCATACCTACAGCCCCCCTCATTTCGACATTCCCACCCCCTCCCGACACATTCATTCTCCCATTGTTCAACTGTAAATTACTAATTTCTTTACTGAACGAGGTTTTAAACTCGCCCAGATCAAATGATCTGACCTTGTCGAGTATTGCCATAGGAAGCTTCTGTCTTAGTATAATAACTATCATTTCCTGTGAGGTCAGCCCTAGGGTGTCTAGTGATCGAGTATGGCATTCCATGTCTGCTCTAAATTTTGATAATTCATCAAACTTGTATTTTGGTTCTGTCAGATTTAACAAGCTGACGACATGGGCCATTTTCAATTGTTCCCGATCCCCGTATGTTGACTGTAATAATTGTACCGCCTCAAGATAACTATCACCTACTAACGCAAAACCCTCTATTAGATGTAAGGTCTCTCCTTCCATTTGTCCTTTCAGGTAATGAAACTTCCGGACATTATCCAAAGTGGATTCATGTACGGTAGAACTAAACACGTCCCAAAAGGCTATCTACTCCGTCAAGTTACCCCCAAATGTAGGTAGATTAAGCTTTGGGAGGTGCACAGTGTGTTTTGGATCTGCCCTTCTATTAGCATTGTTTTTGCCTCCCGTCTTGGTCATGACAGCGCGCTGTAACAAGTGCTTCGCTTTGAAGACTGTTTCGTTATATAGGGTGCGATTTTCACACTATGATACTATCTCATCATCCTCCTTCATACTTGCCACAATCACCTCACTTAGAGTAACAATACGACTATGTGTAGCCTGGACATTATCTAGTCTAGCCTCCATTTCCTCGAGGTCAGCAGTAGTGATAAAAGTATTGACATCGACTATTAATCTATTTTAACACTCCCCGAAGTCCTGCCCTCTGATTTTTCGGAGCTTTACTTTGCACCCCTCCAGACAGTGTCTCCTCTGATTTACTCATTTTTATGTATACCTATAGGCTATCTATACCTTACAACGCTACAATGTTATATCAACATGGCAAAGTAGTAGCCTAGTTAAGAGATGCAGAACGCTTCTTTGTTATGGAGAAAAAATAGTACAATAAATTGGCAATACATACACTAAATGGCCATAATGAACAAAGCCAATTTTATGTCAGGTCAGGTGTCATAGGAATTCTGAAAATTAAATGAAAGAAAAATTATTGGGGGAAGGTGATGGGTGGGAAGCAAGATTTCAGCAGGTGCAACGACGCGACTCTGCATTCCGGCTCTAACCAACGCTTGGTTAGTCCTACCAATTTATCATAGAGTTGTTCCTGCATCCCTTTGTATGTCCCCTTGCTCATTGCCTTTAAAAATCCCTTGGCAGTGGCTAAATCCCGGGTCTGGGCACCAATGTGGTAGAATATTAGTGGAAGTTAATTATATATGTAGGCTATAATCCAAACTAATCAATCTAAGGAAAATTACTCTAAAGTCAAAATTGAATTTAATCTGAATCTAAGCTAATTTATATCCAAAGGTCACTCACACATGTTTGTATTAAAATAATGTTCAAAGGGTTAATTATGCACCAAGATTTCTATCTATCTATCTATATGCTCAGGCCCAATCCCCATTTTGGGGGTAGCCAACTCAAGACAGAGCAAGAACAGGGAAAACACAAAAACAACATAAAACAAAAAATAAACACAGATAAAAAACACAAACTCTCACACATCCAGGTCACCCAGGAGAAGACCCAGAGACCAGGGTTACCAAGGTCGCTCCAGCACTCCCCCGGCCCCTGACCACCCGGAGAGGTTCCGATCTCGGCAGGCAGACATGCAGCGGAGCCAAAGCCACAAGCCCTCCCACCACACTTCCAGGCACACCCTTCATATTAATCGTCTCCCCGGGCCAGGCGCCTGATGGACTATTACCAGGATTTACCTCACCAATATCTCCACCTGACAATAAGACAAGGGAAAATGCCGGTCAAGATGGCGGACGGCGGAAGGGTCAAGACTGGCATGAGAGCTCAGTACAAGAAAAGAATAACAAATTATTATGATATGGTAATGGACATGAGTAGAAATGCTTAGCTGTCAGTCTTGGCGTTGATGAGAGCGTCGTCGTTGAAGTGTATATGTGGGTATTGCTGGCTGTATATTGTGAATATAGGCAAAATATCACAATTAAATGAGACGGATAGGGTGATGTCTGCGAAGGCTCTAAGGTCCCGCGGACATTGCTGCCTTAGCAAACGCCAGGCGGGAAAACTATCGTACCTAGATTACTTATTGCGATAATTTAATATATACGATAAATTCCTATATACTACCCAAGACCGTGTCAATATTGCTTAATAGCATATTAGGCCTTTTACAATCTTAACTTACTTACAAATTGCAATCTTATTATTCACGATCTAATTTCCTACGCCGTACATGCAGAAATGACCGTTACTACTTTACCTAACTAAACACGTCACAGAGACCTACGTTAGCACATAAATTGCCTATCACTATCGTATTACAGATACAAAGTAAGGGGGTGGAAGACTCGTGTGTGCCCAGGGTTGGGCGTAGTTTTTTAAATAAAAGAGACTCGGATAAAAGACGTGTGATGTCGTCAACGGCTGTGTGAAGATTGGATTTTTAGTTAAAATAGGACTTCAGAGGCTATTAACTCTAATGGATTATTAAGCCAGCACACTGTAAGTCAAGAAGAACGTCAGGAGTGCAGCCTCTCTGCGAGAACTCCAGTCCCTTCTGAAGAATGAAGAAATCAGAAGGATGTATTGGGTGGCCTGAAGCTTCAGAATGTTCTCTTATAGCCGAATGAAATGGTTTTGATAGAGGGAAACCAGTTCTGAATGACCTACCCCGATGCTCCGAAATCCTAGCAGTGAGATGGCGCTTTGACTGTCCAATATAAGTGGAATTTTCACACCCACTACATTTGATAAGATACACCACTGAGGATTGCAGAGATTCGGGAATTCGGTCTTTGAACTTGAAGCAATTACCTAAGGAACTTTGTGACTTAAAACTGTAATGTTACTTGTGGATAGAAGACTCGAAATAGATTAGTTTCATATGGAAAATTATCTCTTGCCAATGAAAGGGATTGTAAAATAAATAATTGCTTTCGGATCTGCCATATCTTCTTTGGGTGGTGAACGTAATTTATTGATCTGTGTGCCGATATAAGTGTTAATGAAACCAAGTGGGAAGCCCTTAAGATTCAGAATGTTGCTCAGGTGTTCCAATTCTAAATGCAGGGCAACATATGATAAACAAATATGATATGCCCTTGTTACTAAAGTGACTATCAAATGTATTTTAAACTGAATGGGGATATGATAAGTGAATTTGGTAGTAAGCCCTGTGAAGGTGGGTTTTCTATAAACAGATGTGACGAAGGTTTCGTTCTTCTTCTCAACAAATACATCTAAAAAGGGTAATGTATTTTTGTTCTCAGTTTCACAAGTGAACTTCATGTTAGGATGCTTAGTTTATATAATCAAGAACAAGGAGAACATCAGTTGAACATTTCTAAACAACAAACGTGTCGTCCATGAGGTGTCGATATAAATGGGGTTTAAAAGCAGAGGGGCAATCAGTTATCCATTTGTTTCGTGATAGGTTAAAAATGCATTAGCTAAAATTAGCGCAAGTGGATTTCACATCGCAAGGCCATCGGTCTGTTTAAAAATTTACCAATATAAATATATATTGAGTCCTTAACAGCTATGGATTTTTTTTTATAAAATTGTTGTTTGTTAAATCCATATATTATCGGGTCTTCTCGAAACAATTCATCACAACAGATATTCACTGTCTCATTGAGGGGTATATTAGTAAAGAGGGACTTTATTTCGTAAGAAGCCATTGTACAGTACAGTCAGAAAAAACATGGATACACATTTTTGTAGCAAATGCGAAGGAATCCTTAACTGAATATATATTTTTTTTTTTTTTTTTTTTTTTAAGAGAATGAACGGAGGAAGGAAAAACACAGACAAAACAAAAAGGTCCATGTGCCTAAAGGCATCCTCCATTCATAAAATGTTTGTAACAACTGGATTTAAACATTTGTAGATTGTAAGTTTGTGGAAAGCAATTCGAGGGAAGTGAATTCCAAAGAGTAGTAGCTCTGGGGATAAATGAATTCTGATAAGCAGAAGTTCTGCATTGTGGAGGAGAAAGTGTAAATTCATGGGCACTCTCAGCTGCCCTAGTTCTACGGGGAAAGATGTGGAGAGGCGGCACAATTGAAGCAAGTTCCTCGGAACAATTGCTGTGAAAATATCTGTAGAATAATGCAAGGGATGCAACGTTTCTTCGTATGGATAATGTAGGAAGGTCCTGTGTGATTGCAGGGTTATTGATTAATCTAATAGCTTTATTTTGAATTTTGTCCAACTGCCTCAATGCAACCACTCCACTTCCACCCCACACAGGTGAACAGTAATCCATCTGAGAACGCACATGACTTTTATATATCACGGCCAACTGCTCGTCAGTGAAGAACTCTCGAACTCTGTACAGGAGTCCCAGTTTTTTAGAGGCATTCTTAGCAATGCCTCTAACATAATGTGTCCAGCTCAAGTTAGTAGTTAACACCTTACGAGCGGCCTATGCGGTTTATTTATGTGTACCGCCCAGCGGGGTGTTTTTAGCCAAAATAGGGCTGTTTACGTGATCATTTTCATGCCTAAATAAGACCCAGAACGTAAAACAAGTATCTATCCCTGAAAGGGCATAAACAGAGCTTTCGAATGACACCATAACGATCCTTGTATGATGGATAGTTTTCTTGCAATAACCGTGCAACGCGAGTGCAAAAAGCAGGTAATTCGGTACTTTCGGTACATAATTGAGTATGTAGCGAGTGAGAGAGGGAGGAGGGAGCTGAGATTTGTGTCAGTAGGTTCGCCGCGGTGGTCTGGAGCAGTCATACGCTCGCTAGTCTCCTGCCACCACTTGTCTCTCTCTCTCAGCCACATTACGTGCTGAAATTGCCACTCGAGTTATGTCGAGCGCCGCCACATAGTCCAGCTTTATTTAACTCGACTTAAGTGGTGGGCCGCTTTTTAAGGGTTAATGTTACACCGAGAATGTCAATACTAGGGGAAGTGGGAATATTTACATCATTAAAAAATATATGGGAGTCAGTGAGATTCTGTCGGTTAGAAAATTGAATGTACTTGGTTTTCTGTGCATTAAAGGAAACTAGATTCTTTTGTCCCCATCCATTAATTCTAGAAAGGTCCTGGTTCAGAGAAATTGCAGTGTTTATTTTTTAATTTATAAGATCGGGTTGGGTGAAAGAATTGGTAAATGTGAAGGAACTGTGGAGTGTTGAGTCATCTGCGTAGGAATGTATTGGATTATGAGTGGTAGATATGAGATCATTGATATGAATGAGGAACAGAATTGGGGCCAAAACTGATCCCTGGGGAACACCAGCATTTATTGAGTGAAATTGAGAATAAAGGCCATCTACCATTACACATATTTTTCTGTTATGAAGATAAGAAGAAATTAGTGGAACTAATGATGCAAGGCCGTAGTGTGACATCTTCGACAATAAGGATTGATGCCAGACTCTATCAAATGCCTTTGATATATCCAGTGCTATTGTATGTGTTTCACCATGTTGGTCTGTAGCTTGGTTGATTTGATGCGTAAGAAGGCAAAGCATGTCTGCAGTTGATCGACATCGTCTAAAACCATATTGCCTATCACTGATTAATTTATTATTCTCAAGATGCTTAAGTATGTGATTATTTAATATAATTTCAAAGACTTTACCAAGAGTGGAAGTTATAGCTATTGGTCTGTAGTTTGATGGATCTGAAGAGGCACCTTTTTTAGGAACTGGATGGATGTTTGCTTCTTTCCAGGGTACTGGGAAGCATGAGGTATGAGTACACAGACGGAAAAATGTTTGCCAATACAGGAGCGAGCACCAAGGAGCAATTCTTAAGTACTATTGGAGGAATTTCATCTGGACCAGGAGCCTTATCTACTGAGAGATTCTGCAAAATAGTTTTTGACATGTCTGGTGTGGATCTTAAGTGAGGTAATTTCAGGCGAATTAAAATTAAGTACAGGGACATCTTGATTTATTTCATCTAAGGTTGAGTTGGTGGAGAAAATATCCGCAAGAAGGTTAGCTTTACCTCGTGGGTCACTTACAAGATTGCCAGTCGGAGATTTTAATGGTGGAATGGATGAAGCAGTAGTGAAGTTGGATTTAAATGAGTTAAGAGTAGACCAAAATATTTTGTTATCATTTGGATTATTTAGAAGTTTATTTGCCTGCTTGTGGAGAAAGTTTGATTTAGTTAGGTTTAATACAGTTTTGGCATGATTTCTGATGTTTCTAAAGTAATTAAAGGCTTCATGTGTTTTTGATCTTGTGTATGCATTGTAGGCTATTGCTTTTTGTTCAGTTACTCTAGCACAATTATGGTCAAACCATTTAGGTGAATTAGATCTTTTACTGTACTTTTGATGAGGAATAAAAGTTTCCATTCCAATTTTTACAAAATCTTGTATGTGGCTCAAGGTGGAGTGTGCATCATTAGAAAAAGAAAGAGGTCCAGGGAATATCAATAAAGAAACCTTGAAGACCCTCCCAGTCTGCCCTATCGTAATGCCATTTAGTCACCAAAACAGGTTCAGAGTGGGAAGGTGTGGTAGCTGATAGACAGGTGGCCTGTATCAGACAGTGATCAGAAGATCCAAGCGGGGACCTCACTGCAACATCATAATTTTCTGAATTGGTTGTTAAAAATAAGTCCAGTAGGTGGGAATTATGATTAGGATTATCTGGTACACGGGTGGGTTGGTTGACTAGTTTGAGTGAGATTAAATGAGTCTGCAAATAGCTCACATTCAAGACCAGCATCATCAGTCCTGGCTGAATGAGTGAGCCATTCAACATTATGGACATTAAAATCACCCAACACAGTGACTTCAGAAGAAGCATTTAAGTTGAGGACACTGAGTTGTGAGGACAGAGAATCAAAAAGACTTTGCTCTGGAGGAGTATTTGGGGAACGGTAGATGCAACATATGTATTTAAATTTACCAGCAGAAATTAATTTGTATATAGAATAATCAAAATAGGGACAATTGAAACTAGTAACCTCCTCCAGGGCAATTTCAAATTTTGCGAAGCAACATACACCTCCTTTAGGTCTGAAATTTTGGAGCAGTTGATAACCTGGAAAATTAAATCTAGACGTGTCAGATGTGGATGTTACTTGAGTCTCTGTCAAAAAAAGGAGAGTAGGGGATTCTGCTTGAAGAAATTGGTGTACAGAATTGATGTTAGAGTGAAGTCCCCTTATATTGCTAAAGAAAAAGCTGCACCAACGAGCAGCTTTGGGACTTTGCAATGCTCTTGACACAGTCGCATGATGACGACCGGGAGGGCCCTGTGTCAATGACCCAACCCTGCCGGGGGTGGATATCCGAGGGGCCACCAGGTTTGCTCTTAACAATTGTACTGCCATATTTATTAGGTAAGGTGTATGGTGTTACATGTATGATATGTAGTGGGAAGAGTAGTGTTTTATGGATAGAGGATAGCAATGTAGGGCAATGTCGTGAAGTTGGATGTGTATGTTATATAAAGAGGATTTTCCTGATACCCCTGATGTGTGAGGCAGAAAGGTATGTATCCAGCTACCAAGGCCTGGGAGAGAAAATGGAATTCAGGCTATTCCCTGAGTCTCCCGAAACCTTGGCGGTAGTACTTCCCTGGGCGGGGCTGCCTACCCCTACTACCTACAATATGGGTGTTAATGGGTGTTAACATTGGCACCAATAATTTAGCTAGCTTATAGTTAACAGTAAACAGTGCAGACAAAATAGGATGCATGGGACAATTAGGCTTGTGGATCTTTGGAAGACCATACAAAACACCTGGGAGTTTAAGTTATCATCAAGGACTTTAACATATCTTACCTTTCTACAAATATGTACTACTAGCAGGGGTACCCGTGTTGCCCGGGTAATCACCATAATCACCATTACTACTACCACCACTACTACTACCATTATCACCATCATCATCACAATACTACTACTACCATAATCACCGGCCTCGACCTCCCTGTGCCTCATTAAACGGCGAACTCGATTTCGGCCGCTAAATGCCCTCCGATTTTGGATCTGACCTCATCCGTACCCCCATTTTGGGTGGCTGCGAACAACTTTCGTTCAATACACCTTTTCGATCGGAGGCCTCCTTCTGCCCCAAACGGCAATTTTCTCCGTCCCTTTCACCGTGGGGAATTCTATTTTTTCACTAAAACCTGCCTAGGGACTCCCTTACTATGCATACCAAGTATGAACGCTCTAGCTTAAAAAATGTGGCCATGCATAAAGAACAGACAGACAGACAGACAATCGCAAATATTATATAGATATATACAAAATGCGATATTGTACATGTAATCGAAGCAATGTGGAAATGTGGACTAAATCTCAAAATAACATACAATGCTTTGGTAACTTACGATCATCTAACAAACCATACATTTGTAGAGTTTACTAGAATATACAATGTGTATGCCAATAATGATACAATCTACTGTACATGAATTATATTAGGGTAAACAAAAATCTCAAAACTAATATACATGTGCCGAAAAATATCTTCCTTGTATACAGTATACTGTTCTGTGATCCGAGAGCCTATCAGTTAATGACCCGTGGAGGCTTGTCATGCTACATTTCATACCTGATTGATGGTCTGTCTACTAGGTCTTCAGCCTACCACGACCTGCTACCCACCCTTCCATCAATATTTCGGCCTTCTCTCCCTCCATAGCCTACCTTTGTGCCTATCCAAACATACTATATACTGCCTCCTTCCTCTGCCTCTCTGCATCAGGTAGTTTTTCTCATGCCTTTCTCAGTCTTCCATTTTGCATATCATCGTAGTTTATCCTATCTCTTGTGTCTAACATATATTTATTTTTTCCATTGTCGTTAGTCAGCTATACTATTTATAGCCGACTCTACTTACGCCTGTTATCCTACATATGTTTAAGGTACTTTTGATAATTAGTCACAAACCTATAATTTATCTAACATCTAGCTAAGAATTTTGGTATCTACTATCATGTCGGCCTACCGTTCTGCATCTTATGAGTTCGCTATCCATGTCAATTGTTTCCCCTCCCCTTTGGAAGATTAAATCTGATTCTGATTCAAGGCTTACCTCCTTCATTCTTTTTCATCTCCCTTACCCTATATCCCTTCTCTCTTCACTGTTCTTACCAATATATTTTCCCTACCATAACTTCATACCCTACCTCTCTTTCCCCTACCATCAACTTTGTTTCCTTATTCTTAACCATTACTGTACCGTACTGTACCGTAGGATACAGTAATAAAAGTCCCAAGCAGTCCCAAGCAATGTGGTAAAAATGGGAGGAGAGACCACCTATCCACCTCCAAAGATGAGGCAACACTGGCTCTGTCACCCTTCAGTGGTTCTCATATAAGCTGAGAAGTATTGCCAACACGGGAGCAGTGCTCAAAATATCGTGGTAACTGGTACAGGGTTGTACAGGCAGTTACAAGGAAAGTACATTACTGACGGATATATACGTCATTGGGACTGGGGATTTACTTATCTACTGACGTATATATACGGTGCTGGGATTGAAGGGGTTAAGATCATCTAACTACTTTTTGTGGAACCAGCCCGGAACATGGCGCCCGCCCATCTGTCACCCATAACCCCGAGGACGCTCCAACCAATGAGTTAAATACACCTGCCTCCAGATTCGAGGATCCATGACAGGGTGGCAGCCTACGCTATAGGAGGTGGACGTTGTTGATATAGGTTAAGTGCACACATAAAACATATACAGAATGTACACATGCCTTAATCATATTGCAACATACACACATGTACTTTTAGTGCAAGACTACTACTATTTCATGTGCTATGATATGTACCGTATTTCTTTAGTATCGGCAACGTTGCACCAAATACATCTGGCGACGTTGCACAAGCATTCCTCAGTTCATGCCGGTTGGCACACTTGCTAACAAGTGCCACCTGCTCTCTGTATCTTTGGCTAATAAGTACCTACAAACTTACCCCTGGACTTTTATTCCACATCCTTGTACAAGTAAGGATTATCAAGGTTGCTGTAACCTTACATGACAACCCTACATGGCGCAGTGTGATATTAATAGCCAGGAGATACGAGAGGAGACCGGATACCCAAGCCATCTTGCAGCACCTCCTACCCTGGATTTATTAATGTGCAGTGCCTTATTGTGCAGTGAAGTGCTTAAGAGTGTAGTGCAGTGCCTTTATTATATATTTCATGTCATTTGTGCCAATTCCCGACTTGCTGTGAGGGTTATAATCGCCGAACATAGCTGGTCAAGAGCGAGGAGCGGCACACCCTCCCCCTCCGACGGCTCCAGCCAGACTGAGCCCTCGCCCCTCAACTTGCCTCAAGCGGGCACGACACACACACACGGGCACCCGCTCGGCGCTGCCACATCAGCACAGTGTTGCCAGGCCTACCGCACTCCCTCACTAGCACAGATAATTTATTGCACTTTTAGATAAACTGTTCCAGTTGTACTGCACATTTTCATCGTTCCTGAAAGACTACAGAGTTTCAACTATCAACCAAGCATGGAGGGAGACAGGCAGCTTCATGGGGAGCCCATAGACACCCCACAAGACCATACTGGGGATGGAGAAACTGGTGGAGCTAATGATGGAGATACTGTTGGAGATGCTGTTCAGGGGTACCATTCAGTTAATTTCACTCCACCCCCTTATCCTCCTCCCACCCTTAACTTCACTCCACCTCCCCACCCTCTCCCCACTTTACTTCCACTCCACCATAGGGGAATGGCCCCCCCTTTCACCACACCTTGCAAGCCTACAACCTGCCACAAGTGCAGACCTCCTTCAACTCATACAGTATATGGAGCAATGCAGACAATGGGACGACTTCACCAGAAGACAGGAGGAGGACCGCAGAAGACAGGAGGAGGACAGCAGAAGACGGGAATAGGAACACCGAAGACAGGAGGAAGAAACCAGACAACACATGGAGGAGGACTACAGGAAACAGATGAACGATGCCAAGCTCTCCGCCCTTGTTCAGGCTCTGGCCCAAATTATCCCACCTGCCGCACCACCTTCACCAGCCTTACTGTGGACAACACCCCATTTCATCACATCCTCCACCCGTACAGCTCCACCACCACCACAGAAGGCTATCACTCAGAACCCGCCGCCCCTTTGTGCTGATGCCACCTTCCAGGTTTTTAAAGAATGGAGGCGTCGATGGGACGATTACTCTATTATGGTGGACTTATCTAAACTACCGAGGGAGAAACAACTGATCCAGATGCGGATGTGCTTAACCCTGGAGACACAGCGGCTTTTGAAGCACACATTAAGCATACCCCCTGATACCGACAAAGCCGTAGACGAAGTCCTAAATACACTACAGGAGCACATCAAGAATTCTCGCAATGAACCTCTTCGCCGCAGGGACCTGTTCAGCTGCAAGCAAAGTCATTCAACAACTTTCAACAACTTTCCTCCAACGACCAGTGGAGGAAAACCGGATGCCGGCCGCGGGGAGCAGTTTCGGGAGCCAAACCGTCACAACCATCCCCTGCCCCCTCCCTGGGGGCACGGGTCCTTGGAGCGGCTTCGGTCGCGCCGGGAATTTCCACACCTCTCACACCACACACACACATCACACAGTTTTTCCTACACCGAGAAATGACTCTCCGGCTGTCATTTCTCGAAGACTTCTTCTAGCCGGAGACATTGAGAGCAACCCAGGACCCACGTTCACATACATATGTCCAACTTGCTCAAAACCCATCACTTCGAGTCGCCATACTAAGGGTTCAGTTCTCTGCAATTCATGTGGGAACTGGACCCACTTCACCTGCACAACACTTGCCTCCAAGAAACACTACACAAACACCTGGACCTGTTCCTCATGCCCCTCCCTCTCCCAGTCAAATCCCTCGCCTAAAACCCGTCCACCTCTCCTCCCCAACCCACCTAACCTTCCCATATCATCCACTCCCCCCCCTAAAACCCGTCCACCTCTCCTCCCTAACCCACCTAACCTTCCCATACCATCCACATCCTCAACTCAACACACCACACCCCATCCTAATCCATTCCAACCCCCATCTCCTGCTCCCCAATCCCCACCCCCACCTCACCCATCCCAACCCCCAGCCCCTCCCTCACCCCCACCCCCCCCACCCCCACCCCATCCTCGTGCAGCAGCACCCAACGTACATCGTGCACATAACATTAACATTCTTCAACTGAACATAGATGGCATCAACACAAAGAAACACGAACTCTCACACTTCATCAAACAACACAACATACACATTGCCATCTTACAAGAAACAAAACTCCGCACAACACAAAAAAACACCCACATTTCATAATTTCACCACCATCAGACAAGACCGGGCTGTCGGCGGGGGCGGTGGACTCATCACCCTGGTACACAAAGAAATATCATACATAGTAACCAGTGTACAAACCAAATCACTCCTCCCCCCAAATGATAACACAACAGAAATACAGTCAATTAAAATACGCACTGGCAACAACTCCAACATAACCATCATAAACACATACATCCCTCCCCAAACATCCCCTACAGTACCAAATGAATACAGACCACACTTACAACACATCACAAACACCCCACACACCCCACACATCATCCTGGGTGGTGACTTCAACGCCAAGACGTCGGCCTGGTTTGTCGACAACCCCGACACAGACAGAGGGCTGGTACTACAAAACCAAACCGATAACCTCATCATCCTTAACGACATCCATCAACATACCCATATTCCTCACCAAGCCCTCTATAACCCATCATCTCCAGACATCACCTTTTGCTCCCCAGAACTCGCCCCCACAACATCCTGGAGGGTGGTCAGAACCTTAGGCTCTGACCACCTCCCGATCATTATCACCACCAAAACCAGACTCACCCCAGCTAGCCACAAACACACATACACCAATTATAAAAGAGCTAACTGGGAAGCATTCACAAATGAGACAGAACAACACTTCACAACTCTAAACAGTACACCCATCACTAACATCAACAATGCTGTACACATACTCAATAAAACTATCCAAAACGCTGACAAGAAACACATTCCAAGAGGTAACAGAAAAAGACACAACCCCAACTTCACACCAGAAATTCAAAACCTCATCAGACAACGCGACATACTGAAACACTCCCCAGCACCCCACACACAAGACATCACACAACAAATTCAAGCACTCAACACCCAAACTAACAACAAAATACAAGAACAACAAAAACTAAATTGGAATAACTTCCTACAAACACTTGATCACAAAACAAACCCCAAAAAACTATACAAAACACTAAACAGCATCACACTTTCCAACAGCAACACAACACAATCACATGCTGCAATCACAACAACAGACTCTACTCCTTCATGTAAACAACAAGCAAACACTCTCATCAATCACTTTTCACATGTCAGCCACCTAAAACCTCACAAAGACGACCGACGTGTCATCCGACGTAAGAGACAATTCCCCACAGACCCTGACTATACACCCTTCACCAATCACCAGACAAAGCATATCATCAACAATCTCAAGCACTCACCCGCCTGTGGCCTAGACAACATAAGCAACATACACCTCAGACACCTGGGACCACAAGGCATACAAGCACTCACTAACATATCAAACTACAGCTATTCACACAACACAATACCAGACATTTGGAAGCATGGTATCATCATCACTTTCCCCAAACCCAACAAAGACCCCACGCTACCCTCCTCGCACCGCCCCATCACACTCCTTTGCTCCCCCTCCAAAGTCATGGAACGCCTAGTATTACAACTAATTACACCTGACCTACCCCTAGCTCCAACACAACATGGCTTTAGGCCACTGCACTCCACAAACACTCTTCTCACAGACCTTACACAAAGAGCTTTCGACGGCATCAATTCAGCTAGACCACCACACAGATCACTATTAGCCACACTCGACATTAGTAAAGCCTTCGATGCCATCCCCCGCCACAACCTAACAAACAAAATCTACAACACAAACATGCACAACAACACAAAACGGTGGCTGGCCAACTTCCTAGCAGGCAGATGTGCACACGTATCTTTTGCCGGTCAGTCATCTAAAATCAGAAACTTTCCAAACGGAGTCCCACAAGGATCCGTCCTATCGCCCGCACTCTTCAATCTGTACATGCACGATATAACTACACCCAATACGCCCCAAATAAACTTAGCCTCCTATGCAGATGACATAACACTCACATGCACACACCATGACCCAAAAAGAGCAACAGATCTCCTTCAACCCTATCTCAACACACTACATGGCTGGTGCACTACAAACAGACTTAATCTAGCCCCAGCCAAATCCACCGCAACCCTGCTCACAAGTTGGACAGGAGAACACGAATACATCCCTCAACTCACCATAAACAACACACCCCTAACACATACACACACACCCAAAATCCTAGGAGTAACATATGATACTCATATGACATTCAAACAGCACACCACAAACATTAAAAAGAAACTGACACCCAGACTTAACGCCCTCAGGTCACTTGCTCACACAAAATTTGGACACAACAAAGAAACTACCACCACAGTATATAAACAATACATAAGATCAGTGATGGAATACGCAAGCCCAGCCTGGGCTTCTAACCTAGCTGAAACACATCATAAGACCTTACAGACTATTCAAAACAAAGCCCTGAAGATCATTACAGGCTGCACAGCTACTGCACCCACAGATCACCTACATCAAGAAACCAAAATCCTCAAAGTCAAAGACCATCTGGACATGAGAGGCACTCAATTCCTGGCAGCAGCCTCCACGAACCAAGACCACCCACTAAACTACATGGCAACACACCCACAGACACCAAGAAATATCAAAACAACACCCAGCACACGGTATCACACACAATTATTGTCCTCTCTCCCTCCCTGCCCACCCCGAACCAACATCCAGAAGCACATCCATACTCATATCTCTCACCGATCCATCCACTCACTCACAGACAACACACAGCTGCATGCACGACCTCCCGAAATCCATCCTTCCGAATCCTCCCTTCCTCGCGAGGACAGAGTCCACCTGGCCAGGCTGAGATGCGGACACCATCCAGCTCTCCTGAGCTATCAGAAGAGACTGGATGACTCCGTTGTCGACGCCTGCCCGGGATGTAACACAGCACCCCATACCATTAAACACATCATAGAAGACTGCATTTCACACAACCACTTACGCCAACAACACAATCTACACTCAATGAGAGCTCTGTGGGAAAGCCCGATCGTGGCCATGGCCTTTCTCAGGGACTCGGGGCTGTTCGGCCAGGCAGCTTAGGGAACAACAACAACAACAACAACAACTTTTACGTCCGCCTCTGCCACATCGCAGAAGAAATTGACATCTGCCCAGGGAACTCTCCAGCCTGATGGGCATACACGACGAAGAACTTGTAGAGAAGCTGCTTTCCCTCGACGCCACCCCCTCATTACAGGATATCGTCAACACTTGCCATGTATACGAGGCCACTAGAAGCGCTACATCAGCCATATGTGCCCCACCATCACAGGTAAACGCTGTGTCAGCGTACAAGCAAAACAAGCAAGTTAAACAACGCGACAAGTTCTCCGCATCGCAACAGTCCTTGACGTTGGCTTCCGCCTGCCAGCGTTGTGCTCGCCGGCACGACAAGAACAAGTTCCTGGCTCACGAGTACACCTACAACAACTGCGGCCGTCGTGGTCATAAGCCTAGGACTCCTGCTTGCCCTGCTACCAAAGTCCAGTGTCATCGCTGCAGCCATATGGGCCACTACGACAAATGCTGCAGATCTTCAAAGAAGCCCGCCAGTCAGGATGATTCCACGCAGGACAATGATGCTTCCTCCCACAACAAGTCTACAGTAAAGAAGACCACAAGTTGCCAACATGTGGGATCACCTGTTCTTGCCCCCACACTGACATCCGTGAGTCTCACCTACAGCGGCACCACCACAAAACTCCACATGCTCCCAGACACAGGTGCAGACATCATAGTGATTGGCCGAAGACACCTCGACATACTTCGGATTCCCATCAGCAGCCTACGACCTCTGCCTCCGACAATGACGCTCAACGCAGATGGCTCTGCAATGGCTCCTGCTTTGGGGACGTTTCATGCAAAACTCACCATCAGCAAACGTTCCTGTTCAGCCACTATCCAAGTCCGCGAGGGTGTCCAGACGCTGCTTCTGTCCAAATGCCACTGTCAAGAATTGGCCATCATCTCAGCGGAATTCCCCACGCCAATTCTACAGGTTAAACACATCAACAGGTGTAAGGAGCTACCCTTCACAGCCACCACGTCACCTGCACAAGCCAAGGAGTTCTTTCTTCAAGAGTTCAAGGACGTGCTGGTCTCCAAGGAGGATCTCAAGACAGCTCCACTCAAGCCTATGAAGGGTCCCCCAATGCGGATCCACCTCAAGGATGATGCCGTGGCTTTTGCCATCCACACCCCCGCGGCAGATCCTGTTTGCTTTCAGGGACAAAGTCAAGCAGGAGCTGGACTCGCTAGTGGCACAAGGTATCATCAAACCGGCCGGCGATGAGCCTTCAGAGTGGTGCCATCCCCTCGTCGTCGTCGCCAAGACCAATGCCGAAGTTCGCCTCACCGTAGACCTCACCAAGCTCAACAGCCAAGTTTCCCGCCCAGCCCACCCCTCACCGATGCCTTTTGAAGCGATCCGCAGTGTGACCCCGCAGGCAAAATTATTCACAACGGCAGATAGAACTTGCGGAGAAAGACCAGCATCTCACAACTTTCATCACACCTTATGGCCATTTCCAACACTGTAGAGGTCCAATGGGTTTCACAGCAACAGGTGACGCCTTCTACCTCCGCGGTGATAGGCCCTCCAAGGGGTGCAAAATTGTGCCAAAGTTGTCGACAACGTGCTACTCTACGACGAGGACTTCATCACACACTTTCAGCGTATCCACGAAGTGCTCATACGGTGCCGCGACAGTGGGATCACACTCAATAAGGACAAGTTTGTGGTCGCCGCACCCAGTGTGAACTTCTGTGGGTACACGCTCTCAGGTGAGGGCATCTCGGCTGACCCTGGCAAAGTTGGAGCAATCAAGGACTTCCCGACGCCAGCTAACATCACTGACCTTCGCTTATTCATGGGTTTGGTGAACCAGCTGGCGGAGTTCACCCCCGACATCACGACTGCCGCTCAGCCCCTGCCCCCCTTGATGAGCCCGAAGAGGTCGTTTATGTGGACCGCTGACCACGATGAGGCTTTCCGCCGGGTCAAGGCTGCCCTGCTCAAGCCACCCGTCCTAGCCCCATGCGACCCTTCCCTACCAGTGGTTCTACAAACTGATGCGTCCCGCCTTAACAGTATTGGATACGCCCTCAATCACATTTGTAGACCCCCTTACGTTTCGTTTCTGCAAATATAACTATCTGGATTGCTTTTTGGATAAAACCTTGCTTATCAATAAATAGTATATATAAATTTGTAGTTGATGTATAGACAGTAATATTCATAAATTTGTGTCCAGAGATATGCTTCCATAATTATAAATAGGTGAAATCCACGAATATTTATGAGTGGGCTAGAGACTATGGTGGTATCCGAGTGTACAAGAGATTAACCATAGATTGTATTTTCTTTAGGTCTGTATTAACCCCTACTGTACCTGTAGGGTACAGTAATAAGAGTCCCCCCAGTCCCAAGCAATGTGGCCAAAATGGCAAGATAGAACAACCTCCCACCTCAAAAGATGAAGGAATACTGGCTCTGGGGAGTGATTTATCTACTGACGGATCCTTGCCGTCGCTGGTACAGAAGGGGTTAAAGCTTATGCTTAACAGACTAGGCCATATTTTATATGTTTGTAATTAATGTATCCTCTATACTTACTGAAATGGCAATACACTTTGTTATCTTATCTTTATCTTATCTTATCTAAGCTTGGATGAGTGGATTCGCCGAGCCACCCAGTGAGAAGAAAGGAAGCTGCCTACTTGCCGCACACCTGGCTGCGCATCTGCCAAAGGCTAACTGACAACAGCCCTGCTTATCCCCGAGTTTACCTCTATTTACCCCACACAGCCATTTCTACCACCCAATACCACCTTTACTCAGCTCAGAGCTACAAAGAACTGCCAGGTAGCCCATCTCTGAGTGACATAATATCGTATTTATTGTACAGTATGTTGCATTCTATTAGCCTCTGTATGTGTTGTATTTGTATTGTTTTCCTATGTAATAAATAAAGCCTCCTTTCGGGACTTCGATGAGACTTTTTCTATTGCGCTAGACATATCGAAAGCCTTCGATAGAATTTGACACAAATCTCTATTCCCCAAACTACCCTCCCTACGGTTTCTATCCCTCCATCTGTGCCTTTGTCTCTAATTTCCTTTCAGGTCGTTCCATAGCTGCGGTTGTGGATGGCCATCGTTCATTTCCTCAATCTGTCAACTCTGGTGTTCCTCAGGGTTCTGTCCTGTCTCCAGTTCTCTTTCTAATATTTATTAACGATCTTCGCAACTACCTCCAGTATTATCCACACATATGCTGGTTACTCTATCTTACACTAGTTTTTTCAGAACGACCCAGCATGCTATCACACAACAACTCTCGTGATGAGGCCGTAACACACTTATCTTCTGATCTGTGAACTATTTCTGATTGGAGCAGAGAAAATCTTGTTACTTCCAAAACCCAATTTCTCCATTTATCTACCCATAAAGAACTTCCACAGGTCTATCCCTTATTCTTCAACAATACAAAAATTAAACCTTCATCTTCTGTCAGTAATCTTGGTGATTCGTTTTCTTCTGCCCTTTCTTGGAAAGAAAGTATTTGTGGGGAGGTTCAACTCATACCGCACATCTCGAAAGGGTAGAGTCAAAAGCATTTTGTCTCATCAACTCACCTCTTCTCACTACTTCCCTACAATATATCTATACACCACAGTGTTGCATTTCTCCCACTCTTCTACCGCTATTACAATAATCAATGTTCTTTACAGCTCTCTCTATGTATACGGAGAGTGGAGGAACCAGCCTTTCAACCCCCTCCCACTCCTATTCTGTCTAACTCTCAAACCCAAGATTGGATTTTTTTTCCCAGTCTTTCGTTTATTCGACAAGCAATCTTTGGAACTCTCTCCCTCAATCTCTCTTTCCCTCATCCTATGACTTAAACTGCTTCCAGCTCTGTGTGTCCAGACATTTTGACTCTAACGTTCCTTGATTTTGGCTCTCTGTCACTCTTTCAACTTTAGGGGATACACTTGTTACAGACAAATTTGCCTCCTTTTGACTCCTTTATTCAAATAGAAAAACAAAATGAATAATTAAAAAACAGTAAATTTATAACACATTCGTATATAGACTATTTCCTAAGAGAGCACTTAGCCCAAAGAAGTTGATTCGTGAGATCTATTGCCTCCGTCCATACTACCAGATGTTTTAAATATACTGTATTAGCCTACCTCGATTAAGCTTACATTGCAACAATGAAATGAGAAACACACAATCAAACAAATAAACTGCGGACAATAGGAAGGCAAAACCAACCTTGCCAATAACTTTTCAAAGAAGCCAAAGTTCGGGAAGCAATTGATTGAGGGGAGAGGAAGAGAGGATGAAAGGGGAGGCCAGAGCAACACGTTATTCAAATTTACTAGATGTGATAAATTTTGAATATAAAAAACAGGTAGAGCGGCATTGACAAGCAGAAATGCCAGTTACAAACTAATCATACTTTACTATTTTCTGCGAACACAACAAAGATATTCTGTGTAAAAAACAAATATATATATCCAACACCCATTATGAATACTTTATGAGGACCTCATATTTTAAGAGTGTAAGGCAAATGAAGATCAAAATATAGGTGCTGGGTGTGAAACAGTTTCAGCAAGAGAACCAATCTAGTCGGGGGATTGCAGAGGTAGGAAAAAAGTCGACTAAAGTCGGGTATTGAAAGCTACCGGTTAATCAAGAGCTGCACCTCTCAGGACTTGCGGAAAGCGATCCGTCTACAAGGAGATATGATATAACTGTTTCTAGTAGCTATCTGGATTATCTTGCCTAATTCTACGTTTCAGGTATTGGATATCAGTTACTTTTTACTTATGTATTTTAGTCTTCGTGTTTTAATTCAATTATACGAACAGTAACTACAGAGTAAAAACAGCAACATGACGTATTTATGAACCAAGGTGACCAAATTCTCCCCATACATGAGCTGACAGTGAGAATGGGTCGTGGGTTCAAGTTGGTCCGGACTCCGGAAGTCAAAACAACTAAGACGTGACAACTAAAGTTCAGCTCTCTCGTCACAATAGAGACATGGAAGCTCCCCAACCAAACATTTCAATTATTGACCGACATTACTAAAGGTTCCAAGACAACTTATAAAATAAGTTATTTTAATATTTTCTTCATATTCACAATTTGTCTATATCGTTGATACATTACTTATAAACTACAGTATAATACATTAGTATTTTGTATTCACTATCATTTTTTGCAGAGGTTTGGTTACTAGGTGCCTTTCATACTAACTGGTGCTACATATATGCTCTTGACAGAGTTTTGGTTAAGATATGGTTTGTCCACAATGGGGAATGAATATCTCATTGAAACAGAACTGATGATCTTGGTCTTGAATGTGATTCATTCAAAGATCTTAATCTCACTCAACTTGTTATACAACTTACCCATATCATAGACAATATTGATCACAATCCCTATTTACTTTTTTCCTCTTTAATAGCATGAACCTGTATGGCACTGAAATCTAGCACCTCTTGGATCCTCTGACCACTGCCTTATTAAAACCTCTATCTCTGATTATCTAGCACAGTCCCAGTCCAAACATGCCATAGTAAACAAGTGACACTACGACAGGGCGGACCGGTATGAGTTAAGTGGGGATTTTTAGTTTGCTCCCTAGACCTCCATCAAGCTTAATTTAATACCACCAAGGCCCCCAATCGAGCTGAATGTGTACATTTTATTTCGGTAGAAAAATCCATCCGAAATTACAGGGTCGCTTTCACTCGCCAGGTAAAAATCGACACCTAAATGGCACGAAAGGTCTCACAATTGACAGAAATGGGGCGAAAGGTTTTTGAATCACCAAACTAATGGAGCGCAAATCTTTAAATCTCAAAGCTAATGGGGGTAAACATGAGGGAGAAGGATGTCTAGAAAAAAATTACTTCTCAAGTTAAAATATCCCCTTAACCCCTTCAGTACCGGCCCCGTTCATTTAACTTTATTTTGGCTACTATTAGGCGATTCTATTCTGTTTATAAAGGGCCTCCAGCAATTAACAGGCTTCGAACTATCTCACTTAACCTCATGCACTAACTGAATTCCTTCTTAAACTGCACAACATCGTCTAAATATAGCAAGAATAACATTAAAAAGACGTCGCCAGTGCAGCAGGGGTTAAGTAACTTACTAATGTCTGTTAATTTTCAGCTGACAGTAAATTGTTCTAGCACATTCTGATTATTCAACTATTACATGGACACTTGGCATTGTTATGATGAGGAGACATAGTGGTTTCCTATTTTCCTATTAATCTTCCAGAAATCAGCTGTTAAAAGATTTAATTTACCGTCAGCCGATCACACATATGCAGCAAATGAATAAACTACAGAAAGTTACTTAATCCATCCCAGTCCGTCCTGTCACAGTGTCACTTAGTTACTAGGACATACTGTATAGTTGGGAAGATTTTTGGCTTCCAATCGAGCAGGGCAGTACACAGGGAAGTCTGCATAGTCATGTGAAAAAGAGGTTATTTTTTGTTTATGTGTATGAAAGAGACAAAAGTTAGATTGCCTTTAACGTGTGTCTCCCCCAAAACCAAGAGGTTGACTTGACAGAGCCAAATTCAAGGGACGTTGGGGTCAAAATGCCTGGACACGCAAACTTTAAAGCAGTTTATGCCATTGGATGAAAGAAAGATTGATTGAGGGAGAGAGTTCCAGAGTTCACTTGTTGAGTAGAAGAAAGACTGAGAATAATTGCCAATTCTTGGGTTGGAGAGCTGGACAGAATAGGAGTGGGAAAAGCGGGTGCCTCGCACTCACCGCAAGGGAGGGGGTAAACACTGATAGAGCTTTGAAGAACACTTATTTTTGTAATAGCGATAGAAGAGTGAAAGAGATGCAACATTGCATCGTGTAGATTATTTTTTTTTGTGAACTAGTAAGAGGAAGCGAGTTGATGAGACGAAATGCTTTGGATTCTATTCTTTCGAGAAGTGCGTTATGGGTGAAGCCTTGCCACACATACGAACAATGCTCAATACAGGGGCACACTGTGCCCCGATACAGAGCAAAAAGTTGTGCGGGGCTGAACAACCCATGAAGACGGTTGAATACACCTAACGTTTGGCAAGCTGTTTTAGCAAGAGTGGTAATATAATCTCTCCAAGAAAGGTCAGATGAAAAAGATACACCTAGAATATTGAGAGAAGATGAACGGTTGATTTGTGTTTTGATGAAGAATAATTAATAGTCTTGCAGAAGATTGCAATGGAGAGATAGAAGGAGAAACTGGGTCTTGGAGGCGTTGAAAGTAACAAGATTTTATCTGCCCTAATCAGAAATAATTGATAAATCAGAAGATATGCGTGCCATGGCCCAGTTACGTGAGTTTTGGAGTGATTGCATGGCGTAGGGATGTGGCAACCCCACTGCCCGTCACTTTGTGGCGCAGATAGCCCCTGGAGGTTGGGACTGGGAATCCCACCTCCAGAATTTCTAGAGGGAGGCTGCAGGCACCAGCCGAACAGGGCGGTACTCCCGGGGAGTGCTAAGAGGTTAATAAGGACACCTGGCCTCCCTAGCTGATCCTCTCAGTGCCTCACAAAATATTGAGGACAACCCAAGCCTGCCCACCAAAACACCTCCTCCTATCAATACATTATACTACAAACACCTTACACACTACACTGCCTTTGCAAAAAAGAAAAACAATTATGACGTCCTTACACCAAGCTTCGGAGTCCCCACGGGGGGGGGGGGGGGGGGGGGGCATAAATGCCCCCATCGTTCTGTCCCCTGGAATGAACTCCTTAAAGTGCCCTGGACCTCTACCTTCTATATTATCTATCCATTTCTGTAACATTCGCAGCCTTTCCTCTAACTTCTACTCTGTGGAACATCTCTCTTTTACCAAACCTGACTTACTTTTCCTCACCGAAACTCAATTGTTTAAGGGAACAGACAGAAAAACCTTCTCTTTATACCTCTGCTATCTCTATCCTCAATTCAAAGCCAAAGGTTGATGTTGTCTGTACGTACGCAACAATCTTACTTGCTCTTGTGTTCCCAGCTTTGATTCTTCTGAATTCTCAACTATCTGGCTTAATCTATTTTGTCAATCTCTCACTTAACCCGGCAAGCGCGATAGGCCTCACGGAAGGCTTCCTATAGGGAACGCGATAGGCCTCACGGAAGCAGGACCATAAAAAAAAGCCTTCCATAAAAAAAAAGGGCCTATCAAAACAAAGGAATTTGTCTCTAGGTGAGATAATTCCCCTCCAGTACTCATCCATGTAAATCTCACCCACCCCCCTCCCCTCCTTCCCCACCTTATTCCCCCCTCCCTCCCCACCTCAATTATCACCTATTTTTCCTCTTATTATCATCATTTATCGGTTATTTTTCTCTCCCGCGATAATGTAGCACAAGTGGGTTGCATAAAAGATCGTTATGCAACACCCAGACACCGGCACACACCGCCCCGCTCTTCTCAGTTGACTCCCAGACAGCGAGAGGGGAGGGCTGCCTGTCTCTCTCTCTCGCCTGAGATTATGACCGGGTGGCCAATATCTTCGTTTTTCACCACCCAAATGCTTTTCCCACTTATTTTAGCACTCTTGAAGGTTCATATATACATCATATATGTAAAATAAAAGCATACCGAAAACAAATAATGGTTTATATTGTAAATATAACTAATTCTGTCAGAATCCAGGGCTAGAAATGCACAAATAACTACCCTAGCACCTACTGTCATATCGCGCTTGTCAGGTTAATATATCTAATTCTACTGACTATCAAAATTTCTTTGACTATCTTACTTCTAAAGTGGAACACATAGTGTCCATCTCTCCTTTCTCTGAAATCTCCATCTTAGGAGATTTCAATGTTCACCACCCCCAATGGCTCTCCTCTAATTTCACTGACCAACCTGGTGAACAAGCCTACATTTTGTCTATCCAAAATGACCTAGAGCAGTTATTTCAGCAACCCACCCTTATCCCGGATCGCCCTGGAGATCGGCCCAACATCCTTGACTTATTTCTAACCTCTAATCCTTCTGCTTTTACTGTAAACCTTCTCTCTCTGTTTGACTCCTCCGATCATAACCTTATCTCTGTCACCTGTCCTGTCTCTCCAGTACAGCCTTCTGACGGCGGCGATTGAGGCACTTTGGCTCTGCCGACTAGGAGGTTCTACGGCAATACTTCTTTGATTTCCCATAGAACTATTTTTGCTATTATGGCCGGGGACCCTCAGAGAGTGCCAAGCGCATTACTGAGGTAATCCTTTTGGGCATGGAAGCATACATCCCATTCTCTTTCTCTCAGACTAGCTCACAAAAATCTTGGTTTACTCACGCTTGTTCTACAGTTGTTCGCAATAAGGAGGAAACATTCAAACGTTACCGTCACCTTCAAACTCAAGAATCCCGTACTATATATGTCTCTGCCCAGAATCAAGCCAAATATGTTCTTCAACTCGCCAAAAACTCTTTCATCAATAAAAAATGCTCTGAACTTTCCAACTCTAGCTCTTTCCAAACTTTTTGGCATCTAGCCAAAAACCTCTCCAACAATTTCACTTCCTCGTCTTTTCCTTCCCTCTTCCCCTCTGAATGTTACCACCATCACCTCTTCCTCTGACATAGCTGAACTCTTCGCTCAAACTTCTGCAAAAAACTCCACCTTGGATGATTCCGGTGCTATTCCTACCTCTTCTCCCCCCTCTCACTTAGAGTGGTTAGTGTTTAAAATGTTGTGTGTGATAACCCAGGTTCGAATCCCGGTGGATCACATATATGATTTCATTTATTTCGTTGGAGGTGTTTGGTGTTGGTGAAATTAATAAATATAGATTACTTATGCATAATATCATAATCTCTTCTAAAGATGTACTCTCGGCCCTCTCTGGACTTAATACTAAGAAGGCGTATGGACCGGATGGTGTTCCTCCTGTTGTACTAAAAAGCTGTTCTTCCGTGCTGACTAGTGAATAGCTTAAGGTAGAGGCATCAACATATGAGTGGATAGAATTAGAGGTACAGTTGAGGAGATCTTTAATATAAATTAAACAGAGAATTGGAGATAAGAAAGAACCCTGAGGAACACTGGAGGTTGAGGAAGTGAACGATGGCCATCCACAACTGCAGCTATGGAGTGGTCTGCATGTAAATTAGAGACAAAGGCACAGCTAGAGGGATAAAAACCGAAGGAGAGTAGTTTGGAAATTATAAATTTGTGGGAGTCTCTATCGAGGGCTTTCGATATGTCTAGCTCAATAGAACAATGTCTCACCAAAGTCCCGGAAGGAGGATGACCAAGAGTTAGTAAGATAAACATGAAAATCACCAGTAGAGTGGCCCTTAAGGAATCTGTATTGGGGATCTGAAAGTAAATTATAGGAAAAATATATGCTCAAGAAATTTTGAGTTAAGAATAGTTTACAAAAAATTAGAGATGCAAGAAATGAGAGCAATTGGACGATAGTTGGAGGTTTGAGAGCAGTCACCCTTCTTTGGGACAGGTTGAATATGAGCAACTTCCAGCAAAAAGGAAAAACATTAGAGGAAAGACAGAGACGAAAGAGTTTACCTGGGCAGGAAGTCAGCACGGAAGAAAATATTTTGCGTATAACAGGGCAGGGGATCGTACATGTCCTATACTCACTCGTCCTTCTCCTAACGGCCTATCACCTTTACCATCAACTTTTGCAATATTCACAGAGTTACCTCTAAACTGCCCTCAGTTGAACACCACCTTTCCTACAACAAACCTGATCTTCTTTTCCTGATCGAGTGTATATGTGCACAGTAAACTAATTTACTCGTGTTCCAAATTTCGACTCCTCTGAATTGTCAACTCTCTAGCTTTCCTGTCACTCTCAAACTAAATATTTCTGTGCCGTCTAACTCTACAGAATTTCCCATATTTTTCGACTAATTTAATTCTAAAGTGGACCACATCCTATCAACCTCTCTCAATCTTAGGAGAGTTCAATAATCATCACCTCCAATGGCTCTCCTCTCGTTTGACTGACCAACTTGGTCAACAAGGTTACATCTGTTCTATCAGAAATAACCTAAAGCAGTTACTCCAGAACCCTACTTCTATCACCGTCCACCTTGGAGATTGGCCCAACGTCCTCAACATATTTCTGATTTTTATTCATTCTGCTTACACTGTAAATCTTGTTTCTCATTTGGGCTCCTGTTACCTGACCTATCTCTCCAGTGCGGTCATTCAATCCTCCGAACCAGCGGTGTTTGTGGCATTTTGGCACTGCTGACTGGGAGGCTCTTTGGCAGTTCTTGTTTGATTTCCCATTGAAAGATTTTTGCTTGTATGGTCAGGGACCCTCGGAGTGTGCTGAATGCTTTACTGGCGTATTAATTTTGAGCATGGAGTCATACATTGCCTTTTCATTCTCTCAGTCAAATGCAAAAAATAATCTTGATCTACTCACGCTTGTTCTACTAATGTTCATACTATGGAGAATGCATTCAAACAGTACCATCGCATTCAAGCTCAAGAATCTCGTACTCTTAATATTTCTGCCTGGAAACAAGCCAAATCTGTTCTTTGACTTGCCAACAAATATTTAATTAACACAAAATATACTAAACTTTCTAAGGCTAGTCCTCTCAGTTTATCTGGTATCTAGCCAATAATCTCAACAATAATTTTACTTCCTCATCTTTCCCTCCACTTTTCCACTCCGACAGCACCACTGTTACTTTTTCCTCTGACAATGCTGAATTATTTACAGAAACTTTCGTTAAAACTCTACCTTGGATAATTCTGCCGCTATTCCTCCGTCTCTTTCTTATGCTTAATGTCTTAATCTCATCTAAAAATGTATTTGCTGCTCGCTCTGGGCTTAATACTAAGAAGGTGTATATCATAATAATGATAATAATGAACGGTTTATTTAAAGAATGGCAGCCCAATGAGCTAAAATTACACATTTTACAATTAAGTGGATGAACATGATAACTATAGAAAATGGTAAACTCAGCTTACAATATGCGAGTATAAAATAATATAACACATGCATACAATAAAGATAACGATTGCAAGTGTAAAATACAAATTATCTTATATTAACAATGAGTGTGAGTGATAGACATATGTTGTCTGCTTGAGGTTGAACTTATTTTTGTTAACATAAATTAATAAATAGCTCACAAACAGATGTTATTTATATGGGGTATGCTTAACTTAATGTCTGAAAACACATACAAGTGTTTTGGTATTATACGCCCATGAACATAGTATACACACTCATGTATGCAAACATACATACATACATACATACAATAATGTGCAGGTGGGGTCAGGTAAGGCTTATAATGGGAGGTCATTCCTCAGGAGAGATTTAATGAGGAATTAAAGGGGTAAAAGTTGAAAAAGCGTGTGTGTCTGTGCAGGTGGTTCAGGTAAGGCTAATAATGGGTGGTATACCCTAGGGAGAGATCAAATGAAGGATTGAAAAGGATAAACGTGGAAACAGCTTGTATGGGATCAGGTATAGACTTGATGGTGTTCCTCCTGCTGTGCTTAAAACAATGTGCTTATATGCAGACTCCCTGCTAAGGCAAACTCTTCAATCTCTGACTTTCCCTTAACATTTTTCCTTCTTGCTGGAAGTTGGCTCTCATTCAACCTGTCCCCCGAAGGAAGGCGTCCGCTATCAACCCTCCAACTATCATCCAATTCCTCCCATATCTTGTATCTCTAAAGTATTTGAATTTAATTTTAAATACATTTTTTTTAACCCAATCTGTACCGGCGACGAGAGAGTCTCATCACCTTGGCAGTACGAGCCACGAGAGAGACTAGTCACTAATTAACGATCGATTTACGCCTGTTTTACTCTGCTAATAGCAAGCGGTTTTCGCTAAGATCAAGCATAGGCCTTCTGCTAACTATTGGCAACTCTGCTCAAACACAGGGAGGCCCACTCGAACCCTCTCGAGTCAGTTATTCGCTGTCTTTTGCGGGTGTCATCATGTTTTATTTTATATACGTCTGGTACTGTTGGTGAAATACATTGAAAAATAGGGTGGTATAGTATAGGTTAAGCATTTCTCCTCCAATAACTTACTTTCTGATTGCCAGCATAGTTTCCTTAACAGCCGCTCTACTGGTGATCTCCTTTCTTATCTGGCTATCTCTTAGTCATCCTCCTTTTGGGACTTTGGTGAAACCTTTTCTATTGCGCTAGACATATCCAAATCCTTCATTAGAGTCTGGCACAAACCTTTAATTTGTAAGCTGCCCTCCTTCGGTTTCTATCCCTCCATATGTGCCTTGATCTCTAATTTCCATTTTGGCCGTTCCGTAGCTGCAGTTGTGGACGGCCATCGTGCACTTTCTCAACCTATCAATTCCAGTGTTGCTCAGGGTTCTGTCCTATCTCCAGTACGATTTATAATAATTATTTATGATCTTCTCAACTGTAAGTCTAGATCTAAGCACTTGCATGCTGATGATGCTACATTACACTATGCAGCTTGATTTACACAACGACCCACCACATGCAATGACTCCAGAACTCACATAATGAGGCCATATCACACCTTTCTTCTGACCTAGCAAATAAATCCGTTTGAGGTAAAGATAACCTTCTTGCTTTCAATGTTTCCAAAACCCAATTTCTTCATCTATCTACCCGTCACAATCATTCCTCACAACTATCCTTTACTCTTCAACCACACGCAAATCAAACCTTAGTCTTCATTTGATCTCTCCCTAGGGTATACCACCCATTATTATTAGCCTTACCTGAACCACCTGCACAGACACACAAGCTTTTTCAACTTTTACCCCTTTAATTCCTCATAAAATCTCTCCTGAGGAATGACCTCCCATTATAAACCTTACCTGACCCCACCTGCACATTATTGTATGTATGTATGTATGTTTGCATACATGAGCGTGTATGCTATGTTCATGTGCGTATAATACCAAAACACTTGTATGTGTGTTCAGATATTAAGTTAAGCATACCCCATATAAATAACATCAGTATGTCTATCTATCTATCTATCTATCTATATGCTCAGGCCCAATCCCCATTATGGGGGTAGCCGACTCAAGACAGAGCAAGAACAGGGGAAAACACAAAAACAACATAAAACAACGAATAAAGACAGATAAAAAACACAAATTCACACACATCTAGGTCACCCAGGAGAAGACCCAGATCTGTATGTTAGCTATTTATTTATTTATGTTAAAACAAATAAGTTCAATCTCAAGCAGACAACATAATATTATGTCTATCACTCACATTTGTATTTTACACTTGCAATCGTTATCTTTATTGTATGCATGTGTTACATTATTTTATGCTCACATATTGTAAGCTGAGTTTACCATTTTCTATAGTTATCATGTTCATCCACTTAATTGTAAAATGTGTAATTTCAGCCCATCGGGCTGCCATTTTTTAAATAAACCGTTCATTATTATCATTATTATTATTTACACCTTCTTAATATTAAGCCCAGAGAGAGCAGCAAATACATCTTTAGATGAGATTAAGACATTAAGCATAAGAAAGAGACTGAGGAATAGCGGCGGAATCATGCAAGGTAAAGTTTTAACAAAAGTTTCTGTAAATAATTCTGTATTGTCAGAAGAAAAAGTAACAGTGGTGCTGTCGGAGTGGAAAAGTGGAGGGAAAGACGACGAAGTAAAATTATTGTTGACATTTTTGGCTAGATACCAGAAAAACTGAGAGGCACTAGCCTTAGAACGTTTAGTACATTTTATGTTATTTAAATATTTGTTGGCAAGTCAAAGAACAGATTGGCTTGTTTCCAGGCAGAAACATTAAGAGTACGAGATTCTTGAGTTTGAATGCGATGGAACTGTTTGAATGCATTCCCCATATTATGAACAGTAGTAGAACAAACATGAGTAGATCAAGATTTGTTTTGCATTTGACTGAGAGAATGAAAAGGCAATGTATGACTCCATGCTCAAAATTATTATCCCAGCAAAGAATTCAGCACACTCCGAGGGTCCCTGACCACACAAGCAAAAATCTTTTTCATTGGGAAATCAAACAAGAACTAAAATGCCACAAACACTGCTGGTTCGGAGGATTGCATGACCGCACTGGCGAGATAAGCCAGGTAACAGGAGCCCAAATGAGAAACAAGATTTACAGTGTAAGCAGAAGGAATAACAGTCAGAAATGTCGAGGACGTAGGACCAATCTCCAAGGTGGTTGGGGATAGAAGTAGGGTACTGGACTAACTGCTCTAGGTTATTTATGATAGAACAGACGTAAGCTTGAGGAGTCGAGATTTGGAACACAAGAGTAAGTTAGTTTACTGTGCACATATACACTCGACCAGGAAAAGAAGATCAGGTTTGTTGTAGGAAAGGTGGTGTTCAACTGAGGGAAATTTAGAGGTAAGGCTGTGAATATTGCAAAAGTTGATGGTAAAAGTGACAGGACGTTAGGAGAAGGACGAGTGAGTCTAGGACATGTACGATCCCCCCCCCCCCCCCTCTGGACTCCTTGATTGAGTTATATGTTGCCATTTTTGAAGAATTGTTGTTGTATTGGAAATAAGTGTGGTGTGGTTGTAGACTGTAGTGTAATGGTAAGAGTATAATGGTAATTACAGTAAGGCAAATGAAAGAGGAGTTTCAGTTAGAAGGAGGATGTAGGCACCTGCTGAACAGGACAGTACTCCCGGGGATTGCTACAGGTGGATGATCAGGCCAGCTGGAACTATTGTTTTACCACCTGGCCTCCCAAGCTGATACTTTCTGTACCTCATCAATATTGAGGGCAACCATAGTCTGCCCTCCAAAACATCTTCTCTTCCTGTACCTCATCAATATTGAGGGCAACCCCAGTCTACCCTCTTACGATACCACTGTTATGCCCTGATTTTATTCAGGATTAACAATTAGTTAAGGTAGGTCTTTGAAGACTGGGATTTCTAAGTTCATACATATACATATACAGACGACAATAGGGATACATATAATATCAGAATATAGTTTGTAGTACAGTTTATTCACTTATTCACAAGATACGTAGATATAGATTATGCAGATGCTAACACCAGAATTGATAGGGTACAACTTAGTTATATATATTCTAGCACGATCGCGGATCTAGATGGAGATCAGGTATGCTCAATGTGGCTTAAATTGAATTTCCTTTCTTTAGGATCAAATCAATATTCTCTTTTCGAAAGATTGTATAAATACTTGATCAGGTACCTTAATGTTCACTTTATCCGTGACTTGGGTATAATCAGCTACTAGTATTTGACGAGGTGAAGATAAGACGCTATATTTCTTTTCTATGAATATATAACCTTAAACACTGGTATACTTAGCAAGATTGAATTCAAGTTTTGTGGACTCTAAAATATTTTCACTGGTCGGGATTATTTCAGAGTTAGTCGAGGGGAAAATCCGTCTTATTTGGATTTAATTATTTTTCTATGTTAGGAAGGCGTAGTCACTAATTTTAACACTGATACTCTTGTATGGGGAATCTGTTTCTATAGATTCTAAGTTATAAACACTGAATGATTTTCTTCAAAATAAGGAGTTTAAGGACTCTGAATATTTTCTCACTGGTCGGAAATGTGACAGTTATTCTATGAAAACATCCGTCTTATTTAGATTTAATTCCTTATTTAAGTTAGAGAGGTGTACTAAACAAATTTATCACTGGTACACGAATAAAAGGAATCTATTTCTATAGATTCTCGTTGATGAACACTTTGATGATTTATTTATATATAAGGAGTTTAAGGAACTCTAAATATTGTTATCACTTTTTGAACTCTAACTTATTTCTGCCTCGTCACTGGCATCGACTTAGGTATCTTTTCTTCAATCTTTCTTTTCTTAGAGATGTAAAATACTAGCTGCTTGAAGTCTTCTGAGTCTCCGTAGGCCGTCCAGGTTGGCCGGTCGTGTGAAGTAATGTTACAGATGGGTTAATGGGTGTGGGGTCTTAAATATGGCTTCGTAACTTGTAATTAAACAGTTGGGCACCATATCGGACTAATGCGGATATTTGAACCTATGGCTTTATCAATTATACTCGTCTATTCTGACCTTTATATTAACCGGTGATGAAGTTCTGTTAAGGTACTCTTGGAATGCGGTCTTTAATATCGTGCCTCAGTTATGACGGAATAGCACGATATCGGACGAACGCAAGAAGAGTTTAGTACTTATCTTCTTGACTGTCTCTAACCGTGGTAAGAGGTTCAATGAACTCAAGGCGGTGTTTTAACCTTTTAGTTGCTGTTACGACTGGGGTTCAAATATATCATGGCTCTTATTCATTGGACTAGTAATGGCATAAATGTTACAACGGAAAGCGCTAGCTCCAACCTCTGATGTATATTCCCAGTGAACAAAGAACACAAATACTCTACAGAGTTCTATATGCAATAATAGGCTATCAAACTCTCAATAAATATGCGTCTACTCTAGGCTTAATGTTATGTGAAAACAGCCTATTACTACCTATAACCGAAGGTGCTTGGTTATGGTATGCAAAGTAAGGTGGTAAGAGAAGTTACAGCGTACGTTACTTTAATTAATAAATGTCAGGCACTCCTGCATGAAAGAAAGTGCACTAAAGTCCTTCAACACTAACAAGGAATCTTCTTTAAATGTTAGATGCTATAAAGATGCTCGTATCGGAAATGGAACCCAAAAAGGCAGGCAGCGGAACAATGCTCGTGCAGGCTATGCACACAAAAAGGCAGAATATATAATGCCGTCGGAGCCAAGAATAACCTAAACACAACAACAATAATAATCGCCACGACAATGCAGTATTCTTATCAACAAAAAGAGCCTAAGTCGTTTGTGTCTCAATACATCAAACTAGGCTGCGAAATGCTTGTGTAATCATAAATGGGTATGCATAAAAAGAGTAATTGGTTAATATACTTAATGTCTACTGTGACTGATAAAGTCTAGCTAGAGTCAATGATACGAGATACTGGTGCGCATGGCATGCCGCATAGCCTAGTGCAAATCTCAAGTCTGTGCGTCAAATATTACGTTATAGGGAAGGGTAGCTCTCTTGAGAAACCTCAATACCGAAGTATTAAGCGTTCTCCTGGCGTACCTCAAAGACAAACAACGAGCTTAGAACAGTGCAGAATGGTATAGGCAAAAAGCCCTCATTCGTGCATGCTCTATTCTCAATGGCACACAGACTAGAATTTACTCAATCAACTCCAGTTCTCAGGTATGTCGTGCAGCTTTTAACTAAAGCCAGCACTCATAGGAAACAATACCTTATAATATCAGACTCCTAGTCTAGCATTATCTAATCCAGCAGAACACTAATAATTAAAGGATGCAGTACTTAACCCTTAAAAAGCGGCTCACCACTTAAGTCGAGTTAAATAAAGCTGGACTATGTGGCGGCGCTCGACATAACTCGAGTGGCAATTTCAGCACGTAATGTGGCTGAGAGAGAGAGACAAGTGGTGGCAGGAGACTAGCGAGCGTATGACTGCTCCAGACCACCGCTGTACACAAATCTCAGCTCCCTCCTCCCTCTCTCACTCGCTACATACTCAATTATGTACCGAAAGTACCGAATTACCTGCTTTTTGCACTCGCGTTGCACGGTTATTGCAAGAAAACTATCCATCATACAAGGATCGTTATGGTGTCATTCGAAAGCTCTGTTTATGCCCTTTCAGGGATTTATCATCAATAATAAATGCACTGAACTATCCAACTCTAGCTCTTCCCAAGCTTTCTGGCATCTAGCCAAAAACCTCTCCAACAATTTCTCTTCCTCGTCTTTCCCTCCCCTTTCCCACTCTGATGGCACAACCATCACTTCTTCCTCTGACAAAGCTAAACTCTTCGCTCAAACTTTTGCTAGAAACTCCACCTTGGAAGATTCCGGTTCTATTCCTCCCTCTCCGCCCTCCTCTCTCTTACTTATGCCTAATATCCTAATCTCTTCTAAAGATGTACTTTCTACCCTCTCTGGGCTTAACACTAATAAGGCGTACGGTCCGGACGGTGTTCCTCCTGTTGTTCTCAAAAACTGTGCTTCCGTGCTGACTCCCTGCCTAGGCAAACTCTTTCGTCTCTGTCTATCCTCTAACGTCTTCCCTTCATGCTGGAAGTTTGCTCACATTCAACCTGTCCCAAAGAAGGGTGACCGCTCTCAACCCTCCAACTATCGTCCAATTGCTCTTATCTCTTGTCTTTCTAAAGTTTTTGAAACTATTCTTGCTTCCAAATTTCTTAAGCATTTCTCTTCTCATAATCTGCTCTCAGATCGCCAGTATGGCTTCCTTAAGGGTCGCTCTACTGGTGACCTTCTTTCATATCTTACTAACTCTTGGTCATCCTCCTTCCGGGACTTCGGTGAGACTTTTTCTATTGCACTAGACATATCGAAAGCCTTCGATAGAGTCTGGCATAAATCTTTAATTTCTAAACTACCCTCCTTCGATTTCTATCCCTCCATCTGTGCCTTTGTCTCTAATTTCCTTTCCGGCCGTTCCATAGCCGCGGTTGTGGACGGCCATTGTTCACTTCCTCACCCTATAAACTCCGGTGTTCCTCAGGGCTCTGTCCTATCTCCTATTCTCTTTCTAATTTTTATAAATTATCTCCTTAACTGTACCTTAATTCCCATCCATTCATACGCAGACGACTCAACCTTACACTACTCCATTAGTTTTTCAGAACGCCCCAGCCAGCAATCCCTCAACGACAAACGTAATGAAGCCATAGAACTCTTAAATTCTGATCTAAATACTATTTCCAATTGGGGCAGAGAAAACCTTGTTAACTTTAATGCTTCCAAAACCCAATTTCTCCATCTATCTACCCGTCAGGATCTCCCAGCGGACTATCCCTTATTCTTCAACAATACAAAAATCAACCCTTCATCTTCTCTCAATATTCTTGGTGTCTCTTTTTCTTCTGCTCTCATTTGGAAGGACCATATTACCAGTCTTGCTAAGGCAGCCTCCCAGAAGCTGGGTGTGCTCAACCGCCTTAGGGGGTTCTTTTCCCCTGCACAGCTTCTTGCTCTGTACAGGGGCATAGTGCGCCCTTGTATTGAGTATTGTTCACATGTGTGGGGAGGTTCCTCTCACACCGCTCTCCTAGACAAAGTTGAAAGGAAGGCCTTTCGTATCATTAACTCCCGTCCACTCACCAACTCTCTGCAATCTCTCTCTCTCCGCCACAATGTTGCATCTCTCTCTCTATTATAATAATCAGTGTTCCTCAGAGCTATCCCAGTGCATACCACCTCCTTTACGTAGGGCACGTGGTACCCGTCTTGCAACTCAATCCCACCCCTACTCTGTGCAACTCTCCAACCCAAGAGTGAAACGTTACTCTCAAACTTTCTTCTACTCAACAGCTGAGCTCTGGAACTCTCTCCCAGAATCAGTCTTTCCCTCTTCCTATGACTTAAATTGCTTCAAACTCCGTGTGTCCAGGCATTTTGGCTCGAACGTCCCTTGATTTTGGCCCTGTCACTCTTTCAACTATGGGGGAGGCACTCGCTATAGGCAGTTATGCCTTTTGCCTCCCTCAATCACATAGAAAAAAAAAAAGATACTTGTTTTACGTTCTGGGTCTTATTTAGGCATGAAAATGATCACGTAAACAGCCCTATTTTGGCTAAAAACACCCCGCTGGGCGGTACACATAAATAAACCGCATAGGCCGCTCGTAAGGTGTTAAACAATATAAATGCTAACCAATGCTTCGTGATCCACTTATCTTAACAACTAACATACATGGGTTATATCAGACCTTAACGCACAATACAACTGGCCAGCATGAAGCTGATTTTGCAGAGTTAACCAGAGGGGATATAATGTTAATAAAAGGTGGTGAAAGATATGGAAAATGAGAGAGATAGGCAGAGGAAAAGATTCTCAGGTACAGAGCAGGTGACAGGTAGCAAGGGAAAAAGATGGGTGCGTTCTAGAAACCAGATCTGAGGGAGAGAGTGGCGAGGAACTGTATATATACTCGCACTAGCTCGAGCCGCGTGGGAAAACAGCGGTTACAAGTCATCTAACCACTAGCAAAGCTTACAGCATGGTAAGGGCCTCTCTCCAACAACCCCCGCGAGGCAGCCAGCCGTGACGTCATCGAGCGGGACAAAAAACACTGCGCGCCCCCTCTCACTCTGTTCTACTCCCTCTCTCTCTCCCAGATTCTATCATTACTAGTTAATGATAAAATATATACTTTACAATTAAATATATAAAGCCTTGACATGGGCGAAAACAAAGAGCCTTTCTGGACTGCCCATGACACGAGCTTTCATATGAAATAAAGCACACTCTAATACATAAACTGTAGCCCCATCCACTGCCCTGGCGATCCTAGTGAGTTACTGTAGGACAAGCCATGCGGTTCTAACGGAGTGGTTAACGTCACATTGCAAAGTCTAATGGGATGCCACAGACGAAATGCACCTAGGACTTATGTTTGCAGAGTCCCCGTGAGGGTGTCTCGCTAAACCCTTATAACACAAAAGATCGCAAGGCTTTCTCTTCATAATTGCTGAGGGGCACAGGGCCCTGGGTGGGGCTTTGGTTTCCTGTGCATTTCCGCACCCTCCTCAGCTCCCTGCCATGGAGTGGCTTCGGTCACCCAGGCTTTATTGTGTTCGGCAGGGAGGGTTCTGTGGGGGCGCTCGGTTATGGCCTTGGAATTGCTCGGGGCCTTGGGGCTGTTCGGCCAGGCAGCTTGGGGAACAACAACAACAACAACAACACAAAAGATTGTGGGATGCCAAGATCTCTTGTGAGAAGTGGTAGTGTAACTTTCACTAGTAAAGTGTTGTGGGGTAGGGATGCCTGAGTCCCTCAACTTTTACTAAGGAAAGTGTAACTTAAAAGAAGGTGACTATATTAAATACTGGGATGCCAGTACTAACAAAGTTCCTCTAATAAGACACTTGTGAACTTTCAATAGTGAAAGTATTGAGGAGTAGGGATGCCTGAGTTCCTCAACTTTCAACTAGGGAAAGCGTAACCTAGAGAAGGTGACTATGTCAATCACTGGGATGCCAGTAATAACAAAGTTCCTTTTATAGGACACAGTTACCATAACTACAATACCAAGAGTAGAAGTGGAGGGATGCCTATGCACTTCAACCTATAATATTGGTGATACAGCCTATTAGAGTCCTCTATGTTAACCGATGGGATGCCACAGTTAACAAAGATTCCTTAATAGGTTTTCTTTAACTCACAGACAGTGTAAGGACTTCGGGGTGCCGTACATCCAACTGAATGGAGGGGTAATCTTGAAGTTTCTCAACTTTGGATGCCAGTGATCAAGAAGCCTCAAAATAGCTTAACTTCCTTCAGATTTCCCTGACATACCGGTAGTATTCACAATTACTGAGGGGTACCCGTTCCCCTTTTGAGGAGAGCAAAGGCGTGAGCGTGCACTTTCTATTAGGACAGGAAGTCCTTCTTGTCCTAGAGGGAGGTTGACTTCTTTTACTTTACTTAATAACTCTACTATACTTGAAGATAATACAAAGGTGGTATTGTATGTAGATGGTACTCAAGCCCAGGCTTATTTGGACTTACAGGTCACAGGTGGGGTCATGGGGTTGTGGAGATAATTTAACTTTTGTTCAAGGTTTGAGGATTGTGACGCCTGCAGCTTAGCAGAACGCCACGTGGGCTCAGCCGCTCGCTTGGCCACTCGCCAGGGCAATGTATTTGGCTATAGTCTATCTACAATGTTGTACTTTCTTTCTTGTGAATTGTCATGTCACAGGCAGTATAGAAGTGGTCTTTGTTTTCGCCTGTGACAAGGGATTATATTTTATATCATCAGTTATAAGTTTAATGTGTAAGACTGAATGATACAGTTAGAGAGTGTGAGTGAGTAAGTGCAGGAGGCAGAGGGTAGTGTGCGTAGTGTTACACGTTGTCTCGGTGACGTCATGCCACGGCCGGGCCCTCTGAGTGGCTGGCTGCCTCACCACCCTCCTGCCGTGTCAGAAAGTGGTACCCCCGCACTCCCTGCTGCCTTATGTCTTCCTTGCTCAGAGCTTGCCTGACCAGCATACCCTTCACATCTCCCTTGCTACCTGTCCCCGACTTCTACCTATAGAACACTTTCTCTCTCTCTCAACTTCTTACCTCTCATTCTTCCAATCTATTTAATATCATAACTCCCCTTTGGTTCCGCACGATTTCATATATCGGCCATCGTATTATATGCTGAAGCTCTCAGATATTCCATGTTTAGATAGACATTTTGGAGGGGTTAACATTTTGTCTGTAGAGGTTCGACACACTCACGGTGTCTCCCTACCTTTTGCTTGGTTGTCTGCTGGGCTATTTAATGCTAGACTGGGGTGAGGCTATTGTTGTTGTGATTTCCGATGTGTACCAGGTTTTGTTGAACCTGTACAATCGCAACGGATACGTGGGAAGCCTAGGTTGTCTTTCTGACTGTGTACCTTGTGACTTTAGCACTGTGTTGCGAGTGAGGGCTTTTGCCTCTGCCACCCAACACTGTGCTAACTCGTTTTGCTTTGACTTTGAGAGGGTCGCCAGGAGAGAACCAGATACTAGCGATCTGGATCTTTCAAGAGAGCACCCCGTCATTTTAACGTAATTTGGCCGTACAGACTTAAGGACCTCGCTAGGCTATGAGCCGCTTGCTCAGCCATTGTTTCCTAGCCTACTACATCCCAGCTAGACTTTATTCGCCTAGCAGACACCCGATTAAGATTATAAACTCTTATGTTATGTATGCAGCATTTTTATTTACGTTGATTGTAAGCCTTGGTTGTTGTTGAGTTGCACAACCCGAGCAGGCTTTTGTGTTGCCTGAGGAAGTACTTTTTTTGTTGTTGGAGATAATACTATTGTGCATTTATCGTTATTCCCGTGCAAGTTAACACTGTATGTCCCTACACTTGTCACATCTTGTTCCTGCTTTATATAACAGTTCAAAATCCGATTCGATCATCTTAAGCAGCATCAGACTATCTTCAGAAGATTCCTGCTCGATGCTTTAGGACTTTCGTTCACTTTCTTTAATATAGGAGTGACAGTTTATTATTGTTTAGAGTAACTTTAATTATACCTTCTTCTTGTTTGCATTAAATCATTCCAGTGATTTAATTAAGCTCTCTATCCTTTTCCTTGTATACATTATTAACGTAATTGTATGTTGTTGTGATCAGGCTGTATCAGAGATCATCAGCCTGTAGTAGTAGTGCATTTATACCAGTTATAGGATACCCCGTTATCGCAGATTTAACTCTGGAGGGTATAGGTGTTTTTGTGCGCCGGCATTATAAGTTCGAGGGTTGGATCTAGTGTTACCGTTGTGGCTGTGTGCCTTTCTAGTCCAATGATTAAGAGCCCTTGTTTTATACGAGTCTCGGTCGTAACAGGATATTTTGGCTTGACCTTGGAGCGGGAAAATTCAGGGGTGAAGGAGTTACGAGAAAATTAGGTTTCTCAGGCGTATCTTGACATTATTCTGCAAACAAGAGTCTCCTCTTTAACCCGTGGAGCCCCAACGACGCGTCTGACGCGTCGGCTATATATGTAACGCACAGCCCCAGAGACGCGCCTAACGCGTCACCCTTATAGCTCCAGTCGTAAGTCTCAGAATGGCTCTAGATTTATATGGGAACCACTTTGGGATCCGGCGACCTACTTCCAAAACGTTTTGTCCATACGCGTGCGCGCGCGGGGACGGGAGAGGGCACCCGCCTTCTCACACCTCATGGTCAGTTTACCGCGCACCCTCTCGAGTGAAACACCATGTCTCGACGATATAGTGCCCGCCTTACCCGCCCCTGCAGTACAGAGGAGGTCATGGATATACTGTACGACACTGACAGCCCTGATAGTGACACTGACTCGGCATTGGACGAGTCTGGAGACGAGTATGCCCCCTCCCAAGCCGAAATAAGAGAGCTAGAGGAAGAGCTTGCTCAGATTCCTGTCAGGCGGCGTAGGCCGTCACAAAGACAGCAAGGGGCAAGTGCACCTCCCCGCCGCCCACTTCCCCAAGACCCCACTGAATCCTCAGAAAGTGGGGAAGAGGTTGTTGTTGCAGATGAACCTGCTGACCCTCAAAATTACGTGCGTGTACCTGGGGAAGAACGAAAGGGATTGAAGAGAAGAAGAGGCGAGTCTGGGAGTGAAGAGGAGGTACCCCCACAACCCCGCCTGCCTTCTCCCCCACTTTCCATAATCTCCCCACTCAAGAAAAATACCCCGGGGAGGTTCTATGGTCGTCACAAACCTAGTGACGAACAACCTGGTGATGGAGAAATGGCACAACGTGGTGCGAGACAAAGGCGGTCACGTGACCCAAAACGCTCCCTCTTCCCTCCTGACCCAGAGCACGAGGGGGGGGATGAGTCACCACCACCACCACCACCACCACTACTACCAGACTCTCCGCCTCGCCATTCTTCCCCCCCACTATCACCTTCAGGCTCCATCCCGTACACCCTGCCACGAATGTCTCCCTCACCTGAACCAGGCCCCTCCCGCGCCACTGCATTATCACCAGCCTCTCCACAACGCCCCGATCTGCCCCAACGCCCTGCAAGCAAACGACGTGGGCGTGTCATATCTCGCGGGCGTGCCACCCGCGGCCGAATGCAGAAGGTGAAACAAATAAGACGCCCCAGCAACGATTCGAGCTCTAGATCTAGCTCTCGATCAAGTTCGAGGTCTAGCTCCAGACCCAGGTCCACCTCTCGCCCACGCCGCCCGCGCTCCACCCGCACCCGCCCAACCCACCCCGGTGCCCCTGACGATGACCCTGATGAGCCCGATGTCCCATCTAGCGACGACGAAGGCGCTGATAGGTGGGATTGGGTGGATGGGGAGAACTATCTACCAGGACAATACCACTTTTTGGGGGCAGCTGAGGCCGGCCCTACCATGCCCAATCGTGGACCTGACACCACAAGACTGGGTGTTTTTCTGCAGTTCTTCACTGCCAACCTTGTCGGCTTGATTGTTGACCAGACGAACTGGTACAACTATTATTTTATGGCAGGGAAGGAGCAGAAGAGGAACTCGGCACGTCTCTCATGGGTGGATTTGTCTTCCGATGAGTTCTATGCATTCCTGGCACTGGTCATCCTGATGGGGGTCACCAAGAAGACGTCTCTCAGGAAGTACTGGTCATGTGATCCCCTCATCGCAACCCCCTTCTTTGGGAAAGTCATGAGCAGGAATAGATTCACGGCAATCATGGGAAACCTGCACTTTATTGATAGCCTGGTAAGCCACACCACGAACCAGGAACGCCCAAGGAATACCAAAGACCCGATGGAGAGGATAAGACCTATATTTGAATACCTGAAAACTAAGTTTGCAGCCTCCTTCAAACCTTACCAAAAACTAATCATTGATGAGAGTCTGGTGCTATGGAGGGGGAATATTAGCATCCGACAGTACATCCCCAGCAAGCGTCACCGTTATGGCCTGAAACTGTTCGTGATGTGCGACTGCAAAACCGGTTACATCCAGGACATCATCATTTACATGGGCAAGGTCACTGAACTGGTGGAGGAGAGGACATATGGGATATCTGGGGCCGTTGTCATCACCATGTTGGAGGGATATTTGGACAGGGGACACATCTTGTACCTCGACAACTGGTACACCAGCCCTTCCCTTGCCAAATTCCTGTATAGCAGAAACACTGGCGTCTGTGGCACCGTCAGGAGGAATCGTGTCTACATGCCAGAGCTACCCGAAAGGCGGGAGAAGGGCTCCATCATCCACCTCCAGGCAAATAATATCTTGATGCTCTCGTGGATGGACAATCGTGACGTCAATATCCTCACCAGTATCCACCTGCCCCGCTTAGAGGACACCAAACGCCGTGATAGAGCCACAGGTGAGGCGGTCAAAAAACCAGTTGCAATCATTGACTACAACATCAACATGCGGCTGGTTGACAAGTCAGACTCTGTCATATCGTCGGTCGAGTGTGCCAGGAAGACGATGAGGTGGTATAAAAAACTATTTTTCCACCTACTCGACCTCACCCTCTACAACTGCCACATCCAATATCATGAAATAACAGGTGAAGTTGAGACGATGGAGTCGTACTGCATCGAACTTGCACGGGAGCTTCTGTTCTTCTTCAGGGAGGGTCCACGCCGCCAGCAACGTCCCGCAGCTCGTTTTCAAGCACCAGAAGGCCCCGCCAGACTGACACAACGCCACTTTTGCGATTTTGTCCCGCCCAACGAAGTAAAACCCAACCCACGCAGACGGTGTCATGTGTGTCGCAACACAGGCAGACGCACACCAAAACGGAGACACCCGGACGATGTGTGAAGAATGTGATGTGGGACTGTGTTTTCCCACCTGCTTCAGGGATTATCACACCCTCGAGCACTTCTAAGTGTTCAAAGTGTTCAAAGACTGCGATAAAAGACGCTATAATGTAATACTAACAGTGTATATAAAAGACGCAAAAAGTGAATATAAAACAGTGTGTATATATATATAATTTACAAGTGCAAAGTACCGAACAATATAAAACACTAAGTAAATTCTAAACTTATAAAACTGTGTGCAAATAATTATAAGAATAAGAGACAATAAGTGCGTAAACCAATGTATATACACCTCATAATCTTAGGTAAAACAATGAACAAGTACAAATAATTCAATGAAAAGGAGACAGAGTGACCTTGAGTGAAAGTGACAGCCAGACAGAGAAAGAAAGAGGGAGGGTGCTGTGGAATGTGGGTCACTCGGTCCGCTGTCTGGCCGTGTGTTCGTACGTGCGTTTTGTTATTGTCCTGAGCAAAGATGGCCGCCCAAGATGGCCGCCATCACCATGGCAACGGGGACGCTAACACTCGTGCGCACTTGTAATACTTGAATGAAGACACTTATCACACTACAACTTCAGTTATATTTACATTATGTGATATACAAAGACATTCTATGAACTCTGAAGCGCACTTTATGTCCGAGAGGTGCAAAATAAGTCATGCTGCCTGGCGGCTGGCAACTGGCTGCTGGCGCGGGAGATTTGAAATGGCGCTGAGGCTCCTCTGAGGCTGGGGACCCCCACTACCTCCCAGGACCCCCAAATGGCCTAGGTAAGTACTTTTTTCAAATTTCTTCATGTCTATCATTATTTTCTAACACATTCTGATATATTTATAAAAAAAAAAAAAAAATGAAAATTGCCCGGGTTCTGGTGCACAAAAATAATAAAACCGGCCGGGGCTGTACGGGTTAATATTGAGAACAGGGGTAGATGAGCATTTATGTGATCTTATTATGTGTAACTCTGGTAATTTTTGAGCTTCTGTATATATGAGATGGAAAGATACACGGGTGTATGGATCCCGGACGGTTGGTATTTCGGTGAGTTTATGTTGATAGTCCTGGGATCAAGAGATTAGTCGGAAGGTGGGAAGGTTTGGGTGGTGATATATTCGACTGGTAGTATTGAATATACAAAGTAGTTGAGAAGGAAATTTGTTTTGTTTATGAATAGAATTGCTTGGTGATGATAAAGCATGTACATTTATGTGGGTGGTATAAAATAGATGGAAGAGTTTTAGCTAGATGATCTGAAAGAGTTTTCGCATAAGTGACAAAGTCTTTCAACACGTTTAGTTAGTTGATCACAAGATTTGGAAAACATAGGAGATCTGTCGTATGACGTTTTTGGAATATATTTGAATCATCAGGATAGTTTAACATAACATTTTAATAATAATAATTTGGGGGATCCACCAGATTGATGCTGGTAGGCCGAATCATAAATGCTGGACATAAAAGATATACAAGAAGATAATATGTTTTGTTTATTATGACATAGTGTATTACCTGAGAAGATAATGTAAAGAGGTGGTGTTGTGGGAAAAGAATATAATGTAATCAGTGTGTAGGACATGTTTCTTTCAAAATTGAATACATACGTATTTTAATAATTAACATGGCAAGTATATGAACCATCCTAAGATTAGTAATCAGGTGGCCTGATGATATATTCAATAACATACGACAGGAATTTGGTCAGCATATGTTTATTATATTGAAGGTTGGCTACATACTGTAATGTAAATGCAATTATTTCCATACAATTATACCGATAACATAATGAATATATGCCAATAATTAATACTTAATCTTCAATTGGATATGTTACTTTGATTTACAATTTCTCTCTCTTGCACAATAATCCCGTTTCTGTTTGTGTTCCTGCCTCATACACGCCTCTATGGCCCTAAATACTTTAGGCTCTTGCCCTTCATTCCACATAAGTCTTTTTAACACTTAAAGTGTGTTAGCGTCACCCAGCATTTCTTCACTTTGGGGCCAGTACCGTTTGTCATTGTCACCTTTCTTTATTACCCTTTCACATTTATCACTTCTCTCTCTCCCAGCTCGTCCATCGTCTTTCACAAATCTCTTACTTCGTTTGCTGATGTGTTCTTCTTTGCTTGCATGCCCATCTTCATAAACAACCGTCAATACTGTAGTGGTTTTAAGTAGAGAGGAAATTAAAGAGGTTATTGTAATTATGCACGGCTCTCGCTCTCTCTCTCTCTCCCTGTGTGTGTGTGTGTGTATATATATATTATAGGGTAACGTTTCGACATCACACTGGTGTCATCTTCAGTGGTCTACAAATCAAAAGATAATATTACAAATATGAATGCTTAAAAGCTTATTGAAAATAATTAGAACATAAAAAAAAAAAAAAAAAAAAAAAAAAATATATATACCGGGTATATACTGTTTATATATACTGTATATATATGGGGCAGAATGATAGGGTAACGTTTCGACATCACACTGGTGTCATCTTCAGTGGTCTACAAATCAAAAGATAATAATACAAATATGAACGTATAAATTTGTAATATTATCTTTTGATTTGTAGACCACTGAAGATGACACCAGTGTGATGTCGAAACGTTACCCTATCATTCTGCCCCATATATATATTTTTTTTTTTGTTATGTTCTATATATATATATATATATATATATATATATATACTGTATATATATATATTTATACTGTATATCCTGCTGGTAAATACACCGAATATCTAACTCTTGCTATGACATCATAAATATATATAATTTCTCTATGCCACAAGGTATATAGACTACGTCTACTGTGTTCATGCATATGGTGGCAATGATTGTACTTTTTTTTTTTTTTTTTTTTTTTTTTTACAAAGATTGACTACTGATACTTAATCTTTTTGTCTTTCTTTTTTTAACACTCCCTCCATCCATAGGCTTTAAACAGCAAGCGGAGTCGATGGTTGCACACAACAAAGTTTGAAGAGCTTATACAAAATGGCATGCATTTACATTGTTGTTTCTTAACCCGAAAATGGCGAGAAGACTCTTAAGAGGTTTTGGTGGTGAAAGGCGACGAATCTCTTAACCCGGGAAAGGCGAGAACACTCTTAAGAGGTTTTGGTGGTGAAAGGCGACGAATCTCTTAACACCTTACGAGCGGCCTATGCGGTTTATTTATGTGTACCGCCCAGCGGGGTGTTTTTAGCCAAAATAGGGCTGTTTACGTGATCATTTTCATGCCTAAATAAGACCCAGAACGTAAAACAAGTATCTATCCCTGAAAGGGCATAAACAGAGCTTTCGAATGACACCATAACGATCCTTGTATGGTGGATAGTTTTCTTGCAATAACCGTGCAACGCGAGTGCAAAAAGCAGGTAATTCGGTACTTTCGGTACATAATTGAGTATGTAGCGAGTGAGAGAGGGAGGAGGGAGCTGAGATTTGTGTCAGTAGGTTCGCCGCGGTGGTCTGGAGCAGTCATACGCTCGCTAGTCTCCTGCCACCACTTGTCTCTCTCTCTCAGCCACATTACGTGCTGAAATTGCCACTCGAGTTATGTCGAGCGCCGCCACATAGTCCAGCTTTATTTAACTCGACTTATGTTGCTCGCCGCTAATTAAGGGTTAAGATCCAAGGCTTAAAAAAATATGTTTAAAAAGCCCCAGTATCACTCAAAACAAAGGAATGAGTGATTAAGTGAGATAATTCCCCTCCATACCTTCTATCACTCCTCCACATATGTCAAAACCCCCTCCTTCCCCCCCTTCAATTATCGCCTATTTTTCCTCTTATTTCCTTGTTTATCGGTTTATTTACCGCACCAACATCTTCAATCTGGTTCCAAGGCGTGTTTCTGCGCCTACCCACTGTGTGCTGTGAAAGAGAGACTCAATCTGCTTCTAGGCTTCGGAGAGGGAGGGTAAACGTTGCGCCGGCCTCACATTTCGTTCGGCAATAATTCGCGATTTACACCCCCCAAATACCATTTCCACTTGTTAAATCACTGTTACATGTTGATATCTTCATATTAAACGTAAAATAGGTGCATATGAATAAGTAATAACGATATTTATCGTAAAATGACGATCTTAGGCCTAATATTGCCGCCTGGCAAGAGGGTGTTCACTACATACAGCTCGCACTTTATAGATTAAGATCCAAGGCCTAAAAAAAGCCTTTTAAAAAGCTCCAGTAGCACTTGAAACAAGGAAATATATGATTAAGTGAGATAATTCCTCTCCATACCTTCTATCACTCCTCCACATGTGTCAAAACCTCCTCCTTTCCCCCCACCCCACTTTCAATTGTCACCTATTTTTCCTCTTATTCCCTTGTTTATCGGTTTAATTATCGCGCCAATCTCTCCAACCCGGTTCCAAGGAGTTTTCCTGCGCATATCGAGTGCGTGGGGAGATAATTAAAGTGTAAGAGAGGCCTCAGTCTGCCTCTAGGCCTCGGAGAGAGAGGGTATATATCTCGTTCACCTCACACTTCATGACGGGAGGGTTGGCAATAATTTGTTTTTTTCAACCCCTAAATACTATTCCCACTTGTTTTATTGCTGTTACATGTTAATATTTTCATATTAAATGTAAAATAGGCGCATATGAATAAGTAATAACGATATTTATAGTAAAATGACGATTTTAGGCGGGAATGAAGCCTAATATCGTCGCTTGGCGGTAGGGTGTGCACTACCAATAGCTCGCGCTTCCCGGGTTAAATTCCCAATCAAGCAGCATCACTCTGCCTGGCCATGTCAGTCTTATGCATATTCACTACACCTAGTGAGCTTCTCATTAGTTCTGGTTCCTACTGCATAAATATTTTGGACAATGAATCTCACTCATTTAATTTTAATGTGTAGGAAAATGCAAGGGAACTTTTAGAAAGCTTGATTATGGTTTGTACCATTGACATGGATAAGTGTTACTAACTATATGTAGTTAATCATTTAACTTTCCTATCATCATGTTAGATTATCTGCCTTTCTTGATTTTCTTTCTTTAGCAGTAATGCATCTATTATTTATCTTATTATTTTTAATATCATTACTCTTAATATAATTATATTACTATAATTGTTACCACCAGCCGTGGCATGATTGGTCGCGCGTCTGACTGATGATGGAAGGGTCGGCAGTTTAATCCCAAGTCTTGTCATTGGTAAATGGCAAGAGTTTGGGCAACTCGTCTAGCGATTTATGGCAAGTGTTCAGTAGAGTCCCTGTAACAGGGGCACGCCCTAGCCCTGTCGATCAAGGGAGTGCACGGCCTAAAGAACTGTCATTATTGTTACCGGTACAATATTATCTAAATTATTATTATCATTATTGGGTGAGGGCTGATCTTGTCCAGAATGAGCTTTGGCATCCGTACTCAACCTTAGTAATTTCTGTCTGGCCCTTTTCCTGTACTATTTTTCCTACTTCAGGGGCGGGAGCCTAAGAATTCTTCTTCCCTTGTTAAATTCACCTACTAGACGAGACAGAGAAAAGGGCAAGGGAACGCGAAAGTGGTCCCGAACCCGGAGAATTTGAACTTTAAATGTTGTTTCTGTTTGAGCTCTGTCTAAAGTCAGCCACCCTCAGCTATGGGTATGTGCCTGAGTATATACATACAATACATACATTCATCATCATAAACATTAATTCTACTTTAGGCTGGACAATTGCTGCCTTATATGCCATTCATGATCCCCATAAGAGTTACACATCGGTATGTTCAGGTTATTTCACCTGTTAGGGTGGGACTAGTCAGCCTTGGTTGGAAACCCGTCAAAGGGAGTATACTAATACTAATTTACACTGCTTACCTAAGGGTAAAGCAAGTTAGTGGATGGACTAACCGCACGCCACTGTACAAAAAATATTGCTAAACAGATACATAGAGAGCCTCAGAGTTGGTTGTACCCTAAGTTGAGTGGTCAATTCTATAAGTCCTTAATCAAAGAAATGCATGAGGTGCATGGCAAGTGTACATACTGTATGCGGTAGGTTTGGGGCCGCGGAGAGGTAATATAATAAATAAATCACTATATTTACCATATAAAGCAATAATATTGTCCCCACATGTGCATAGTCTTCAAAAACAATGCATATTCTAATTTAATAATCTCATTCCCAACAGCAAAACCTTCTCAATGAAATTAATGAAAGCATATGATCCACCCAGGATTCGAACCTGGGTTACCACATACATATCTTAACCCCTCTGTCGGGAATAGGGTAATGATCCCGACAGGTTTTGGTCCAATAGGACATTTGAATTTGGCGGTATCGTATCGCTTGTACGATTTCGGCTGGTTCTTTGTGTATTGTAGTTTATTCTTAAGTTAGGTTAAATATTAACTGTAATGTATAAATATCTACATCAGCTCTAGATGTGTTATGAAACCAAGTTATGGGTTATAATTATTATGAGCCGGCAGCCATATGTAATTTCGCTAAGCGATCGGACGCCGGCACTTTAGTCTCTCAATCAACACCAAACAACCAACATCTCCCCCCCCCCCCTGGCTCTGACTCAACCCACAGTTCACCATGTGCTACAAATATTAATCTATAACAATATTAACAACAGTCCTACATCACCAGTCCTCTAAGCTAAGTTCATTGTATCGATATTGTATTATGTGAACATTCCTATATGTCATGCAATTGAATTAGCCGCGTGTGGGGGACTGGATTACACCCATCGAATACCTCGTTGGTAATTATATTATAACTATTTGTTGGGATATTTCATGTACCAGTGATATGTAATTTAACCTCTTTATCTAAATTCCCGACACCCTCCAATCCCAGAGACGACTATAGTCGTCAGTAGATAAGTAACTCCCCAGTCCCAGCGACAGATATAGTCGTCAGTAGATAAGTAACTCCCAAGTCCCAGCGACAGATATAGTCGTCAGTAATGTACTTTCCTTGTAACTGCCTGTACAAGGCTTTACCAGTTACCACGACCATTTAAGCACTGCTCCCATTATGGCAACACTTCTCAGCTTATATGAGACCCACTGAAGGGTGGGAGGGCCAGTGTTGCCTCATCTACGGAGGTGGAAAGGTGGTCTCTCCTGCCATTTTGGCCACATTGCTTGGGACTACTGGGACTTTTATTACTGTATCCTACGGTACAGTACGGGTTAAACATTCAAACCATTACACCATCAAGACAGTTAAAGATTAAGTACATTACTATGATATTATATCCATGTATATTCATGTGAAGAATAAACAACCACAAAAGGTACATTTCAATGTACAAACTATTTGTATTTTATGAGGGAGAGGCTGGTTGGTCTCTCATGAAGCGCGACATACTCTTGCTCTGTCTGCTGCCTCGAGGCTTACTGACGGTCTGTCCGAGAGACTGAGTCACTCACACAATGTGTGAGGGAGAGGGAGAAGAGTGTGTATATGAATGGAGGGGGGGGGGGGGGGGTAGAAGGAGGTTTTAGGTATTGCAGGGGGAAGAAGGTAATGGAGGGAGCAGGGGAAGGAGGGAATAAAGGGAGGCAGGGAGGGGAGGAATTAACGAAAAGAGGGCATGTGGTGGTATATGGATGCCATTTAGCCCAATGCCATCCAATATCCCATCTCTGATGCAATGTTTGTACATGTTTAGTACCAAGTCTCAAAAGAGTTATTTTCTACAGTCTTCCAGCAAAGCCTTCAGTGTGGCTTGCCTCAGATCTCCAGTAAAATATACTGGCAGGCGTTGTCCTCACAATGGACAAGTCCACTATTTTTTTTTTTAATTTAATTAGGAGCCACCCTCAAAAAGGAAAGTATAGTGTTGGCAATAAATATAATGATATGATAAATATAAGTCATCACAGGTAGGCTTCCATTATGCTAAAATTATTGTAAACATCTGAAAATGAATATGTATGTTTACATCTAGAGAAGCATTGGTGGTTAATTCACAAAATAAAAATAAACCTTATCTGCTAATCTTGTGCTATTACTTACTATTCATAGGAACATTTCTGAACTTGTCCAAGCAGTAGTAACTTCATAATTATATTTCCTGCTCAGCCTGTATGTATTTGGCAAAACATTCTTTAATTGTAGAACAACAAAAAATAACTGCTTCCAGAAACACTAGTTTATTACTGTATAACAGAATATGATTAAGAAGTTTAAGATGGACAGGTGTTCAATATACAGAAGTTTAGAACACTAAATTGTAGAAAAAATGGTACACATAATCAATGTTTTGCAGTATATACATTCAAATTGCAACATATAGAACATTGAAACACTTACTTTGTGCATCACTTTTGCTACAACTAAGTGATACTTTTTTAGTGTACTTGGTCGAGTTTAAGTAATATTTGTGTGAGTAGTATTTTATGTCTAATGATATCCAATTCCATAATAATTAAACCTCATAGCCTACATAATCTTTGCACCACAACAAAGGTTTCAAAATTATTATATGAGATATGAAGCTACTACGAAGATGATGTAAAGACTCCCAACATGAAATAATATTAATTGACTATCCTATAATGTCAATGTGTGTATAACAATATTGGCAACTAAACAAATTATTGTTTAATTTAATGTTTATGAATGTTTGAATACAATGTACAGTAGGTGTCATCCCTATAAGGCACTGTTCAATAGGCTCTAACGTATTATATTTACTGTCAGTCTTATTATATTGGCTTATATGAGAGGAATGGCTGTACAAAACCTTGTTTTGTTTGCTTGTGTGTACAGTAAATGCTCTACTACTGTATTTTTTCCAGCCTTGGTTTTTTTCCCAACATAAACAAAAATGGAGAAAGGAAGACATAATTAATGTAAACAACCTGCATACACTTAATGGTGTGTTTGTGGTTTTTATTTGTGAACAAATTATATCAACTGGATTTACACTGTCATAGATTGAATGTTGCTGGAAAAGTACTTTGCGGAAGCGAATTCCACAGAGGTGATTAGAATGAACTGTTCCTTTATTGCTTAGGCACTTCAGCTGGTGGGACTCGAATAAAGTGTATATAAGTTTATTTACATACAAAGTTGCATGGACAATTGACATAGCTTAACAATAGAATAATAAAAGTATTTCTCTTCTATAATTATTCCAACATTAACTCTTCATATATGCTAACAGCCAGTAGATTCAAGTGCTCAACCCGTGAAGACAGGAGGTCTTATTCCAGATGGAGAGTGAGACATCAAGACAGTTTGAATGTTGCAACTGGTACATTCGTTGTCGTACTGTACCTTCGTACACCTACTGCTGCAACTCTGACTTCTCGAAACTACATTGCCACTGTGTCGTTGTCTCATCTCATAATTTCAGACACCTCTCTCTCTCTCAAACGCCACCTATTGAGCTGTTTACTCACTAGGCACTGCTCCCATAGCATATTATGAATATGGGAATATTTATACAACGCTAGTTTATTGGAAACAGCGAGGGTGTTTTTATGGTGTGTCAGTGGGCTTTGTGGTGATGCACTGAAACTAAATACAGTAATTCCATCCCAATAATACCTTCTCATTGACAAATTAGCATTTGAACGCGGAACCACAAGATTACCAGTCCAGTAGCAAGAGCACTCCACCACACCTTTCTGAAGGCCGAAGGTCAAAGCGCCGGGTGTGTGGTTGGTATCACAAACCATCCAGCTGGTATCACAGGCTAAAGCTCGAGGTGTGTGGTTGGTATTGCAGACCACTTAGCTGGTATCACAGGCCGATTGAGCTAAGGAAAGATAGCTGGTATAGCAGGGTAAGTCGGCTGGTATCGCAGGCCGAGGGGATGGAGATCCAATTCCTTTTTCCCGCTTGGAAAGCTGCCAAATAATTCTGCCATCTTTTTATATATCTTCGATTTCCTGCTTCTCCTGCTGTTGTGGGAGTGAGGGCAAAGGAGGTTCCCTTTACCTGTCAGGTTTATGGCGCCATTGTGCCATTGTTGCCTGTGCCAGGCGGGCAAAACTGCCTGTGACAAGTGCCTCCCCAGAGTTTAAAGAGTGACAGGGCCAAAACCAAAAATATTCAAGTCAAAATGCTTGTACACACCAAGTTTGAAGCAATTTAAGTCGTATGATGAGGGAAAGATGGATTAGTGGAGATAAATTCCAGAGCTCATCTGTTGAATAGCAGAAATGAGATTTGTGTTGTAAAAAATAAATACAGTTCTAAAATATTAACTCATATTAGCTCTATTAGACTCCTTTCTTATAATAAGCAAATACAATACAATTAATTTCACATACCGTATTGATAATGCTATGCCTCAAAATTATATTGCCGTTATTTCACAAAAAACGAGCATACCCAAGTCCTCCACAAATGCAGTACTATCACAGTGTGCTGACTTTGGGAAAATGATCAGCCTGGTTTCCATATCCTGGGAATTATTAGCAGCAGAGAAGATCTGCATGTACAACATTTTAGGCCACAGTGACCTTTGTGCCAACTTCTACCCCATTCACCTTTAACTTTGGCAGATATCAAATAATGTTGTGTTGCGTACCTCTGACACCACGTTGCTTTGTCAGAAACTGGCAATAATACTTTGTGTATCACTTTCACTATCACAGAGCCTGTGTCTGTATCACCGGAGTCAGTTGACCCCGAGCCAACCGCACCAGAACACTACCTAATTCAGACTCCGAATGTGAAGATAATTTATTGCAAAACACCTGTCTGTCGCCACACATACATAGTAGTCATATCGGGAGCATTACTACTTCCCTCCTCATGATTCGGGGTTCCCCAAACTCCTACCCCAGGGTTTATCATTCATTATTCATAATATATATATCTAGAACTGTTTCTGTGTGCGTTCCTGTAGCAACAAAAATATCCTTATTTAAAAAAAAAAAAATGTATTATCTCAATCACTGCAGCCAACGTATGGATACGTCCTATATAGAAAAGACCCATACTGTGGGCGACGTACCCATACATATTGGTATTACCGGCTGACTTTGGTAGCCCCAAGCCACTCTGTTTGATGCCAGACATCACCATAAGCTTCTAACCTTCCCTCCGAGACTAATATCAATCATGCATCGGTTGTGAGAGGGTATGTGTTCAAACTATAGGTGTTTTAAAAGCTGAAATTCAACCTAAAACAGGCCCACTTCTATATGTATTTGTAGCAGCTATATACCAGGTACGAATGTGAGGTTCATTTCATGTTACTATACATAATTCATACTGTCTAACTAACAAATTAGTTACTAAAAAACAGAGTGTACGCATGAAAAGACCAACCGCGGCGCTCCACACCCAGCAACTCCACCGGTCTGCACCTGAAAATCAATTATTAAAGTTCCATCAACAAGAGATTTGTAGTTATTTCTTACCTTTAATACTTTGACATGTGTCCTTTGGCTTCAATAATCATCCTCAGTTGTCCTGGCCTACTATCAGACAGCTTCCTGAAGTATTACGGAGACATATCTTCGCACCACATTTCCCGAATCTCCTAGATTTGGCGCAGCACTGATGAGGTTTCCCATTCCTTGAGCTTGCCTTTCATATGGTTCTATGCATTTTCAATGGAGTTCATATATGGCGAGTTGCCTGGTCATTCTAACACATTAATAATATATTCGTCTTAAGCCACTTGGTAATTTTTCTAGTGCGGTGACTGGGCACTGAGTCATGTTGGAAAACAGTGCATTGGTGTGTTCCATACAAATCGAGGATATGGTCCTCTAAAATGTTCATATACCGATCAGCATTCATTGTACAGTTCTTTGGGAAAAATTTCAAGTCACCCCTTCCTTCTCGTCCACTAAAAGCCACCTACACCATAACTCCATCGGTGTTACACGGTCTTGACAGTATATTTAATGTGGAAACAGGCGGAGCCTCGCGTCCGCCACACTCTACCTGGCTGTCTACTTACACGCTTGAACGCACTCTCATCGGAGAACATCACACAAACCCAGTCCTCTTCAGTCTAAGAAAGATGCTTTTTAGCAAATGCAAGGCATTTTCGACGCATGGCCTCTGTCGGCATGAGTTTTATGGCAGCAACTCGGGAGGGTAACTTCAGGACTTTTTGCAGGTGTTCTTGAATGGTGCGGAGAGCCATGTTTCTGATGAGTTTTTGGAGGTATTACTTAAATTGAACAGCTGTAATCATGGATTGGTTGAGCACCTCCCGCCTTATAAGCTTAACGGTGGCATGACAAAATTTTCTAGGGCGGGCAGGGCGAGATTTGACTGGCGGGATGACGTTGGGAGGTACCCCACGGGCAGAGGCGATTAGCTTGTTTATGGCGGCTTTGGACCTCCCAGTACGCCATATAATTTCACACATGGACACTTTTTCTCCATCCCAGGTAAGAATCCGGGCCTCTTCCTCACTTGTTAACGATTTTGTACTCATGACGATCAAATATGTGCACAATAATAGCACTAAATAGGGCGAAACACAATAAAAGGGGGCTTTCAAGTCGGGGCGCTTGTACTTCCAGCTTTCATGTCTGGGGCTAAACTGAAAAATTTGAGCCTGGGAGACAGAGTCCGAGGCTGGCTGAGTTGCCAGATGTCATAAAAACAGTGTTGCCACCCTCCTTATATAATAAATGCGAATTTTGATGAGCCACTTTTTACATACAATATTGGGCTTGTCATTTCCTGCATGTACTGTATTTATTTCATTGAGTTATCATTAGCAGATACAGATGAAAGAATAGACACTACCATGCTTCAGCCGGGGCTCGACATAGGGATTCCCGCCTGCCACCTAGTAAGGCAATGGGAACTATGGATGAATAACATAGCCTTGCATTGGGAGCATTTTAGTGGAAATGTTTAATGAGACCAGTTTTGTTCCGTTTGCTATGATAAGTTTCGCACTGGTGGGTATTACAGTGAACAAAAAAATAGATAGAAAAGCCCCACCGGGGCATATACTTCAATATAGAAGTCGCCACAATTAAATAGTTAATCATTTTATCAGAATGACCTTCGCTTATGAATAAGCCTATTATTGTACACTGTCTAAATTATATAAAGATAATTATCACTTGTTATCTCTCAAAAATATTAGATTTCCACATAAAGATAAAATATATTATCGTTATATTAACCATCATAGCATAACACTAATCTTAAGAGAGGAGGTGTGAGTGATCTGGTACTGTATGAACTTGTGTGGATGTCCTTGAGAGTGTATGTGTGTGTGTGTGCGTTGATACATGAACAAAATATATAAGTATATACTGTTAACAAAATTACATTTCCCAAAAACACATTAAATACAGTTCAGCGAAGCTGTGAGAAGGCCATTTGTCGTGCTTTAAAATGCGTATACATGCAACCTCTAAAACCCATAACATATTTCGCACACCATCCCGGCCAACATCGCGCCTTAAAATACTGTATATCGAATGCTGTATTTCCATGGCCAAGAATTTTCCTGCTGCTGTCTCACCAGCCAGATCCCCTGCAGTAAACAAGCTCAACAGGTGTCCACATTCTCTGCCTAGCATTGTACAAATAAAATACTATTCATTATCAATCACGTTGAATATAAAGTGAACACCTCCCCTTTTGTGGAGAGAAGATGGCAGACGTACAGTCGGCAAGATTTTCGGCTGGCCCTGAGCTACTGTTATGTATGCTCTTTTAGCTATTACTTTAATATACTGTATATTTTAATGAGAAACGTTAAAGCAGACATTAACAAACCAATGGATAAGGATAAGTCTGTGTATTATGTTTCCCTTGCTCTCGTTTAACTGAATTACTTTGGTCATAACATTTAGCCACGTAAAATATACTGTATACACAATTTGATACATTTACTTTTCTAATTCTGTGTATATATTGTTTAATCTATATAGCTTTAATCATATAGATGTTTCATTGTATTTGGAGTCAAACATTGACAATATAAAATCTATATTATATATACTGTATATTGTGAAAGACGGAGCAAATAGTCTGGAGATGGAAACTGCCCAGCTGGCGAAATTAAGCCCTCTACACTAACCCCACCATGACCCCCAGGACCCCCTCTGGACATAGAAAGTTGTTCGATGGTTTCGGCCCGCGTGGAGGGGTCAAAAGAGTGGGGGTGAGAGCTGTCTGATTGGCGTCGGCATGACACGATCGATATGATTGGAAGCGGCACCACGAGACTGAAACTTTCCATCACGTCATGATAATGGGGCTTGGTGATTCGCTAGAGACCAAATAGAATGTGTATTCAAGGGTAGACTGGTGTTTGGAAATTAATAGTATTCCTGACTCGACTGATATAGTGAGTGTGGGGAGAGGCGACGGAGGAGAGTGTTCAGACATGGCGGTAACAGATAAGATATAAGATATTAAATATTTATTGAAGTGGAATTATAAGATTTTAAGAATAATTGAAGTGGTAATGGTGCTCTATTTACGTGAAAGTATTCAACTTAACTTTGAATTGTAACTCTAAGATACCGTACTTAACCCCTAAAGAGCGGCGCCCGGCTATAGCCGGGCGCTAATTTTCAGAAAGTTACAAGCATTATTTAGGCTTTTAAAGGGTTAAAATAGAGTGCAAATGGCCGGGAGCGCAGCGGGCCACACGTCTGACTCCCAGGGCCTACCGCCGCCCACTGACTCACCCTCCCTGTGTTCTCGAGAGGCCGGCAGTGTAGCCAGTAGTGAGCGTAGCTGGAAAAAATATGCCGCTATACGCTAAACTCCCATGTTGGTGGTACCACTGCCTGAGAACGACGAGTGCTACGTAGCTCGTTCTGGTCTCATTTTGAAGCTTTTAGCACCTAGTTTTTTGCTGAATACATTTCTTTTCATGCAGATACTTGATTTATCATTCAGGAGGGCCTGAATATGCCCAAAACCCCCGCTCGTGAGGTGTTAACATACGTGGTGTGGTCTCGCAATTAAATTATGACAGGTTATAACTACCAGGTGTGTTGAGGTAAGATTTTGTGCCGCCTTGTGTTAATTTGAATGTGTTCTGAGAATCTAGAAAGGTTAATAATGCAGTGTGATAGTTAAGAGGTTTAGTGGTGACTTTAGTAATGAATAGTGAAACGCCTTGTGTTAATTTGTATTTGTTCAGTGAATCTAGAAAGGTTTATAATGCGGTGTTATGAATAGTGAAACTAATTGTTTATTCATCAATTTGTCAGGCACATTATATTTTAATATTTTAATAACTTGCAATGCGTCCTTGTTGCAATTTATATTAACAATAGTAATACTTGCTTAAGGGGAGATTTCCACTTGAGGGATTTTTTACTGAACTCCTTTCTCATTCAGGTTTAGCCCCATTGATTTTGAGATTTAAGACGTTCGCCCCATTAGTTTGGCGATTTTAGGAACTTTCGCCCCATTTCTGTCAATTTTAAGATCTTTCGTGTCATTTAGGGGTAAATTTTGTCATGGCAAGCGATAGCGAGCCTGTAATTTAAGAGGAACCGGCCTTCGGCCGGGAAATTTTTCTGCCGAAAAATGTACAAATTTAGCTTGAAAGAGGGTCTAGAGGGTGTAATTTTAAGCTTGATGGAGGTCTAGGGAACAAACCAGAATCCTCCCCTTAAGCACTGAAATAATTTAATATTGAGCAAACTAGCCAGCAGTGAACGATCGGACAATCATATACCGGTATGTTCTGGATCTTCATATTTATTTTTCTATTTATTTTTCCTTTGTTTTGTACATACTTATCTTCTCATTTCTTGGGTTTATAAATACATTTATTGTTGTTGAATTCGTGACTTTAATATCTTCCCTTCTTCAATATTACTTGTAAAGGATATAATAAGATAATGATAATGAAGGATAATAAAATAATATGATTACTATAACTATATATAATAAATAATGCATTATCCAAGTAAATAAGAAAAATCTAAATACTTAAGAAATAATACTGTATAATAATTAATCTCAATCGTAATTAATCTTAACCCGTTGGCTGCAGGAACCGTTCTGGATAAATCATCATAATAAATAATAATAATAATGATATCTAATATAATAGTTCATCATAACTAATTATGAATAATCATACTAATAATCATACTAATTGCCCTGGGGGTAAGGGAATAGAATATGCCCCTCATGCCTCCTGCGTGTCGTAAGAGGCGACTAAAGAGGTTGGGTCGGGGGGCTACCGACCCCCCACCCGTGAAAAATACTTAAAGCAATGAAGAACGAACTAACAGCCTCGGATGTAAACGGACCTAATGTTGACGAACCTCGACCGAATATGGACAATCTTAAAATAGCGACCTGGAATGTGAGAGGTGTGAATGATGACACAAAAGAAAGATGTCCTGGAAGTGTTAGTGAATGCCAGGCTGGATGTATGTGTTATGACTGAGACCAAATGGAGGGGTACAGATTATTATGTTCCTTCCAACAACCAACTCTACTCCTAAAATCGATTAATGAAATTTAACAAACACATGTGGCAGTCCGTGGATTCGAACCCAGGACACTCACACCGAAAATCAACACCTTATGCATCGCACCACGAAGACAGTTAAAGGATGGTGGACACTGCCTACGATTTATTATGCAACTTCGAATCCTGCATATCAATCTAAGCATGTACACACATCCCAACTGCAACTCACGTAGGCTATGCGTATGTGAATGGAAAGAGCAATTAATGGGGCTTTAACCACTAGAGAGTGGGAGTGTGGAATGGGTGTGTGTGCTGGAGTGAGTGAGGGTTCAACGAGAGAATGTGTGTATTTGTTTCTAAGTAACAAATGAAAGGAGCGTGGAGCAGATAACTGCAAATTTCAGGAAAATCGTTCATTTCCGGAAACAAGCACCAAATTTGGCACACATACTCCTTGGGGATTGCTCTTTTGATAAAAGCCGTTAGCCACCTAAAAATTCAAGATGGCGGCCATTTTCCAAGATGGCCGCCATTGAATATACAGAAATATTGCATTTCGCAATAAAATCGCAAAGACTTGTCCTATTTGAATGATCTTGGTGTCAAATCAAATCCGAATTTGGAACCATGGACTTACTCACTAGCTTCCTTGTACCATAATATCAGTCCCAGAATCCTAATATTCTGCTAAATTAGAGGTTCATGTTACGTCTGACTCGGCTAAAATGCATGGTAGTGAATATCGTAGTAGTGTTAGAGGTTTAGTATGTGTAGCATCTTCCTGTACAAGGCTTCCAAACTGGACATGACACGATGCGGTGGGGGGGGGGGGGGGGGGGGGGACGTTGAGAGACTTGCAGCGGAAGGTGTAGAGTAGTAGCTCAACAGAGCGGATGTCAACGCACTGCCAGGGCACACTGGTGGCACCGCTGCTGTGAAACTCAGCATGGGGTTCAGTATCAGCTGAATAATTAGTTTAGTGTAGCTAAATAATTAGTTTAGTGTCCCAAATGCTGTCTAATAAGCCCTGCATCAGTTAGCTACTGTAGATTACATGTAGTTTAACATAGATGTTTAGTTAGATAGCCGCGCCTGAATTGACAGGGTGTGCCAGCGCGGGAGAGCCGAGCCAAGGGTAACGGGGGCTTTACATTGCTTTACATGTAGTTACCTGGATGGTGTACAGATCGCACGGGACTTAAATGATGCTGGATGAACGATCGGGCTAGGTGTAGGTCATATATTTTTATTCCCGAACCTAGTCGTATTCCATACCTTATTGTGCATGATTGTGATCAAGGTGGTAAAATGATAACCCCTCGGCCTTGATTCACTGAATACAGATAATTATCATACTGTGATTATCTGTTATATCTGTTATCATATAACATACTGTGTTATATCATACTGTGATTATCTGTTATATACTGTGATTATCTCTTATCTATTATATCTGTGTTACAGATAATTATCATACTGTATTCACCAAGATGGCAAATACAGATCCAGGACCGTCTAAATTCCGGACTGACTGGAGCAAGTGTTGTCTTTGCCAGAAGAAGAAGAGTGAAGAGCTCAAGTCACCACGTGCACAACAACCACAAGAACATGATGGCTACACTATGATTGCGACTACTATTCCCCTCTTTCACGCAATTAATGAGATGCCTATTGTTCTGGCAATGCCTATTGCCAGACTTGATGATGGTGGTGGCATTGAAGAAACTCTGAGGAGGAACAAGGCGCAGTATCACCAAAGTTGTCGCCTTATGTTCAACAACACGAAACTGGAGAGAGCCAGAAAAAGAAGAGCAGAGAGTGCTCAGCCAGTAGAATGCCAGACCAAGCTGCGTAGAACCAGCCTTGAAGGCCAAACGTGTTTCATATGTGACAACGATGCCCCATCCTCTGAACTCAGACAAGTTATGACGATGAACCTCAATAACAGACTAATGAATGTGCCCAAACTTTAAATGACGGAAAACTTCTTGCAAGATTCAGCGGTGGAGATGCTATTGCACAGGAGCTCAAATACCATTTCGCATGCTTGACAGACCTGTACAATAGAGAGAGGACGTACCTCAGAGCCACCAAGAGACTGGAACAGGAACGTGCACCCGAAGAGGATGCCCACCCACAGGCATTCTCAGAGCTAGTCACATATCTAGTGGAGACCACCAGATCTGGTGAGGGTCCTGCAGTCTTCCGACTTGCAGACATAGTTCACCTGTATGCCCAGCGCCTGGAACAGCTGGGTGTTGATACTGCTGTCAGAAATACCCGAGTTGGAAGTCCACAAGCAGGGAAGGGATATTCTTCTGGCTTTCCAGAAAGTTGTGGGCTTTGTCTTGTCAGAAGCCTCTGACTATTATAGTGAAGCTATTATCCTTGGCAAAGCAGCTAACATCTTGCGAAGACATATGCTGGACCACAAGTCCACATTTGATGGAACTTTCCATGATGGGTGCATCGAGCAGGCCATTCCACTTACTCTTCTTCAGTTTGTGGCCATGCTTGAACACGGAACGGACATCAAATCTCAACTGAGGTTTGGCGCATCAAAGACAGATCTAGCAATTGCTCAGCTGCTTCAGTACAACTGCTCGCAAGGTACAAAGAAGGAGCAGCAACTCACAGACACTCCAAAGACATAGACTCCATTCCCTGTTTACATGTGGATGTCCGTCTACACAAAGACCAGAAAGAGAAAGTTGGTGGAAATGCTTAACGAGCATGGCATCAGCATTTCATACGACAGGGTGCTACAGATATCTGCACAGCTGGGAGATGAAACAGTCAGCAAGTACGTGGAAGATGGGGTGGTCTGTCCACCAGTTCTGCGAAAAGGGCTGTTCACCACATCAGCCATGGACAACATAGACCACAATCCCACTGCAACGACTGTGACCACTTCTTTCCATGGAACCAGCGTCTCTGTTTTCCAGCACCCAACCAAAGAAGACAAAGGTGAAGAGCGTGGACAGCTGAAGTTCGGAGAGGAGAAAGTGAAGACAGTTCCAGAACTTCCAGACTCCTTCACCAATGTCCGGCCCGCCTTCTTCACCAAGAAGAAACCCTCTCCTCCCCAGAGTGGTGTGACACACCCAGACACCAGTCTGCTGAGGCCACAACTGGCAATGGAGTATGAGTGGCTAGAGAAGGTCACTGTGACAGATGGGCCAGTGGATGTGACTTGGTCAGCCCACCATGCTTCACAGAAGAGAGGAAAGCCATTTGAGGTCAGCATTACATCACTTTTGCCTCTGCTGCGAGATCAGGCCCACTCGGTTGCTACAGTCAAGCATGTGATGGACAAGATCAAGGAGATAGTGGCATTTCTGAACCCCGGTCAGGTGCCAGTCATTGCTGCTGACCAGCCAATATATGCAGTAGCCAAGCAGGTCCAGTGGCACTGGCCTGAAATCTACGGTGAGGACAAGTTCGTCATAATGTTCGGAGGCTTGCATATTGAGATGGCGGCACTGAAGTCCATTGGAACTCTACTCCAGGACAGTGGTTGGACAGGAGCCCTCTTGGAGGCAGGGATAGCATCTCCTGGTGTAAAGTCAGTGAAAATTGGCTAGTGTCTCACAACACTCCCTGCTCTCTCCTATCCTCTTCCTTGTCCTGTGGGGTTAAGATGCTATGGCGTCACACACACACCCGCACACATCCACACACACGTGACTCGCTAGACTAATGAGAGTTGTCTAATTAAAGAGTCTCAAAACGGGCAGTACGACAAGCCCTTCAAGCCGACTATCCTCTATCGGTAATCTCACCCTCTGTGGGGTTAAGCGTTACGGCGTCACTCACCACACCCGCACACATCCACAAACACCCCTGGCCACGTGCATAGCTAAATCAGTGGGATATCGCCGCAGGAGAACTATGTCGCCCTGGGCATCCCTAGCCTTTAGCAAGCTCTCTGTGGGGTCATGCTTACACCTGCCATTCTCGGCCATAGCATTAAGCTAATTCGGTCGGCGTCACAACCTTGGCCATGTGTACGGTCTGGCACAGTCCTGGTGACTGGCCAACGCACACAAGCACACCACCACACATCACTCTCACCACCACACATCACTCTGGATATCTCAATCAACGTTGACACTTGTCTAACTGAATTGGACTCACCTGATTATGGTTGAATTAGGGCACGAGGTACCCTCGCAGCCCTGCCGACCCATTCATCGCGGGCACAACAAAAATGGACTATCTCGTTGGGGTCGGGCAGGAGAAGAATAAGACCTGTCCTGGGCATTCCTGCCCCCTTTATAATCTCGGTTTTCCCCTCCCCCATCACATTTTGAATTTGGTGCCAATGAAAAGACTGGACACTCCCTATGACCACGCCTACAACATGAACGCACACACACATGTACGCGTAACGGCGGCCTACCCACGCTCACAAGCAAGAACGCACACACGCACACATGTACGCGAGGCGCCTAGCGGTACACAGGCCTATGCCTGTGCCTCCACCCCTCACCTCTCCCTTTCTCTACAGCTGTTCCCCCCCCCCCAACTTTTTCCTGCGCTCGAGAAAATAACCCTAGAGTATATAATCACAGTCACGGTCTGACCCGTGACATTCCCCCCTACTAACATTGATTTTGCTCTGCTAAAATCACTCAGGTATCATTCATAGTGTCTTCCATACTGTAGTGTGAGTCTAACCTGCCGCTGGTGCATTAAATGATCGCCCTTGAGTAGAAAAAACCCTTTGCATTTACGTTAACATTTCTACTGAAAGGGGAAAACTCCTGAGGTCTCATTCACGGCCAGCGACATAAATCTGGTGGTTAACCCACTTATTTTTACAGTGAAAACTAGTGGCTTTGCCCACTCATTTACAATGAACACACAATTAAGCTCAGCTAATGTCATGTAAAAAGAGATGTTGTGAGACTCGATTGGGTTGGGTTGTGGAGTTGCCAGCCGCCCAAGCGAGTTGCCAACTGGGCAGTTTGTAGGTGCATGTAGCATCGCTCAGTGAAGTTGACTCACCATTCCTGTTCATCTCTCTGACGGACACTCGGTCGATTCGGCTCAAGCTTGTTCCTCTCTGTTCGGAGCTTTCGCTTCCCGGAAGGTGAAGTAGTGTAAAGTCAGTGAAAATAGGCTAGCCTAAACAGACCTCGGATGCGGAAATACCCTGAGCCGAACAGGCCAAGTGGGATATCTCTATTGGTCTAACTGGTATGGTGTCTGCCTCACACCCAAGGGTCGAGAGTTCGTGCCCCCACCAGGGCATGATATTTTCGTGAGGCTATTTCCGCATTTAACGAAGTTTAGGTGTGTTGGTAAAATTGTTCAGATGGTTGAGAGTAAGATCGGAGCTCCATAAATCCTCTTTCGGGTATGGTGTAAAAACCGATCCCCACAGGTCTATTATCCCGCAAGCTGGGAACTGCAATTTTCTTTTCAAATATATTACTGCATCGAGACAGTATAGATATAAATGTATAGCATGTTCTGGGACTTTTGTTGCCATAATTTCACAAGGGATATTTGTCTATTTTTGATCTAAAGTAACGACACTATCAATTATAGGTTTATTTCCTAGATAATGGGCAAGTGTTACAGAAACCTATTAGTCTAATGATCTATTACAATTGGCGATCTGGACAGGATTACTATTACAATTGGCACCGGGCATGATGTATTACAAGTGGCGACCGTGATACAGGACCAGTTTCTGATTTAGATGTATGGGATAATGAAGGATAGATTGTATAATTGTGTTCATACAAAAGTAACCCCACGCGGGAAATTTTTTTTTTTTTTTCCCTCGTGGTCAAGTCACATCCTGGGAGCGTCGGTGAACCTCCTTGTGTAAACAAGTGAATTCCTTTTCCCATCGCTCGCGCGCGCCCCACATTGTTTCATAATATTTAGTTCTACGATTCGCTTTGAGAAGTAATTGTGTCCGATAATTTTTGTTTGCTTGTCTATAATTGATCTCTGTAGATTTTGTTTTTTGTGATTGTCGCTGTGATTTTATGCCATGTGAATAGTTTCCTTTAATTTCGTTCGTCATACGCAAGTGCTGTGATCGATCGTTTAAGGATAGAGGGAAGTGTTGTAATCCGACCGAGTCGTTGTTGTTTCTCTTATTCCGGTGTCATAAATCTTAGGCAGTAGGTGTTATGTGGAATAGTTTCCTTTAAATTCGTATATCATACGCAAGTGCTGTGATCGATCGTTTAAGGATAGAGGGAAGTGTTTGTAATCCAGCCGAGTCGTTGTTGTTTCTCTTATTCCGGGATCATAAATCTAGACAGTTTCAGTTATATGGGTCAGTTGTGTGTCGGGCCAGATTTGTTTGTTTTCTTTGATTGTTCTATTCCTCTCTTAAAAATCTGTTGTTCCTTGTCAAGTACAAGAGGGAGAGGGAGGGACGAGCATTGGATAGGACGAATACTAAATAAGTGAGGGATTGCGTAGCAGCAAGGGTTGGGATAGAAAGGGAAGACCATAGGAAAAGGAAGAGGATAGGAGAGAGCAGGGAGTGTTCTGAGACTCGATTGGGTTGGGTTGTGGAGTTGGCAGCCGCCCAAGCGAGTTGCCAACTGGGCAGTTTGTAGGTGCGTGCAGCATCGCTCAGTGAAGTTGACTCACCATTCCCGTTCATCTCTCTGACGGACTCTCGGTCGATTCGGCTCAAGCTTGTTCCTCTCTGTTCGGAGCTTTCGCTTCCCAGAAGGTGAAGTAGTGTAAAGTCAGTGAAAATAGGCTAGCCTAAACAGACCTCGGATGCGGAAATACCCTGAGCCGAACAGGCCAAGTGGGATATCTCTATTGGTCTAACTGGTATGGTGTCTGCCTCACACCCAAGGGTCGAGAGTTCGTGCCCCCACCAGGGCATGATATTTTCGTGAGGCTATTTCCGCATTTAACGAAGTTTAGGTGTGTTGGTAAAATTGTTCAGATGGTTGAGAGTAAGATCGGAGCTCCATAAATCCTCTTTCGGGTATGGTGTAAAAACCGATCCCCACACTGGGACACCAGATTCATTTCTGACAGCTTCGAGCATCACTAGGACACGACAGATGCACCAGATAACAGCATGCAGTCTGTACAAGCTTCTGAAGGCAGCCCACACGGACTACTCGAAAGAGACAGATGAACAACCCGAAGAGGTGCCTAGCTTCGAAGCTTGGTGTGAGCATCGCAAACTACAAAGTCCCCAGTTTAATTTCTGGTATATGGTGCTGTCAATGGAACTGGTGATCCTCTTGTTGATCCGATCATTCAGGAAAGCCAACTTCTTCCTGTACTGTCAGTCACTGGCTGAGCTGATACCGTACTTCTTTGCCAACAACAATGTAAACTATGCACGGTGGCTTCCGATCCACTACAGAGACATGGTGACCCTGGAACAGAAGCATCCTCAGCTGGCTCAGGAGTTCCAGAGTGGAAACTTTGTTGTACACAAATTGAGCCGACAGTTCTCAGCAATGGCTATTGACCAAGCTCACGAGCAGGCCAACGCTGTCATCAAGGCAGACGGGGTGTGATCGGCGTGACTGAAGACCCATCAGCACTGAGAAGATGGATGATAGCTGGTCCTCAAGTCAGCCACTTAGTTGCACAGTATGAGGCAGCATGTGGGACCAAAGAGGGTACTGAACACACCAGCCACCATGAGGACGCAGAACGAGCACAAAGAGTGTTCCTTGAGAAAGTAGAAAAGCTCTCACAAGCCATGACAGATATGTGCAATCCTTTCCAGGAGGAGAGTCGGGACCTGCTTTCGCTTGATACAAAGGATATTGCTCACCACACTGCCGCCGAGCTGATTGGCACACACCTTGAGAAAGGCAAGGTCCGTTTCCAGGAGTTTATGAAGGACTGGAAGGGGAAGAAGAATCCACCTTCTATGAACCAATCAATAAGAACAGGGTTGACTTTTTCCGACAGGTACCAGCCTCTGTTGACTCTTCAAAGCAAAAAGTGCTGAAGGAAGTCTGTCAACTGTTCTCCAAGCTGTTCATATCATGCCAGAGCAGAGAGTGTGACTTGAAGGAGTTCTTCCATCATGAGAACCAGTCACATCCTGCTTCCCTCAGTGATGGTGGAAAGCTCCACACCTGTCAGAAATCCCACCTCACTACCATTCTTCAGAGCCATGTTACAACCCCTGAGGCAGAGCCAGATGCCGACACCATCATCATTGATGGTGCAGCGTTGGTGAACAGTCTGCCCCCACGGAGTTCAAAGACGTTCGAAGAGTACGCAATGCTCGATGTCCTTCCTAGAATACAAGCATACTCTACCAAGTACAAGAGAACAGACATTGTGTTTGATGTCTACCGGCCATCTAGTCTGAAAGCTGAAACTAGATCAAAGCGAGGACGCGGGGTGAGACGCAGGGTGACAGGGTAGGGCAAAATTCCCTCAAACTGGCGAAACTTCCTGAGAGAAAATGACAACAAAGCCGAGCTGTTCAACTTTCTGGCTGATAAGATTGCACGTGTGGCCACACCAAATGTGGTCATTGTGACCAAGGAAGAAGATGCTGTCAGCAACCGCACTACCAATCTGGCTGGGGTGGCACCGTGCAGTCATGAAGAAGCTGACACGTGGATCTTTGTGCATGCCAGGCATGCAACAGAAGCAGGCAGCAAAGTCATCATGGTCAAAGCCAGCGACACAGATGTTGTCGTCATCGCAGTCAGTGTTCTGCAGGCACTTCAGGAGCTAGGTCTGCAGCAGTTGTGGTTTGCCTTTGGCCAAGGACAGAACCTGAGGTGGGTTCCTGTACATGACTTGTGTTGCACTCTTGCAGAAAAGAGCAAAGGGATGCTCTTCTTCCATGTCTTCACTGGCTGCGATGTCGTTTCAGCATTCTGTGGCAAAGGGAAGAAGTCTGCTTGGCAAACCTGGGATGTTTGTGATGAGGCTTCCGGTGTCTTCAGCAAACTCAGCCAGTACCCACCGGTAATTGATGATGAAGATCTGGAGACCTTGGAGAAGTTCGTGGTCATGATGTACGACAGATCCAGCACAGCTGAAGGTCTCGATGATGCGAGGTTGGACATGTTTGCTCGGAAGCAGAGGCCGTACGAAGCCATTCCTCCAACCCGAGCAGCACTGAAGCAGCATGTGAAGCGTGCTGCCTACCAGGCAGGCTGCATCTGGAGTCAGTCAACAGTACGTCAACCAGAAACGCAGACTCCTACCAACTGGGGCTGGACCAAGAAAGGAGATCTGTGGCAGATCGTTTGGACAGAGCTCCCACCCATTGCAGAGAGTTGCCAGCAGCTGACCAAGTGTGGATGCAAGTCGGAATGCTGCGGTCGATGCAAATGCTACTGCTTTCGTCTGACCTGCACGGCACTGTGCAGCTGCAGATGCGAGGTTTAGAAGCGTTGTAGTATACTCATCCAGGCAGCAAGACAATAAGTGACAAACAATATAGACCTACTGCCTACATGTTGTTACGTATCTTGATCCTCAAGTGGTTAACTTGATGAATCTAGATAGCACAGAGATATATATTAAGGTATCAGTCAGCTGAAGGCAAAACAAAAGTAAAATCTAATAATAATTTCCTGTTGTTGCTTCCTTTCCTTTTGGATCTTAGGACTTAGTATCCTTTATTGATACTCTTTAATTATGAAAATACTGAAACTAATTGAAGTCATGTAGTATTTATAAAGAATATTATTTAACCGAAGCTTAGTAGGCTATGGTTATGAACCGAAGAAGTTATATCTAAAGAAGGACTATTAATTCTATAAAAAGTCTTGGAAGATAAATATTAAAGTAAGAATATTTCTGTCTCTTACCCTTTTTGAAATGAATAGATAGTTTTCTTATATGTCCTTTTATTTATATTTAATGTAATTATTCTTGGTTCTTGTCTTACGTTAATAGGATTATATTATTATTATCATCAGGAGTAATATCAAAGTCACATAAAAAGTTAGATATATATTTAATAATTAGTTAAATGTATTTCTTAACCACGTAACATTGAGGTTTGATTATGAGTAAATAAAGTTACAGGATCGCTTCATAGATTCGATTCAGGTCTCACTCAAATAATATGAAAAGCAAAATATAATATTTTGAAGCAAAAGAATTTTCTTCAGCTTAGGAAATCACTAGAAGTAATATTATCACAGCCATGTTAGTCTAAGGCGATATTACTAATACGAGACATAGCATCACCGTACTAAGCACCGTTAAGCAATGTAAGCTTAATTCAAAGAAAATGAAAGAACTCGTAAGTATTAATATAAAACAATAGTATTACTTTCATCATAACCCAATTACTTAAAGAGTTGCTTTAGTCCACAAGTTAGTCAACTAAAATAGTTAAGTACATAATAATAGCGTTAACGTTAATTCCCAATCAATAGTGAAGTACATAAATAGTAGCGTTAACGTTAATTCGCAATCAAATAGTTAAGCACATAATAGTAGCGTTAACGTTAATTCCCAATCAAATAGTTAAGCACATAATAGTAGCGTTCACGTTAATTCCCAATCACATATCTCACTAACCAACATAACGTAAGTGTTTACACCGACCACACTTAACACACATATATAATCTGACTGACAGTCACAATCCCATTATAATACTTCACCCCGTCTTCCTCCAGCTGCAAGTTCACCTTCCCCAACTCCAAATGAGACTGATTTGAATGCCCACAACTCGGGTCTTATATACCAAACAATGATGGTGTAGGAACGAATCAGGAGGCGGGGGGTGGTGCCTACTCCAATCATAGCTCCTCGAGTCGCATAACAGGTGCCTGGTCCACTCACAGCTCCTGGCGTCGATCATACGTCATAGCATCGGTCATCGAGGTAGTTTGCAAGGGTCCCCTATGACGCACGCAGGTGTGAAGGCTAGTTTGCTGGTATGGGGCGAGCTGGTTTGCCCACTCGCTCGTTCGCATCGCTAGTCTGCTTCACCGTTTGGGTAGTTTGGCTCCTTCAACTCTAATTCTAACTCTTAAATTAACATACAGGGCTCCGTATGTCAGACCTCCACCCTAGAAAAGAGTTTAAGGAGTATAGTACATAATATTAAACATAATACATAAATAGATTCACCACCAGATTGGCAACAGCAAGATTATAATGAAGATATAATAAGGATATCACCCAAAGTAGGCAACGTCTCCAGGTACCACATCAGAACATAGCCGGAACGTAGCTGGAGCGTTATTCGAACTGCAAGGCATTATCTCACAGCTGAAGTCTTGAAAGCGCACTACAAAAGCATGATATTTACCTCGCTACAAGGGAGAGCTAATTGCCAAAATCCTCTCATTAAATTAAACTTACTGCTGCATGAGGCCAACCTGGTAAATGTAATCTTTGATCCGTGGCAGTGAGTAGGTATCGTTCTTTGTGACAGCATTGACTTGCCTATAGTCCCTACAAAACCTATGGCTCCCGTCTGGCTTTGGCACAAGTATGACCGGACTACTCCACTGTCTGAAGGCCCTAGTGATCAGTTCATTAGATAACATAAAGTCAAGCTCGACCTGCAGTATACTCCTGCGTTGTGGCGAGACACGGTAGGGGGATAGTTTAATGGGAGTTGCATCCCCTACGTCGATATCGTGCACGGCCAAAGAAGTGAGCCCTGGAGTATCACGGAACACACTGGGAGACTGAGATAAAACAGAGATTAGTTGGTTCGCTTGATCAGAGGGAAGATGACATAGTTTAGATGGTAATTCCCTCAAAGCCACTGAATTATACTGAAAGTTGGATAGGCTACATGACAAGTCAAAGTCTGCATGGATACCCTCAGGCTCTGGAACAGTCTGTTGCGGGTCAGTAAGAGAACTGAAGACTTTGTCCGCACCAGGCTGTTTCACAGGTCCTGACATTCACTGCCACAGTGGGAGAATCTGGAGGAGAGGAATCAGGGGACCTATGGTAGGGTTTCAACATATTTATATGGAATACTTGCGTGGGCTTTCTCCTTTCTGGGGTAGTTACTAGATAATCGGTAATGCTCACCCTCCGAATGATCTTATACGGGCCCCTGAACTTGGCAGATAAAGGTTGGCCAAAAAGGGGGAGCAGGACCAAAACCTCATCACCGGGCTTAAACTCCCTCTCACGGGCTTTTCTGTCATACCATTTCTTCATGGAGCTTTTAGCCACTGTCAAGTTTTGAGCGGCAAACTCACATGAGGATCTCAGCCGGGTTTTGAAATCTGAAACATACTTGAGGAGGTTTTGGTTCCCCTCCTGGCCAACTAGGCTATCCTGCAATAGTTGCAAAGGACCTCTTACCTGGTGACCGAAAACTAGCTCATTAGGGGAAAAACCCAGGGATTCAGTTGGAACCTCACGAGTAGCAAATAAAAGAAAAGGTACCCCCTTATCCCACTCAACTCCGGTCTCTGTACAATACTTACGTAACATTCCCTTTAATGTCTGATGATATCGTTCGAGAACCCCTTGACTCTCTGGGTGGTAGGTGCTAGACTTTACATGCTCGATACCCAACTCCTTCAGGGACTGCTGGAAAATGTTAGAGGTAAAATTAGTTCCTTGATCACTTTGCACCTCATGGGGGAAACCCATTCTGGTGAAGAATTTGAGCAGTTCCTTGATAACAGTTGGAGCAGAGGTAGTCCTTAAGGGTATAGCCTCTGGGTAGCGAGTTGCCATGTCCATGATAGTTAATAAATAAATGTTACCTTGGGAAGTCTTAGGCAATGGGCCTATAATGTCCACTACCACCCGAGTAAAAGGATTCTCGAAAACGGGCAAGGGCACCAGAGGATGTACAGGCACCTTCTGATTGGGTTTTCCTGTCATCTGGCAAGTGTGACACACTCTACAACACTCCACTACATCTGCATGCATTCCTGGCCAGTAAAAGTGGGCTCTGATTCTGTCTAGAGTTTTTCTCACACCTAGGTGTCCTGCCAATGGTATACAATGTGCCATTTCCATGATATCTCTACGACAAGGTTTGGGGACTACTACTTGATGGACGTCCCAAGCCCCGTCATCGATTGGTCTGTGTGGCAGTCTCCATCTACGCTACAATACTCCTCCTTTGAGGTAGAAACATTCACCACCCTCCTTCTCACATTCCTCTTCACTCACGGACCTGGCAGCTAACTCCTTGCATTCACGATCATCTCTCTGTAGCTCTACCAGGCCACTAGGACAATTTGGAGGGGTTTCATGGTCATCGTTAGGGTCAAGATGTGCCATAAAGGTGTCAGATAAATCCACCTCAGTCACATCATCAGGCACAGTTGGAGCATCATTCACACTCTCATCATCCCTTTCATCAACTCTTACATTCGGTACATTTCTGTCTGAGGGAACTGCTACTTGAGACATTGAACGTGTGACAGCACACACAGGGAAAACAGTTGGCATCTCCTTTTCGAGCTCACCGGTTAGTGGCTCGTTAACAGGGGAAAGTGACAAAATGGGGTCTGGTCGGACCTTCTCACCTGCTACATCATTCCCCAAAAGGAGCGTTACCCCCGGCACAGGGATATCTTGGGACCTACACAAAGCTATGGTGGCCTCACCCTGTAGTAACTCACATTCAATTTCGCCTTTACCAAGTATGCATAAAACTGGCCTCCAGCACCTCTCATTACAACTGGTTCGCCAGGTGGGCACTCAGTGTAAGGATTCACCATGAGGGTGCTAGTAGAACCTGTGTCTCTCAGAATTTTTACCTCATGCATACAACCATTTAATCTCACGTTGCCAGATGAAATAAAGGGACGGTAACTGTCCTGCACTGATGGTGAAATTATTATTGGCTTAACCCTAGTGGGTTGCACCACACATGCTACTACACCCCTGTCTAGATGATTTACGTTAGCGGCTAGGTACTCCTTCTGTCGGGAGTCCTGCATTACAGGCACATATGGAGTTTGAGATACGGCGGCAACTGTCTGCCCCGATCTCTCGGTTCTCTCCTTGGCCCAGCACTGATAAGCTAGGTGGCCTCTCTTACCACAAAAAGTACATACTTCAGGGGATACGGGAACGTTCCCTCTTTGAGCATTACTATTAGTTTGGGGCCCACCTCTGTTACCATTGCCCTGAGTCGCATTTTTAGTTGGGGGAACAATTCTGTTTTGGCTAGCTGGGGAAGACGTTATAGGCTTGTGACTGGGTCGGTCAGATTTGTGATTGGGATACTTAAAATTAGAGCTAGAATTATCGTAGGGCTTCTTTCCACGAAATTTGTTGTTGAGCACGTATGTGTCAGCCATGTCAGCGGCGTCAGCAAGACATTCTACCTTTTTCCCCTTTAAATGATAGATACAGAAGAATCAATTTTCCATAGGAAATTTTCTAACAGGACCAACTCCTTCAGATCGTTGTAGCTTGTGACTTTCTTACTCTTGACCCAATGATTGAAAGTTTTAGTCATGGTCCTGGCAAATACCTTATGGGTTTCTTCTACTTTCTTCTGTTTTTTACAGAAAGATTGCCTGTAAGCCTCAGGCTGCAATTGATAGGTTTTTAGGATAGCTTCTTTGAGATTGTCATAATCCTGCCTAACTTCTGCTACTTCTGACAAATACGTGGCTCGAGCCTGCCCTGTCGAAACAGTTTGTAACATAAAAGGCCATTGATCTCTTGTCCACTTCATACCTCCAGCAACTTCCTCAAACAAAAAAAAGAAATCCTGCACATTATCCTCAGTGAAAGGTGGAATGACACTAGTCATAGTTAATCCCAGAGGGGGAGCAATTTCGGGAGCATTTGTATTGACATTTAGTTGAGCCGTACGATATTGATATTCACATTTTTCGGTCGTTGCACTCTGACCCGTGACTAGTGCGAACGTCCCCAGTGACCGCTAGTGTACCGGTTTACCCTTAGTGAGGTCCTAGTGAACTTTCATAGTGATGGCTGTTGTTGATGAGTCTGCTGTCTCCTCCCATACTCTCCAGCTTTGTCTTGCTTTGCAAGAGAGACTGGAGAGTGTGGAGCAGGAGATTCAGTGTCTCAAAGATGAAAATTTGGCCTTGAGACTAGCTATGGCGGAGAAGAAGTGTGAGGCTACCGGAAGTGTTCCCAGGGATCGTGAAGCCCCTTGGAAAGTGGTGTCAACTAGTGCAACGGCCTGCAAGCTGAAAAGGCAGCCAGTCAAGACCCACAACAACTTCAGCACCTTGGCTGATGAGAGTGATGGCGATGAAGTGGCGATCATCGAGGCAGTGAGAGGGGAGGGGGGGGGGGGGGGGGGGGGGGGAGTCTGCTGCTGTTGCTGCAACAACTGCTGCTACACGCCGACAAAAGGAAAAAGCTAAGTCTGTTTTTCATTGTCGGTGATTCATTGGTTAGATACCTTGGCAGGGCAACAAACACTCAGGTTGGTAAAGTTGTCTGCGTGCCTGGTGCCGGAGTCGCGAGGGTGGCTGAGAAGATAGATGCTGTCATGGAAGTGAGTGGGGAGGACCCAATCATCTTCCTCAACGCAGGGAGCAACGACATATGGAGATGCAGGACTGAGGAGTTGCTCTCCAAGTATCAGGAAATGTTGGAGAGGATCAAGGAAAAAGGTGGAGTTCCTGTGGTAAACAGTATCCTGCCTAGAAGAGGGGTAAGGAAGGAATGGTCCTCCAGGGCTATTGGTGTAAATAGCCGGCTGGAGAAGTATTGTAAGGCAAATACTATTCCATTCCTGGATAACTGGTCCCTCTTTTATGGTAAGGATGAACTGTATGCCCAGGATGGAGTACATCTCTCTCGACTAGGAGTTTCGACCTTGGCCAGCTCACTCGACAAGATTGTTGCGGGGTTTCGTTAAAAAAACCTGGGTGTGTAAGTAAAATACTGTCTCCATATGGAGCAGGTACTTCATGTGACAAACCAGTGAGTAAAATAGAAATAATCAGTCAAGATAGTGCGGATATAGTGATGTGTAATAGTAGTATCGATAACACTACACATGTAACTGATAGTAAAGATGAGAATACTGATAGAGTAGAATTTCCGTCTAGAGCTAGTAGTTCAACAGGAAATAATAAGTTAGCTAAACACAATAGAAAATTAGTTGCAAATAAAAGTAATAGGTTGAGGGTATATTATACAAATTGTAGGAGTTTATGTAACAAAATGAACGAACTTAGAGCACTCGTTAGCACAGAAAATATAGACATAATAGCGCTAACTGAAACGTGGATTAATACAGAATCTAGGCATTTTTTAGCAGAATTTGATATTCCAGGATATAGTTTGTTTAAATATGACCGAACAAGTAGGAGGGGCGGGGGTATAGCAGTGTTTGTCAGGAGTACATTAAAAAGCTGTATTAAATCAGGTATTAGACTAAATAATGATAATGAAAGTGTTTGGGTAGAGGTTAACGAAGGTAGTGAGGCCATAGTTATTGGAGTTATATATAGACCGCCTAATATGAGTAGAAATGGCGGAAAATCGTTATGGGAGGAAATTAAAATAGCATCAAGGTTTAGCAATGTGTGCATTATGGGGGATTTTCCGAACATTGATTGGCAGCACCAAATAGGCGACTCCGATTCAGTAGAGTTTATAGAGGTAGTACAAGATAGTTTTTTATTTCAATTCATAGATACGCCGACTAGAGGTATTAATATTCTTGATTTAGTTTTCAGTAACAATGAACATATGACAACTAATGTAGAGATTGGTGACCACCTAGGAAATAGCGATCATAAATCTATTTATTTTAATATACAATGGACAGGGAATGCTAAAGAGAATACGACACTTATCCCAGATTTCAGAAAAGCCGATTATGGTGGGCTAAGAAGAGACTTAAGGGTGGACCCTATTGTTAAGCGATTAAGTCAGGATATGCCAGAGTTAAACTTGCCACCTACATATAACCAGTTTATTGCTTCACTCCACAATGCTCAAAATAAATATATCCCTAAAAGAAGATTTAGATCGACGCAGAACCAACCAAAATGGATGACTAATAAGCTAATAGATCTTATAAAAAAGAAAGGAATATATCGAAAAATAAAGAAAGGTGAAAATCATTTACATATATACTATCAGACTCTATCAAGACAGGTCAAAAAGGAAATCAGGAAAGCAAAAATAATTATGAAATAAGGATAGCCAGCGACTCAAAAAATAACCCTAAAGCTTTTTACCAACTATATAAATCTAAAGTTAGAGATGTAATAGGCCCCCTAAAAACTTCAATAGGAGAAATAACAGAAAATGATTTAGAAATGTGCAGTACATTAAATAGTCAGTTTCTTTCCGTTTTCACTAATGAAAATTTGGCACAGATTCCAGAAGTCAATATGGTATATAGTGATAGTATAGAAAATATGTTAAGTACAGTTAGTATAAGTAGAAATGATGTGCTTAAGGAAATTGACAGACTGAAACCTCAAAATCGCCTGGTCCTGACGAGGTATATGCTAGAGTATTAAAAGAATGCAGAGATGAGTTAAGTAGTCCATTAGCATTTATATTTAACAAGTCATTATAAACAGGTTTAGTTCCAGAAGCTTGGAAGCTTGCAAATGTAGTTCCGATCTTCAAAAAAGGTGATAAATCGATAGCATCCAATTACCGTCCCATTAGTCTCACATCAATCATAGGAAAGTTGCTAGAGTCCATTATTGCTAGGAAAATTAGAAGCCACTTAGTAAAATTTAACTTAATAAATTCTTCTCAGCATGGATTCACTCAGGGACGTTCTTGCCTTACTAATTTGCTTAGCTTTTTCTCAGAGGTATATGAAGCAGTAGATAGTGACAAGTCATATGATATTATATATTTAGATTTCAGTAAAGCTTTCGACAGAGTCCCTCATGAGAGATTGATGAGAAAGGTTGAGGCACATGGAATAGGAGGGTCGTTGTTGGGATGGATTAGGTCATGGCTAATTGGTAGGAAACAGAGAGTCAGCATAAATGGTACCAAGTCAGAGTGGGGAGCAGTCAAAAGTGGTGTCCCCCAGGGATCGGTATTAGGTCCCCTGTTGTTTCTTATATACATAAATGACCTAGATTTAGGTATAACTAGTAGGATAAGTAAATTCGCAGACGATACTAAAATGGGGAGATCAATTGATTCAGATAGCGATATAGAGTGCCTCCAAAGGGATCTAGATACCTTACATGAATGGTCAGTAAATTGGCAGATGAAGTTTAACATTGACAAATGCAAGGTATTAAAGATAGGGAAGATGCAAACAAATGTTAAATATAAACTAGCTAATTTAGAATTAGAAAATTCATACTGCGAGAAAGATCTAGGTGTTTGTTAGCAATGATTTGAAGCCTAGAAAACAGTGTATAAGTGTTCGTAATAAGGCAAACAGGATTCTCGGGTTCATCTCTAGGAGTGTGAGTAACAGAACTGCTGATGTTATCTTAAAACTTTACTTGTCATTAGTGAGACCCCATATGGATTATGCTGTCCAATTTTGGTGTCCTTATTACAGAATGGACATAGATTCATTGGAGAGAATTCAGCGTAGAATGACAAAAATGATCCATAATATTAGAAATTTTCCGTATGAAGAAAGGTTGAAGAAATTAGGTTTACATTCGTTAGAGAGACGCAGAGTTAGAGGGGATATGATAGAGGTGTTCAAGTGGGTTAGTGGGATTAACAAAGGGGACATGACAAATGTACTAAAGCTCAGTGATAGCGAAAGAACTCGTACCAATGGTTTCAAATTAGATAAATTTCGTTTCAGAAAAGATATAGGCAAATATTGGTTTGGTAACAGAGTTGTAGATGGGTGGAATAGGCTACCAAGTGATATAGTGGGATCAAGAACGATAGGGAGCTTTAAGAAAAAAATGGATAAGCATATGGACGAGAAGGGTTGGGTGTGAAGGGGGATCAGCCGGGTTGGGCCAATCAGCGCTCTGCACACCCCCGTAATCCTGTGTTAATCTCTAACCGGTTTGGTAAGATGATCCTCAGGGTATTGGAGTGTTGAGCCTATAATTGGGCTTTGTAATTGGGGTTGTGTGGGACAGGGATCTGCCTTGCTTAGGCCAATCGGCTTTCTGCAGACTCCCATTTTCTTATGTTCTTATGTTCTTATTTATTCTGGCTAGTTCTAAGTCGGTATTTGCTTTTATTTTCATTCTGGCTAGTTCTAGTTCGTATATTTGATCACCGGTCAAACCAGGTGGCAATTGTTCATCAAGTTGGCTAGGATTACTCGGGATCCCACCAACTGCTCCGTCACCCTCCTTGCCTTCTACAGGGAAATGGTGGGTTTTTATGGTCTGAGCCACCTCTACTTTGGACATGTTTGAGACAGTTAATTGGAGATGTGAGGCAAGCACTTTCAGTTCGGATTTTGACAGACAGTCAATATCAGGGGATGTGGGTTCTGATTCTATGAAAACTCGAGCATCTTCGTCATTAATTAGTTGAGGCATGATTAATATTAGATTTTTAAGTAGTGAAACGGTAATGAAACTGAGTGAAACTGTATGAACCGAATCCTTGGCAAGGTCGCCACTCTTCTGTTACGTATCTTGATCCTCAAGTGGTTAACTTGATGAATCTAGATAGCACAGAGATATATATTAAGGTATCAGTCAGCTGAAGGCAAAACAAAAGTAAAATCTAATAATAATTTCCTGTTGTTGCTTCCTTTCCTTTTGGATCTTAGGACTTAGTATCCTTTATTGACGGATACTCTTTAATTATGAAAAATACTGAAACTAATTAAAGTCATGTAGTATTTATAAAGAATATTATTTAACCGAAGCTTAGTAGGCTATGGTTATGAACCGAAGAAGTTATATCTAAAGAAGGACTATTAATTCTATAAAAGTCTTGGAAGATAAATATTAAAGTAAGAATATTTCTGTCTCTTACCCTTTTTGAAATGAATAGATAGTTTTCTTATATGTCCTTTTATTTATATTTAATGTAATTATTCTTGGTTCTTGTCTTACGTTAATAGGATTATATTATTATTATCATCAGGAGTAATATCAAAGTCACATAAAAAGTTAGATATATATTTAATAATTAGTTAAATGTATTTCTTAACCACGTAACATTGAGGTTTGATTATGAGTAGATAAAGTTACAGGATCGCTTCATAGATTCGATTCAGGTCTCACTCAAATAATATGAAAAGCAAAATATAATATTTTGAAGCAAAAGAATTTTCTTCAGCTTAGGAAATCACTAGAAGTAATATTATCACAGCCATGTTAGTCTAAGGCGATATTACTAATACGAGACAATAGCATCACCGTACTAAGCACCGTTAAGCAATGTAAGCTTAATTCAAAGAAAATGAAAGAACTCGTAAGTATTAATATAAAACAATAGTATTACTTTCATCATAACCCAATTACTTAAAGAGTTGCTTTAGTCCACAAGTTAGTCAACTAAAATAGTTAAGTACATAATAATAGCGTTAACGTTAATTCCCAATCAAATAGTGAAGTACATAAATAGTAGCGTTAACGTTAATTCGCAATCAAATAGTTAAGCACATAATAGTAGCGTTAACGTTAATTCCCAATCAAATAGTTAAGCACATAATAGTAGTGTTCACATTAATTCCCAATCACATATCTCACTAACCAACATAACGTAAGTGTTTACACCGACCACATTTAACACACATATATAATCTGACTGACAGTCACAATCCCATTATAATACTTCACCCCGTCTTCCTCCAGCTGCAAGTTCACCTTCCCCAACTCCAAATGAGACTGATTTGAATGCCCACAACTCGGGTCTTATATACCAAACAATGATGGTGTAGGAACGAATCAGGAGGCGGGGGGTGGTGCCTACTCCAATCATAGCTCCTCGAGTCGCATAACAGGTGCCTGGTCCACTCACAGCTCCTGGCGTCGATCATACGTCATAGCATCGGTCATCGAGGTAGTTTGCAAGGGTCCCCTATGACGCACGCAGGTGTGAAGGCTAGTTTGCTGGTATGGGGCGAGCTGGTTTGCCCACTCGCTCGTTCGCTCGCTAGTCTGCTTCACCGTTTGGGTAGTTTGTCTCCTTCAACTCTAATTCTAACTCTTAAATTAACATACAGGGCTCCGTATGTCAGAATGTACATCCAATAATATATCGGACTGATGGTGCCTATGATATGGGCACTTTTTACCCTATTTATGATTCCGGGACTGATATTATGGTACAAGGAAGCTAGTGAGTAAGTCCATGGTTCCAAATTCGGATTCTACATAGTGAAAAATTTATGATTTGACACCAAGATCATTCAAATAGGACAAGTCTTTGCGATTTTATTGCGAAATGCAATGTTTCTGTATATTCAATGGCGGCCATCTTGAAAAATGGCCGCCATCTTGTATTATTAGGTGGCTAACGGGTTTTATCAAAAGAGCAATCCCCAAGGAGTATGTGTGTCAATTTTGGTGCTTGTTTCCAGAAATGAACGATTATTCCAGTTATCTGCCCCACTAGTGTAAGAGACTATGGGTCTGTGGGTTCAAGGATTGTGTGGGTGAGAATGAATGTAGGAATACAAATGTGGGTGATTTTGTGTGTCTATGCTCTGGCAGAGGATAAACCTGTAAGAGAGAAAGAGGAGTTCTGGGTGAATGTGGAGGTGTGCCTGGATAAGTTTGGTAAGAGCGAACAAATATTTATGATTGGGGATATGAATGGGAAGGTGGGTGATAAGAAAGTTGATGGAGTGGTGGGAGGGTGGGGTGTACCGTCAGAGGTGAATGGGAATGGTAGTGCACTTGTGGACGTATGTGTGGGGAGGAGGCTGTGGATAGCCAACACCTTCTTCCGACATATGAATGATACACACGTTCGCATAGAAAGTGGTGTGGAGGAAGAAGGCTAAAGATAAGACAGTGGTGGAATGAAAGGCACTGATTGATTATACAGTATATGTGTGGATGAACGAATGAAGATATCTGTGCTGGATGTTAGGGTGTATAGGGGTATTGGAGGGGCCTGTCTGACCATTATGTAGTAATAGCTAAAACTAGGATACAAAAGATGTGGGTGAGAAGACTTGGAGGGAGGCGAGAGGAAGGTAGAATGGCGAGGAGGGTAGAGAGGTTGCAGGAGGAGGAAATCAGGGAAGAGTACAGGAGAACAGTAGAAAGACGACTAGGTAGGTTTGACCTTGAAGGTATGGAGGATATGAGCAAAGTGTTTAAGGAAGAGAGCTATGCAGCATGTGAGGTGTGTGGAGTAACGAGAAGAGGGAGGGGAATAAAGGGTACAGCATGGTGGACAGAAGAGGTAAACATAGCTGTGGAAGACAAGAAGAAAGTGTATAGAGAGTGGTTGGGTAGTAGAGAGAATGAAGATTCCCTCTACGTGGAGAAAAAGATAGTAGTGAAGGAAAGTAAGAGAGGAGTAGATGAGGAATTTGGAAGGAATCTGAGTGTAAAATGGAGGGAGTGTAAGAAACTATTCTGGGAAGAAGTCAAGAAAGTTAGGGAAGGTAGCAAGAGAAACAATATGGGTGTGAAAGATAAGAATGGGTGAGTGCTAGCTGAGAAGCAAGAGAGAGTCGAAAGATGGAGGGAGTACTTCAACGAATTTCTAAATGTAAGGAATGATGCGCCAGCAAACATTGTTGGATGGGGTATGGGATTGAGAAGCAGTGGAGGAGGAGGTGGGGATCAGGAGGTCAGAAGTGTGTGAAGCCGTGAAAAGAGTGAAGGTGGGGAAAGCACCAGGAATAGATGGAGTGTGTGGGGAAATGCTGAGGTATGGTGGTGATATAGTGATCGAATGGGTATGGAAAATGTGCAAACTAGCATGGGAGAAAGGGAGTGCACCTGATGACTGAAAGACAGGCATACTAGTTCCCCTATATAAATGTAAAGGGGAGAGAGGAGTGTGTGGTAACCACCGAGGTATATGTCTTCTAAGCATAGTAGGGAAGGTGTAAAGTAGGTTAGTGATTGAGAGAGTGAGAGCGAGAACGGAGAAATGAATAGGTGACGAGCAGGGCGGTTTTAGGAAGGGAAGCGAATGAGTAGATCAGAATTTTACCTTGAACTGTGTTGTGGAGAAATATCTGGAGAAGCAACAAAAGCTGTCTGTTGCCTTTATGGACTTGGAGAAGGCCTATGACAGAGTGGATAGAGAAGGTATGTGGAAAGTACTTAGAATATACAGAGTATATGGCAAGTTGCTGAAAGCAGTGAAGATCATGTATGAGGGTGCAAAGGCAGCAGTATGTGTGGAGAATGAGCAGAGCGAGTTATTTGATCTGAATGTTGGGTTGAAACAGGGGTGTGTGATGTCCCCGTGGTTGTTGACAGTATATATGGATGGAGTCATGAAAGAAATATTAGGAAGAGCCGTGGATGTTGGTATATCGCTGATAAGGGAGGGAAACGAGTGGAAGCTACCTGTACTGCTGTTTGCTGATGATACAGTTCTGATGAGCGATAATGAATGGGAGTTGCATTGTCTGGTAAATATGTTTGGAACAGTGTGGGAAAAACGGAATCTGAAGGTAAATGCGGGGAAGAGCAAGGTTATGGTCTTCAAAAGGGGTGAAGCCACAGAGTGTGAGGTGAAATTGAACGGTCAGGCTATGGAGATTGTCAGCTCATTTAAGTATCTGGGCAGTGTGCTGAATAAAGATGGGAGTATGGATGAAGTGCAGGAGAGGGTGCAACAGGGGAAGAGGGTTGTAGGAACGCTGAAAGCAGTAACAAGAAATCGGGAAACGAAGAAATACTTGCATGACAGTGTGGTAATACCGACACTGACTTACAGAAGCGAAGCATGAACGTTGGTGAAAAGACTCAGACTAAGTGTGAGAGGGGTGAAAATGAGTTACTTGAGAAGTGCGTGCGGAGTTACATGGAGGGATAGACAGACGAATGAGGAAGTAAGAGGGAGGTTTGGTGTGTAGATAAATGTACTGGAAAGTGTGAAGAGGAATAACTTGAGATGGTTCGGCTAAATGGAACGTATGGGAAGCGAGAGAATGACTAAGAGGGTGTACGAGAGCGAGGTGAAAGGACAGAGAGGGAGAGATAAACCGAAGAAGAGGTGGAAGCATGGAGTGAAGAAGTATATGGATGTAGGCGGTGCTGGTTGGGAGGAGGGGCGTCGATTGACCTGGGACAGAGATGCATGGGGGCGTTTCGTTCGTGGCCACTCCTTTGGGGATCACGGCATCAGGCAATAGATAGATAGATAAATAGATACTAATCATAATTAAAATAAAATTATTAGTAAATTAAATATGATCTTAAAGTGCTTCTGGAAATTATAATTTATCTAGATAAGCTTCTTTTATGACTAGTTGACTTTATGACTGAGCTGTCTGATTTATTTGAAGTACAAGGAAAGCAAGCAACAACAGACAGCCAAAACCCTACCAGTGGCTTGAGAATCATAAACACTCACTGTTACCATTCTGGTCAAGCGAGCCAACTGCTTCGTGGCCGCCAGGGTCGTAACAATATATATATATATATATATATATAGGACACGTGACGGACTGTAAGTGGTTCGAGCCCGGCTGAGAGTATAAAAACATTTAGTAGCTCACGTGTATTTGCCAGATATATTTATTATATAATGACTTTCATGCTTGGCTGGGCAAGAATAAAATGAAATCACGTCAACCCAAGTTACGTGGGAATAGTTGTGAAAATCCCTATTCGGTACTCTGAATTATAGGTCCTACGACTTGTGTATAACAAGCGTGAGAGATGCAACATTGCAGCATAGAGAGAGAGATTGCAGAGACTCAGTGAGTAGACATGAGTTGATGATTCAAAAGACTTTCATTTCTACTTTGTCTAGAAGTGCTGTGTGAGAGGATCTTCCCCACACATCCGAACAATACTCAAAACATGGAAGCACTGTATCCCTGTACAGAGCAAGAAGCTGTGAAGGTGTAAAGAACCTTTGGAGACAGTTGAGCACACCCTGCTTCTGGGAAGCTGTTATAGCAAGAGTAGTAATATGGTCTTTCCAAGAGAGCTCAAACGAAAATGAGTGTTAATTTGTATGATTTTGAAGAGTAAGTCACAAGTCTTCTGGAAGTTGTGACGAGTAGTCAGATAGAGAAATTGAGTTTTCGAAGCATTGACATTAACAAGGTTTTCTCTGCCCAAAGCAGAGATAATAGAAAGATCAGAAGACAGGTGTGCCAAGGCCGTATTACGTGAGTTTGGAGTGATTGTATGCTAGGTTGTTGTGAAAAACTAGTTGAATAGTGTAAGGTAGAGTCATCAGCATATGGGTGGATGGAACTAGAAGTACAGTTGAGGAGATCATAAATGAATATTAAAAAAGAGAACTGGAGATAGAACAGAGCCCTGAGGAACAACGGAGATGATAGGTTGAGGAAGAGAGCGATGGTCGTTCACAACCGCAGCTATGGAATGGCCAGAAAGGAAATAAAAGGTAAAGGCACAAATGGAGGGATAGAAACCGAAGGAGATTAGTTTAGAAATTAGAGATTTGTGCCAGACTCTATTGAAGGCCTTCAATATGTCTAGCGCAATAAACAAAAGTCTCAACGAAGTCCCGAAAGGAGGAGGATTTTATATAGGAAATATTAGTCAATTCTTATATACTTTTAAGGTAAATTACTTGCAGGGAATTAGTATATTTAAGCAGGCAGCTGTACACTAGAGTGTTACGTTACGAGCAGGGTTCAGAACCCGTAACATAAACAAACATTCCACTAGAACCACAAAACAAGGACGTATTACTTATCATTTTCAGTCAAGATAAAGTGGTATGTTAAACTCCCACAAAACTAGCGACTCTCGTTTTAGTCACTAAAACCTTGGTAGGTGAAAAAATGTGGCAAGTTCATAAAATATCAGTTGATATCAAATGGCTGTTTTTTCCTGAAACTCCAAAGATATCACTTTCTCACCACTCGTTCATAATTAGTCATCTTTAGTGACTTTGACTTATATTTGTCACAACAATCAAAAGCATAATATACTAGCACAAAGATAAAGGTGTAAAATGTAAAGATTATGTAAGATAAAATTATAATATATTTACACAAGATTAATTATACACAAATGTTAATTATAGTGCAAATATCAAAGTGAGAAACATTAAAGTGAAACAATTAAGACACTCTTAGCCAAAATAAATACATTATAGGTTTGAGTCCCGGAGGGAAGAAGGAAACCCTAGTATTTAGTAGTGGCCCCGGAATCAGTGACGATATGCCTTAACCATTTAGTGGTTTTTCAGGTCGATATCATTGGTCGTCTAAAAATAATAATGGCCCCGCATTGTGATTTATTTTATTTTATGCAAACATAGTCATGTAGTACCTTAAAATGACCAGTGGGTTACTCTTACACGTTTTATCACTAAATAAATGAATGTCCATGTAGTATAAACAATTTATTCAACAAAATGCTGTAAAATTGTGGTTTCGAGCAGCGTAAAAATTATTAAGAATAATTTTGCTACTTTCAATTCCAACACTGCGTCCTTACGATATACATAGTGTACAAATAAAACTAGATACAATTTTATTAAATGCAACTAATAACGAGAAAATAGAACATGTAGTCCTATGAACCATGATGCGTGCATGAACCACAACATAACCAAAACTGTATGTATAATAAGTACAGGGTGTAGTGTATAGTAGTCATATCGCTTTTTGCATGCATGTAAATTAAAGTTCTAGAATGGCTGGCTAATTGCTTTGCTATCTGCTTATACTAATCCACCTTTCCTCTCTTACAGATGTATGGTGGTGGTGACTCCTGTAGTTAGTGGGGTTTGTTACGACTGGGGTTCAAATATATCAGGGCTCTTATACATTGGACTAGTAATGGCATAAATGCTACAACGGAAAGCGCTAGATCCAACCTCTGATGTATATTCCCAGTGAACAAAGAACACAAATACTCTACAGAGTTCTATATGCAATAATAGGCTATCAAACTCTCAATAAATGTGCGTCTGCTCTAGGCTTAATGTTATGTGAAAACAGCCGATTACTACCTATAACCGAAGGTGCTTGGTCATGGTATGCAAAGTAAGGTGAGAAGTTACAGCTTACGTTACTTTAATCAATAAATGTCAGGCACTCCTGCATGAAAGAAAGTGCACTAAAGTCCTTCAACACTAACAAGGAATCTTCTTTAAATGTTAGATGCTATAAAGATGCTCGTATCGGAAATGGAACCCAAAAAGGCAGGCAGCGGAATAATGCTAGTGCAGGCTATGCACACAAAAAGGCAGAATATATAATGCCGTCGGAGCCAAGAATATTCTAAACACTACAACAATAATAATAATCGCCACGACAATGTAGTATTCCTATCAACAAAAAGAGCCTAAGTCGTTTGTGTCTCAATACATCAAACTAGGCTGCAAAATGCTTGTGTAATCATAAACGGGTATACATAAAAAGAGTAATTGGTTTAATATACTTAATGTCTACTGTGACTGATAAAGTCTAGCTAGAGTCAATGATACGAGATACTGGTGGGCATGGCATGCCGCATAGCCTAGTGCAAATCTCAAGTCTGTGCGTCAAATATTACGTTATAATGAAGGGTAGCTCTCTTGAGAAACCTTAATACCGAAGTATTAAGCGTTCTCCTGGCGTACCTCAAAGACAAACAACGAGCTTAGAACAGTGCAGAATGGTATAGGCAAAAAGCCCTCATTCGTGCATGCTCTACTCTCAATGGCACACAGACTAGAATTTACTCAATCAACTCCAGTTCTCAGGTATGTCGTGCAGCTTTTAACTAAAGCCAGCACCCATAGGAAACAATACCTTATAATATCAGACTCCTAGTCTAGCATTATCTAATCCAGCAGAACACTAATAATTAAAGGAAGCAGTACTATGAAAGCCAACCAATGCTTCGTGATCCACTTATCTTTACAACTAACATACATGGGTTATATCAGACCTTAACGCACAATACAACTGGCCAGCATGAAGCTGATTTTGCAGAGTTAACCAGAGGGGGTATAATATTAATAAAAAGGTGGTGAAAGATCTGAAAAAAGAGAGAGGTAGGCAGAGGAAAAGATTCTCAGGTGCGGAGTGGAGAACAGGTAGCAAGGGAAAAAGATGGGTGCGTTCTAGAAACCAGATCTGAGGGAGAGAGTGGCGAGGAACTGTATATATACTCGCACTAGCTCGAGGCGCGTGGGAAAAAAGTGGTTACAAGTCCTCTAGCCACTAGCAAGGGAGCTAGCAGCATGGTAAGGACCTCTCTCAGCCAACCCCCACGAGGCAGCCAGCCGTGACGTCATCGAGCGGGACAAAAACACTGCGCGCTCCCTCTCACTCTGTTCTACTCTCTCTCTCTCTCTCCCAGATCCCATCATTACTAGTTAATGATAAAACATATACTTTACAATTAAATATATAAAGCCTTGACATGGGTGAAAACAAAGAGCCTTTCTGGACTGCCCATGACACGAGCTTTCATATGAAATAAAGCACACTCTAATACATAACCTGTAGCCCCATCCACTGCCCTGGCAATCCTAGCGAGTCACTGTAGGACAAGCCATGCGGTTCTAACGGAGTGGTTAACGTCACACCCCCCCCAAGATTTTTCTGAGAGGCCCCAAGGCTCACAAAAATCTGATGGTTAGAACCCATGCTATATCTCCACTTCCCATCACCCAGCGGCAGTAAAATATCTGGCACAGTTCTTCAACAAAACATTTTTCAAAATTATAACCCTCCCCAACACCATAGGTTAAATTATATGTAGTTATGCTCCTCAAGAGCGAGCTTCTCTAGCCCAGCATTCTGAGAGGAGTGCAACTCAGAATTACTGCTATAACATACTAAAAAAATTCAACTATCAAAGAAAGAGTTTTTATTTGATTTTTATGTTTATAATTTGTTTATTTCGGCTGCACTATAGGGGCAAGCCTAGTTTTTTCTTCTATACCAAACGCTCAACTCCTACTTTACGACCCAATACGCTGGGCTACAACCGCGAGCCAACAAGCACCAAGCGTAAAATACTATTCAAACTAAAGCAGGAGGCTACCCGTGTGTCAATCTACCCATGATCATATACCCTTGAACGACCATCTGCAACCACGTTGTCACAACCGGCAATATGGCGTATGTCCAGGTTATATACCAATAACCTTAGTGACCACCTGGTCAGCCTCATATTCCGATTGTGAAACTGGTCCAAGAACTTGAGAGGGTGATGATCTGGGTAAACTACAACGACCGGACCATAGGCTGGAACATAGACCTCAAAATGCCCCAGCGCAAGCACAACCGCCAGCAGCTCCTCCTCGACAACAGAGCAGCTCCCCTGGGCCGAATTGTACTTCTCCGAGCAGAAACTAACAGGAGGCTCCAGCCCATCATCGTCCTTTTCCACAAGGACGGCACCAGCCCCCACACCACTAGCCTCCGTTGCTAGTTGGAAAGGTAGGCTAAAGTCAGGGGCCCTGAGGATCGGGTGAGTGCACAACAGGTGTTTTACTTCTCTAAACACCTTCTCACACTCAGGCGCCCATTTGAACTTCTTATCCTTCCAGTTATCCTCCACCTGAGCTTGACTGTCCCGTTCTCCTTCTCCACCTTGACTGCTAAACGTCATCACAGGTACAGTGAGAGGCTCAGGGGGGTGCCTCCCATACTCCTTCATGGATTAACATGACATAACTGATTGCGCTTCCGTCTGTCTGGAGTGGCTACCAAGTAATCCAGGTCTGATAGCTCCTCCACCACCCTATAAGGACCAGCGTACTTCGCGGATAAGGGGTGACCTACAAGGGGCAGTAGAATCAACACCTCCTGACCCACGTGAAACTCCCTGAGTTCAACCTTGAGGTCGTACCTGTCCTTCCTGAGGGCCTGAGAGCTAGTCAAATTGCGGCCAGCCAACTCCAGACTGCGCAACATCCGTTCTCGACTGTTGAGGACACACTTGAGCATAGAACAAGGTTTTTCTGCGCCCTCCCATACTTCTTCAACCATATGGAGAGGCCCTCTGACACGGTGTCCAAAGATGAGCTCATTAGGGCTGAATCCCAAACTCTCCCCAGGTACCTCCCGCACAGCACACAAAACACATGGCAGGCCAAGATCCCAATCCTTCCCACTCTCAAAGCAACAACAACGAAGCACAGATTTCAAGGCTGAGTGCCATCGCTCTAACACACCCTGGCTCTCCGGATGATACGCAGATGACACAACCCCAACAATCTCATGCTGCGGCATTGCTTGAACAAAGAGGCTAGAAGTGAAGTTGGGTCCCTGGACTGACTGAATCCCCTGCGGGTAACCATACCAGGAAAAATACACTAGCAAGCTTCGGACCACCGTCTTCGCCGACCCATTTCTCATAGGGTACGCGTCAGGGTACCTTGTTGCCACATCTCCCGACTGTGCATCACTGTCCTCCTTCAACTCTTTCGTCTTTTTAAGCCCATCCTCTGCCTTTTCCACAACAGTTACTGGGTCTTCTTCAGACTCGATATTTGGTCCTAATACTGAGTCCCCGAGAAGGGCCGTTGATACTAAACTCTCAACCGCATCAACTTCCAACCCCTTCTCGGTACCCTTCCTCCGCTGATCTAAAGATTGTTGACCAGAATGTGACTCCCTGGATGCAGGATCTCTGGTGACAACACACGCCATAGGCTGCCCCGGACACTTCTCAACCCACTCCTGCTCCTCCCTACTCACGTCGGCCGGCTTCTCGGCAAGGCCCAGGGGGGAGCCTCAGGAGTAGGGCAAGGAAAGTCGTTGCCGAGAAGGAGGTCGACGCCCCCAACAGGTAACTTCTCCACAATTCCTACATCCAGGTCCCGAGTCACACCATCAACTTCCACCTTCATTCTTACAAGCGGGTATGACCTTGTTGCATTAACTCCCTGAACCACAACCACCCGCGCCGTATTGACAGGTTTACCAGTGAAATTTCTCAACAGTGTTTGCGATGCCCCAGTGTCACGCAAAATTCTCACCTCATGTCTTCTACCCCCCCACTCCACACAACCGAGTCCCCTGTGGTCACTAAAGGCATCACGGACAGGGAATAAGCCTTCCGGATCCTTCTGCACTGGCAGTGTATTTACCTCGGAAGAAATGCCTCTAACAAACTCCGATGTCCTCTTGAACACTCCAATGCCGTGAGCAAAAGACACGGCTGCCGGAGGAGGTCAACTAGGGCACTCATTTGCCTTATGACCCTCCTGGTGGCAACTAAAACACATAAATTTCGGTTTCGGCTTATACTGTGATGTAAAAGGCCCCTGACTTTTCACATACGGTGTGGTGTAAGGTTTGGATTCAGTTTTAGTTTCATGGCTCTTTTGTTTAAATGTGTCATTGCTACGGGGAGGGGGAGGATAATGGTCCCTAGCACTTGCATCGTACTTCTGTGAGGACCCGCAAGCCCGAATCTACGACAGCCGTCGATCAGCCATTTCTGCTGCTTCGACTAGAGTTCTTAGGTTTTTTTCCTTTAAGTTAAAAGTTAGATCACCGCCCGTGCTCTTAAAGAACTGCTCCAACATCATTAACTGCTTAATTCCATTAAATGTTGTTACCTTCTCAGATCGGAGCCAGTTCCCCATTGCATCGGACAAGTCCCGGGCGTGTTCCAAAAAGGTGCTATCTCTTCCCTTGGTTACACCTCGGAACTTCAAACGGTACGTTTCTGGTTGCAGTTCGTAAGCCCTCAGGACAGCATCCTTGAGATCCTCATACACAATACATGACTCCAAAGGTAACGCATCGTAGGCTTTAAGACCCTTGCCTATTAATCTAGAGGATACAAGTGCTGCCCATTTATTCTCTGGCCACTGGTGTTCCTGGCACTTCTTCTCAAAGCGTGCGAAAAATTCTGTTACACCACTCTCATCAAACACCGGAACCAGTTTCAATAAGTGCGAGAGAGATTGATCATGAACACGGTTACCAGCCCCAAGTCGCTGTCCCGTTGCCTCTACCCGCGACTTCTCTACGTCCCTGTCGGCACAGTACCTAGTCGACTCTAAATCAGCTTGGATTTTTGCTTGACTGATAGTTTTTCTCTCTTCTATCTTGGCTAATTCTATTTGCTGCTGAAGCTCAGATGCCCTGATAGCCTTTCTCTCTTCGATCTTAGCTAATTCAAGCTGAAGCAATAATTCTGGAGTTAACCCTTGAGGAGGTGAAGGTGCTACAATGTTTGAAATTACCGGTGGTCCCCCCAGGGGCAACCCACCCTGCCAGTCACCACCCAACTGTGGACGCGTACTCGGGGTCGGCAAACTACTGGGATGGCTTGGAGTCGAGTGTAGGGCAAGCATGGCCGAAGGTCTCTGAGCACTCAACCCATCTCGCTCACCAGTCACCCTGCACAGTACACACGTTATCAAGTTATCCCTGGTCATGTTGCTAGTACCCGCATGACCGATAGCTGTGGCCAGGCATTGAAGACCGTACCGATCCATACCCTCCAACCGCTCGGCAGTAACAGGCCATTGCAAAAATATCCTAGCATCCTCCTCACAGTTCACCTGATTAACCATTTCATCATACTGCTGTTCCTCAGTTTCGACATTACGTACTGTGTCTCCATTCTTCTCTGATCCGGTATAAGACATGATGCTCACAAAAATTCCCCACCTCAATATTCAGAAAAGAAGCACCCCAAACTCTTATACCTCAATATACACACAACAATTCTCAGAAATACTCAAGGGCTATACTATGTTGCAAAAAAAAAATATTCTTGCTGATCACCGCAAAATATTCCCCAAAACAACAAATGTTCCCTGCTAATAAATGTAGGTTCACCAAATCCTAGGTAAGGTCGCCATTTGTTACGACTGAGGTTTAAATATATCAGGGTTCTTATTCATTGGACTAGTAATGGCATAAATGTTACAACGGAAAGTGCTAGATCCAACCTCTGATGTACATTCCCAGTGAACAAAGAACACAAATACTCTCCAGAGTTCTATATGCAATAATAGGTTATTAAACTCTCAATAAATGTGCGTCTACTCTAGGCTTAATGTTATGTGAAAACAGCCTATTACTACCTATAACCGAAGGTGCTTGGTTATGGTATGGAAAGTAAGGTGGTAAGAGAAGTTACAGCTTACGTTACTTTAATCAATAAATGTCAGGCACTCCTGCATGAAAGAAAGTGCACTAAAGTCCTTCAACACCAACAAGGAATCTTCTTTAGATGTTAGATGCTATCAAGATGCTCGAATCGGTAATGGAACCCAAAGAGGCAGGCAGCGGAACAATGCTCGTGCAGGCTATGCACACAAAAAGGCAGGAGATATAATGCAGTCGGAGCCAAGAATATCCTAAACGCCACAACAATAATAATAATCGCCACGACAATGCAGTATTTCTATCAACAAAAAGAGCCTAAGTCTCAATACATCAAACTAGGCTGCGAAATGCTTGTGTAATCATAAACGGGTATGCATAATAAGAGTAATTGGGTTAATATACTTAATGTCTACTATGACTGATAATGTCTAGCTAGAGTCAAGGATACAAGATACTGGTGCGCATGGCATGCCGCATAGCCTAGTGCAAATCTCAAGTCTGTGCGTCAAATATTACGTTATAATGAAGGGTAGCTCTCTCGAGGAACCTTAACACCTTACGAGCGGCCTATGCGGTTTATTTATATGTACCGCCCAGCGGGGTGTTTTTAGCCAAAATAAGGCTGTTTACGTGATCATTTTCATGCCTAAATAAGACCCAGAACGTAAAACAAGTACCTATCCCTGAAAGGGCATAAACAGAGCTTTCGAATGACACCATAACGATCCTTTTATGATGGCTAGTTTTCTTGCAATAACCGCGAGTGCAAAAAGCATGTAATTAGCCACTTTCCCGATACAATTCCTTATATAGCGAGTGAGAGAGGGAGGAGGGAGCTGGGATTCGTGTCAGTATGTTCGCCGCGGTGGTCTGGAGCAGTCATACGCTCGCTACTCTCCTGCCACCACTTGTCTCTCTCTCTCAGCAACATTACGTGCTGAAATTGCCACTCGACCTATGTCGAGCGCCGCCACATAGTCCAGCTTTATTTAACTCGACTTATGTGATGAGCCGCTAATTAAGGGTTAATACCGAAGTATTAAGCGTTCTCCTGGCGTACCTCAAAGACAAACAACGAGCTTAGAACAGTGCAGAATGGTATAGGCAAAAAGCCCTCATTCGTGCATGCTCTACTCTCAATGGCACACAGACTAGAATTTACCCAATCAACTCCAGTTCTCAGGTATGTCATGCAGCTTTTAACTAAAGCCAGCACCCATCGGAAACAATACCTTATAGTATCAGACTCCTAGTCTAGCATTATCTAATCCAGCAGAACACTAATAATTATAGGAAGTGGTACTGAACAATATGAATGCCAACCAATGCTTCATGAATCGTGATCAACTTATCTTAACAACTAACATACATGGGTTATATAAGACCTTAACACACAATACAACTGGCCAGCATTAAGCTGATTATGCAGAGTTAACCAGAGGGGGTATAATATTAATAAAAGGTGGTGAAAGATATGGAAAATGAGAGAGATACGCAGAGGAAAAGGTTCTCAGGTGCAGGAAGGAGGACAGGTATCAAAGGGATAAGAGGGATGCATTCTAGAAACCAGATCTGAGGGAGAGAGTGGCAAGAGAGCTGTATATATACTAGCACTAGCTCGCACCGTGTAGACAAAGCGGTAACAATTCCTTTAGCCAATGGCAAAGAAGCCAGCCAAACATGACGTCACCAAGCATGGTACAAAACTCCTCCAACCAATCCCCAAGAGGCCAGCCAGCTGTGACGTCATCGAACATGGCAAAAAACACTGCGCGCCTCCTCTCACTCTGTTCTACTCTCTCTCTCTCTCTCTCTCTCAAATCCTATCATTACTACTTAATGATAAAACATATACTTTGCAATTAAATATATAAAGCCTTGACATGGGTGAAAACAAAGAGCCTTTCTGGACTGCCCATGACACAAGCTTTCATATGAAATAAAGCACACAATAATACATCAACTGTAGCCACATCCACTGCCCTGGCGATCCTAGCGAGTCACTGTAGGACAAGCCATGCGGTTCTAACGGAGTGGTTAACGTCACAGTACTAAGTACCGTTAAGCAATGTAAGCTTAATTAAGAGAAAATGAAAGAACTCGTAAGTATTAACCCTTATTTAGCGGGTGGTAAGGTATTTTACACTGTACCGCTCAGCGGGCATAATCCCGAAATATTCGCTCAATTTCACTCGCCCTAGCGCTGTTACTCTGGCTCCAATGCGAACGAAACGATCATTTTTGGAAAGAGCAACTCTTCGTCTCCCCATATAAGTCTATGAATGGATGTTATGAATGAGTGTGGAGGTGGGAAGGTGAGGAAGAGGAGGTACTTTTTGGTCTATTTCCCGGGCGCGTTCGGATGCGTTCCCTTTGGCCTGACTTCGGCCTCTCGCGCGTCTACTATTCCTTCGGTAATCGGTCTTATTTTTCTCTTATTTCTCCTTATTTCTGTATTCTCTGTATTATCTCTCTCTCTCTCTCTCTCTCTTTCTTTCTCTCTGTCACTCCTGTCTGTCTGTCTCTCTCTCTCTCTGGCTCGCTCGCTTTCCCTCTCTCGCGCTCCCTTTCTCTCTTCCTCATCCGTATATGTAATTCTCATTATTATTTTCTCTAACTAATCCCTCTATTTCATTTATTTGCTTGTAATATTTCTGTATTATTATATCTTTTTCACTCTTTCTTCAGTTCAGTTTCTGTATTCTCTCTTTCTCTTCCTCATCCGTATATGTAATTCTCATTATTATTTTCTCTAACTAATCCCTCTATTTCATTTATTTGCTTGTAATATTTCTGTATTATATCTTTTCACTCTTTCTTCAGTTCAGTTTCTGCATTTTCTCTCTCTCCTCTCTCTCTCTCTCTCGCTTGCTTTGCAGGATTTTTTGTTTTGTTTTATATATAATATTATTTCACAACACATTTCCAAATCACCCTATGGGGTAGTGTTGAAGACTCATTTTTTGTTGTGGTGTTCCCAGAGGTGTTATCCACATGTGATTGAGGTAGGCAAAAGGCAGTTATGTGATTGAGGTAGGGAAAAGGCAGAACTGCCTATAGCGAGTGTATGAATGTGATTGAGGTAGACAAAAGGCAGAACTGCCTATAGCGAGTGTATGAATGTGATTGAGGTAGACAAAAGGCAGAACTGCCTATAGCGAGTGTATGAATGTATGTATGAATGAATGACATGGATGTATGAGGTGGACCAGGAACCAGATGGATGGATGAAATTCGAAACTTTGATAGACGTATATATCACGGTATACGGTAGAAGTAGTACCTTACAATGTACCGTACATCGTGATAAATACGCCTATCAATGATTGCAATCAATATACGGTTATATATATAAATATATATATATATATATATATATATATATATATATATATATATATATATATATATATATAATATATATAATATATATAATATATATATATATATATATATATACTGTATATTGGTGTATATTGATTGCAATCATTTGATAGTCGTATATATCACGGTGTATATAATATATATATAATATATATATATATATATATATACCGTATATTGATGGCAATCATTTGATAGGCGATATATATCACGATGTACGGTACATTGTAAGGAATTACTTCTACCGTATACCGTGATATATACGTCTATCAAAGTTTCGAATCTCATCCATCCATCTGGTTCTTGGTCCACCTCATACATCCATGTCATTCATTCATACATACATTTCATACACTCGCTATAGACAGTTCTGCCTTTTGTCTACCTCAATCACATTCATACACTCGCTATAGGCAGTTCTGCCTTTTGTTTACCTCAATCCCATTCATACACTCGCTATAGGCAGTTCTGCCTTTTCCCTACCTCAATCTCATAACTGCCTTTTGCCTACCTTACCGTAAGAAATTTACTGAACGCCTGCAAATAATACGCTAAAAAATGCTTGCAATCAAAATTTCAAACAATTTGAAGGTCACATGCAATTATATATGTATAGGTAGACCCAGAGAGGAAGAGACAAGAGAGAGAGAGAGAGAGTGTCGTGATAATAACAATGTTACATATGTATCGTATATATGAAAAAATTATATATACGGTAGGCCTACATATGTTCCCCACAATCATATAATGCCAAGCACAAATATTCAATCTTTCGTTGTTTGTATTACCGTAAGAAATTTACTGATCACCTGCAAATAATACGCTATAAAATGCTTGCAATCTCTCTATTTTCTCTAATCTCTCTCACGCCTCCTGTCTCTCTCTCTCTCTCTCTGGCTCGCTCGCTTTCCCTCTTCCTCATCCGTATATGTATTTCTCATTATTATTTTCTCTAACTAATCCGTCTATTTCATTTATTTGCTTGTAATATTTCTGTATTATTATATTTGTTTCACTCTCTTTCTTCAGTTCAGTTTCTGTATTCTCTCTCTTTCTCTCTTCCTCATCCGTATATGTAATTCTCATTATTATTTTCTATAATCCCTTTCTTTATTTGCTTGTAAAAATGTCTGTATTATTATATCTTTTCACTCTTTCTTCAGTTCAGTTTCTGCATTGTCTCTCTCTCTCTCTCTCTCTCTCTCTGTTTCGCTTGCTTTGCAGGAATTTTGTTTTTGTTTTATATATAATATATAATAATTTACTTATCATTACTTACTATATCGTATAAACAATAGTAGGTAGCCAACTTACCATAATACCGATACACCAAACCGATACGCATGCGGTTATGTTTATCACCTGTTTACTAAAGTGCCACCATTATCGATTTTCTTCGAGCCGAATGGAGCGGGAGGGTTACCAATTGAAGTTAAATCCGCTAGCATATATTGTTAGATGTAAGACATGATAAATACCACTAGAAATATGAATTGGCAAAATCCATATAATATCACTTCGAAATTGTTCTGAAATTTCAAAACAAAACCGCTAGTGTAAGTCATTGCTGCTAGATCGAAGTAAAGGTCTCTAGATCTAGCGGAAGTCGCTATACGTATTGGCAGTACTGCACACTGCCGACTGCGATACGTTGTTGACATTGTTGTTGATGTTCCAGTGGAGGGATGAACAAAATATTTTCCTTGTCCAATAATAGCTATTTCATAGTCCCACAGGACTTATTTTGATATATTTATCAAATTTACTGAACGCCTGCAAATGATATGCTATCAAATGCTTGCAATCAAACTCTCAAGCACTTTCAATGTCACATGCAATTATACAAGTATATATAGGTAGACCCAGAGAGGATTAGACAGACAGAGAGAGAGTGTTGTGATAATATAACAATGTTACATATGTATCATATATATGACAAAATAATATATACGGTAGGCCTACATCTGTTCCCCACAATCATATAATGCCAAGCACAAATATTAAATTTTTCGTTGTTTGTATTACCGTAAGAAATTTACTGAACGCCTGCAAATAATACGCTATAAAATGCTTGCAATCAAACTCTCAAGCAATTTCAATGTCACATGCAATTATAAAAAGGTATATTGTAGACCACAATCTTCGCCAAGCTTCGTTGTTGCTTATATTATCGTGAAAAATTTACCGTATACCCTGGTTATCGTGAGAAATTTACCGAACGCCTGCAAATAATACGCTATAAAATGCTTGCAATCAAACTCTCAAGCAATTTCAATGTCACATGCAATTATAAATGTATATATAGGTAGAGAGACAGACAGAGAGAGAGAGGTCAAGAACATCTGCTAGGTGTGATTTTTCCCTGGGAGGGAAGAGAAGATTAGTTAGGGGCGTGCCCTGGCCTACATCAGAGAAAGAGAGTACCAAGGAGTACAAAGGTGTAGAAACAAAGAGAGTGAGACAGAGAGAGAGAGAGAGTGTCGTGATAATATAACAATGTTACATATGTATCATATATTATGATAAATAATATATACGGTAGGCCTACATCTGTTCCCCACAATCATATAATGCCAAGCACAAATATTAAATCTTTCGTTGTTTGTATTACCGTAAGAAATGTACTGAACGCCTGCAAATAATACGCTATAAAATGCTTGCAATCAAACTTTCAAGCAATTACAAGGTCACATGCAATTATAAAAAGGTATATTGTAGACCACAATCTTCGCCAAGCTTCGTTGTTGCTTATATTATCGTGAGAAATGTACCGTATACCCTGGTTATCGTGAGAAATTTACCGAACGCCTGCAAATAATACGCTATAAAATGCAAAGGACATTTCTTGTAGAGTGCAATTTTGAGGACGTAATGTGCTCTGAGAGAGAGCGGAGCGGTGATTAGAGCATAATGTATCTCCTGACCGCTCGTCACAGCCGCCGTGGACCTACTACAGGGAATTATATAAGGAAATTACCGTAGTTTAGGGTTTTGCACTCGTGTTGCATGATCGTTGAAAGACAACCAATGATCGTAGAAGGATGGTTCGGGTGTCATTGGAAAGCTCAATTTACGCCCTTTCAGGGATACATACTTGTATTACGCTCTGGGTCTTGTTTATGCATGAAAAAGAGCACGAAACAACCCCATTTAGGGTAAAAAAAAAACCCGCTGGGCGGCACAGGGAAATATACTCCACCACCCGCTCGTAAGGTGATAAAATGCTTGCAATCAAACTTTCAAGCAATTATAAAATATAAATTGTACTTACCAACACCCACACCAGTATGTTCTTCGTCAGGAACGTCTTCAATATGGTCCATGGTCTGTCCAACATCAACCTCAACATCAACCCCACGCAAATTATGCTTGGGATGAAAGCCTATGATCGGGTTATTTTCGTCTTCCGAGTCATCCACACTACCAAAACTCTCACCCAGACATTCGACGGTTTCATCCAACAGCTTATTAGAAAGTTCTGAAGAGTTCAGCATGATATCTAGTTCCTGGGTGGTAAGCCGGGAGTGGTTAGTAGGGTGGCGCGACGCACTAGGGATGGCGGCCACCGAATCGAACACGGGCAAATCTTGACCTTCCATTATGGCTGCTTGAGGGTCACTGAGTCACGGTCACGCAGTGGGGATATGTGGGTGGGCCCTAGTAGTATACCGCCTGACCACCAGGTTCCGCTTTCCACCTAAATTAGGGTGGGAATACACCCACGGACTTAAGTCCGACCCCGCCATTTAGTCCAATTATCTCGTACCGGACTTAAGTCCGACCCCGCTAATAAAGGGTTAATATAAAACAATAGTATTACTTTCATCATAACCCAACTACTTAAAGAGTTGCTTTAGTCCACAAGTCAGTCAACTAAAATAGTTAAGTACATAATAGTAGCGTTAACGTTAATTCCCAATCAAATAGTTAAGTACATAATAGTAGCGTTAACGTTAATTCCCAATCAAATAGTTAAGTACATAATAGTAGCATTAACGTTAATTCCCAATCAAATAGTTAAGTACATAATAGTAGCGTCAACTTTAATTCCCAATCAAATAGTTAAGTACATAATAGTAGCGTCAACGTTAATTCCCAATCAAAGAGTTAAGTACATAATAGTAGTGATAACGTTAATTCCCAATCACATATCTCACTAACCAACATAACGTAAGTGTTTACACCGAACACAATTAACACACACCTATATAATCTGACTGACAGTCACAATCCCATTATAATACTTCACTCCGTCTTCCTCCAGCTGCAAGTTCACCTTCCCAACTAAAAAATGAGACTGATTTGAATGCCCACTACTCGGGTCTTATATACTAAACAATGATGGTGTAGGAACGAATCAGGAGGCGGCGGGTAGTGCGCGCCCCAATCACAGCTCCTCGAGTTGCGTAGCAGGTGCATGGTCCAATGGAGTCTCCTGGCGTCGATCATACGTCATAGCGTTGGGTCATCGAAGTAGTTTGCAGGGTCCCCTATAACGCAGGCAGGTGTGAAGGCTTGTTTGCTGGTATGCGGACGAGCTGGTTTCCCCCTCGCTGGTTCGCTCGCTGGTCTGCTTTGCCGCCTGGGTAGTTTGGCACTCCTTCAACTCTTAATTCTAACTCTTAAATAAACATACAGGGCTCCGTATGTCAGACCTCCCCCCTAGAAAAGAGTTTAAGGAGTATAGTACATAATATTAAACAAAAGACATAAATAGATTCACCACCAGATTGGCAACAGCAAGATTATAATGAGGATATAATAAGGATATCACCCAAAGTAGGCAACGTCTCCAGGTACCATAATCAGAACATAGCCGGAACGTAGCTGGAGCGTTATTCGAACTGCAAGGCATCTCACAGCTGAAGGCTTGACAGCGCACTACTAAAGCATGATATTTACCTCGCTACAAGGGAGAGCTAATTGCCAAAATCCTCTCATTAAGTTTATCTTACTGCTGTATGAGGCCAACCCGGTAAATGCAATCTTTGATCCGTGGCAGTGGGTAGGTATCGTTCTTTGTGACAGCATTAACTTGCCTATAGTCCATACATAACCTATGGCTCCCGTCTGGCTTTGGCACAAGTATGACCGGACTACTCCACTGGCTTAAGGCCCTTGTGATCACCTGGTTTGAAAACATGAAGTCAAGCTCGACCTGCAGTATACTCCTGCGTTGCGGTGAGACACGGTAGGGTGATAGTTTAATGGGAGTTGCATCCCCTACGTCGATGTCGTGCAAGGCCAAAGAAGTGAGCCCTGGAGTATCACGGAACACACTGGGAGACTGAGATAAAACAGAGATTAGTTGGTTCGCTTGATCAGAGGGAAGATGACATAGTTTAGATGGTAATTCCCCGCAAGCTACTGAATTATACTGAAAGTTGGATAGGGTACATGACAAGTCAAAGTCTGCATGAATACCTTCAGGCTCTGGAACAGTCTGTTGCGGGTCAGTAAGAGAACTGAAGACTTCGTCCGCACCAGGCTGTCCACAGGTCCTGACATTCACTGCCACAGTGGGAGAATCTGGAGGAGAGGAATCAGGGGACCTATGGTAGGGTTTCAACATATTTATATGGAATACTTGCGTGGGCTTTCTCCTGTCTGGGGTAGTTACTAGATAATCGGTAATGGTCACCCTCTGAATGATCTTATATGGGCCCCTGAACTTGGCAGATAAAGGTTGGCCAAAAAGGGGGAGCAGGACCAAAACCTCATCACCGGGCTGAAACTCCCTCTCACGGGCTTTTCTGTCATACAATTCTTCATGGAGCTTTTAGCCACTGTCAAGTTTTGAGCGGCAAACTCACATGAGGATCTCAGTCGGATTTTGAAATCTGAAACATACTTGAGGAGGTTTTGGTTCCCCTCCTGGCCAACTAGGCTATCCTGCAATAGTTGCAAAGAACCTCTTACCTGGTGACCGAAAACTAGCTCATTAGGGGAAAAACCCAGGGATTCAGTTGGAACCTCACGAGTAGCAAATACAAGAAAAGGTACCCCCTTATCCCACTCAACTCCGGTCTCTGTACAATATTTACGTAACATTCCCTTTAATGTCTGATGATATCGTTCGAGAACCCCTTGACTCTCTGGGTGGTAGGTGCTAGACTTAACATGCTCGATACCCAACTCCTTCAGGGACTGCTGAAAAATGTTAGAGGTAAAATTAGTTCCTTGATCACTTTGCACCTCATGGGGGAAACCCATTCTGGTGAAGAATTTGAGCAGTTCCTTGATGACAGTTGGAGCAGAGGTAGGCCTTAAGGGTATAGCCTCTGGGTAGCGAGTTGCCATGTCCATAATAGTTAATAAATAAAAGTTACCTTGGGAAGTATTAGGCAATGGGCCTACAATGTCCACTACCACCCGAGTAAAAGGATTCTCGAAGACGGGCAAGGGCACCAGAGGATGTACAGGCACCTTCTGATTGGGTTTTCCTGTCATCTGGCAAGTGTGACACACTCTACAAAACTCCACTACATCTGCACGCATTCCTGGCCAGTAAAAGTGGGCTCTGATTCTGTCTAGAGTTTTTCTCACACCTAGGTGTCCTGCCAATGGTGTACAATGTGCCATTTCCAAGATATCTCTACGACAAGGTTTGGGGACTACTACTTGATGGATGTCCCAGGCCCCATCATCGATTGGTCTGTGTAGCGGTCTCCATCTACGCCACAATACTCCTCCTTTGAGGTAGAAACATTCACCACCCTCCTTCTCACATTCCTCTTCACTCACGGCCCTGGCAGCTAACTCCTTGCATTCTTTATCATCTCTCTGTAGCTCTACCATGCCACTAGGACAATTTGGAGGGGTTTCATGGTCATCGTTAGGGTCAAGATGAGCCATGAAGGTGTCAGATACATCCACCTCAGTCACATCATCAGGCACAGTTGGAGCGTCATTCACACTCGCATCATCCCTTTCATCAACTCTTACATTCGGTACATTTCTGTCTGAGGGAACTGCTACTTGAGACATTGAACGTGTGACAGCACACACAGGGAAAACTGTTGGCATCTCCTTTTCGAGCTCACCGGTTAGTGGCTCATTAACAGGGGAAAGTGACAAAATGGGGTCTGGTCGGACCTTCTCACCTGCTACATCATTCCCCAAAAGGAGTGTTACCCCAGGCACAGGGATATCTTGGGACCTACACAAAGCTATGGTGGCCTCACCCTGTAGTAACTCACATTCAATTTCGCCTTTTACCAAGTAAGCATAAAATTGGCCTCCAGCACCTCTCATTATAACTGGTTCGCCAGGTGGGCACTCGGTGTAAGGATTCACCATGAGGGTGCTAGTAGAACCTGTGTCTCTCAGAATTTTTACCTCATGCATGCAACCATTTAATCTCACATTGCCAGATGAAATAAAGGGACGGTAACTGTCCTGCACTGATGGAGAAATTATTATTGGCTTAACCCTAGTGGGTTGCACCACGCATGCTACTACACCCCTGTCTAGATGGTTTACGTTAGCTGCTAGGTACTCCTTCTGTCGGGAGTCCTGTATTAAAGGAACTTTTGATGCTAGGTACTCCTTCTGTCGGGAGTCCTATATTAAAGGCACATATGGAGTTTGAGATACAGCGGCAACTGTCTGCCCCGATCTCTCGGTTCTCTCCTTGGCCCAGCACTGATAAGCTAGGTGGCCTCTCTTGCCACAAAAAGTACATACTTTAGGGGATACGGGAACGTTCCCTCTTTGAGCATTACTATTACTTTGGGCCCAACCTCTGTTACCATTGCCCTGAGTCGCATTTTTAGTTAGGGGAACAATTCTATTTTGGCTAGCTGGGGAAGACGTTATAGGCTTGTGACTGGGTCTGTCAGATTTGTGATTGGGATACTTAGAATTAGAACTAGAATTATCGTAGGGCATCTTTCCACGAAATTTGTTGTTGAGCACGTATGTGTCAGCCATGTCAGCGGCGTCGGCAAGACAATCTACCTTTTTCCCCCTCAAATGATAGGCTACAGAAGAATCAATTTTCCATAGGAAATTTTCTAACAGGACCAACTCCTTCAGATCGTTGTAGCTTGTGACTTTCTTACTCTTGACCCAATGATTGAAAGTTTTAGTCATGGTCCTGTCCTGGCAAATACCTTATGGGTTTCTTCTACTTTCTTCTGGTTTTAACGGAAAGATTGCCTGTAAGCCTCAGGCTGTAATTGATAGGTTTTTAGGATAGCTTCTTTGAGATTGTCATAATCCTGCCTAACCTCCGCTACTTCTGACAAATACGTGGCTCGAGCCTGCCCTGTCAAAACGGTTGGTAACATAAAAGGCCATTGATCTCTTGTCCACCTCATACCTCCAGCAACTTCCTCACACAAAACAAAGAAATCCTGCACATTATCCTCAGTGAAAGGTGGAATGACACTGGTCATTCCCAGAGGGGGAGCAATTAACCCTTTACGAGCGGCCTATGCGGTTTATTTATATGTACCGCCCAGCGGGGTGTTTTTAGCCAAAATAGGGCTGTTTACGTGATCATTTTCATGCCTAAATAAGACCCAGAACGTAAAACAAGTATCTATCCCTGAAAGGGCATAAACAGAGCTTTCGAATGACACCATAACGATCCTTTTATGATGGCTAGCTTTCTTGCAATAACCGTGCAACGCGAGTGCAAAAAGCAGGTAATTAGCCACTTTCCCGATACAATTTCGTATATAGCGAGTGAGAGAGGTAGGAGGGAGGTGAGATTCGTGTCAGTAGGTTCGCCGCGGTGGTCTGGAGCAGTCATACACTCGCTACTCTCCTGCCACCACTTGTCTCTCTCTCTCAGCAACTTTACGTGCTGAAATTGCCACTCGAGTTATGTCGAGCGCCGCCACATAGTCCAGCTTTATTTAACTCTACTTAAGTTGCGCGCCGACTTTTAGGGGTTAAGGGAGCATTTGTATTGACATTTAGTTGAGCTAATTGATATTGACATTGATATTGTTCGGTCGTTGCTCTGGCTTGTTCGGCATTTGCTCTGGCTTGTTCGGCATTTAGTCGGGCTTGTTCGGTCTTTATTCTGGATAGTTCCAGTCCTTGATCAACGGTAAAACCAGGTGGCAATTGTTCATCAAGTTGGCTAGGTTTACTCGGGATCCCACCAACTACTCCGTCACCCTCCCCGCCTTCTACAGGGAACAGGTGGGTTTTTATGGTCTGAGCGACCTCTACTTTGGACATGTTTGAGACAGTTAGCTGGAGATGTGAGGCAAGCACTTTCAGTTCGGATTTTGATAGACGGTCAATTTCAGGGGCTGTGGGTTCTGATTCTATGAAAACCCGAGCATCTTCGTCAGTAATTATATCAGGCATGATTAATATTTGATTTTTAAGTAGTGATACGGTAATGCAACTGAGTGAAACTGTATGAAACGAATCCTGGCAAGGTCACCACTCTTCTGTTACGTATCTTGATCCTCAAGTGGTTAACTTGATGAAACTAGATAGCACAGAGATATATATTAAGGTATCAGTCAGCTGAAGGCAAAATGAAAGTAAAATCTAATAAAATTATTTCCTGTTGTTGCTTCCTTTCCTTTTGGATAATAGGACTTGGTATCCTTTATTGACCGATACTCTTTAATTATGGAAAAATACTGAAACTAATTAAAGTCATGTAGTATTTATAAAGAATTAATATTTAACCGAAGCTTAATATGAACCGAATAAGTTATATCTAAAGGACTATTAATTATATATCAAGTCTTGAAAAATAAATATTAAGGTAAGAATATTTCTGTCTCTTGCCCTTTTTGAAATTAACAGATAGTTTTCTTATATCATGTCCTTTTATTTATATTTAATGTAGTTATTATTCTTGGTTCTTGTCTTACGTTAATAGTATTATATTATTATTATCAGGATTCATATCAAAGTCACATAAAAAGTTAGATATATATTTAATTAGATAAATGTATTTTCTTAACCACGTAACATTGAGGTTTGATTATGAATAAATTAAGTTACAGGATCGCTTCATAGATTCGGTTCAGGTCTCACTCAAATAATATGAAAAACAAAAATAATATTTTGAAGCTAAATGAATTTTCTTCAGCTTAGGAAATCACTAGAAGTAACATTAAAACAGCCATGTTAGTCTAAGGCGATATTACTAATATGAGACAATAGTATCACCGTTCTTGTTCTTACCAGCAATGTAAGCCTAATTAAAAGATAATGAAAGAACTCGTAAGTCTTAATATAAAACAATACTATTACTTTTATCATAACCCAATTATTTAAAGAGTTGCTTTAGTCCACAAGTCAGTCAACTAAAATAGTTAAGTACATACTAGTAGCATTAACATTAATTCCCAATCACATATCTCACTAACCAAGATACTGTAAGTGTTTACACCGAACACACTTAACACACACTTATATAATCTGACTGACAGTCACAATCCCATTATAATACTTCACCCCGTCTTCCTCCAGCTGCAAGTTCACCTTCCCAACTCCAAATGTGACTGATTTGAATGCCCACTACTCGGGTCTTATATACTATGCAATGATGGTGTAGGAACGAATCAGGAGGCGGGGGATGGTGCGCGCCCCAATCACAGCTCCTCTAGTTGCGTAGGAGATGCGTGGTCCAATGGCGTTGATTATCGTCATAGCGTCGGGTCCGGGTCATCGAAGTAGTTTGCAGGGTCCCATATGACGCACGCAGGTGTGAAGGCTTGTTTGCTGGTATGCAGGCGAGCTGGTTTCCACTCGCTGGTTCGCTCGCTGGTCTGCTTCGCCGCCTAGGTAATTCGGCACTCCTTCAACTCTTAACTCTAACTCTTAAATAACACATACAGGGCTCCGTATGTCAGAATTGTTTAATGTGAATAGTGCATTTACATCGACTTTGTCGAAACCTTTTAGTATCTTAACCCTTAAAAATCGGGGGCGGACTTAAGTCCGCCTCCAATTTGCAGCAAGTTAGGAACATTATTAAGGCTTTTAAAGGGTTAAAATCGAGTGCGAATGGCCGGGAGCGCAGCGGGCTAGACAGCCGACTCCCAGGGCTTACCGCCGCCCATTAACTCATGTTCCCTGTGTTCTCGAGAGGCCGGCAGTATAGCCAGTAGTGAGCATAGCTGGGAAAAATATGCCGCTATATGCTAAACTCCCATGTTACTGGTATCACTGTATGAGAACCACGAGTGCTACGTAGCTCGTTCTGGTCTCATTTTGAAGCTTTTAGCACCTAGTTTTTGGCTGAATACATTTTTGTTCACGCAGATACTTGATTTATCATTCAGGAGGGCCTGAATATGCCCAAATAAGCCCCCCCCCCACCCCCACTAGAAAAAGGTTAACACATTCAATAAGCTGACCCCTCAACCTCCTCTTTTTATAATAAGAACAGGTTCAATCGTTTAAGGGGAGATTTCCACTTGAGGGATTTTTTTCTTGACTCCTTTCTCCCTCATGTTTAGCCCCATTGCTTTTCTAATTTTAAGACGTTCGCCCTATTATTTTGACGATTTTAAGAACTTTCAACCAATTTCTGTAAATTTTAAGACCTTTCGTGCCATTTAGGTGTCGATTTTATCCTGGCGAGCGATAGCGAGCCTGTAATTTAAGAGGAGCCGGCTTTCAGCCGGGACATTTTTTTACCGAAAAATGTACAAATTTTTCTTGAAAGGGGCTCAAGGGGGTGTAATCTTAAGCTTGATGGATATCTAGAGACCAAACTAAAAACCTCCCCTTAAGTCTTTCTTCATATGATTTATTTCTTAATGAGGGTATCATCTTCGTCGCACGCTGTACTGACTCGAGTCTTACAATGTCCTTGATCAGATAAGGTGACCAGAACTGCACACCATATTCAAGGTGGGGCCTCACCATACTTTTGAACAGTGGCACTATTACGTTCTCATGTTTATATGTAAATTTTAGTTTAATAAAGCCCAATGCTATGTTTGCCTTATTTGCAGCTGCTATACATTGGTCGGAAGTTTTTAGGTTTTCAGATATTAGTACCCCTAGGTCTTTTACTACCGTCGCGGTTTTTATTTGTTTGCCATTCATTTCGTATTTGTATTTCATATTTCTGCTACCAACCTTCAGCACCTGACATTTATCGACATTGAAGGGCATCTGCCATTTTTTCGACCACTCTGATATCTTGTTTAAATCAGATTGCAACGCATTTCTATCATCTTCGTTCAGGACTATATTTCCTCTTTTTGTATCGTCGGCGAATTTAGAAATGGTGTTGTTTACCCCTACATCAATATCGTTAATGTAAATGAGAAACAGGACCGGTCCAAGGACTGAACCCTGTGGAACTCCACTAGTGACAGGCTCCCACTCCGATTCCACTCCATTTATCACCACTCTCTGTCTTCTGTCTGTAAGCCAATGTTTTATCCAAGAATGAATTTCACCTTTGATACCTATCCTCTCCAGTTTAGCCAATAGTTTTCGGTGTGGCACCTTGTCGAAAGCTTTTTGAAAGTCCAAGAAGATTATATCTAGTGATTTCGTCATGTCGTTATATGTGAATAGTTTGTTATAAAATTCAATCAAATTAGTTAGGCATGACTTATTTGATCTAAAGCCGTGTTGACTATTGTTGATTAGGTTGTTTGATTCGAGGTAATCTACTAACTTACCTCTAAGGATTTTTTCCATGATTTTTCCTACAATTGAAGTTAGACTAATTGGTCTGTAATTACTCGCTTTGGCCTTGCTACCCTTCTTGTATATTGGCATAATGTTCGCATCTTTCCAATCGAGAGAGAGAGAGAGAGAGAGAGAGAGAGAGAGAGAGAGAGAGAGAGAGAGAGAGAGAGAGAGATTTCAGGTCCGGGGGTTGCGGATTAGTATTCATAAATAGATGATCTGAATTTCATAATTACCTCTCCCAAATTAGTGTTCTGCCAACAACTCGCTCAAAGACAACTACAGAGGTTGATGTAATTAAACTAAAGGTTTCTAAACACCCCTAATGGTCAAAAAGGTTTAAAGTATCCCTGTAAGGACCCAATCGCGTCGTACAGTGCGCAAAAGGGTAAATGTGATGAGCGGTGAGTTTAAGATTTTGATCAAGAAACGTAAAACAGAAGAGAAAAGATAGAGAAAAATAAAGGGCAGCAAAAGATAAATGGACTAAGGAAATGAGGTAATTATAACTGGAGATGAGCGGAGAGTTTAAGAGTGGAATAGCTGGCCCTAGGGAAGTGAGTGGAGAAAATGGCTTATGTGGCCTGAGGGGGAGGCGGCGGAGATGGAACCAAGGACTTATTTTATTTTATTTTTTATTTTTTTTGTATGAGGGTGGCTAATGACAGTAAAGAGAGAGAGAGAGAGAGAATAAAATACTAGTACTACTACTACTAATAATAATAATAATACAAATAATACAAACTCTATTCTATATACTCTATTCTATATACTATTTTATTTTTTTGGGTGGGGGGGACTCAAGACAGAGCCAGAATAGGGACAACACAACAGAAAACAATGAACACACAAAACAAAATACAAATTCACACACTTCTAGGTCATCCAGGAGAAGACCCAGAGACCAGGGTCACCAAGGTCCCTCCAGCACTTTCCCGGCCCCCGACCACATGGAGAGGTTCCAATCTCGGCAGGCAGACATGCAGCAGAGCGAAACCACAAGCCCGCCCACCACACTTCCAGGCACACCCTTCATATAAACCGTTTCCCCAGGCCAGGTGCCTGATGGACTATTATCTAGTCCAACTTGCGACCCACCGACACCTTCCCCCAAATGACCACGTGTTCACTCATCTATTCTCAAGCATTCTCCATTCATTCCTGTTTATTACCACTTTCCTTGCCTGATCTACAGTCATCCCTCTATCATCCAAAGCTTGTCTTACACAGTCTCTCCATCTCAATGGGAGTCTTCCTGCCCTTCTATCTCCCCTTATATCTGACTCACATATTCTCTTTGTAAGCTTTTCATCTTCCATTCGTTCAACTAGACCATACCAGCTCAGCACTCTTCTGTCCACTCTGGCCGACAAATGTTCCTGCTGCCCCACTCTCTTACGTGTCTCTTCATTCCTCAATCTGTCTCTACGAGTAACTCCACACATACTGCTCAAGCAGCTCATCTCCATCACATCCAGCTTTCTTCTCTCGTTTTCCTTCAGATCCCATATATATATATATATATATATATATATATATATATATATATATATATATATATATATAATAATAATAATAATAATAATAATAAGTTTATATCCATCAAGAGAGAGAGAGAGAGAGAGAGAGAGAGAGAGAGACAGAGAGAGAGAGAGAGAACAGGAAAACAGGTCAAACAGAATTGCAACTCAACGACAAAGGCTTCAGATAACAGTAAGAAAAAAATACTGGTAATACGAGAACACAAGATTTACTGAAGGCCATACACGCAATTGACCACTTGTGAGTTTCAGGCTATAAGAAAGTTGGAGCTGTAGACAACGATAGTAAAAAATCGATAAATAATAATGTAGGTTTCTGATGGTTAAAGAGTATGTTGAATTGGACTTCTGTATTTATATATGAACTACAAACGTATTTTAGCTGGTAATGCTGCTTAACATCGGTGTCTACAACTCCAACTTCCTTATAGAAGGAAACTTGCAAGTGGTCAATTATTCCATTGTGTTAAAGATACAATAAGGGGAAGTATTTGTAATTTTTTCTGAACCTCCTTCTCCTTCATGCTTAGCCCCTTTAATTTTCATATTTAAGACTTTCTTCCATTTCCATGTCAATATCAAGATCTTTTTTGCCATTTAGGTGTCGATTTGTTTATGGCGCGAGCGATAGCAAGCCTGTAATTTAGGAGGAATCAGCCTTTGGCCGGGAAATTTTCTACCAAAATATGTACACATTTATCTCGTTTTTATATACTTTTTTTTGTTTTATTATTTTTTTTTTTTTTAGCTTGATAGAGGTCTAGGGATAAAACAAAAACAAATATATACAGTATATAGGCCTACAAGTAATAATACAACATACATGCATATAATAATGTCCCCTTAAAGAGACACAATGGAAATCTATGGTGAACTGAACTGTGTAGTAACCCTTTTAATCCCTTCTGTACCGGCGATGTCTATTTAATTGTATTACAGCTACATTTAGATGATTTTGTGTAGTTTAACCCTTTCCTTCCGGGAGACGTTCCAGAACGCCATGGCAATTTACAGCAATCTACAGGCTTTTAAAGCCTCTTAAAGCCTGTAAAATCGAGTACGAGGGAGCGAGAGCGACACAGGCCACCCGTCCTTCTCACAGGCAGCCGCCCGGTACACTGAAGGTTCTGAATCAGAGTCCCGCTAGACATACAATGCTGCCAAAGGCAAAAGTAGGGCGACATTAGCGAGAATTGCTCATTTTAGCGAATGACTATGGTAGCGCTGCGGGTGAACCCCGCGAAGCTCGTTCTGGCGTCACTTTGAAGCTACTTTCTTCTAGTTTTCGCCTGAATACATTTCATTTCATGCAGACACTTGCCTAATCAATCAGGAGTGCCTGAATGAGCTCGTAGCGCACAGGATTAATCCGCAGAGCTACCATAGACATCAGCAAATATTTGCAAATACTGAGCGAATGTCGTTATTGTTGCGTTACATTTGCCTTTGGTAATGCTGCATATGTCTAGCAGGACATGGCTCATATCCCTCAGTGCCGCGGATGCCTGGTTAGAGAGCGGACGGGGCCTGCAGCGCTCCCGTTCACTCGGTCACGTCTCCACATGCTTGAAAAGCCTGTAAATTGCTATAAATTGCCATGGCGTTCCGGAATGTCTCCCGCAGCCAATGGGTTTAAAAGGATCTGTGGTGGTAAAAAGGGTCAAGCGAGACATTTCAAAGCCTGATCATTGTTGTAAAACCTTTTTAAGCTGAATAAATTTGTCTAACACTAGCCAAAATAAAGTTAAAAAGATGTCACCGGTACAGAAGGGGTTAAGATCCAATACATATTTCTAAAATATTTTCCGGCTATTATTAGACAATTTTAGTCAGATTAGGAAGGGTATATGGAAATCAGAGGGTTAATTGAAAGTGATTTTTTTTTTCTATGTGAATGAGGGAGACAAAAGGAAGAACTGCCTGTATCGAGTGCCTCCCCCAGAGTTGAAAGAGTGACAGAGCCAAAATCAAGGGACGTTCAAGCTAAAATGCCTGGACACACGGAGTTTGAAGCAATTTAAGTCAAGGATGAGGGAAAGACTGATTCTGTGAGAGTTCCAGAGCTCAGCAGTTGAATAGAAGGAAGTCTGATAATAATGTTTCACTCTTGGGTTGGAGAGTTTCACAGAGTAGGGGTGGGATTGTGTTGCAAGATGGGTGCTACGTACCCTACGTAGAGGAGGTATACACAGGAAAAGCTCAGAGGAACACTGATTATTGTAGTAGCGATAAAATAGCGAGAGAGATTCAACATTGCGGCGAAGAGAGAGAGATTGCAGAGAGTTGGTGAGTGGGCGGGAGTTAATGATACGAAAGGCTTTCCTTTCTACATTGTCTAGGACTGCGGACTGAGAGGATCCTCCCCACACATGTGAACAATACTCAATACAAGGATGCACTGTGCCCCTGTACAGAGCAAGAAACTGTGCAGGGGTTAGAACCCCTTGAGGCGGTTGAGCACACCCAGCTTCTGGGAGGCTGCCTTAGCAAGACTGGTATTATGGTCCTTTCAAGTGAGAGCAGAAGAAAAAGAGACACCTAGAATATTGAAAGAAGATGAAGGATTGATATTTTTATTGTTGAAGAATAGGGGATACTGGAGCGTTCTGGAATACTAATTGAGTAGTGTAAGGTAGAGTCGTCTGCGTATGAATGGATGGGACTGGATGTACAGTTGAGAAGATCATTTATGAAAATTAGAAAGAGAATAGGGGATAGGACAGAACCCTGAGGAACACCAGAGTTGATAGGATGAGGAAGTGAGCGATGGCCATCCACAACCGCAACTATGGAACAGCCGGAAAGGAAATTAGAGACAAAGGCACAGATGGAAAGATAGAAACCGTAGGAGGGTAGTTTAGAAATTAAAGATTTTAGCCAGACTCTATCGAAGGCCTTTAATATGTCTAGTGAAACAGAAAAAGTCTCACTGAAGTCCCGAAAGGAGGATGACCAAGAGTTATAAGATATGAAAGAAGATCACCAGTAGAGCAACCCTTAAGGAAGCCATAATGGCGATCTGAGAGCAGATTATGAGAAGAGAAATGCTTAAGAAATTTGGAAGCAAGAATAATTTAAAAACTTTAGAGATACAAGAGATAAGAGCAATTGGACGATAGTTGGAGGGTTCAGAGCGGTCACCCTTCTTTGGGACATGTTGAATGAGAGCAAACTTCCAGCAAGAAGGGAAGATGTTAGAGGAGAGACAGAGACGAACGAGTTTGCCTAGGCAGTGGGTCAGCACGGAAGCACAGTTTTGAGTACAACAGGAGGAACACCGTCTGTACCGTACGCCTTCTTAGTATTAAGCCTAGAGAGGGTAGAAAGTACAACTTTAGAAGAGATTAAGATATTAGACATAAGTAGTGGAGAGGGAGGAATAGCACCGGAATCATCCAAGATGGATTTTTTAGCAAAAGTTTGAGTGAAGAGTTCAGCTTTGTCAGAGGAAGAAGTGATGGTTGCGCCATCAGAGTGGAAAAGGGGAGGGAAAGACGAGGAAATATAGTTGTTGGAGATATTTTTGGCTAGGTGCCAGAAAGTCTGGGAAGAGCTACAGTTGGATAGTTCAGTGCATTTATTATTGATGGAAGAGTGCTTGACAAATTGAAGAACAGATTTGGCTTGATTCCGGGCAGAAACATAGGAAAAATGAGATTCTTGAGTTTTAAGGCGTAGGGATGCGGCTACCCCACTGCCCGCCACTGTGATGGTCCAATCAGCCTCTGGAGCAGTGGACCACTGGTTCCTATCTTCAGAAAATTCCTGTGCTTGGTATGCTTCCAGCCAGTGCCCCACTGGGGTCAATAAAATAGCAAAACAGTGGTGGAACTGCCATCCAGGTGAGAGACTGCTCTGGGTCTGCTCCTTCAGTGTTCATGGTCATAATACACTTAGTGGAAATGGCACTTTTGAGGGGGTCAGTCGGGACATGTCTGGGAGCCAGGAGGCAGTTTCTGCCATGGCCATCCCTTTTGGAGTGCTTCCTCTGGAAGCGGGGCATCAGATTTGATGATGATTAAGGTGTCGGTACCGTTTGAATGCTTCCTCCTTGTTGTGGACAGCAGTAGAAAAAGCCTGAGTAAACCAAGATTTTTGTGCATTGGACTGAGAGAAAGAAAATGGAATGTACACCTCCATGCCCGAGAGGATTACCTCGGTAATGCATTCAGCACTCTCCGAGGGTCCTCGGCCACGGAAGCAGAAGTAATTCAATGGGAAATCAAAGAAGCACTGCCGGAGAGCCTCCCAGTTGGCAGCGCCAAAGTGCCACAAGCGCCGCTGACTGGCAGGATTGGGTGGCCGTACTGAAGAGATAGGACAGGTGACGGAGATAAGTTTATGGTCGGAGGAGCCCAAAGGAGAGAAAAGATTGACAGTATAAGAAGAAGGGTTAGAAGTCAGAAATAAGTCAAGAATGTTGGGCCTATCTCCAAAGCGATCAGGGATACGGGTGGGTTGCTGGACCAGCTGCTCTAGATCATTTATGATAGAAAAGACATAGGCTTGTTCACCAGGTTGGTCAGTGGTGTAAGAGGAGAGCCTTTGGCGGTGGTGAACGTTGAAATCTCCTAAGATGGAGACTTCAGAGAAGGGAGAGATGGATAGAATGTGTTCCACTTTAGAGTTTAGATAGTCGAAAGTCGGTAGAGTTAGGGGAAAGATAGATAGCACAGAAATATTTTGTATGAGAATGACAGGATAGTTTGAGCCATATATTTGAGAATCCAGAGAAGTCGAAATCGGGAACACGAGAGCAAGTGAGTCTGTTGTGCTCGTATTCACAACATCTGCCTTTGGCTTTGAAATTAGGATAGAGAAAGTAGGAGGATACAGAGAAGGGCCTGCTAGCAGTTGTCTCAGATACCTGGGTTTCGGTGTGGAAAAGAAGATCAGGTTTGTAGGAGGAGAGATGGTGTTCGACTGAGTGAAAATTAGAAGGCCGCAAATATTGCAAAAATTGATAGTAAGAGTGACATGCCGTACGGCGGTCCAGAGCATTTAGAGGGGTCGTCAGGGGAAAGTCGGGCAGGTGTGGGGGCATTTATGGTCCACCCCCCCCCCCCCCCCATCCCCCCCTGGGGAATCCGAGGCTGGGTTTGTGTTCATAATTGTTTAATCTTATTTGTTATTTGTGGAAGAATGAAGGGTAAACCTGACTTTTTGGACCTACAGCAATTTCAGTAAGTTTGATTTTTTGTTTTTTAATTTTTCCTTCAGATATAGATTTGTTTTATACTGAAGAGGAGCTGAAATGAGTATTTACCCATTATCCAACAATCTAAAACATAAAACCCTCACTAATGGGGAGGGCTATGAAGTTCAGGGAAAATGAGGGGTTAAAAGCGTGAAAAAGACATTAGCCTAACCTAACAACCTTACCTAACCTATCCTAGTATTATGGGTGGGGGCTGCTGGCCCCACACCCCCGCTGCTTGGGTAACAGTGCAAAAAACACAGTATTGTGGGGCATACCTTACTCCGGCAACGAGTGGCAGTGAGAGGGCCGAGAGGTTCACAACAATAACATGAGTGCGGCGGCGAACGTAAGTTAAAATAAGAAATAATCGTATTTATTACCCATTAATTTCCGGAAGTTTAAACCTATGCACATTTTTTTAATAATCTTTATGTTACTTTGCCATCACCCATTAAGATTGCACTGCTTGTGTGTATTTTAGCGTGTTATTTTTGTTCTCTCTCCCTTTTAATACATTTCAGCTCTTAATGGCATATATAGTAATGATGTATATGATCTACCGGACCTAATAGGCCTAAAAAGATCGATGGGCTAATTGTCGGTCCAAATCATCAGTATAACCGAATGAAGTGTGGTGTGCATGTTAAGTGTGGTGAAGTAGATAGGAGGAGGAGGTGTTTGTGAGAGCAGGCTGGACTACTCTCAGTGTAAGTGAGGCACAAAAGGAATCAGTAAGAGAGGCCAGGCAAATGAAACAGAAGTTCCAGCGACTCTTTATCAAATGTCTACAGCCTCTCCTGGGTATAGCCCTGTTTGATTGGTGCCTGCAATCTACCCCCATTAGTCGCCTTGTACAACACACGCAGTAGGACGACGCGTGGGACATATTTTTGTTTTCCTCCCCCGGAGTTGAAAGAGTGACAGGGAAAAAATCAAGGAATGTTCGTACCAAAATGCCTGGACACAAGGAGTTTAAAGCAATTTAAGTCATAGGATGAGGGACAGATGGATTCAGAGAGATAGTTCCAGAACTCGGCTAATGAATAGAAGAAAGACTGGGAATATCGTTTCACTCTTGGGTTGGAGAGTTGCACAGAGCAGGTGTGGGATTGGGTTGCAAGACGGGTGATACGTACTCTACGTAGAGGAGGGTGTATACACTAAAGAGAGCTCTGAGAAACACTGATTATTGTAATAGCGGTAGAATAGCGAGAGAGATGCAACATTGCGGCGAAGACAGAGATATTACAGAGGATCAGTGAGTGGACGCGAGTTAACACCTTACGAGCGGCCTATGCGGTTTATTTATATGTACCGCACAGCGGGGTGTTTTAGCCAAAATAGGGCTGTTTACGTGATAATTTTCATGCCTAAATAAGACCCAGAACGTAAAACAAGTACCTATCCCTGAAAGGGCATAAACAGAGCTTTCGAATGACACCATAACGATCCTTGTATGATGGATAGTTTTCTTGCAATAACCGTGCAACGCGAGTGCAAAAAGCAGGTAATTCGGTACTTTCGGTACATAATTGAGTATGTAGTGAGTGAGAGAGGGAGGAGGGAGCTGAGATTTGTGTCAGTAGGTTCGCCGCGGTGGTCTGGAGCAGTCATACGCTCGCTAGTCTCCTGCCACCACTTGTCTCTCTCTCTCAGCCACATTACGTGCTGAAATTGCCACTCGACCTATGTCGAGCGCCGCCACATAGTCCAGCTTTATTTAACTCGACTTATGTTGCTCGCCGCTAATTAAGGGTTAATGAGACGAAAGTCTTTCATTTCTACTTTGTCTAGAAGTGCTGTGTGAGAGGATCCTTCCCACACATGTGAATAATACTCAATACTTAGACGCACTGTGCCCCTGTACAGTGCAAGAAGTTGTGCAGGGGTAAAGAACCCCCTGAGGCGGTTGAGCATACCCATCTTTTGGGAAGCTGTATTATCAAGAATGGTAATATATTCTTTCCAAGAGAGACGTTTATATATTGCTTGAGAAAGACCTCTAAAAATCAAATGCGTATACACTGTCATGCTTGTTGACTGACTCCCACAGAACATTCCGAAACTAAATACAAATAAATAAATATATCTAAAATATAATTTAAGATTAGTCTTCGTTTACTGTAAGTGTTAACTTGATTTAACCCCTTCTATACCTGTGCTGGCCTTTTAACTTTAATCTGGCCACTATTAGACGATTTTATTTTAAGGCGTCTCCAGTAATTAATAATCTTCGAACTATCTCACTTAACCCTTTTTACTACCACTGATCCTTCTAAGCTGCACGGTATATTCTAAATATAGGTAGAATAAAATGAAAAAGACATCGTCGGAACACAAGTGGTTAAACCCGGAATAGAAGTGATTACCGTTTGGCCTACAGTTGATGCCCCCCTCCCACCCCCACCCCCCATCTCTCCGCGCTCACTTCCTCAACCTACCAACTCTGGTGTTCTTAGGGGCTTTGTTCTATCTGCAGTTCGATTTATAATCATTCCTGTATGGATCTCCTAAGCTATTCTTCTAGTCCTATCCACTCATCATATGCTGATGACGCTACCTTGCACTACTCAACTAGTTTTCTACAACATCTCACCATGCAATCACTCGAAAATAACATGAAGAGGCCATATCACACCTATTATCTTATTCCCATTGGAGCAGAGAAAATCTTGCTATTTTCAACGTTTCCAAAACACAATTTCTCCATCTATCTACCCATCACAATCTTTCACACAACTATTTTTTTATTCTTCAACAAAACAATAATCAACATTTCGTCTTCTGTCAATATTCTTGGTGACTCTTTTTCTTCTGATCTTTCTTGGAAAGACCATACCACCACTCTTGCTGAAACAGATTTCCAGAAGTTGGTTGTGGTCAACTGCCTCCTTGGGTTCTTTAACACCTTACGAGCGGCCTATGCGGTTTATTTATGTGTACCGCCCAGCGGGGTGTTTTTAGCCAAAATAGGGCTGTTTACGTGATCATTTTCATGCCTAAATAAGACCCAGAACGTAAAACAAGTATCTATCCCTGAAAGGGCATAAACAGAGCTTTCGAATGACACCATAACGATCCTTGTATGATGGATAGTTTTCTTGCAATAACCGTGCAACGCGAGTGCAAAAAGCAGGTAATTCGGTACTTTCGGTACATAATTGAGTATGTAGCGAGTGAGAGAGGGAGGAGGGAGCTGAGATTTGTGTCAGTAGGTTCGCCGCGGTGGTCTGGAGCAGTCATACGCTCGCTAGTCTCCTGCCACCACTTGTCTCTCTCTCTCAGCCACATTACGTGCTGAAATTGCCACTCGAGTTATGTCGAGCGCCGCCACATAGTCCAGCTTTATTTAACTCGACTTAAGTGGTGAGCCGCTTTTTAAGGGTTAACCCCGCACAGGTTCTTGCTCTGTACAGTAGCACAGTGCACCCATGTATACAGCACTGCTCATATGTGTGGGGAGGTTCCATCCATACCGCACTTCTCGAAAGGGAGCATCCAAAAGCATTTCGTCTCATCAACACACCTAATTACAAATTCCCTACTCACTCTTCTACTGCTATTACAATAATCAGTGTTCTTCAGACCTCTCTCAGTATATACCTCCTCCATAAGCCTAGTTCACACATTCACGAGAGTGAGCCAGAGTTAACACGAGTCCCCACTTTTTGGAACACGAGTCCCCACTTTTTGGAACTCGCGTAAACGACTCGGGAAATTTTAAGTGACTCGGGCGACTCGTGTTGAACTCAGGTTGTATCCATTCGGTCCCATTCAGCCTACTGTTATAAGACATATATCTACATCCAGGTGTCGATTTACATTCATACATGCATACAATTTTAAGACTGAGTGTTCCACACATACGTGCAGTTTCAGTCTCTTGTCCTAATGGCAGCATTCCAGGCAACCCTGTTAAGGGCTGCTTCATTTGTCAATTTCTTGGATTTGAGATCGGCGCGTATAGTCCGATCCCAGGTCTTCCTCGGTCCACCCCTTGGTGCGATAGCGAGCCAGTATTGTATGAAGAAATCCGGTTTTGATGGTGACAATTTTCTATCGAAATATGTACAAATTTAGTCGGCTGTCAAAAAACATTAATAAATATATGCTGGCTCGCTACTGCTCGCCAGTAGAAAATCGACACCTGGATAGGGATAAACGTCTAAAAACAGTAGGCTGAATGTGGCCGAATGGATACAACCCAGAGAGAGAGTGAGAGAGAACATAAATGAGGTGGGCCCCCTTAAGCCATATTTGACCGAGTGCCGCAATAAAAGCACGACAATAATATATCATCACCAATATACAGTATTTGTGCCAAAATATGTTCTTTAACATTTGCTGAGAGAGCCCGCCTAAACTGCTGGACATATATTAGAGTGTTATGACAGTTATACCCTATATTTCTTACCGAACTACTGACACACACACGCACATACATACATATATACACACACACACACATACAGCTATACACACACGTACACACACACACACGCTCTCTAAATCTCCCTCCCCCCCCCTCTCTCTCTCTCTCTCTTTGTGTGTGTGTTCCTTATCCCTTTCTGCACCAGTGAAGTATTCTATATTTTATTCTAGTTATATGTAGAATATTTTGTGCAGCTTAATTATATAGAATAAGGTTATAGCTCAGTTTGCTTTGCCTTAGTTAAGTCACAATATAATGTAATAGGACTTCTTACACCAATGCTTAGTCACTAATGAAACAATAGTATTACATCAAATAATGTAAGTAACTTGTTGTACAATGTCAGCCATATAAATGAGTTACTATATCCAATATCCAATCACAAATCTTAAATTAAATGAGGGTAAGTATCTACAACATACCTCAGGTTAACTAACAGTCACAACTTCCCTAATTAACGAGTAAGAGGTCGCTAGGCACGCTCTAAACTCGAAACCTATTATACAAGCCTGTTATAGTTATATCACCACCAATGCTGCTTCTCCATCCCAGCTAAGAATGCGACTGACTTTAACTCGCAAACATCAGGCTATTTATCACATTCTCTCTCTACACTAGTCCAATCAAGGCTTGATTCAGGAGTCACGTAGGCCCGGACACAAGTGCCCCTACCAATCAGCTGACAGGCAGGTAGTGTGGACCAACCACAGGTGAGAGCAGGTGCGTGGCCTGTGACGTTAACCACTCCGTTAGAACTGCATGGCTTGTCCTACAGTGACTCGCTAGGATCGCCAGGGCAGTGGATGTGGCTACAGTTGATGTATTATTGTGTGCTTTATTTCATATGAAAGCTCGTGTCATGGGCAGTCCAGAAAGGCTCTTTGTTTTTGCCCATGTCAAGGCTTTATATATTTAATCGCAAAGTATATGTTTTATCATTAAGTAGTTATGATAGGAATTGAGGGAGAGAGAGAGAGAGAGTAGAACAGAGTGTGGGGAGGCGCGCATTGTTTTGCTATACTCGATGACGTCATAGCTGGCTGGCTGGCCTCTTGGGGATTCGTTGAGGGAGTTTTTTACCATGCTTTGTGACGTCATGTTTGGCTGGCTTCTTTAGTATTGGCTGGAGGACTTGTTACCGCTTTTTTCCCACGCGGCTCGAGCTAGTGCTAGTATATATACAGTTCCCTCGCCACTCTCTCCCTCAGATCTGGTTTCTAGAGCGCATCCCTCTTATCCCTTTGATATCTGTCTCCCTCTCCGCACCTGAGAACCTTTTCCTCTGCCTATCTCTCTCATTTTCCATATCTTTCACCACCTTTTATTAATATTGTACCCCCTCTGGTTAACTCTGCATAATCAGCTTCATGCTGGCCAGTTGTATTGTGCGTTAAGGTCTGATATAACCCATGTATGTTAGTTGTTAAGATAAGTTGATCACGAAGTATTGGTTGGCATTCATATTGTTCAGTACCGCTTCCTATAATTATTAGTGCTCTGCTGGATTAGATAATGCTAGACTAGGAGTCTGATACTATAAGGTATTGTTTCCGATGGGTGCTGGCTTTAGTTAAAAGCTGCACGACATACCTGAGAACTGGAGTTGATTGGGTAAATTCTAGTCTGTGTGCCATTGAGAGTAGAGCATGCACGAATGAGGGCTTTTTGCCTATACCATTATGCACTGTTCTAAGCTCGTTGTTTGTCTTTGAGGTACGCCAGGAGAACGCTTAATACTTAGGTATTAAGGTTTCTCAAGAGAGCTACCCTTCATTATAACGTAATACTTGACGCACAGACTTGAGACTTGCACTAGGCTATGCGGCATGCCATGCGCACCAGTATCTCGTATCATTGACTCTAGCTATACTTTATCAGTCACAGTAGACATTAAGTATATTAAACCAATTACTCTTTTTATGCATACCTGTTTATGATTACACAAGCATTTCGCAGCCTAGTTTGATGTATTGACACACAAACGACTTAGGCTCTTTTTGTTGATAGGAATACTGCATTGTTGTGGCGATTATTATTATTGTTGTGGCGTTTAGGATATTCTTGGCTCCGACTGCATTATATCTCCTGCTTTTTTGTGTGCATAGCCTGCACGAGCATTGTTCCGCTGCCTGCCTTTTTGGGTTCCATTTCCGATTCGAGCATCTTGATAGCATCTAACATTTAAAGAAGATTCCTTGTTGGTGTTGAAGGACTTTAGGGCACTTTCTTTCATGCAGGAGTGCCTGACATTTATTGATTAAAGTAACGTAAGCTGTAACTTCTCTTACCACCTTACTTTGCATACCATAACCAAGCACCTTCGGTTATAGGTAGTAATAGGCTGTTTTCACATAACATTAAGCCTAGAGTAGACGCACATTTATTGAGAGTTTAATAACCTATTATTGCATATAGAACTCTGGAGAGTATTTGTGTTCTTTGTTCACTGGGAATATACATCAGAGGTTGGATCTAGCGCTTTCCGTTGTAGCATTTATGCCATTACTAGTCCAATGAATAAGAGGCCTGATATATTTAACCCATAACTATCGGCGCGCAACATAAGTCGAGTATAATAAATCTGGACTATCTGGCGGCGCGCGACATAGGTCGTGTGGCAATTTCAGCACGTAATGTTGCTGAGAGAGAGAGACAAGTGGTGGCAGGAGAGTAGCGAGCGCATGACGGCTCCAGACCACCGCGGCGAACCTACTGACACGAATCCCACCTCCTCCCTCCCTCTCTCACTCGTTACATACTGAATTGTATGGGGAAAGTACCGAATTACATGCTTTTTGCACTCGTGTTGCGCGGTTGTTGCAAGAAAACTAGCGGTCATAAAAGGATCGTTGTGGTGTCATTGGAAAGCTCTGTTTATGCCCTTTCAGGAATAGATACTTGTTTTACGCTCTGGGTCTTATTTAGGCATGCAAATGATCACGTAAACAGCCCTATTTTGGGTAAAAACACCCCGCTGGTGGCTACATATTATATACCGCCTAGGCCGCTCATAAGGTGTTAAACCTCAGTCGTAACAAATGGCGACCTTACCTAGGATTTGGTGAACCTACAATTATTAGCAGGGAACATTTGTTGTTTTGGAGAATATTTTGCGGGGATCAGCAAGAATATTTTTTTTTGCAACATAGTATAGCCCTTGACTATTTCTGAGAATGTTTGTGTGTATATTGAGGTATAAGAGTTTGGGGTACTTCTTTTCTGAATATTGAGGTGGGATATTTTTGTGAGCATCATGTCTTATACCGGATCAGAGGAGAATGGAGACACAGTACGTAATGTCGAAACTGAGGAACAGCAGTATGATGAAAGGATTAATCAGGTGAACTGTGAGGAGGATGCTAGGATATTTTTGCAATGGCCTATTACTGCCGAGCGGTTGGAGGGTATGAATCGGTACGGTCTTCAATGCCTGGCCACAGCTATCGGTCATGCGGGTACTAGCAGCATGACCAGGGAAAACTTGATAATGTGTGTACTGGGCAGGGTGACTGGTGAGCGAGATGGGTTGAGTGCTCAGAGCCCTTCGGCCATGCTTCCCCTACACTCGACTCCCAGCCATCCCAGTAGTTTGCCGACCCCAAGTACGCTTCCACAGTTGGGTGGTAACTGGCAGGGTGGGTTTCCCCTGGGGGAACCACCGGTAATTTCAAACATTTTAGCACCTTCACCTCCTCAAGGGTTAACTCCAGAATTAGTGTTTCGGCTCGAATTAGCTAAGATTCAACAGCAACGAAGGGCAGGTGAGCTTCAGCAGCAATTAGAATTAGCCCAGATAGAAGTGAGAGCCAAGCTAGCAAAAATCAAAGCTGATATAGAGTCGACTAGGTACTGTGCCGACATGGACGTAGAGAAGTCGCGAGTAGAGACAACAGGACAGCGACTTGGGGCTGGTAACCGAGCTCCTGATCAGTCTGTCTCGCACTTATTGAAACTGGTTCCGATGTTTGATGAGAGTGGGGTAACAGAATTTTTCGCACGCTTTGAGAAGAAGTGCCAGGAACACCAGTGGCCAGAGAATAAATGGGCAGCACTTGTATCCTCTAGATTAAGAGGCAAGGGTCTTAAAGCCTACGATGCGTTACCTTTGGAGTTATGTATTGTGTATGAGGATCTCAAGGAGACTGTCCTGAGGCTTACGAACTGCAAACCATAAACGTACC
>CM064511.1:22729956-22777032 GCA_032716605.1 Paralithodes platypus | reverse complement strand
TTACAGCCAGTTTGTTGAAGGCCCTTTTGAGGGTATTCACGCATCCCCGAGGTCAGGGGATCGAGATAATTGTCAAGTTCGTCGTGGCCGCTACCACTTATAGCATTCATCCATTCATTCGGCTATTTATTGTTATATTGTGGTTTATTTTGTTGTTTACTTAACCCTCTGATGGATCGACTGACTCTTTTTTCGCTATTTATTTTCTGTGTTCTGGCTGCTATTAGCGATTGTATTTCAGATTTAGGAAGGGTGTGTCGCCGCGCAGGAAGTCAGAGGGTTGATTGAGTGATACAGTCTTTACCCTTTTCCATTCCCACAGATCCTTCTTAAGCTGTCTAGAAAATTCGTCCAAGGATAGCCAGGATTATAAATAAACTGTGCAAATTAATGCGTCTGACAATTTCTTCAGAGGGTTAACATGCATTTGCTTTAGATTGTTATTTTCTCCACAAATGACCAATACAACCTTAACCAATAACTAAAGCCACCATCTACACCCTGTCAGTTACCGGTTGCCGTCCTTTTACCTTTATTCTGCCTACTATTAGAAGATTTTATGGACCAGCCTTCAGTTATTAAGGATATATGGTGGTAGCTTATAAAAGGCATTAATTGAGATTATGTCTGTAGCCTTTTAATGGGTAGTCGTTCTTTCCTAAGCTGATCTACAATCGTTCTAATAGTTGCCAGAATGGTATAATGAAAAGGACGTCCCCCCCCCGACTGTTTTTTACACAGAAGAGGTTAACCCTGTCCCCCCCCCCAGTACCGGTGCCGTCCTTTTAGCTTCATTCGGCTACTATTAGGACGATTTTATGAAGTTTTAAAAGGGCCCCTTACAACAATAAACAGGATTATACGCTATCTCTCCTAACCCTTTTTCACCACCACAGATCCTTCTTAAACACTGACACCAAACCGTCTAAATATAGCTTAGTATAAGAATTAGTAAAGACGTCGCCGGTACAGAAAGGGGCTAAATAATCCATAAAATAAACCAAAACCATATTATTAATCAGCTTCCTAATAAAATAAAACGAAAGAAATCAGCATTTTACGGTATAGGCTTTTCCAAAAACACTTTTATTCATATTTGATCCTCAACCTTAATTAACCCAGACGGGAAAGCATCATCCTATCTTTTTTGGGAACCTTTGCTTAAACCTCCATCTTCCCACCTCTCTCTCGGTCTAACTCATCCTCTCTGTCCTTCCACCTCACTCTGGTATTTTTAATCCTCAACATTAATAACATCATCCTCCCCTGAACCTCGTTAGCAAACCCCTACCTCCTCTGTGTAATCCAACTCTCTCTTTCTCTTTTCATCCAAAACCCCACAGGGAGCGGGATACAAACAGACTGAATCAGCATTATCGACGATCGACCACCACCCCGGTACTGGCTAGTAAGTTTAATATAGAGATGGAGACACAGGCTGACCTGAATAGGCCTCTTCCAGATCATCGTCCGGGAGTATTCTGTGAGTATCTGTGAGTACCTTATCCGCCAGCGAACATCACCAGCCCTCGCACTACGGTTCACTACAGTTGGAATCAACCTCTATCGTTCAAAGGAGATTCGCTCGGAGGGTGAAGCTTTGCCCATATCAAGGCCTCTTAGACAATGACTCCAAAATGTCAGACAGTTTGTCAAACACCACTGCTAAGGTTGGTCGGCGGCAAATGACCTGACTCACAACTTCATATCCCATACTGCAAGAGATTTTAGGGGAAAATCATTGTCACTCCAAGAAGATCACTACCTATGTCGGCACCCATTAGAACTTTCTCAACTTATAACAGCAAGCGCCCAAAGTGTCGCTCTGGAGTGGAACTTAGGCCTTCCAGATAACAAGCTCCGGTGCGTAATGTTGGTATCTTTTGTATGAACCTACAGTTCCAGTAGGAAAATGTGAGTGTGGGCCCGGAGAAAAACTAGCCATACCAAAATCTATTACAGACACCTGCACAATTCATCGGCCCTAGTTTCAAACAATCACATTGTCTAATTTCAAATCGGTATGAATACCATCCTTGAGTGGATGGTATTCACTTCAATGACGATTCCCTTTGAAATTATTGAGGCCCCACATCCAAAAACGGAGTCTCATCTCATTTATCAAATCCCAGACTGTTTTCCCCTTGCACAGGGACATGACAATGATTGGTGTATCCGTCGCTACAGCCAATAGAACAGGTGCCCCACCAATGGCCATCCATACGGGCTGAGCATGCGGGCTTCATGTTTGAATAAAGAGAGGTAACGGAGGTCCTTACCTTCCTTCAGGCATGCTGGTCTACCATCAAACTCAACTTTAGTGACTGTGGCATAGGACCCACGGCCTAGCACCCCGCCACGGCTAGACACCTTCGCCCAGATCTCGCAGCTGTTCATTGTGTTGGTCATTACACACTAATAATATGTGTGTAACTTAAATGTGGCACAACAAAACCAATATCAAAGTGTAAGTATAAGAGTTAATACAAGATTAGTACCCTTGGCCTGATTGTACGACTTACACGATAGACAATTTGAAAACGAATGTTGTCTCAACTTCTCTCTCGAGCGATAATAATAATAATAATATCAGCGATCTGATACCTTCAACAGCCTAAAATATCTACATAGCTACGTTGATATTTTGGTCCACAATAAATATTACTTAACGTTGTTTATTGTATGAAAATTCGTTCTGATTCTTAAAACAAAAACATTAGCTGGTTTAACTTGCATTTACTTGTAAAAAACTATATAATGGGAAGGAAATAAATATATTTTCCATTAGTTACCCATTCAAAATTTCAAAATGTTCATTTTCTCTAATAAGCGTATATAAGAAAATGGAGGATTTACCGATAACTACAATATAAAATACGATCAACGTATACAGTAATTATATTATATACGATGATGTTATTAGCATAATGGTGTATCTACGGGGGGGGGGGGGGGGGGGCACTTACCCTCCATAGAGAGCATATTAGAAAAGAGATCGGCCAACCTTGTACCGGTACCGTCCTTTTAACTTTATTCTGGCTATTATTAGACGATGTTATTCAGCTTAATAAGGGCCTTCAGCAATGAACAAACTTCCAACTATTTCACCTAACTATTTCTACTACCACAGATCCTTCTAAAACTGCACAAAATCTTCTAATTATAGCTAGAATAGAATTTGAAATACGTCGCCGGTACAGAAGGGGTTAAGGGGAGACTCCCACTTAGGTTGCTTCTGTTCTGGACCCCCTTGTCCCTCATGCTTAGCCCACTTGGTTTTGACATTCTAAGACGTTTACCCCATTAGTTTGGTGATTCTATGACCTTTCACCCAATTTATGTCAATTTTAAGAACTTTCGTGCCATTTAGGTGTCATTTGTTCTTCCTGTCGAGCGATACACTGTACAGTTGACCACATAAGTTATGTTCCTCGTCGTGATCTTATGTATGAAAGTAAAATAGTATGAATTGCAATACGTGTGGTTTCATTTGTTCTTCCTGTCGAGCGATACACTGTACAGTTGACCACATAAGTTATGTTCCTCGTCGTGATCTTATGTATGAAAGTAAAATAGTATGAATGAATTGCAATACGTGTGGTTTCATTTGTTCTTCCTGTCGAGCGATACACTGTACAGTTGTACACATAAGTTATGTTCCTCGTCGTGATCTTATGTATGAAAGTAAAATAGTATGAATGAATTGCAATACGTGTGGTTTCATTTGTTCTTCCTGTCGAGCGATACAATGTACAGTTGCCCACATCAGTTATGTTCCTCGTCGTGATCTTATGTATGAAAGTAAAATAGTATGAATGAATTGCAGTACGTGTGGTTTCATTTGTTCTTCCTGTCGAGCGATACACTGTACAGTTGACCACATAAGTTATGTTCCTCGTCATGATCTTATGTATGAAAGTAAAATAGTATGAATGAATTGCAATACGTGTGGTTTCATTTGTTCTTCCTGTCGAGCGATACACTGTACAGTTGACCACATAAGTTATGTTCCTCGTCGTGATCTTATGTATGAAAGTAAAATAGTATGAATGAATTGCAATACGTGTGGTTTCATTTGTTCTTCCTGTCGAGCGATACACTGTACAGTTGACCACATAAGTTATGTTCCTCGTCGTGATCTTATGTATGAAAGTAAAATAGTATGAATGAATTGCAATACGTGTGGTTTCATTTGTTCTTCCTGTCGAGCGATACACTGTACAGTGACCACATAAGTTATGTTCCTCGTCGTGATCTTATGTATGAAAGTAAAATAGTATGAATGAATTGCAATACGTGTGGTTTCATTTGTTCTTCCTGTCGAGCGATACACTGTACAGTTGACCACATAAGTTATGTTCCTCGTCGTGATCTTATGTATGAAAGTAAAATAGTATGAATGAATTGCAATACGTGTGGTTTCATTTGTTCTTCCTGCTCGAGCGATACACTGTACAGTTGAACACATAAGTTCTGTTCCTCGTCCTGATCTTATGTATGAAAGTAAAATTAGTATGAATGAAGTGCAATACGTGTGGTTTCATTTGTTCTTCCTGTCGAGCGATACACTGTACAGTTGAGCACAAAAGTTATGTTTCCTCGTCGTGATCTTATGTATGAAAGTGAAGTAGTATGAATGAATTGCGATACGTGTGGTTTCATTAAATAATTGAATTATTCGACTAAAGAGGTGAGTTATCCACTGCATAAGAAATTACACTCGTAATTCAAATATGCGCAATATATTTCTATGTATAAGATCACGCAGAGGAACATAACTTATGTGGCAGACTCTACTTCTACAATCTCTATCTCTCTCTCTCTAAGACACACACACACACACACACACACTCTCTCTAAGACACACACACTCTCTCTCTCTCTAACACACACACAGACATATACACACATTCTCTCTCACACACACACACACTCTCTCTAAGACACACACACTCTCTCTCTAATACACACACAGACATATACACACATTCTCTCTCTCACACACACACACACACACACACTCTCTCTCTCTCTCTCTAAGACACACATGCACACACACTCTCTCTCTCTCTCTAATACACACAGACATATACACACATTCTCTCATCTCACACACACACACACTCTCTCTCTAATACACACACACACCCACTCTCTCTTATTTATCTCACGCACACATACACACTCTCTCTATCTCACACACACACACACACTCTCTCTCTCTATTTATCTACACACACACACACACACTCTCTCTCTCTAGTTATCTCACACATACACACACACTCACACTCTCTCTCTTTATTTATCTCACACACACACACACTCACTCTCTCTCTCTATTATCTCACACACACCACACAAACACACTCTCTCTCTCTATTTATCTCACACACACACACACACTCTCTCTCTATGTCTCACACACACACACATACTCACACTCTCTCTCTCTATTTATCTCACACACACACACACACCTGTGGTTGTAGTTGAGGGCTGTCAGTTAGCGCCCTGTGGTCCACGCCGTTGCGGCGCCGCCACTGTACATCCCATCTACCCTCCTCTGTGCCAGCTGGTCAAGAATGCTGTTGCTGGCAGCACGGAGGTAGTAGTGGGGTAGGATTGGTTGGTCGGCAGTGATGACAGGAAATCATCCACGTCCTTTTTGAATTTTTCAACGGTTGGGTAGTTTTGGTTTCTTATTTCTTTTGGCAGTGCATTGTAGAGCTTCGGACCCCGTGTAGCAAAGGCATTTTCTTTAAGTGTCTTAACTCTTGTCAGTGCTCTTGAGTTAATTGACCTGATAATACACATACGGCCCAGTCGTTGGTTTTCTTTTATCTCTATCAACTCCTTTCTTCCTCTCCCAGAAGGTGTGGGGTAAGTTGTTGAGAATTTTCCAGGTATAAATGATCAAGTATCTTTCTCGGCGTCGTTCTAGAGAGTACAAGTTTAGAGACTTAAGTCTTTGCCAGTAGTCTTCCTCCTTCACAGACACTATTTTACTAGTGAAGGAGCGCTGGATGCCTTCCAATGCTTGTTTCTCTCGTGACTTCCAGGGGATTCCATAACTGGCAACAGTATTCCAAGTAGTGGTATTACCAAGGCCTTATACAGGGTTAACATAGGTTCGCTTTCACGAGTTCTGAAAGTACGCAATACCCAGCCAACCTGGGCTCGTGTCTTTTGTACTACTGCTAGGATATGGGTAGTGAAGGTGGCATCATCACTGATTGTTACCCCTAGGTCTAGCACTTTGTTGTTACACTTTATTCTTTGGCCATCATGTGCCGAATAGTGGACTTCTTCTATTTTGTTTGTACCATATCTAACCAGTTCAAATTTGTTATTATTGAAAGACATATGATTTGTTTCGGCCCATGTATATAGCTTGGTAAGGTCAGATTTTAATTTGTCCACATCTGCCATTGATTTAGTTTCTTTCAATACTTGGTATCATCGGCAAAAGACGAGACTTTGGAGTAGAGTGTACCTTGGTCAATGCGGATATAAGTATGAGGAACAGCAGTGGCCCCAGTACAGAACCTTGAGGGACACCACTGTAGACATTTGAGTCATGGGAAATGACACCACCACAGCAACACATTGCTTTCTCTCGTTCAGGAAGTTATGGATCCATACTCCAAGGCGACCTACTATTCCTAGATTGCGGACTTTATGTAATAGGATTCCGTGGTCCACCTTGTCGAAGGCCTTACTGAAGTCCAAGTAGATTACATCGATGTTGCTGCCATTCTCTAGTGTACTAACAATTTTTTCATGATGGGCAAGGAGCTGGGACAAGCATGATCTACCTTGTCGAAATCCGTGTTGGCTATCATTCATTTTATTGTTTTGTTCAAGGTAGTTTGTAATATTCTTGACAATAATTTTCTCAAAAGTTTTAATGATATGGGATGTGAGGGCAATAGGTCGGTAGTTTTCGGCTTTGCCGAAAACACACACACACACACACTCTCTCTCTCTATTTATCTCACACACACACACTCTCTCTCTATATATATCTCACACACACACACACACACTCACTCACTCTCTCTCTCTATTTATCTCACACACACACACACACACTCACTCACTCTCTCTCTCTATTTATCTCACACACACACACACACACACACACTCACTCACTCTCTCTCTCTATTTATCACACACACACACACACACATACTCTCAATGTCCATGTATAAGATCACAGAGAGGAACAGAACTTATGTGGCAGACTGTACATGATCATAAATAACATAACACCTCATTTTTTAACCCTTACAGTACCGGTGACGTCTATTTATCTCACACACACACACACACACACAGCCCGTAGCCTAGTAGGTAGAGCTCTCGTCTCACACACGAGGGGTCGGGGGTTCAATCCCCCGCCGGGCGGAGACAAATTGGGCTTGTCTCCTTTCATGTGTTAGCCTCAGTTCACCTAGCTGTAAATAGGTACCTGGAATAATGTGGGACGACGGTTGTGACGTCCCATCTGGGGTTGGCAAAAATGGTACAAAGGCGAGATGGGTATCATATGGTTCACCTAAGCTGATGGCTACCTAAGCCTTCGGGCGAGACGGTACCGTCTATAGTGAGAATGGTACCATACAGATCCACCCTAAGCCTTCGTTTCCGATGTCGCCAATTGGTTAAAATACAGACTACACACACATCCACAGCCATTCCAACGATACATATAACACCTACACATATAGGAGGCGGGAAATAACGAGCATGCTTACTCCCGCAATACAACTAGAGTAAGTACAAACTAGAGTACGTACACCCATCCTCTCAATCTGCATGTATAAGATCACAGAGAGGAACAGAACTTATGTGGCAGACTGTACATGATCATAAATAACATAACACCTCATTCTTTAACACTTACAGTACCGGTGACGTCTATTTATCTCTCTCACACACACACACACACACACACACACACACACACACACACACACACACACACACACAGAGCAAGTGGACAGAACAAGAAAAGAATAAGTTTTTTTTACGGAGTAAGAAAGGGGAAGATTATAAAACTTTCGGTAAAAAGAAACTAAAAGTAAAAGAGGGTAGGGAACAGACCGCCGCAGATAAGGGGCTTGGAGCAGGTAATAGGGGACTAGAAAGTATAAGGATTCTATATAGCAATGTCGATGGGCTAATCTTCTAAGAAAACTAGAACTAACAGACTTACTCAATATTAAGAAACCAGAAATAGTATGTCTCACTGAGACAAAACTAAGATAAGACCTCGATATAAATTTGCTAGGATGGTCTGAATACAGGATTTGGAGGAGGGACAGAAAATTTCGACATGGAGGTGGATGTGTGCATCCTTACTAGGAAAGATTTGATTGAGTTTGAGATAAAAATAGTAACTTCAACAGCAGAAGTTTTAGCAATAGAGATTGGTGGAAACGAAAAAAATAGTGGTAATAGTAGCGTATGTACCTCCCAAGACGAAAGACATGGGGTAAGGAGGAGCATAGCCTAATGCGTAAGGAAACAATTAGTGTGCTAGGAAATATCTGGCCTGCCAAGACTGAAATAGTCATGTGTGGGGACTTTAACTGCAAGGAAGTGAATTGGGAAGATCTTGAAGCCGGAGCAGGGGAGGAAAGTTGGAGCTATGAATTTTTAAGTATGGGCCATGGAAAATTCTATATACCAACATGTAAAAGAGTCAACAAGAGTAAGGGGAAGTGATCAACCAGCTAGATTGGACCTTCTATTCACAAGAAGGGAGGAGGAGGTTCAAAGTATTCAGTACCTATGCCCATTAGGAAATAGCGACCATGCAGTTTCTAGACATAGACTTACTATTGAAGTATAATCTACCCAAGGGAAGGGAAAAGCACAAGGAAAAATCACTGGATGTATTCCAGAACCGATTTCGTAGGACTACGGGATTTTTTCAAGTCACAAAAATTGGGATCAGGTGTTATCTGAAAGTGAGGTAGACAAAAAAACTCAAGGCATTCATGGAGATCTATGATACTGGTATAAAAACTTTTGTCCCAAAGTACATTAATAAAAGGAAAAAAAGTAATCGCAAAGTATGGTTTAACCGCGAATGTAGGCAAGCACAGGAAGCAAAAAACAAAGCCTGGAAAAAGATGAGAAACTTGGGATTCGGAAGATAACAGGCAAAAGTATAAAGAGGACGAGAAACAAATACACAGAAATGAGGAGGAGGTCAGAGGCAAACCATGAGAAAGGGATAGTGGAGAACTATGAAAAGAATCCAAAAATGTTTTTCAAGTTTGTAAACGGCAAAAGGAAGATAAAAGCCACGATCGTTAAGATTAAAAGTGGAAACAGAATCATAGAAGAGGATACAGAGATTGCGGAAGAACTAAATAGAAATTTTGCATCAGTATTTACAAAAGAAGGAGAATTCATTGCACCAGAAACCAATGAGATAGGTACAGAGGAAATGCCGGAAGTAACATTTAACAGACCAGAGCCCAAAACCAAAATGAGTAAGGTGGATCCAAACAAAGCCGCTGGACCGGACGGAGTATCAGGCTGGATTACTAAAGAAAATGCTATGGGAACTGAGTATACCGTTATATGACATAATGACCAAATCATTGGACACAGGGATAGTACCTACAGAATGGAAAAGAGCAAACATTATTCCTATATTTAAGGGAGGAAGCAGAGATAAACCACTGAACTATAGACCTGTATCACTATTGAGCATCCTCATGAAGATTCTGGAAGGATTAATAAGGGACAAATGGGTGAACTACCTGAACTAATTAAAAGATTAATTACTGACCGACAATTTGGATTCAGAGGTGGCAGATCATGTGTAAGCAACTTGTTTAGTTTTTACTCTAGAGTAATAGACACAGTGGACAAGAGGGAAGGATGGGTAGACTGTGCCTACCTAGACTTTAAAAAGGCATTTGACAAAATTCCACACAAGAGATTGCTGTGGAAATTAAAACATGAGCGAAAAGTAGGAGACAAACTGCTGAAATGGATGGAGAGCTACCTTAGCGGAAGACAGATGAGAACAACAGTAAGGGGGAAATCGTCAAACTGGACTCAAATTACGAGTGGGGTACCACAAGGATCTGTTCTAGCCCCAATCATGTTTCTAATATTTGTAAATGACTTACCTGAGGGACTAACACGCTACATGAGTATGTTTGCGGACGATGCTAAGCTGCTTAAAACGATCAGAACCCAGGAGGATTGCCTTGAGCTCCAAGCAGATTTGCAAAAGATCCATGAATGGAGCATTAAATGGAATATGGAGTTCAATGCAGGGAAATGTAAGACTCTAGAAATGGGTAAAAGCAAGTACAGACCTAGAAAAGATTATAAACTAAGAAACGAAGTGATTCCCAAAGCAGAAAAAGAAAAAGACTTGGGGATAGAATTTAGGGATAACATGTCTCCAGAAAGCCACGTAAATAAGATAGTGAGAGAATCACTAGCATTATTGGCAAATATCAGGATGTCTTTCAATTATCTTAATGAAAACACCATGAAACAAATAATAACGGCAATAATAAGACCCAGGATGGAATATGCATCTGTAGTGTGGTCCCCTCACTTGAAGAAACATATCCACAAAATTGAGAGGGTACAGAGAGCAGCTACGAGGATGATCCCAGGTTTGGAAAATTTGGAGTACCAAGAGAGGCTCGAGAGATTGAATCTACCTACACTGGAACAGAGAAGGAAACGAGGACAGCAAATTCAGATATATAAATGTGTTAGAGGTATTGACAAAATCGACCAAGAAAACTTCATAGAGAGGGATGGAGGTGAGAGGACAAGAGGTCACAGCTACAAACTAAAAGTGCTAAATAGTAAATCTGATCTGAAAAGTAAAAGATTTCCTACCAACTCGATTAGTGGGTGGAACAAATTGCCAGCCGAAGTAGTGTCTGCACCATCAGTGCATAGTTTCAAAGCACGGTATGACAAACATATCTTAGGAGGCGGGAATTAACGAGCATGCTCACTCCCGCAAATACAACTAGTGTAAGTACAACTAGTGTAAGTACATACTCTCAATGTCCATGTATAAGATCACAGAAAGGAACAGAACTTATGTGGCAGACTGTACATGATCATAAATAACATAACACCTCGTTCTTTAACCCTTACAGTACCGGTGACGTCTATTTATCACACACACACACACACACACACACACACACACACACACACACACACACACACACACACACACACACACACACACACACACACACACACATACTCTCAATGTCCATGTATAAGATCACAGAGGAACAGAACTTATGTGGCAGACTGTACATGATCATAAATAACATAACACCTCGTTCTTTAACCCTTACAGTACCGGCGACGTCTATTTATCTCACACACACACACACACACACACACACACACACACATACTCTCAACGTCCATGTATAAGATCACAGAGAGGAACAGAACTTATGTGGCAGACTGTACATGATCATAAATAACATAACACCTCGTTCTTTAACCCTTACAGTACCGGCGACGTCTAATTGGTCAATACTAGGACTCACTTGGTTCCTCCGTCAAAACACTATTCTCACTCCGACCCAATTTGGCTCTCAGAAAGATCGATCTACTCTGGACTCGCTTACGTTATTAGAATCTCAATATCAAGCGTGGCTTTGAAAGTAAGTCCATCACCGTCGCCGTTTTCTTTGACATCCAGAAGGCATATGATACCACGTGGCGGCGTCCCATCCTGCAACTACTTCATGATAGTGGTGCCCGTGGCCATCTACCTTTTTTTATTTCCAACTTTCTTTCTGATCGAACATTCCAGACTCGAGTGGAGGGAATTCTTCGTAATGTCTTTCCACTCGTCAATGGTGTTCCCCAGGGCAGCGTTCTCAGCAGCAAACTTTTTGCCGCGGCCATAAATAAAGTCATTAAACAATTGCTGCCGGAAGTCCATGGCAGCCTGTATGTTGATGATTTTACCATCTATTGCACTGCCCGTACCCTCAGACATGCTCAACGTATACTCAACATCTCCATCCAACGGGTGATCGCCTGGGCATCTTCAGTTGGCTTTCAGTTTTCGGCTGAGAAAACTAAGGCAATAGTCTTCTATCGAGACAAACGCTGGCTCCGTGGCCAGTCAATATCGCTTCGAATGGGACCCTCTCAGATTTCTTTCTATCCCAGTGTTAAATTCTTAGGCGTAATCTTTGACCAACATCTCAACTGGAGAGACCATGTTCAGTATACTAAAGGAAAAGGCCTTCGTGCTCTCAACCTCCTCAGAAAACTATCCCATACCACTTGGGGTGCCAGACGTACCACTATGTTGATGCTCTACAAGGCGGTGGTTCTTTCCATCCTCGACTACGGCTGCCCCATTTATGGGTCTGCCTCTGCTTCCGTTTTGAAGATGTTGGACCCTGTTCATACGCAGGGTATGCGTCTCTGTACTGGAGCTTTCCGTTCCTCCCCAAATACCTCCGTCTTAGCTGAGAGTGGCGAGCCCCCGCTCTCCCTCCATCGCGATTTAGTTACTATGCGCCGTGCATTAAAAATTAAACATAGTGACTCTCCCACTAATTCCCTTTTCAGTGATATCTTCATTCCCGATCCGTGTCCATCTTCCCCCTCCTTTCCGATTCGTGCTACAATTCTCCTCAACTCTCTTGACTTTCACATTGCTGTTTCGCCGCCTGTTGTCTCCCCTTCCCCCCCATGGGTTATCTCTCTCCCCAATGTTTGCATTCACCTCTCCTTCCTCTCTAAGAGATATCCTTTTGTCCCTAGCCATCACTGCCAACACGCACTCGAACACATACGTCGTAAAGGCCCCCATTTTGCCATCTTCACTGACGGGTCTAAGACTGACTCTGGGGTGGGCCTCGCTGCTGTGTCGTCTACTAAGCTCCTTCAGTTTTCTCTCCCGCCCCAAGCCTCTATCTTTACTGCTGAACTTTTAGCTATCCAATCTACTATTGACATTATACGTGACACCCCTCAACAGCCCTTTATAATTTACAGTGACTCTCGTAGTGCCCTCGAAGCGCTCCGTGCTTATTCGTCCTCCCACGTAATAGTTTTAGCCATAAAACACGCTCTCCACGAGATGAGCCTACGTGGATTCCAGGTCCAGTTATGTTGGATTCCTGCTCACATTGGTGTCCGTGGCAATGAAGACGCCGATGCTGCGGCTAAGAATGCTATTTTAATGATCCCTCGCCAGCCCCACCTTCCGTTAGGTGATTGGCTGTCCTTACTCAAGCCTTCTATTCTTTGCACGTGGCAATCTCATTGGGATGCTCTACCCTGCAATAATAAACTCCGTGCAATCAAACCTTCTGTCCGTCCTTGGCCCTCGTCTTCCCGCTCTCACAGGTATGAGGAAGTTTTACTAACTAGACTTAGGATAGGCCATTCCCGGCTGACTCACGGTTATTTGATGTCCACTCCCCGCACTCCGCCCCCTACCTGCTCCTCCTGTCATTCCCCTCTAACTGTTCGCCATGTCTTTGACTGCCCAGATACTGCCCGTCTGCGTACGGTTTGTTTTGGTACTAAATCATTCACTGACCTTTTATCCGATTTCTCCGTCATTTTCCTTCCCCCTATCGTCCGTTTTTTGCGTCGCCTTAAGCTCCTTTCAGTAATCAGATCCAATCCTTCGGGCCAGACCTATGAGAGTTCCGTATGGAGCTCAGTGGCCTGGTTAATCTGCTCTACATAACTAACTAACTAACCGGCGACGTCTATTTATCTCACACACACATACTCTCAATGTCCATGTATAAGATCACAGAGAGGAACAGAACTTATGTGGCAGACTGTACATGATCATAAATAACATAACACCTCGTTCTTTAACCCTTACAGTACCGGTGACGTCTATTTATCTCTCACACACACACACACACACACACACACACACACACATACTCTCAATGTCCATGTATAAGATCACAGAGAGGAACAGAACTTATGTGGCAGACTGTACATGATCATAAATAACATAACACCTCGTTCTTTAACCCTTACAGTACCGGTGACGTCTATTTATCTCACTCACACACACACACACACACACACACACAGCCCGTAGCCTAGTAGGTAGAGCTCTCGTCTCACACACGAGGGTCGGGGGTTCAATCCCCGGCCGGGCGGAGACAAATTGGGCTTGTCTCCTTCATGTGTTAGCCTCAGTTCACCTAGCTGTAAATAGGTACCTGGAATAAGTGGACGACGTTGTGACGTCCCATCTGGGGTTGGCAAAAATGGTACAAGGCGAGATGGGTATCATATGGTTCACCTAAGCTGATGGCTACCTAAGCCTTCGGGCGAGACGGTACCGTCTATAGTGAGAATGGTACCATACAGATCCACCCTAAGCCTTCGTTTCCGATGTCGCCAATTGGCTAAATACAGACTACACACACATCCACAGCCATTCCAACAGTACATAAAACCCTTAACATGCATTTCACGCAATACATTCCCAGTTAAGGAGGCGCGATAATAATGAGCTTAGCTCGCATTGCGTGGATTCCCCTTGACGAACAAGTAACTGAGTAACTGAGTAACACACACACACACACACACACATACTCTCAATGTCCATGTATAAGATCACAGAGAGGAACAGAACTTATGTGGCAGACTGTACATGATCATAAATAACATAACACCTCGTTCTTTAACCCTTACAGTACCGGTGACGTCTATTTATCTCACACACACACACGGTGAAGGATTTTCGGAGAAGAAATCGACTCAGCACAGGACAACCAGGAAGGAGGACCGAAGACAGCGAGGGCGGCAACCTGCGAAGGAATTAAATGCTAATCTGTCAAGAACCGCGAATTTGGATAAAGCTCCACCAACACGACCCAAATTCAAAACCGCCAGGGATAACGACCGAGGACCGATGTCAGCCATGAATGTAAATGTAGATCCGATCAGAACCAAAAATTTGATTAAAGAACGTTCTGTGAGTTCTAAAACCGTAACTTTAAAGGTTTTCTATGCAAACGCTCGTAGCATACGCAATAAATTTTCAGATTTAGAGGAACTAGTGTTTACTGAAAATTATGATGTGATTAGTATAACAGAATCTTGGCTCAATACAGTAGATAGAGACTTTTTAGCAGAGTATTCACTTCCCGGTTATGTAATGTTTGAGAAAAGCCGAATAAATAAAAATGGAGGTGGCGTTTTATTTGATATCAAGAAAGTCTTAACCCGACCCTCTTGTCAAAACCTCAAATTGTGAACGTCGACACATCTTTTGTGCTAAATAATAAAGGTACAAAAATAATACTTGTATTAATATACAGACCTCCAGCTCAATCAGTGCAAACTGACCGAGAAATTTATGAACAAATTGCAGATGTAAGTAACTCACAAGATACCGTATTTTTTGGCGACTTTAATTTACCTGTGACCAAGTGGGGCGATACTCTTACTTCACACTCCGGACATGACTTGTATACGAACTTGCAAGAGAGTTCGCTTTATCAATTTGTTCGAACACCGACCCGTGGTAATAACGTTCTTGACATTGTACTTGCAACAAAAGAAGAATTAATAAAGAATTTGAATGTTGGTGATGAATTCAGTAACAGCGACCATCGTACGATAACTTTCACTTTAAACTTTACTAGTAACGAACCAAATAGTAGCATCGAAAAAGTCCCTAATTTCAAGAAAGCAAACTTTCATAAACTTAGAGCTATGTTTAAAGAAACTGACTGGAGCTTTTTAATTAACAATAACGACATAAATACATCTTGGAAGTTATTCGAAACCACTTACCTAAAAGCAGTGCAAGAATGCATACCATCGAAAATACGGCGTCCAGGCCATAATAATAAGCCCAAATGGTGGAATAAAGATATTTCAAACTGCCTGCTTGCTAAAAAATTTGCTAATGATAGATTAAAATCCTCACAAATGACGAAGAACGGGTGAAATTTGTAGAGCTACGACGCAAAGCCAAAAAGTTAATTAAGCAAAGTAAAAAGACCCTAGAGTTACATATTGCGAATCAAAGTAAAACAAACCCGAAAGAATTCTATAGTTATATCAGAAAGAAAAAAGTAGTTACTTCAACTGTTGGACCGTTAGTCGATGAAAATGGAGAATACACCAAAGACGAAGTACAAATGAGTAATGCCCTCAATACCTTCTTTGCATCAGTTTTTACAACAGAAGACCTCAGTGATATCCCTACACCATCGCCGATTCAGATTGATAATTCAGATGTTCTAAGCAGTATCACCGTTACAGAGAGAGAAGTATTGAATTGTTTAGATAAACTCAAGGTAAATAAAACGCCTGGACCTGATACAATCTCGCCTAGAGTTCTAAAGGAAGCTAAGGATGAGCTCTCCAAACCACTGACATTACTATTCAATAAATCCTTGCAGTCTGGAACTATGCCTGATCAGTGGAAGATAGCCAACGTAACACCGATATTAAAAAAAGGCAGCAAATCCCTACCCAGTAACTATCGTCCAATTAGCTTTACCTCAGTTGTATGTAAAATGCTAGAAACGGTCATAAGAGACAGACTCGTAAATCACTTAGAGGAAAATAACATACTTAAAGATACTCAACACGGCTTTCGTAAAAAACGTTCCTGTTTAACAAACCTCTTAGACTTCTTCCACGATATCCTCAACCTCTACGATGAGAGTAAAGCTGTAGGTATTATATACCTTGATTTTCAAAAGGCCTTTGACAAAGTTCCCCACAAACATTTACTGCTAAAACTAAAAGCGCATGGAATACAAGACGGTGTGTTGAAATGGATAGAAAATTGGCTCAGCGACAGAAAGCAAAGAGTAGTCATAAACGGTAAGGCATCTAAATGGACCAATGTAAGTAGCGGGGTACCCCAGGGATCGGTACTAGGACCAATTCTCTTTCTAATTTACATCAACGACATAGATGAGGGTCTCACCTGTACAATCTCAAAATTTGCTGACGATACAAAAATTGCAAATAGCGTACTCTCAAAAGATCAAGTTGACGATATGCAACACAATCTAGATAAATTGTCACATTGGGCCCAAATTTGGCAAATGAGTTTCAATGCGGATAAATGTAAAGTACTACATATCGGATACCTAAATGAGAAAGCAAACTATTCGATGAATGGCACTCAGCTTAAGAATGTAAACAGAGAAACCGATCTGGGAGTTACAATATCGAGTAACCTAAAACCGAGTCAACAATGTTCAGAAGTTGTTAAGAAGGCAAACAAAATAATTGGCTTTATAGGCAGATCATTTGAGCATAAATCTAAAGACGTAATCCTAACCCTTTACAATTCCTTAGTCCGCCCTCTTCTGGAATACTGCGTTCAATGCTGGTGCCCTTATTACCAAAAAGACATAAACAAGCTAGAACGAGTTCAACGTAGAGTTACCAAAATGATACCTAGCCTAAAGAACAAACCATACGAAGAGCGTCTTAGAGAATTAAATCTATTTCCTTTAACCCAGCGCAGATTATGAGGTGACTTAATTCAAGTGTTCAAAATCATCAAAGGCATCGACAATATGAACTGTAGTAAGTACTTCACTATCGACCAATCTAATTACACGCGGGGAAACGGTTGCAAAATTATTGGTAAATCTTTTAACTCACACGAATCTAAGAATTTCTTCTTCAATCGAGTTGTCAACTTGTGGAATGGGCTTCCCCGAGACGTTATAGACTGCAGCACCGTTGATTCATTTAAATTCCGCCTAGACAAATATCTCGCATCAAACCCGCGACTGACTGCGTTTGTAAATGAATAACTTTATTTTATCCTCCCCTCAGTTACTAACCCATATGTCCCCTACTAACTTCCTAGTCCTGCCACGTTAGTGGCAGGGCAGTAGTTCCCTTTCCAATGTTCCCTTACCCACTCTAAACCACTGTTTGGACACTTGATCCTCAGTGTTTTGGAGGACAAGCAGCCTAGAAGGGTCACTAGATCTGTTGTTGCTTGATTTCCTTTGTACTCCTTTGTACACACACACACACACACACACACACATACTCTCAATGTCCATGTATAAGATCACAGAGAGGAACAGAACTTATGTGGCAGACTGTACATGATCATAAATAACATAACACCTCGTTCTTTAACCCTTACAGTACCGGTGACGTCTATTTAGTTTTATTGCAGTTTTACTCAGACGATTTTGTGTAGTTTAAGTTAAGGGGAGGCAGACCGGTTTTCTGGACCCCCTTCTGCCTCATGTTTAGCCCCAGTAGTTTAAGGGGAGGCAGACCGGTTTTCTGGACCTCCTTCTGCCTCATGTTTAGCCCCAGTAGTTTAAGGGGAGGCAGACCGGTTTTCTGGACCCCCTTCTGCCTCATGTTTAGCCCCAGTAGTTTAAGGGGAGGCAGACCGTTTTTCTGGACCTCCTTCTGCCTCATGTTTAGCCCCAGTAGTTTAAGGGGAGGCAGACCGGTTTTCTGGACCTCCTTCTGCCTCATGTTTAGCCCCAGTAGTTTAAGGGGAGGCAGACCGGTTTTCTGGACCTCCTTCTGCCTCATGTTTAGCCCCAGTAGTTTAAGGGGAGGCAGACCGGTTTTCTGGACCTCCTTCTGCCTCATGTTTAGCCCCAGTAGTTTAAGGGGAGGCAGACCGGTTTTCTGGACCTCCTTCTGCCTCATGTTTAGCCCCAGTAGTTTTGAGATTATAAGACGATCGGCCCATTAGTTTGGCGATTTTAACACCTTTTGCCCCATTTCGTTGTCAATTTTAAGACCTTTAGTGCCATTTAGGTGTCGATTATATCCTGGCGAGCGATAGCGAGCCTGCAGTTTTAAGAGGAATTTCCGGCCTTTGGCTGGGACATTTTTCTACTGAAAAATGTACAAATTTATCTTGAGGGGGGTCTAGGGGGTGTTTTTCTAAGCTTGATGGAGGTCTAGGGAGGAAACTAAAAACCAATATATGTATAAATGAATTAATAGACCAAACAAACGGCCCAAACTAATGGAGCGAAACAAGGAAGACCCCAAAAAAGACCTGCCCTGGCCCAGATAGGGTTAAGGGAGCCCACGTCGCTTGTCTTCTCTTTCTCTCCCTCTCTCTTTGGCTTGTATCTATGCGGCCCCATTCAGCCTACTGTTTTAAGACGTTTTCCCCCATCCAGGTGTCAATATTTTCCTGGCGAGCGGTAGCGAGCCAGCAAATATATACTTCATTTTGACAGCAAGCTAAATTTGTACATTTTTCGATAGAAAAATTTCTCCGGCAAAGCCGGATTTCTCCATACAATGCTGGCTCGCTGTGGCTCGCCAGGAAGAAATCGACACCTGGATGGGGATAAACGTCTTAAAACAGTTGGCTGAATGGGGCCGAATGGATACAAGCCAGGGAAAGAGAGAAAAGGAGAAAGAGATAAAATAAAGTGGGTGACCCCCCTTAAGCCGGAATAAAGTGGGTGACCCCCCTTAAGCCGGAATAAAGTGGGTGACCCCCCTTAAGCTGGAATAAAGTGGGTGACCCCCCTTAAGCTGGAATAAAGTGGGTGACCCCCCTTAAGCTGGAATAAAGTGGGTGACCCCCCTTAAGCTGGAATAAAGTGGGTGACCCCCCTTAAGCCGGAATAAAGTGGGTGACTCCCCTTAAGCTGGAATAAAGTGGGTGACTCCCCTTAAGCCGGAATAAAGTGGGTGACCCCCCTTAAGCCGGAATAAAGTGGGTGACCCCCCTTAAGCCGGAATAAAGTGGGTGACCCCCCTTAAGCCGGAATAAAGTGGGTGACCCCCCTTAAGCCGGAATAAAGTGGGTGACTCCCCTTAAGCTGGAATAAAGTGGGTGACCCCCCTTAAGCCGGAATAAAGTGGGTGACCCCCCTTAAGCCGGAATCATAGGGGCCTTCAACTCTCTCCCTCCATCCATCTTTCCTTCATCCTATGACTTAAACTGGTTTAAACTTTGTGTGTCCAGGCATTTTGACCCCAACTTCCCTTGAATTTGGCTCTGTCACTCTTTTGGCTTTGGGGGAGACACTCATTACAGGCAACCTGCCTTTTGTTTCCTTCATACACATAGACAAATATTGGTACATAGATAGATAGATAGAGAGAGAGAGAGAGTGTGTGTGAGAGTGAGTTAGAGTTAGATAGATAGACATTTATATAGATAGCTAGAGAGAGAGAGAGAGTGTGTTAGAGTGAGAGTGAGTTAGAGTTAGATAGATAGACATTTATATAGATAGAGAGAGAGAGAGAGAGTGTGTTAGAGTGAGAGTGAGTTAGAGTTAGATAGATAGACATTTATATAGATAGCTAGAGAGAGAGAGAGAGGTGTTAGTGTGAGAGTGAGTTAGAGTTAGATAGATAGACATTTATATAGATAGCTAGAGAGAGAGAGAGAGTGTGTTAGAGTGAGAGTGAGTTAGAGTTAGATAGATAGACATTTATATAGATAGCTAGAGAGAGAGAGAGAGAGTGTGTTAGAGTGAGAGTGAGTTAGAGTTAGATAGATAGACATTTATATAGATAGCTAGAGAGAGAGAGAGAGTGTGTTCCTGTATGTTGTTGTTAAGTATCTAAAAGTAGTGTAAAGTGGCTGTTGTTGCCATAAAGTTATCTCCAATGAAATCATCATCACAACTGAACCAGTTGACTTAGAGAGCTCTACTTAACGCCATTCTACAGGTAAATAACACAGCTACGCTTGGAGATGCGCGGGAATGCGGAAGCAGGAATAAGGACAACATCATCAAACAGCAAATACAGGTGGGACAGGGAGGGGTCACAGGGGGAGACATAGCCACAGACAGTCCCCACCCTAGCAGCACAGCTGATCACCACACCGCCAGACGTACGACGAACAATACAAAGAATGTAATACCGCATTTTCCTTTACCATCACTATCTCCGATAGACTGGAAATGGTGTCGTGTTTCACACCCAAATGCCATAAAAGGGTGTCCAATATCAAGCCAACTCAACCCTGCTCTTCCACAGGGTCTAAACTCAACCCGATTCAGACTTTCGGAACTTGATAACAGTTTTAAGACTTTGTGTATAATTATATCCATATACAAATAATCTATTTGGATGTGATAATTATAAATGTACCTAGCTATATCCTCAGAATATCCGAAAGAAGCGTTATAATCCTATAGAAGGTCGATAACCTACCGGAGTTATTATATAATACCTCAAAGTAAGCGATTATATTATACGAATAGTCATCACAATTTTTTACAAATTCAACTAGATCAAAATAATATCGAAATGATGGATCATTAATTATTGATCTTGATATGTAGGCCTAAAGCATGTTGTTTATAAACATTGGCCGCAGCCGCGGTGCCACTCCATTCGAGCCTAATCACGATTATATTTCGGTGTATTCTTACTTAAATGTATATCATTCGGGTTGATTAGGTTACACAATACAATATTACTAAGTAACAGTACACGCATATATATAAATATCATAACATTTGTGAAATATAGGTTCGACCGCACTAAGCACCACGGCTGCGTGAGGGCCAGTAGGAACGTAGATATATCGAGGGGTGGGTGGGTGGGTGGGTGGGTGGGGTATCTAGCCTCGTGACCTTGACCAAGAGTCAAGTTCAGAAAATCAGTTTCCGTCACTCCTCCTCAGAATTATTGATATGTCTATGTATGCGAATATTTCTTGCTCTACTATTAAACAAATAAATATGTTTTATAATTTCACCTAATATGTAATGTCACAACACATCTTAAATTGTATATATTCAAATGTATTGCCGATATGTTCTGTTGTCGATTATTCCAGTCCCTGACATACCTAATGATATTTGGTATATTACGCTATTTCGCTTTTACTTTGTCTTTATTTGTTTTGTAATAATTATTCTGCAATGCATATTTACTTTCATTCTTAAAAATAGTCAGGAAAGGTTGTCCATATAATGTATATATTTAAAAGTCTGGATCGCCCCTTGTCATTTTGTGCCACCACACTTTAATGAGAGTGGGTTATCAGACTTTGGGGTGACACAAAATGCAGCTTTGATATTGGACACCCTTTTATGGCATTTGGGTGTGAAATACGACACCATTTCCAGTCTATCGGAGATAGTGATGGTGAAGGAAAATGCGGTATTTATGAGAGTGGGTTATCAGACTTTGGGGTCACACAAAATGCAGCTTTAAGTACAGTGTGCGATATTAGATTCAACAAAAGGAGTCCAACATCACAATGTAGCATTTGTAATGAAACGGTACACGATCGATGTACTTATGTTACCAGCAGAAAAGAAATGGAATGCGATAAATGCAGGGAATTAGCAATTACCCACTCCACCAACTCTACATTACCCACAGCATTACCATTAATACCACAGATATCGGCGACCCAAGTAGCACAACATGCAACAAGAACAACAATAATAACAGGTAGCACTCGCAAATACATCAACAGGGAAGCAGCATCAACGGACAATGAAAACAACAACAACAACAACAACAACAAACAACCACAGCCCGACCGCGAGTATCCCGTACCCTCTCCCGCACAAACAGCTGATCGACGCGGACCAAACCACATCTCCAGTCGTATGATAAACAGTAAGAAAAAACTATGTATAGTCTGTAATATTGGTTTCAACAATAGGAGTTCACTTTTACAATGCAACAGTTGTAATGAAATTGTTCATAACCGATGTACTTACGTTAACAGTAGAAACAAAGTTGAATGTGTTAAATGTAGGAACTCAGCTGTACAACATCGCAAAACCATTTGTTTTATTTGTGAATCACTCATAACACGACGTCAGAAGATCCAAAACTGTGTAAAGTGTAAACAGGTAGCTCACATGAAGTGCATCTCTAAGAAGACCAACAGTGAAGAACGGGAATTCCTTTGCAATAAGTGTGCCTTGCATTCATTACCGAATATTAATGTAAATGATCCAAGTATTAACAACTCAGAATCCAGCCAGGACACATTCAAAATCAAAGATGAATACAGAGTGTTCACCAACAAAGGGCTCCATCTTATCCACATTAACGCCAGATCAATGTACCATAAATTGTCAGAAATAAACTTGTTAGCTAATAAGGCCAAAGCTTCAATAATTGCAATCACAGAAACCTGGCTGGATTCAAGTATAAACGATGGTGAAATAAACATTCAAGGTTTCAACATGGTTAGGAATGATCGCAATAGGCATGGGGGAGGAGTATGTCTGTATGTAAAAAACAACCTCACACACACAACTAGGACCGACCTCCATGTAGAAAATCACGAAGCTCTGTGGATCGACCTACACCTGCCGAGGACAAGACCCATCACAATTATTGGGGTATGCTATAGGTCACCAGCCGACACACAATTCTTGACCAAATTTGAACGAACTTTGTCATCGCTAGACCCTCGGAATGAATCCATCATACTAGGGGATTTTAACCTGTGTTACAAACAACGAAATGATAGGCTTGTACGAGAATATAGGCATATACTGACAATGCACAATCACAAACAACTCATCACAACCCCCACACGTATCTCTGAGAACACTGCCACAATATTAGACCACATAAACTGTAACAGAGAAGACAAAATATCCCAATCAGGGGTTATACAGACTGGGATAAGTGATCACTTCGTCACATATTGCACACGGAAAACCACAAAAATTACCCTAGAGAATCACAAGATTATCAAAACAAGGTCACTCAGAAACTACAATAAGGAAACATTTCTGGACATTTTATGGAATACAGACTGGTCTCCAGTGTTTGGAAGTACAAACGTTAATGATGCATGGGTTGGCTTCAGAACCATCATCACAAACATCCTAGACGAAATAGCTCCTCTGAAAGACATACGAATTAAAGCAAGGATCAACAATGACATACTACACCATCTGGAACACAGAGACAATCTGTTAAAAAGGCTAGCGAAACATAGACAGGATCAAGGTCTGAAACATGAGTTCAACAGGGCCAGGAATAAACTAAGTAGGAAAATAAAATCAGCGAAAACTAATTATTTTCACAATAAGGCAGAGGAATATCAGAATAACCCAAAGAAACTATGGAGGCACCTAAAAACAACAGGCTACAGCAACAAGACAAGGGATTCGTCTAACACTAATATTGCTCTCACCATTAATGATCAGGTTTGCCACGATAAACGACAAATTTCAACCTACTTCAACTCCTTCTTCACTTCCATAGCAAACACACTTGCACAGAACCTACCTCAACCTCTCAATAAATACACGACAACAACGGCCACCTTTCGTAATTTCTACAGAGATAAAGACATACACCCGAACACATTTAGATTGCAAAATGTTACACCAAAATACACTTTTGACGAGCTGTCTAACCTAAATGTACATAAGAGCACAGGACCAGACAAATTCCTGCCAAATTTCTACGAGATGGAGCCATTGGTATAGCAGGCACCCTAACCCACATCATCAACTTGTCCATTAACACCAACACAGTACCTGCTGAACTGAAGGAAGCTATTGTAACCCCTCTATTCAAGAAAGGAAATAAACTAGAAGTTGGCAACTACAGACCAGTTAGCATATTATGTATTGTATCTAAAATCCTTGAAAGAGCAGTATACACCCAAATTGAACACTACCTCAAACAAAATGATCTATTCTATAAGTTTCAATCAGGTTTCAGATGCATGTACTCGACAGACTCCTGTCTCATCCACTTAACGGATCACATTCGTAAAGAAATGTCTAAAGGTAACTACACCGGTATGGTTCTTCTTGATCTACAAAAAGCGTTTGACACAGTAGACCATGATATCCTATGTAATAAACTACAAGCAATGGGCATAGGGTCTGTGAACTGGTTTAAATATTATCTTAGTGGTAGAACCCAAAGAGTCAAAATTGATGATAATATATCTGATCCTATGCCAATTAACTGTGGGGTCCCACAGGGAAGCATCCTTGGTCCCTTACTCTTTCTCTGTTATGTGAACGACATGGAACTGAGCGTCTCATGTAAATTATTACTGTATGCAGACGACAGCGTGCTTCTGGTTTCAGGAAAAGACCCAATAAGTATTGCCGCTTCACTTTCCAAAGAACTAGCATCATGTAGTGAATGGCTAGTGGACAATAGACTATCTCTTCACCTGGGCAAGACGGAAGCCATCTTATGTGGAACAAAACGCAAACTGAAAGACATTGTGGGCTTCTCGGTCAACTGTAATGATATTCCTATAACAACAGTGTCACAAGTTAAATATCTCGGACTGAAACTGGACGCGAGTTTGTCAGGTGAAACAATTTTGGAATCTATCCTGAGTAAGTGTAGAGCACGTATAAAATACCTGTATAGACAGGTGGGATGCTTGCCCGCGGCGACCAAAAAGACCCTCTGCCAAGCGCTTGTTCAATGTCATTTTGACTATTCTGTGTCATCCTGGTACTCTGCATCATCTAAATCAGCACAGCACAAACTTCAGGTCACTCAAAATAAAATGGTTAGGTTCATGCTGAACCTAGGACCCAGATCACATGTTGGCCAGGAACAACTTCACTCACTAGGTATGCTCAATGTCTCTGACAGGGCCAAACAAATCAGGCTCACTAATGCCTTCAAAATTTTCTATGACAGAGCTCCAGAGTATCTAAAGAATGATTTTGTTAAAGCAAATGAGAGGAGTGGACATAATACAAGAAACAGGATGTTTAATTTTAAGGTCCCGAGAATCCAAGGACAGGGTAAGCAAACATTCTTCTTCACTGCCATCAAAGACTGGAACGACCTACCCCAGTCAGTCCATGAAAAGAGAACACTGTATTCCTTCAGACGTAGCCTGAAGGAACACCTGAACCGGACAGCTGCGAGAAGGGAGCACCAAGCTTATGTCTACTACTAAATACGACATAAGAGATAGACAAACCAAACTGAAATGATTACTGATTACGGATTACTGATATTTACTATAGGATGTAAGGTATCTTAAAATAACCCCCTAGAAAAACTTTCTCTAAAGTATCTATTTCTTTATCCTCCCCATTTCCCCAGCTAACCTAATCCCACAAGGACCCCAATGGAAATACACCTAACGGCCTTATTGGGCTATCCTTAGTTGGAATTATGCAAGGCTGGTGCATGTCATATTTATAACATACTATGTGGTACCAACTCTGTAAATTGCTAACTGAATAAATATTATTATTATTATTATTATTATTATAAGCCTAGACGTTTTTCGGCCAAAACACCCGAGTTTCGGGGAATATTTATGTAATGCGTAGCCGGGGCTGGAGGGTTAACAAATTATTGAGATATAAGTATAAGTCGTCCCGCTACACAGGATTATACCTTAAGTCTTTGTGGTAGATACTATTTTTTTAACTTCAAAGCTTCCGTATTCATTGTCGTAAATCTGCAACTATATTTCAAAGCCGTGCTAGTTTACCAGGTAGGACCCAGGGACTGTGACGGTCCTTACGGAAGCACGGTACAGGAGCAACTTATAGAGAGGCCTTCCCAAGGGTTAAGTGCTCCATTAATTACTCCTTCCATTCGTCTATACATTAGGCTACCATAGCACAGTTGTAATATATGTACATGCTCAAATTAATATGCAGGATTCTGTCCTGAAAACTCCCCAGGCCCACTTAGGGTCAACCTTTCCTGGTGCCTGGCGCGGGGCTCGAACCTCTGAAGGGAGTTTAACCCTCCTAAAAACCCACAGGTTTTGAGATGCCTTGGGTGGGGTTCGAACCCTGGTTAGTGACCATGACCATCATAGGTCAACCAGGCCCGCGCGCTAACCCACTGTACTACCACGGACATACAAAAGTATAGTAACTTTAGTCCGATTTGTAAGAACCAGGTGATAGTCTCGTGGTGTTTCACGTGATGAGTTTATTGGACTTCCCATCAACGACTATTTTACACTATACCTGACGTCAACTCGGGTAGTACATTATTGGGGTTGCGGGATATTTTCCAGGGCATTACAAACATATTTCGGTACAACATTTCCGCCGAGTAATCATGGCAATTTACCCTCAGCGGAGAATATACAAAGTCAAAAATGTTAGCCATTGTCCCATCCAAAATTAATGTACGAATATTTTGGCCACGGATGTTTTGGCCACGGACGTTTTGGCCACGGACGTTTTGGCCACGGATGTTTTGGCCACGGACATTTTGGCTAACCCTTCCCAAATGGTAGAAATATTAGCTTGATTACTTGCAGTCTCTCTCTTCGCTGCAATGTTGCATCCCTCTCACTATTCTATCGCTACTACAATAATCAGTGTTCCTCAGAGCTCTCTCAGTGTATACCACCTCCTCTTCGTAGAGCATGTAGCACCCGTCTTGCAACACAATCCCACCCCTACTCTGTGCAACTCTCCAACCCAAGAGTGAAACATTACTCTGTCTTTCTTCTATTTAACAGCTGAGATCTGGAACTCTCTCCCAGAACCAATATTTCCCTCTTCCTATGACTTAAATTGCTTCAAACTCCGTGTGTCCATGCATTTGGGCTCTAACGTCCCTTGATTTTGGCCCTGTCACTCTTTCAACTCTGGGGGAGGCACTTGCTACAAGCAGTTCTGCCTTTTGTCTCCCTCACTCACATATAAAACAAAACAGTGGTTTGTGAGTTATAGAAGTTACTGTACAAGAGTGTTGGCCTACTTATTTGGAACAGGGTATAAATGATTCTACCTATAGAGATCCTGTAATATAAAGGCCTCCATGCACTATGAATATGCAAACTATAGTCTATTCGCTGTAAGTAGGCGAGAAATCATGACCTCTAACCTCTGTAACTCAAAAACCCACTAGAGTAATCGAGCTAATATTTCTACCATTTGGAAAGAGTCAGTCAAGGAATAGATGTGGAAATTTACAGCCCATTTGCTGTAGCCCCTTTTGAGTTACAGAGGATAGAGGTCATGATTTCTCGACTACTTACAGCGAACACACTATAGGTGTTTTGTGCAGGCTTACCCGTCGTGTATGGGTGTGATGGAAGCTTAGCACAATTGATTGAAACCGTGTATTAGATACGGTTAAATATGGTATGATAGTTTATGAGGGCCTTAACCCCTTCTGTACCCGTCGTGTATGGGTGTGATGGAAGCTTAGCACAAATGATTGAAACCGTGTATTAGATACGGTTAAATATGGTATGATAGTGTATGAGGGCCTTAACCCCTTCTGTACCCGTCGTGTATGGGTGTGATGGAAGCTTAGCACAATTGATTGAAACCGTGTATTAGATACGGTTAAATATGGTATGATAGTGTATGAGGGCCTTAACCCCTTCTGTACCCGTCGTGTATGGGTGTGATGGAAGCTTAGCACAAGTGATTGAAACCGTGTATTAGATACGGTTAAATATGGTATGATAGTGTATGAGGGCCTTAACCCCTTCTGTACCCGTCGTGTATGGGTGTGATGGAAGCTTAGCACAATTGATTGAAACCGTGTATTAGATACGGTTAAATATGGTATGATAGTGTATGAGGGCCTTAACCCCTTCTGTACCCGTCGTGTATGGGTGTGATGGAAGCTTAGCACAATTGATTGAAACCGTGTATTAGATACGGTTAAATATGGTATGATAGTGTATGAGGGCCTTAACCCCTTCTGTACCCGTCGTGTATGGGTGTGATGGAAGCTTAGCACAATTGATTGAAACCGTGTATTAGATACGGTTAAATATGGTATGATAGTGTATGAGGGCCTTAACCCCTTCTGTACCCGTCGTGTATGGGTGTGATGGAAGCTTAGCACAATTGATTGAAACCGTGTATTAGATACGGTTAAATATGGTATGATAGTGTATGAGGGCCTTAACCCCTTCTGTACCCGTCGTGTATGGGTGTGATGGAAGCTTAGCACAATTGATTGAAACCGTGTATTAGATACGGTTAAATATGGTATGATAGTGTATGAGGGCCTTAACCCCTTCTGTACCCGTCGTGTATGGGTGTGATGGAAGCTTAGCACAATTGATTGAAACCGTGTATTAGATACGGTTAAATATGGTATGATAGTGTATGAGGGCCTTAACCCCTTCTGTACCCGTCGTGTATGGGTGTGATGGAAGCTTAGCACAATTGATTGAAACCGTGTATTAGATACGGTTAAATATGGTATGATAGTGTATGAGGGCCTTAACCCCTTCTGTACCCGTCGTGTATGGGTGTGATGGAAGCTTAGCACAATTGATTGAAACCGTGTATTAGATACGGTTAAATATGGTATGATAGTGTATGAGGGCCTTAACCCCTTCTGTACCCGTCGTGTATGGGTGTGATGGAAGCTTAGCACAATTGATTGAAACCGTGTATTAGATACGGTTAAATATGGTATGATAGTGTATGAGGGCCTTAACCCCTTCTGTACCCGTCGTGTATGGGTGTGATGGAAGCTTAGCACAATTGATTGAAACCGTGTATTAGATACGGTTAAATATGGTATGATAGTGTATGAGGGCCTTAACCCCTTCTGTACCCGTCGTGTATGGGTGTGATGGAAGCTTAGCACAATTGATTGAAACCGTGTATTAGATACGGTTAAATATGGTATGATAGTGTATGAGGGCCTTAACCCCTTCTGTACCCGTCGTGTATGGGTGTGATGGAAGCTTAGCACAATTGATTGAAACCGTGTATTAGATACGGTTAAATATGGTATGATAGTGTATGAGGGCCTTAACCCCTTCTGTACCCGTCGTGTATGGGTGTGATGGAAGCTTAGCACAATTGATTGAAACCGTGTATTAGATACGGTTAAATATGGTATGATAGTGTATGAGGGCCTTAACCCCTTCTGTACCCGTCGTGTATGGGTGTGATGGAAGCTTAGCACAATTGATTGAAACCGTGTATTAGATACGGTTAAATATGGTATGATAGTGTATGAGGGCCTTAACCCCTTCTGTACCCGTCGTGTATGGGTGTGATGGAAGCTTAGCACAATTGATTGAAACCGTGTATTAGATACGGTTAAATATGGTATGATAGTGTATGAGGGCCTTAACCCCTTCTGTACCCGTCGTGTATGGGTGTGATGGAAGCTTAGCACAATTGATTGAAACCGTGTATTAGATACGGTTAAATATGGTATGATAGTGTATGAGGGCCTTAACCCCTTCTGTACCCGTCGTGTATGGGTGTGATGGAAGCTTAGCACAATTGATTGAAACCGTGTATTAGATACGGTTAAATATGGTATGATAGTGTATGAGGGCCTTAACCCCTTCTGTACCCGTCGTGTATGGGTGTGATGGAAGCTTAGCACAATTGATTGAAACCGTGTATTAGATACGGTTAAATATGGTATGATAGTGTATGAGGGCCTTAACCCCTTCTGTACCCGTCGTGTATGGGTGTGATGGAAGCTTAGCACAATTGATTGAAACCGTGTATTAGATACGGTTAAATATGGTATGATAGTGTATGAGGGCCTTAACCCCTTCTGTACCCGTCGTGTATGGGTGTGATGGAAGCTTAGCACAATTGATTGAAACCGTGTATTAGATACGGTTAAATATGGTATGATAGTGTATGAGGGCCTTAACCCCTTCTGTACCCGTCGTGTATGGGTGTGATGGAAGCTTAGCACAATTGATTGAAACCGTGTATTAGATACGGTTAAATATGGTATGATAGTGTATGAGGGCCTTAACCCCTTCTGTACCCGTCGTGTATGGGTGTGATGGAAGCTTAGCACAATTGATTGAAACCGTGTATTAGATACGGTTAAATATGGTATGATAGTGTATGAGGGCCTTAACCCCTTCTGTACCCGTCGTGTATGGGTGTGATGGAAGCTTAGCACAATTGATTGAAACCGTGTATTAGATACGGTTAAATATGGTATGATAGTGTATGAGGGCCTTAACCCCTTCTGTACCCGTCGTGTATGGGTGTGATGGAAGCTTAGCACAATTGATTGAAACCGTGTATTAGATACGGTTAAATATGGTATGATAGTGTATGAGGGCCTTAACCCCTTCTGTACCCGTCGTGTATGGGTGTGATGGAAGCTTAGCACAATTGATTGAAACCGTGTATTAGATACGGTTAAATATGGTATGATAGTGTATGAGGGCCTTAACCCCTTCTGTACCCGTCGTGTATGGGTGTGATGGAAGCTTAGCACAATTGATTGAAACCGTGTATTAGATACGGTTAAATATGGTATGATAGTGTATGAGGGCCTTAACCCCTTCTGTACCCGTCGTGTATGGGTGTGATGGAAGCTTAGCACAATTGATTGAAACCGTGTATTAGATACGGTTAAATATGGTATGATAGTGTATGAGGGCCTTAACCCCTTCTGTACCCGTCGTGTATGGGTGTGATGGAAGCTTAGCACAATTGATTGAAACCGTGTATTAGATACGGTTAAATATGGTATGATAGTGTATGAGGGCCTTAACCCCTTCTGTACCCGTCGTGTATGGGTGTGATGGAAGCTTAGCACAATTGATTGAAACCGTGTATTAGATACGGTTAAATATGGTATGATAGTGTATGAGGGCCTTAACCCCTTCTGTACCCGTCGTGTATGGGTGTGATGGAAGCTTAGCACAATTGATTGAAACCGTGTATTAGATACGGTTAAATATGGTATGATAGTGTATGAGGGCCTTAACCCCTTCTGTACCCGTCGTGTATGGGTGTGATGGAAGCTTAGCACAATTGATTGAAACCGTGTATTAGATACGGTTAAATATGGTATGATAGTGTATGAGGGCCTTAACCCCTTCTGTACCCGTCGTGTATGGGTGTGATGGAAGCTTAGCACAATTGATTGAAACCGTGTATTAGATACGGTTAAATATGGTATGATAGTGTATGAGGGCCTTAACCCCTTCTGTACCCGTCGTGTATGGGTGTGATGGAAGCTTAGCACAATTGATTGAAACCGTGTATTAGATACGGTTAAATATGGTATGATAGTGTATGAGGGCCTTAACCCCTTCTGTACCCGTCGTGTATGGGTGTGATGGAAGCTTAGCACAATTGATTGAAACCGTGTATTAGATACGGTTAAATATGGTATGATAGTGTATGAGGGCCTTAACCCCTTCTGTACCCGTCGTGTATGGGTGTGATGGAAGCTTAGCACAATTGATTGAAACCGTGTATTAGATACGGTTAAATATGGTATGATAGTGTATGAGGGCCTTAACCCCTTCTGTACCCGTCGTGTATGGGTGTGATGGAAGCTTAGCACAATTGATTGAAACCGTGTATTAGATACGGTTAAATATGGTATGATAGTGTATGAGGGCCTTAACCCCTTCTGTACCCGTCGTGTATGGGTGTGATGGAAGCTTAGCACAATTGATTGAAACCGTGTATTAGATACGGTTAAATATGGTATGATAGTGTATGAGGGCCTTAACCCCTTCTGTACTCGTCGTGTATGGGTGTGATGGAAGCTTAGCACAATTGATTGAAACCGTGTATTAGATACGGTTAAATATGGTATGATAGTGTATGAGGGCCTTAACCCCTTCTGTACCCGTCGTGTATGGGTGTGATGGAAGCTTAGCACAATTGATTGAAACCGTGTATTAGATACGGTTAAATATGGTATGATAGTGTATGAGGGCCTTAACCCCTTCTGTACCCGTCGTGTATGGGTGTGATGGAAGCTTAGCACAATTGATTGAAACCGTGTATTAGATACGGTTAAATATGGTATGATAGTGTATGAGGGCCTTAACCCCTTCTGTACCCGTCGTGTATGGGTGTGATGGAAGCTTAGCACAAGTGATTGAAACCGTGTATTAGATACGGTTAAATATGGTATGATAGTGTATGAGGGCCTTAACCCCTTCTGTACCCGTCGTGTATGGGTGTGATGGAAGCTTAGCACAATTGATTGAAACCGTGTATTAGATACGGTTAAATATGGTATGATAGTGTATGAGGGCCTTAACCCCTTCTGTACCCGTCGTGTATGGGTGTGATGGAAGCTTAGCACAATTGATTGAAACCGTGTATTAGATACGGTTAAATATGGTATGATAGTGTATGAGGGCCTTAACCCCTTCTGTACCCGTCGTGTATGGGTGTGATGGAAGCTTAGCACAATTGATTGAAACCGTGTATTAGATACGGTTAAATATGGTATGATAGTGTATGAGGGCCTTAACCCCTTCTGTACCCGTCGTGTATGGGTGTGATGGAAGCTTAGCACAATTGATTGAAACCGTGTATTAGATACGGTTAAATATGGTATGATAGTGTATGAGGGCCTTAACCCCTTCTGTACCCGTCGTGTATGGGTGTGATGGAAGCTTAGCACAATTGATTGAAACCGTGTATTAGATACGGTTAAATATGGTATGATAGTGTATGAGGGCCTTAACCCCTTCTGTACCCGTCGTGTATGGGTGTGATGGAAGCTTAGCACAATTGATTGAAACCGTGTATTAGATACGGTTAAATATGGTATGATAGTGTATGAGGGCCTTAACCCCTTCTGTACCCGTCGTGTATGGGTGTGATGGAAGCTTAGCACAATTTATTGAAACCGTGTATTAGATACGGTTAAATATGGTATGATAGTGTATGAGGCCCTTAACCCCTTCTGTACCCGTCGTGTATGGGTGTGATGGAAGCTTAGCACAATTGATTGAAACCGTGTATTAGATACGGTTAAATATGGTATGATAGTGTATGAGGGCCTTAACCCCTTCTGTACCCGTCAATTATATTTTTGGTACAGTATATTGAGACGATTTAGTGCAGTTTAGGACGGATTTGTTGTAGTAGAAAGGGTTGAGGGAGATAGTTCGAAGCCTGTTAATTGCTGGAAACCCATTTTATACTGAATACAATAGTCTAATAGTAGCCAGAATAAAGTTAAAAAGACGTCTCCTTGGTAAAGAAGGGGTTAAGCGGGAGTGGACATCTATTTTTGGGGTAGCCATTTTGGAGACTCAATAATTAATCCTTCTAGTACCGGTGCCGTCATTATTACTTTATTCTGGATTATAAATAAAAACACGTTGCCGGTACAGAAGGGGTTTCAATATTCACGACACTCAATTAATTTATCTTCCCGATGTACTGTTTGAGTATGTAGGCTTATGTATGTATGTATGTATGTATGTATATGTCTCAGGCACATACCCCATAGCTGGGGGTGGCCGACTCCAGACAGAGCCAGAACAGAGACAATAAAACAAAAATACAAATACAAATACAAATTCACACACATCTAGATCGCCCAGGAGAAGACCCAGAGACCAAATATCACTAGGACACTCCAGCACTCCCCCGGACCCAGACCTCCCAGAGAAGTTCCAGTTTCAGCAGGCAGACATGCAGCGGAGCACAGTGCACACCACAATGCCCTCCCACCACACATCCACGCATGACCCTTCATACATACCGGTTCCCCGGGCCAGGTGCCTGACGGACTATTATCTAGTCCAACTGGGCAACTGGCACCCGACCCCTTCTCCCAAACAACGGTGTTTTCACTCATGTAGGCCTATTCACTATAGGTAGCGCCAACGAACTTGACAATTATCTGGACCCCTTAACTTCTTACAATTCAAAATGAATGAAAGCAATCGGGATGACATTTCTATCATTTGGGAAGAGTCCACCAGGAAATAGGTGTGGACATTTACAGCCAGTTTGTTGAAGGCCCTTTTGAGTTACGATGAGGTCAGGGATTGAGATAATTGTCAAGTTCGTTGGCGCTACCTATAGCATTCTCCATTCATTCCTATTTATTGTATATGTGGTTTATTTTTATACTTAACCCTCTGAGGATCGATGACGCATTTATTTTCTGTTTTCTGGCTGCTATTAGACGATTGTATTCAGATTAGGAAGGGTGTGTGGAAGTCAGAGGGTTGATTGTGATAGTCTTTACCCTTTTCATTCCCACAGATCCTTCTTAAGCTGTATAAAATCGTCCAAGGATAGCCAGGATAAACTGTCAAAATGCGTCACAATCTTCAGAGGGTTAACATGCATTTTCTTTATATTGTATATTTTCTCCACAAATTACCATAAAACCTTAACCAATAACTAAGCCACCATTAACCCTGTCAGTACCGGTGCCGTCCTTTTACCTTTATTCTGCCTACTATTAGAAGATTTTATGAAGTTCAGAAGGATATATGGTGGCTAAAAGGATTAATTGAGATAGTCTGTAGCCTTTTAATGGGTAGTCGTCTTTCCTAAGCTGAATACAATCGTCTAATAGTTGCCAGAATATAATGAAAAGGACGTCCCCGGTACAGAAGAGGTTAACCCTGTCAGTACCGGTGCCGTCCTTTTAGCTTCATTCTGGCTACTATTAGACGATTTTATTCAGTTTTAAAAGGGCCTACAACAATAAACAGGATTATAGCTATCTCTCCTAACCCTTTTCACCACCACAGATCCTTCTTAAACTGCACAAACCGTCTAAATATAGCTAGTATAAGATTATAAAGACGTCGCCGGTACAGAAAGGGGCTAAATAATCCATAAAATAAACAAAACCATATTATTAATCAGCTTCCTAATAAAATAAACGAAAGAAATCAGCATTTTAGGTATAGGCTTCCAAAACACTTTTATTCATATTTTGATCCTCAACATTAATAACCCAGACGGAAGCATCATCCTTGAACCTTCTTAACTCCATCCTTCCACCTCTCTCTCGGTCTACCTCTCCCTCTCTGTCCTTCCACCTCACTCTGGTATTTTAATCCTCAACATTAATAACATCATCCTCCCTGAACCTCTTAGCAACCCCTACCTCCTCTGTGTCATCCAACTCTCTCTTTCTCTTTTCATCAACCACGAGCGGGATACAACAGACTGAATCAGCATTATCGACATCGACCACCACCCCGGTACTGGCTAGTAAGTTTAATATAGAGCTGGAGACACAGGCTGAATAGGCCTCTTCCAGATCATCGTCCGAGAGTATCTGTGAGTATCTGTGAGTATTATCCTCCAGCGACACACCAGCCTCGCACTCCGGTTCACTACAGGTGGAATCAACCTCATCGTTCAAAGGAGATTCGCTCGGAGGTGAGCTTTGCCCATCCAAGACCTCTAGACAATGATCCAAAATGTCAGACAGTTTGTCAAACACCACTGTAAGGTTGGGGCGGCAAATGACCTCACACTTCATATCCCATACAAGAGATTTTAGGGAATCAGTCACTCCAAGAAGATCACTACCTATGTCGGCACCCATTAGAACTTTCTCAATTATAACAGCAAGCGCCCAAGTGTCGCTCTGAGTGGAACTTAGGCCTTCCAGATACAGCTCCGGTGCGTAATGTTGGTATCTTTTGTATGAACCTACAGTTCCAGTAGGAAAATGTGAGTTTGGCCCGGAGAAACTAGCCATACCAAAATCTATTACAGACACCTGCAATTCATCGGCCCTAGTTTCAACAATCACATTGTCTAATTTCAAATCGTTATGAATAACATTCCTTGAGTGGATGTTATTCACTTCAATGACGATTCCCTTTAGAATATTGAGCCACATCCAAAACGGAGTCTCATCTTCATTTATCAAATCCCAGACTGTTTTCCCCTTGCACAGGGACATGACAATGATTGGTGTATCCGTCGCTACAGCCAATAGAACAGGTGCCCCACCAATGCCATCCATACGGCTGAGCATGCGGGCTTCATGTTTGAATAAAGAGAGGTAACGGAGGTCCTTACCTTCCTTCAGGCATGCTGGTCTACCATCAAACTCAACTTTAGTGACTGTGGCATAGGACCCACGGCCTAGCACCCCGCCACGGCTAGACACCTTCGCCCAGATCTCGCAGCTGTTCATTGTGTTAATGATTGTGTTGGTCATTACACACTAATAATATGTGTGTAACTTAAATGTGGCACAACAAAACCAATATCAAAGTGTAAGTATAAGAGTTAATACAAGATTAGTACCCTTGGCCTGATTGTACGACTTACACGATAGACAATTTGAAAACGAATGTTGTCTCAACTTCTCTCTCGAGCGATAATAATAATAATAATATCAGCGATCTGATACCTTCAACAGCCTAAAATATCTACATAGCTACGTTGATATTTTGGTCCACAATAAATATTACTTAACGTTGTTTATTGTATGAAAATTCGTTCTGATTCTTAAAACAAAAACATTAGCTGGTTTAACTTGCATTTACTTGTAAAAAACTATATAATGTGAAGTAAATAAATATATTTTCCATTAGTTACCCATTCAAAATTTCAAAATATTCATTTTCTCTAATAAGCGTATATAAGAAAATGGAGGTTTTACCGATAACTACAATATAAAATACGATCAACGTATACAGTAATTATATTATATACGATGGTGTTATTAGCATAATGGTGTATCTACGGGGGGGGGGGGGGGGGGCACTTACCCTCCATAGAGACCATATAGTAAAAGAGATCGGTCAACCTTGTACCGGTACCGTCCTTTTAACTTTATTCTGGCTACTATTAGACGATGTTATTCAGCTTAATAAGGGCCTTCAGCAATGAACAAACTTCCAACTATTTCACCTAACTATTTCTACTACCACAGATCCTTCTAAAACTGCACAAAATCTTCTAATTATAGCTAGAATAGAATTTGAAATACGTCGCCGGTACAGAAGGGGTTAAGGGGAGACTCCCACTTAGGTTGCTTCTGTTCTGGACCCCCTTGTCCCTCATGCTTAGCCCACTTGGTTTTGACATTCTAAGACGTTTACCCCATTAGTTTGGTGATTCTATGACCTTTCACCCAATTTATGTCAATTTTAAGACCTTTCGTGCCATTTAGGTGTCAATTTGTTCTTCCTGTCGAGCGATACACTGTACAGTTGACCACATAAGTTATGTTCCTCGTCGTGATCTTATGTATGAAAGTAAAATAGTATGAATGAATTGCAATACGTGTGGTTTCATTAAATAATTGAATTATTCGACTAAAGAGGTGAGTTAACCACTGCATAAGAAGTTACACTCGTAATTCAATCATGGCGCAATATATTTCCATGTATAAGATCACGGAGAGGAACAGAACTTATGTGGCAGACTCTACTTCTTCAATCTCTATCTCTCTCTCTCTAAGACACACACACTCACACACTCTCTCTAAGACACACACACTCTCTCTCTCTAACACACACAGACATATACACACATTCTCTCTCACACACACACACTCTCTCTAAGACACACACACTCTCTCTCTAATACACACACAGACATATACACACATTCTCTCTCTCACACACACTCTCTCTCTCTCTCTCTAAGACACACATGCACACACACTCTCTCTCTCTCTCTAATACACACACAGACATATACACACATTCTCTCTCTCACACACACACACACACTCTCTCTCTAATACACACACAGACATATACACACACACACACACACACTCTCTCTATTTATCTCACGCACACACACACACTCTCTCTCTCTATTTATCTCACACACACACACACACTCTCTCTCTCTATTTATCTCACACACACACACACACACTCTCTCTCTATTTATCTCACACATACACACACACTCACTCTCTCTATTTATCTCACACACACACACACTCACTCACTCTCTCTCTCTATTTATCTCACACACACACACTCTCTCTCTCTATTTATCTCACACACACACACACACACACTCTCTCTATTTCTCACACACACACACACACACTCTCTCTCTCTATTTATCTCACACACACACACACCTGTGGTTGTAGTTGAGGGCTGTCAGTTAGCGCCCTGTGGTCCACGCCGTTGCGGCGCCGCCACTGTACATCCCATCTACCCTCCTCTGTGCCAGCTGGTCAAGAATGCTGTTGCTGGCAGCACGGAGGTAGTAGTGGGGTAGGATTGGTTGGTCTGGCAGTGATGACAGGAAATCATCCAAGTCCTTTTTGAATTTTTCAACGGTTGGGTAGTTTTGGTTTCTTATTTCTTTTGGCAGTGCATTGTAGAGCTTCGGACCCCGTGTAGCGAAGGCATTTTCTTTAAGTGTCTTAACTCTTGTCAGTGCTCTTGAGTTAATTGACCTGATAATACACATACGGCCCAGTCGTTGGTTTTCTTTTATCTCTATCAACTCCTTTTCTTCCTCTCCCAGCAGGTTTGGGGTTAAGTTGTTGAGAATTTTCCAGGTATAAATGATCAAGTATCTTTCTCGGCGTCGTTCTAGAGAGTACAAGTTTAGAGACTTAAGTCTTTGCCAGTAGTCTTCCTCCTTCACAGACACTATTTTACTAGTGAAGGAGCGCTGGATGCCTTCCAATGCTTGTTTCTCTCGTGACTTCCAGGGATTCCATAACTGGCAACAATATTCCAAGAGTGGTATTACCAAGGCCTTATACAGGGTTAACATAGGTTCGCTTTCACGAGTTCTGAAAGTACGCAATACCCAGCCAACCTGGGCTCGTGTCTTTTGTACTACTGCTAGGATATGGGTAGTGAAGGTGGCATCATCACTGATTGTTACCCCTAGGTCTAGCACTTTGTTGTTACACTTTATTCTTTGGCCATCATGTGCCGAATAGTGGACTTCTTCTATTTTGTTTGTACCATATCTAACCAGTTCAAATTTGTTATTATTGAAAGACATATTATTTGTTTCGGCCCATGTATATAGCTTGGTAAGGTCAGATTTTAATTTGTCCACATCTGCCATTGATTTAGTTTCTTTCATTACTCTGGTATCATCGGCAAAAGACGAGACTTTGGAGTAGAGTGTACCTTGGTCAATGTCGGATATAAGTATGAGGAACAGCAGTGGCCCCAGTACAGAACCTTGAGGGACACCACTGTAGACATTTGAGTCATGGGAAATGACACCACCCACAGCAACACATTGCTTTCTCTCGTTCAGGAAGTTATGGATCCATACTCCAAGGCGACCTACTATTCCTAGATTGCGGACTTTATGTAATAGGATTCCGTGGTCCACCTTGTCGAAGGCCTTACTGAAGTCCAAGTAGATTACATCGATGTTGCTGCCATTCTCTAGTGTACTAACAATTTTTTCATGATGGGCAAGGAGCTGGGACAAGCATGATCTACCTTGTCGAAATCCGTGTTGGCTATCATTCATTTTATTGTTTTGTTCAAGGTAGTTTGTAATATTCTTGACAATAATTTTCTCAAAAGTTTTAATGATATGGGATGTGAGGGCAATAGGTCGGTAGTTTTCGGCTTTGCCGAAAACACACACACACACACTCTCTCTCTCTATTTATCTCACACACACACACACACACTCTCTCTCTATATATATCTCACACACACACACACACACTCACTCACTCTCTCTCTCTATTTATCTCACACACACACACACACTCACTCACTCTCTCTCTCTATTTATCACACACACACACACACACACACACATACTCTCAATGTCCATGTATAAGATCACAGAGAGGAACAGAACTTATGTGGCAGACTGTACATGATCATAAATAACATAACACCTCGTTCTTTAACCCTTACAGTACCGGTAACGTCTATTTATCTCACACACACACACACACACAGCCCGTAGCCTAGTAGGTAGAGCTCTCGTCTCACACACGAGGGGTCGGGGGTTCAATCCCCCGCCGGGCGGAGACAAATTGGGCTTGTCTCCTTTCATGTGTTAGCCTCAGTTCACCTAGCTGTAAATAGGTACCTGGAATAAGTGGACGACGTTGTGACGTCCCATCTGGGGTTGGCAAAAATGGTACAAGGCGAGATGGGTATCATATGGTTCACCTAAGCTGATGGCTACCTAAGCCTTCGGGCGAGACGGTACCGTCTATAGTGAGAATGGTACCATACAGATCCACCCTAAGCCTTCGTTTCCGATGTCGCCAATTGGCTAAAATACAGACTACACACACATCCACAGCCATTCCAACGATACATATAACACCTACACATATAGGAGGCGGGAAATAACGAGCATGCTCACTCCCGCAATACAACTAGAGTAAGTACAACTAGAGTAAGTACACACATACTCTCAATGTCCATGTATAAGATCACAGAGAGGAACAGAACTTATGTGGCAGACTGTACATGATCATAAATAACATAACACCTCATTCTTTAACCCTTACAGTACCGGTGACGTCTATTTATCTCTCTCACACACACACACACACACACACACACACACACACATAGCAAGAGGACAGAACAAGAAAAGAATAATTTTTTTACGGAGTAAGAAAGGGGAAGATTATGAAACTTTCGGTAAAAAGAAACTAAAAGTAAAAGAGGGTAGGGAACAGACCGCCGCAGATAAGGGGCTTGGAGCAGGTAATGGGGGACTAGAAAGTATAAGGATTCTATATAGCAATGTCGATGGGCTAATCTCTAAGAAACTAGAACTAACAGACTTACTCAATACTAAGAAACCAGAAATAGTATGTCTCACTGAGACAAAACTAAGAGAAGACCTCGATATAAATTTGCTAGGATGGTCTGAATACAGGATTTGGAGGAGGGACAGAAAATTTCGACATGGAGGTGGAGTGTGCATCCTTACTAGGAAAGATTTGATTGTGTCTGAGATAAAACTAGTAACTTCAACAGCAGAAGTTTTAGCAATAGAGATTGGTGGAAACGAAAAAATAGTGGTAATAGTAGCGTATGTACCTCCCAAGACGAAGACATGGGGTAAGGAGGAGCATAGCCTAATGCGTAAGGAAACAATTAGTGTGCTAGGAAATATCTTGGCTTCAAAGAATGAAATAGTCATGTGTGGGGACTTTAACTGCAAGGAAGTGAATTGGGAAGATCTTGAAGCCGGAGCAGGGGAGGAAAGTTGGAGCTATGAATTTTTAAGTATGGCCATGGAAAATTCTATATACCAACATGTAAAAGAGTCAACAAGAGTAAGGGGAAGTGATCAACCAGCTAGATTGGACCTTCTATTCACAAGAAGGGAGGAGGAGGTTCAAAGTATTCAGTACCTATGCCCACTAGGAAATAGCGACCATGCAGTTCTAGACATAGACTTACTATTGAAGTATAATCTACCCAAGGGAAGGGAAAAGCACAAGGAAAATCACTGGATGTATTCCAGAACCGATTTCGAAGGACTACGGGATTTTTTCAAGTCACAAAATTGGGATCAGGTGTTATCTGAAAGTGAGGTAGACAAAAAACTCAAGGCATTCATGGAGATCTATGATACTGGTATAAAAACTTTTGTCCCTAAGTACATTAATAAAAGGAAAAAAAGTAATCGCAAAGTATGGTTTAACCGCGAATGTAGGCAAGCACAGGAAGCAAAAAACAAAGCCTGGAAAAAGATGAGAAACTGGGATTCGGAAGATAACAGGCAAAAGTATAAAGAGGAGAGAAACAAATACACAGAAATGAGGAGGAGGTCAGAGGCAAACCATGAGAAAGGGATAGTGGAGAACTATGAAAAGAATCCAAAAATGTTTTTCAAGTTTGTAAACGGCAAAAGGAAGATAAAAGCCACGATCGTTAAGATTAAAAGTGGAAACAGAATCATAGAAGAGGATACAGAGATTGCGGAAGAACTAAATAGAAATTTTGCATCAGTATTTACAAAAGAAGGAGAATTCATTGCACCAGAAACCAATGAGATAGGTACAGAGGAAATGCCGGAAGTAACATTTAACAGACCAGAGCTCATAGACAAAATGAGTAAGGTGGATCCAAACAAAGCCGCTGGACCGGACGGAGTATCAGGCTGGATTATTAAAGAAAATGCTATGGAACTGAGTATACCGTTATATGACATAATGACCAAATCATTGGACACAGGGATAGTACCTACAGAATGGAAAAGAGCAAACATTATTCCTATATTTAAGGGAGGAAGCAGAGATAAACCACTGAACTATAGACCTGTATCACTATTGAGCATCCTCATGAAGATTCTGGAAGGATTAATAAGGGACAAATGGGTGAACTACCTGGAATCCAAAAGATTAATTACTGACCGACAATTTGGATTCAGAGGTGGCAGATCATGTGTAAGCAACTTGTTGAGTTTTTACTCTAGAGTAATAGACACAGTGGACAAGAGGGAAGGATGGGTAGACTGTGCCTACCTAGACTTTAAAAAGGCATTTGACAAAGTTCCACACAAGAGATTGCTGTGGAAATTAAAACATGAGGGAAAAGTAGGAGACAAACTGCTGAAATGGATGGAAAGCTACCTTAGCGGAAGACAGATGAGAACAACAGTAAGGGGGAAATCGTCAAACTGGACTCAAATTACGAGTGGGGTACCACAAGGATCTGTTCTAGCCCCAATCATGTTTCTAATATTTGTAAATGACTTACCTGAGGGACTAACAAGCTACATGAGTATGTTTGCGGACGATGCTAAGCTGCTTAAAACGATCAGAACCCAGGAGGATTGCCTTGAGCTCCAAGCAGATTTGCAAAAGATCCATGAATGGAGCATTAAATGGAATATGGAGTTCAATGCAGGGAAATGTAAGACTCTAGAAATGGGTAAAAGCAAGTACAGACCTAGAAAAGATTATAAACTAGGAAACGAAGTGATTCCCAAAGCAGAAAAAGAAAAAGACTTGGGGATAGAATTTAGGGATAACATGTCTCCAGAAAGCCACGTAAATAAGATAGTGAGAGAATCACTAGCATTATTGGCAAATATCAGGATGTCTTTCAATTATCTTAATGAAAACACCATGAAACAAATAATAACGGCAATAATAAGACCCAGGATGGAATATGCATCTGTAGTGTGGTCCCCTCACTTGAAGAAACATATCCACAAAATTGAGAGGGTACAGAGAGCAGCTACGAGGATGATCCCAGGTTTGGAAAATTTGGAGTACCAAGAGAGGCTCTAGAGATTGAATCTACCTACACTGGAACAGAGAAGGAAACGAGGACAGCAAATTCAGATATAAATGTGTTAGAGGTATTGACAAAATCGACCAAGAAAACTTCATAGAGAGGGATGGAGGTGAGAGGACAAGAGGTCACAGCTACAAACTAAAAGTGCTAAATAGTAAATCTGATCTGAAAAGTAAAAGATTTCCTACCAACTCGATTAGTGGGTGGAACAAATTGCCAGCCGAAGTAGTGTCTGCACCATCAGTGCATAGTTTCAAAGCACGGTATGACAAACATATCTTAGGAGGCGGGAATTAACGAGCATGCTCACTCCCGCAAATACAACTAGTGTAAGTACAACTAGTGTAAGTACATACTCTCAATGTCCATGTATAAGATCACAGAAAGGAACAGAACTTATGTGGCAGACTGTACATGATCATAAATAACATAACACCTCATTCTTTAACCCTTACAGTACCGGTGACGTCTATTTATCTCACACACACACACACACACACACACACACACACACACACACACACACACACATACTGTTTATATATGTATGTAGCACGCACACACACACACACACACACACACACACACACAATAAATCAATAACATCGATGTCTTGTACGTGGGTGACTGTTTATATATGTATGTAGCGCGCACACACACACACACACACACACACACACAATATATCAATAACATCGATGTCTTGTAAGTGGGTGACTGTTTATATATGTATGTAGCGCACACACACACACACACACACACACACACACACACACACACACACACACACACAATATATCAATAACATCGATGTCTTGTACGTGGGTGACTGTTTATATATGCATGTAGCACACACACACACACACACAATATATCAATAACATCGATGTCTTGTACGTGGGTGACTGTTTATATATGTATGTAGCGCACACACACACACAGACACACACACACACACACAATATATCAATAACATCGATGTCTTGTACGTGGGTGACTGTTTATATATGTATGTAGCGCACACACACACAAACACACACACACACACACACACACAGTTAGTTACACACACTCAGGCCCGATCCCCACTTTTCTTATTTATTTCTTTTTTAAGGGGGTGGCCGGCTCAAGACAGAGCCACAACAGGGACAACACAACACAAAACAATGAACACACAAAACAAAATACAAATTCACACACCCAGTTACACACACACACACTAATATACAGCCATTACACATCACCCCCCCCCCCCCCCCCCTTCCCCAAAACTTCCCATAACCTGACCTTCCTGTACCATGCAGTGTGTGTGTGTGTGTGTGTGTGTGTGTGTGTGTGTGTGTGTGTGTGTGTGTGTGTGTACCATGCAGTACTGTAAGCCTTTGTATAGTACTTCCTGTGAGGGGGAGGTGTGGGAACGGGTTAATGACTGTGTGTGTGTGTGTGTGTGTGTGTGTGTGTGTGTGTGTGTGTGTGTGTGTGTGTGTGTGTGTGTGTGTGTGTGTGTGTGTGTGTGTGTGTGTGTGTGACAGAAGGCGAAATATGGAAGAGCTGGGCGTTCTATTGTTAAGGGTGGAAATACATGGATGAAGATACGCGAACACTTAATAATAGATAATGCTTATGCATAGATTTATAATCAGAAGTTGCGCTAGTGAGCAATATGTTCTCGCTCATATGTACGTATATTTACATACATATGTGCATATGACCATATAAATACACGTACAGTACATATATATATTATATACCTTATATTCTCAACCGGGCTCGAACCATTGACAGCACATACACACAGACATACATATACATAAATATATGCACATTACATGCATATATGCTCTTCTCTTATCCTACCTGATACTCTCAGCCGGGCTCGAACCACAAACAGTATACACTATAGACACATATACATATACATAAATAACGCATACATACATACACATATACGCACACATACATACACATCTACTGCACATACATAGATACATATATACACATATACATAAACAAACTCAAGCAAATACATACATAATTATATTCTAATACACACACGCACACACACTTATGCATATATTATTAAAGGTGGGCGCGTATATATGGTGTGACAGGCCGTTATTACACATTATTAATATTATTAACAATGGTTGGGATAGGACTATTTTTTATATCTGTCAGTTCTTGCTCTTATTGGTTGGAGTGTGTTGAAATGACGAGCTGCACGTGTAGGTCTAGGGGCGTCTGGTGGAAGTAAGTTTCTGTGTCGTGGGTGAACAATCAGCTTAGATGCAAACTGTTTGAGTGTGTTGTAGTGGTGGGTTGAAAGTGCAGGTATGCTAAGGGTGGTGAGAGCTTCCTCGTACCCTGGATATGTGCCACCCAGGATGATCCTGCATGCCCTCCTCTGAACTCTCTCCAGTTGACGTTGTTGTGTTAGGGTTAGAGAGGAGGACCAGGCGGGAGAGGCGTAGGTGAGCTTAGGGAGTATGAAGGTGTTATATATACTCTTCAGCTCATTCTCCGGCGCCCCCAGGGATCTCAACCGCCTTAGCATAAACAACTTGTAAGTGGCGGTCCTGACTGTGGTAGTTACATGTTTCTTCCAGTTTAGTTTGTTGTCCACAGTGATTCCGAGGAGTTTGGTGGACTCAACAAGCTGAAGGGGATGAGGACCAATTGTGACAGTGGGTGGAGGAAGGTCGGTAACGGAAGTGTTGATGTGCATGACCACTGTCTTGTCATGATTGATAGTCACATGATTGTCTGTGGTCCAGGCTTGAAGACGGTCGAGGATGTCTTGTAGGGGGTCATAGTTAGGGGAGGTGTTATCGACAGTAATGCCGACTGTCGAGTCGTCCACGTACTGTACTTCCAGTGGAATGGGGTGTCCTTTAGGGCATCATTAATCAAGATGAGGAACAATAGAGGCCCCATCTTTGTGCCCTGTGGGACTCCACATGTGATGTCTAGGAAGGTGGAGATGAAGCCCTGGTATCGCACTGCTTGTCGTCTGTCACTAAGGAAGTCGGTCAACCACGCAACCAGGGTAGGATGTAGCCCCAACTTTATGGCCTTGTTGATGATGATGGTGTGGTCAACAAGGTCAAATGCTTTCCTGAAGTCAATAAAGGCAAGGGCGAGGGAAGTCTTTCTCTTCTCAAGATTTGTGTAAATATAATCTAGGAAGCTAATAAGACAGT